>CM031241.1:45454945-46093912 GCA_018340775.1 Taxus wallichiana var. yunnanensis
TTTAGGAATACTTTAGAACAATTTTCACCATGAAAACCAATCTCAAATACAGCTGGCAATTAATTTATCAACAGCAGAAGTACAGCTAAGAGAAATAATCAAAATGGAGGTTTCCAAACCCCAACAATGACCAAATATGAATGATTTCAGCCTTATAAATTATGTCAAGTCTGAATATCAAATAATAAATGAGTTTTGTGCCCTAGAAGGCACTTAAAATGACTCCAACCCTAGTCGCTCCCTAGGAGAGGGACTCCAAACCATGCAAAAGCTCTTGATAGGTCTTCTCCTTGATGCCCTAGATATAAACCAACAAGAGGATCTTCAGTATTTTCCTTCACACCACCCAATTTGGAGAGTTTTCGTTCTCCAAATGCCACAAGGAAGGTTGTCGTCCTCCTTGGATGCCATAATATGGATTTTTGGCCTTAGTGGAGTTGGAAATAGAACAATCAGCCCTAGAGTCCAAATAGATAAAGTATATATGCCAAAAGTGATGTGCAAATGAGCCCATGAGACTCCTCTTATACCCTTTGGTTGGCGCCAAGAGTCATAAGAGTGTAGACCGACCTCTTAAGCTTGTTTTATCTTCTATTTCCATGTTGGAAACTCTCCAACCTTGCCGACCTCTTAATGAGCTTACTTTATCTTTTAATTTCATGTTGGGAGCATTATAACCCAATCGACTGCCTTAGGGAGTAAAACACCAAAGAAAAACATGAATGACAATGACAATGAGAAAATGAAAATGAAACCCAAGGACCTTCCTTGTGCAATTCCTTCTTAGCCATGGGAAGAGAAATGGAAAAAGTCTTGATTGGTGCTAGTTTGAAAAATAGGACATTCTTGTCCTCCTTCCCAAAATTGCTTGCCCCCAAGCAATTGCAAACTAGGACGCTCCAATAACCTGGATCCCGTACCTGTCAAATGAAAGAGCTCTTGCCAACAAAAGCTCATATGCCCAAATACCATTATACCAAGACAACTAAATCCCATAGCTATCAAGTGGAGCATTTACCACCCTGATGGTCGTGATGTCGACTCCTTCCATCGCCCCTATCTATGTGCTCTCCCTCAATAAAGCCTTCTACCCAAAGTATGAGAACATCATTCAACCTAGCTTGCATGTAAGCTGAAAATAAGTCATGAAAGCCATAAATCACAGTTATGCAATAGAGGCATTGTTGGCTCAAAGCATAACGATCAAGGGCAAGAGCAAGCAATCTACTATCTTAGTAGAACACTTATTGATCATGAGCTTAATATTCACAAGTTGAGAAAGTGTGTTTAGCAAGTAGCTTTCACATTTCACAAACTACGACACTATTTTCTCAATCACACAACCAAACTCATTGCAAAAGTAGATCCTCTCAAATATCTACTCTCCAGACCCATTCTCACATGGCAGAATGTCAAGTTGGGTCGTTCTACTTAGTGAGTTTGATATCGAGTTTGTTAGTCAAAAGGCAATCAAAGGACAAGCTCTTGCAGATCAGCTCACTGCAGCACCTCTACCAGGATCAGAACCTCTTCATTTGAATTTCCGGATGAACTTTTGTATGTTGATATAGTGACTTCATGGACCCTATATTTTGATGGATCTTGTAATGTCCATGGATCAGGAGCTGGTATTTTACTTATCACACCAGATGGTAATGTTATTCCAAAATCTTTCCGCTTGGCCTTCCCTGCACAAACAATATTGCAGAATACGAAGCCCTCATAGCTGGATTGAAATTGGCAATCTCATGGAATCTCAAAGAGTTAGCAGTATTTGGCGATTCCCTTCTCATTATCAAACAAGTCACAAGTGAATACCAAGTCAAAGATGACAAGCTCATTCCTTACAAACTCATGGTGGATAGCCTTAGAGGTTACTTTCAGTTGATCACATTTGAACAAGTTCCTCGCCTTCAAAACAAATCAGCAGATGTTATGGCGACTATCGGATCTCTTCTTGAGTTCAACTCCCATCAATCACATATCGAGTTTCTCGTTGAACATCTTCTAGTTCGGCCTACGATTTTCCTGAGTCAACCATGGTCTATGAGATAGTTGGTCCTGACAATCCTTGGTATCATGACATTTTACATTTCATCCATGACCACACTTATCCCGAAAACATGAACTCTCAAAATAAACGAGCCTTAGCACAACGTGTTTCGCACTATACTATACTCGCAGATACCCTTTATCGAAGAGGCTATGATGGGACTCTCTTACGATGTCTCAACCAAGACAAAGTGCTCCAAACCTTAGAAGAGGTACATGTTGGTATTTGCGGAGCACATACAAGCGACATGGTGTTAGTAAAGAAGATCTTACGCATCGGTTACTATTGGCCCACCATGGAGTCTGATGCATGCAAATTTGTTAAGAAGTGTAGCTTGCCAAACACATGGAAATATCATTCACACACCTTCTCAAGCCTTACAACCAATCACTACACCTTGGCCTTTCTCCCGATGGGGGCTCGATCTTATAGGAAAAATCAACCCCACCTCATCTGATGGCCATAAGTTCATTATTACTGCCAGAATATTTTACCAAGTGGGTAGAGGCAATGCTCTCTGCCTATGTCATTAGTAATAATATTTCCAAATTCATATTCAATCACCTTATTTGTCACTTCGGCATTCCATCCTCTCTTGTTACAGATAATGGTAAGTCATTCAAAAATAAAATTGTTAAAGCCTTAGCCAAATGCTTCAACATCCACCTTCATTGGTCTACCCCTTACTATCCCCAATGTAATGGCCAAGTTGAAGCTTCCAACAAGACATTAAAATCCATCATGGAAAAAATGTTGATAAGCATGGTCGCAATTGGCATACCCAAGTATATCCTGCCCTCTGGGCGTATCGTACATCCTTCATACTCCCACAGAACCAATCCATTCTCCTTGTCTACGGCTCTAAAGTTGTATTACCTATAGAGGTCGAGCTCCCATCACTTAGTGTATCCCTTCAACATCGATCAACGAAGATGACTATCGATGACAGGCTCGCCTTGTTGAGCTTGATCTCTTAGATGAAAAATGGCTCAATGCTTTGGACCATCTCAAAGTGTATCTAGAATCGGCTTCGTCGCTGCTACAACAAGAAGATCAAACCACGACAATTTGAGCTCGTGACCTTGTTCTAAAATAAAATAAAAAGAATACAACCAAAGATAGAGACAAGAAAGGAAAATTTGAACCAAATTGGTTGGGTCCTTACCTTATCACTGCAAAATTCGGATCAGGTGCATACAAGTTATCCACTCAAGATGGCGAAGAGCTTAAAGAACCCATGAATGTGGTTCATTTGAAGAGATTTTATTCTTGATCCATACATACATACCTCTTGTGCTAGGGGAATTTTAGCACATTCACTTATATAGTTCCTCCATCCTATCCATCTTACCGTTTCATCCCAAACCGGTTTTTGTTCGTTTGTTCCTTGTATTTAGGACGTGCACCATCTTTTATCCTATCCATTTTCACTCACATCCATCCCTTGGTCTTCATAAGCCTTTACGTGCTTGTGTATGCTTGGGTGGTCCCTAGATCACCTCATTACATCTCATTGGTTATTACCATTAAATCAAAAAATCCAAAAACATTTTAAAAAATCAACAAAATCTACAAACATTCAAAAATCACAAAAATTCAAAAATCAAATAATCAAAATCCAAAAACATTCAAATAATCACAAAATCCTAAAATTTACAAAAACATCAAAAATCCACAAAAATCAACACAACTCAACAAAATCAAACTTTTAACTCCTATCCTAGTGATCATTCCAACTATCCTACAACTATCAAACATAAATCATCTTACCCCTCACATGTATCCTTGCTTGGGGGCAAGTCAAATCAATCTTCTCCCTCGCATGTATCCTTGCTTGGGGCAATCTCAGCTCTCATTTTCTCCCTTGCATGCATCCTTGCTTGGGGGCAATGACCCATTCAATCTCATATTACTCTTCAATGCGGATCCAACAAAGAGTGTCACTTGACCCCACTCTTTCAGTCTGATCCAATCCCCTTGCATGAATCCTTGCTTGGGGGCATCCAAATTTGCTTAATCATCACTATGGAACACATTAGGGGCATAGTTAATTGTCTTTATTTACAGTTGTGTTACATTGTTGCTATTATTTCTTGACCAATTACAAGTATTTTGTTATCATCTTGGTTCATTTATAGCCATGGTGCATAATTTTATTGTGTATATTGGGTTTGCTTTACTTTTTATCTTTTGTTTTGCTTTAGACCAATTACAAGTATTTTTATCATCTTGGTTCATTTATAGCCTTGGTGCATACATCTACTTGTGTATATTGGATTTGTTTCACTTTTTTCTTTTTTTTTGTTTATGTGTGTGTTTGTTTACGCACATAATGGGTTAAACATCACGATTCTTTAATAATCATGGTGACAACTCTATTGTGCAACAACAAAATAAGGTTGCTCTAACTTTCACTATCTGAATGGAATCTCATGCTATGAGCAAAATCCATCCCATCATTCTTCTACTCCCTCTTGAATCCTCTACCTTTTCCGTCCTCTATCAAGTGGTTGTCCACCGCTATGTTGCATCACCCATCCGTTTGAGGGGAAATCCCTTAACATAATCCATACTCATTGGGGCATCCAAATGTTTCACTAGGGCAAATCAAGTAGGCCCACCGCATTTCCCTATCATCCGCTCATTGATCTACATGTGTCTACTATCTTTAAAATGTTATTACTTTGTAATAACACTTTAAAGAGGGAAAATGTAGACACCCTAAAAATACATACCTATTTCTAATCATCCCTATTACCTACACAATGTGCCAAATCAGTTCTAGAATGCATTCTAGACCATTACCCTCTCACATTCCATTAGAATTCACCCACATCCCTTTAGAATTAATTTAATTAATTATATCATGCTTAAAGCATACATTCACACCCCTTGGCTAATTTAATTAGCTATTTAAATAAATAAATAGCTAATTATCCACTCATCTCCACTTCACCATCCAACTCACTCAAGTTGAACTAGCTCACTCCACTCAAGTTCTAGAACCCTACAAAGGTGGAAGTAAAATATTCACGTATAACCACCTTCTCGAATAAAATCAAAAGCCAACTAAATATTCATTGCCCCTTAAATGAATATTCAAACCATCCAACTGCACAAACCAAATCAACTTGTTAATTCAGGAAAAATGCATTCATTTACTCCTGCAACTCATTCAAACCTTGATCCACAATCCATGGCCTCTCCTTCAACTATAAATATGAGGCTCAATCCTTCACAATTCATCCCTTGGAAGCTTTAAGCATTTGCAACAATACTCTACTAAATTGCCACTAGAATTTGCATACCGAAAGGTTGTCCATTTGATCATCCGTTGCTCGTAGCATCCTTCTTCCATTTGGAACCAAGCTTGGAGCATCCACAACCAAATCATCCAAAGAGATCCAACAAGTGTGGTACTCCATTCCACACTTCAGCTATCTCATCCGAGGTTGCAAGAGAACTCGTAAGGTTTGCATTTGTTTTTCATTGCTTATTTCTTCGCTGCTTTCAGTTGTCCTTACATACAAAATTAATTAGATAGACCTGAATATCAACAGCAATATAACACCGAAGAACACCAAAATATAGAGAAATGATCACAATATGCAAGTAGAATGACTTAAACACTTCGAGGGTGACCTCCAAACCATACAATAAGACTCAAGTGCTCAATATGATGATAATATCCTACTCTCTAACTCCTATATATATACCCTACTATACTATGCAAAGCCCTAAGGCCGACCCACTAAACATATGAAAGCACAAATAAATATTATATGACATGATAAGAGATTATGTTAGCCACATGTCGGCTATACATATCTCGATATATGACCTAGGGTTAAGGGCGTAGCATTACACTTCTCCAATCCCTATAAATGCACCTCTTGTAAAGTTATTCTTAATGCATTCAATATACAAGTTATCTTTTGGATCATGTTTGGTTCCTCTCTCTCGCAACATTACTCTCTCTGCGTTCGTATTTTATTAGTGCTCGATCTTGGCCCACATTCTCACAATGGAGTTAATTGGAATTTTGAAATAATACTTCAATATCCTAAAGGGTAAAGAACAATGAATGTCGAGGATGTCCATCCTTGATCAACTAGGCAAACAAGAAGATCAAACATGCGAAAAAGAAGGTGGTCAATCAAGCAAAAGAATGCACAAACATTTAATATGCTAGTATGCGAATCAATGTTAGCATTCATACAATTGTTAACTTTTATGGGTGATTATAAAGAACATAATAATGAATGGTGCTAGAGTTCATAATAAGGAAACTTTCAAAGATATAAGTCTATGGTTATAAACCAGCAAACAAGAAGGCCATGTGCAAAAAGAATGGTGGTCAATCAAGCAAAATTAAGCCCAAATATATAGTATGCCGGTATGGAATCAATATTAACAATCATAGCAACTTTTGACTTTTATGCATGATTGTAAAGAATCAAATAATGAATGATCCACTAACGTTTGATATGGAAAGTTTTCTAACATATCTTCCATCATTATTACCAAAAAATGATGAAAAAGGTCATTAGGGTAACGATTACTCATGAAGGTCATCTTGAAATAACTGAAACACATGCAGGAAACATCCCACAAAAATTAATAATCTAATTAAATTTACCATGGAAGCCTTGATTACTCAACACAAATACATGATTTGGCTTTAGTTGGGTTAATCCCTCACGGGTAAGAATTGTGAGACAAGGGTGGCATATAAGGCATTAAATGCTCCAAAAGCTTCTTCCATCATGATTATTACCCAAAATACACGAGGAAAAATGCCATTAGAGTAATAACTACTCATGTAGGCCATCTTGAGATGGCTTACAATGGGTAAAATCCCACAAAAATTGATAATCTAATACGTTGTAATATTTGAAGGTTGTAGTTGGGTTAATCCCTCACGGGTAAGAATTGTGAGACAAGGGTGGCATATAAGGTATTAAATGCTCCAAAAGCTTCTTCCATCATGATTATTACCCAAAATACATGAGGAAAAATTCCATTAGGGTAATAACTACTCATGCAGGTCATCTTGAGATGGCTTAAAATGGGTAAAATCCCACAAAAAAATAATAATCTAATACGTTATAATATTTGAAGGTGTACACAAGTAGGGGATGAGTACACAGTAGTAGAGGATCATAATAAATGCATGTATATGGAATGAAATTAAGTGTGACATTATCAAATTGAACACTATCCAACCACAGGAACCTAATTGGTACCACTACCTACTGCCCATCTCTAGAAAACAAGGCCATCGGAATTGCCTCCTAGTACGTGCTCTTGCTTCGGAACTACATTATTGTGGAATCATTCAGGAATTGCCCCTAGAATTTCCATTTTGGATATCAGGCTTTACCCACTTCACAAAAATGCCTGAAAAGTATTTCTGACTTGCAAAAACTTTTCCAGACTTACAGGAAACAATAAAAATAAAAAAGGCTAAAGCTTAAAAAACAAAAAACCACAAACAATGAAAAATACGACTTTTGAGCAACTAGCAAGAAAAGAAAACTTTTAGCACCAGTGGCATAAAATAATTAACAAAAATAGCTGATTTTTAGCAACACCAAAGGGTGCTTTTTAGCCATGCAATAGAGGGTGTTTAAAATTTTGTATCTTTAATGTATGGTGAATACAGATAAATTATGTTTTATGTTTTCAGTTTAGTTTATAATGTTTTATTTTTTGATTATATACATTTTCCCAGATATATATAGCATTGATTGCTAAGTTGTTCCTCATGAATGCACGGTGCACCCAGTCCAGAAGTGCCTCTTTGGTGGCGTTTCCTAAAACTATACAGAGTATCTATCCACCAAAAATAAATGGATGAAAACAACATATGAAACATTACAACACTCGATTTGAATTCAGAATGTAATCACTAAACAAATAATCATAGGTATAGTTGGATAAAACTTACCATTGCGAAGCTCTGCAGAAATGAAAATGATAGTATGACTTCCACAAAGAACCCGTAAAGTAGCGAGCAGATCATGAGCGACCACCTCGTTGTAAACAACATCTGAACCAAGAACTGAAAAGTAGGATTTAAAATGTCAAAATATGTGGCATGGAAAGTTTAAATTTAATCAATAGCACCATCATAATTACTATGGTCCTTGACTTGACGTTGACATGAAAACTTCAGATGGGAAGTTGCGCTTATGATTGATAGTATGAGATTCCAACTACAATTGAGACAGTTCTTTTTGACCCTTGTATTTTGTTAACTGATTGAGCCCCTTTAGCCCAATCCTATAGCTAGTCTGATGAAATTTGCAATGTATAATAATACAGATCAAAAAATATTTGTAGTTTAAAGAAGGCTGAACCCTTCACTGAATACCCACCTTAAATTAGATTTTACACTTGAAGCATTATTTCTTGATTACTTTTTTAAAAACTGATTCAGGTGGCAACTAAAGTTCTAAAGTCAACATCAACAGCAGACAGACTTGCCGCCTACTCACTAGCAGTGTGGTCAGCCAAGAGTTGGTCCCAGGGACAATGTAGGAGTTCGTGCCAGATAGCACCAGCACTACAGATAGTGCCAAATTCCAACAGAGGTGCCAAGAATTTGAAGACAGAATAAAGACTATTTTGGCTTCCCTAAAAGTTCCTCTGTCTTTTTCAACTGAAATTGTAGAAATATGCATTATATTAGTTCTAGAGGGGTCGACCTACAATCTTTGGAGTTGTAACATAAATCCTTCCATTTCTTTTCACAGATTCTTGTACAAAGTATGCAGTAATTCGAATTACAGTTCTATTTTTTCGTATCTTTTACAGATCATCAGTACTATTCTTGTCTCTCCATTCATTTATGTTTGTGTTCTCTTTACGCCAATGCGCTCTGGTTGCTACTCACAAGTATTAGTACATATCAATTCCACTTACCATTTACAACACATTGGGTTCCACAATTTGGTGTGCTGTCCGGCTATTTGAATAGTGGATTAAAAAAATCCTAGTTCGTATTTTCAAATTTTGAAGTTTTTTCGAACAGTTGAACTTGAATCTGCCCAATTTTCTAATTCATAGTTTTTTGTTTCAAGAGTAGTAATTGCAAAATATTGTAAATATTAAAGTCAAACACTTAATAGACAAGCCACGCTCAGTTCCAGCGATGACCATTTTTAGAGGCTGTGAGATCCTGTTTAAAGTCATTTGCAAAGATCGTTGACAGAAGGCATTTTCAGGGGAAATGACGAATTTAAAGTTAAACCCTTTAAAATGGTCAAAGCTTTCAGGAAAAAGTTTGTTTCAAAACCATAAAATTTGTAAATTCCCCTTTGGAGCCACTCATGGATTGCAAAATTTACAGTGCAGTGATTGATGTTCTCTTGCAATTTGTGCTTCATCCTCTAGACCAGACTTGCAGATGTCATAGAACAAAGGCATTTGCAGGAAATACTGTTCAATTTCACAGGTATTTCTAGCAATTTCTATGTAAAATCCCAGACATGCTTAAATATTGGAAACAGAAGATAACACAGCAACGCTTGAAAACCCTCATTGATGATTTTTCTTAAGGAAATCATAGGCAGTAAGTTATAAATGCAAAAGCTCTGAGATAATTTTGAATGCAAGTGTATAACTTAAGAACCAAAACAACATTCCATGCTGAAGTAATGGAGGCTAAAGCAACAACTAAAAATCTCATTGTTATTAATTTTATTACCTGAAAACTTAAAATTCATCTGCATTAAATACAAAATAATGCATGGGATGTGATAAGCAAAAATAAATCTATTGTAGTATATAGACTATTAGTATGGAAGATTGGACATAGAAATGTAGACACTGAGTTAAATTTGTTAGATTAGATAAATTCGAGAAGAATTAATAAATTGTTTGGGGCAAAAGTAGAGTGCTAAATTTAACCCAAAGCAAACACAGTTTTGAACTGAAAATGGAAAATGATGCCAAAATGACAGGCCATTAATGTAACAACTTGCAGAAGTAAGATTTACAGAAATAAGAGGTTGTCAAATTAATTTTGTTGAAGACCTTGCACTATCAACACAGAGTTTGAAAATTATGATTTCAGCACTCTTTGTTGACGAGGAGTGTTTGGATGCAAACCCTCCTCTTCGAACACAATGGAAAGATAAAAAAACAAACTTTGTTACTATTGTAAAATGTCAGGTCATATAGCTTGGAATTGTAGGAAAATGAAGAAAGATAAAAGCATACTTTTTGTAAAAGACATCATTTACGATCAGACTCACTAACCTTCACAAAGGTAATGGCAAGTTAAATGGAATGGACCGCATCTCAATGGTACATATGGGTTGATGACAGCCTGATTGATCCAGTTTGATGGAGCTTCAAAAGCGGTACAAGTTCCAGATCTGGGAGTAAGACCAAAGGGTGAAAACTAAAGACCAATAAGTTTGAACTCTAAATTGGCCAAGTTTTTGCTATGTTACATTTTGTCTTCAGTGGGGTTAATGGTTATTTGAAATGTTTTCATGTTAAGGTAGGGTGTGAAGAGAGAGCACTCAGCATTATTCAATCGGTCATGTGACCGGTCATGTGACCAATATTAAGTGATCAAAAGTGACACTTGGTGGGAAAGTTAAGGCATGGCCTTGTAAATTTTACTTTCAAACTGCAAGTTTTCACACTCTATTATAATAAGCTACTCCGTTCTGTCTTTCATATCAACTCCCTTTTATATTATGGAAGACCTTAAGTAAAATTTATGTTCAGTCAATCTGTTTAATGCAATAGTCTCCAAAAGTATTGAAGAGTATAATATCCATCAGATGGACTGAATCTGCAATCTAATTAAACGTTTAGGGTGAGCTTATAGGCCTTCCAAGACTAGTCACAAAGTTTCTTTATTGTACTCAGAACCTAGATAAATGATGTCATCTTCGTCATTTTACCAGTAAAATAATTCAATGGGATTATGTTTTTCCCTTGATAGACAAAAACTTTTCCAGCTCATAAATTATTAACAGGTATTATGCCTACCAACAAACCAAATATTACGATTTCATATTAAAAAGTGTTGTACATAGTAGTTTGCTATAAGAGTAGGGTTCTATAATTAACTTATATCAAGTTGGACAAATGGAGTTCTATAATTAACTTATATCAAGTAGGACCTCACGCTCCTAGATAAAAATGAGAAGTATCTTTGGTCACAGATCTAACTTTGCCATATGGATGTAGAGTTAGAAGTTATGCTATCAAATAAGTTGTTATTGTACATGCCATGATAAGAAAGACATTAATTAAGGAATGTTATATTTTTATGTGGTGTACGGGTAAACAAAGATTATCCCATTCTTTGTGCCATTAGAGCACACAATACTGCAGCTCGGGGTCAACTAGCAGCCTTGTGTCAAATCTGAATTTGTTCTCGGGTCATAGGATATTCCTCCCATTCATTTTGGCGGCATGTTTGAGAAACTAGAAACCTATCATTTCACAGAGCAGCTTTTGAGGATATTTTGTTGGTTGTCCATGCCCATACAGTGGATGTCCAAGCAGTAAGTCGTCTGAGCACACTAGGGGTTTATCTAAGTCAAATACAAACACAAGATAATATAACTTCCTGCTCAACTTTCTTTGTATACACCCGTAATGACATCCGATATAACCTCTTCTTCACCTTGGACATCTGAACCTCCACCCTCAATGTCATAGAAAGCTATTGAAACCTTTGAGTAGACATCAGACACTTTTATGACTGAAAGTTCTCACCCACTGGTAAAATTTTTAAAGTTTATTATTTGAATGTGTTTAAGGAATTTCATTTGGCTTTTCAACATTCCTCTGGGAACAATGAGGATTGGTCATTAGACACCACTTGGGAAGCCCAATATCTCCAATATATACTGGATATAACTCCTTTTCTGTTCAAAATTCACAATCTGAACATAAAATGGGTAAATTCAATGCATGCTTTTGAAGTACATGCTTTGCATACTTATACTACAAGATACTGATGCTACCTCCAATCTACCAAAAGTCAATAACAACCATGTAATTTAATTCTCCCAAACCTGTCATCTCATATTCCCTGCAAATATCTACCTTTTGGCTGATCAGCATAGCTCTACTCATCAGCATAACCATTTACACAAGCAGTCTTAACATTAGCCAACACTTTCGTAAGCATAAAAGATCCCGACATACATTACTCACGCATTCGCTTCCTCTCGCTTTACCATGGCCAAAAACCATGATGACTGTATCCATCTTAGTGACTATGGTGCAAATGCTCAGTATAACTCATGCCTCTTTGTTGTGCACAAGCCTATTACTACCATCTGTGCTTCACCAACTCTACAATCACCTTTATGCTTAGTCTTGTCCACCCACTTGCAGCTTATTACCTATTTTTGGGTGGAAAATTCGTTGACTCCAAAAGAATCATTTTTCATTAAGATCTTATATTCATCTTGCGTCACTTTCCTCCATTCTTTCCTTGAATAGCCTCCTTAAAGGTTGCAGGTTCATCTAATTTTGTTACACAAGTCACGAGTACAGAGTTAACCTTGGTCTGAGACTTTGCTGTCCGCTTAAAATTTGTGTTTAGAATTGATGG
The DNA here is from genome assembly GCA_018340775.1 of Taxus wallichiana var. yunnanensis. Lineage (NCBI taxonomy): Eukaryota > Viridiplantae > Streptophyta > Pinopsida > Cupressales > Taxaceae > Taxus > Taxus wallichiana. The sequence goes on from CM031241.1 coordinate 45,467,593, forward strand.
GTTATCACCCTTAACCATCTTCTATCATTTTTTTTTGACAAAAGGTTAAATAATATTAAATCAGAACATAGATTAATTACGAATTATCACCTTAACCATCTTTTTTTTGACAAAAGGTTAAATAACATTAAATCAGAACATAGATTAATTACAACAGAACTCCTTGTCTTGCACATCGATACCTGTCCGCTTAGATAACTTGAAATGGCACGAAGGAGTCCGATCAGGCAAAGAGAAATTAATTAAAAAGGAGCAAACCATGGTACTGTCTGATTTCCAAATCTAGTCATGAAGCTTGCTTCCTTCCACTCTGCCCAATAGTTCATATGCCCAGCTGTGCAAGATTTTCATTGAATAAAAGGATGATTTGTGTCAGAGATACTGTGATCTGCAGGTGATACTCAAAATGCTTTATACAGTTGATATTATGCATAATTCTGATCTGATTGTGGGCGGTTGTGTATAATCTTCAGGTGGCATAAAACTGTAGTGTGGATCTAGGAAATCATAACAGCTGGGAAAAGCAATACTGGGAGGAATGTCAGGACAGGGGAGAGGTTTTGGATAAAGTAAAAGACACCCAAGGATAAGAAAAAAGATAAAGACAAATGGGATGAGGAAAAAAAAGATAACATGGGATATGACAAAACCCAGATAAAGACAAATGGGATGAGGAAAAAGATAGCATGATGTAAGACACTGAGGAATATTGGTAGTATGATGACAAAACACAACAGCAGTCTGATTACGAATGACCATGTGACTAGCATTTCTGTTCACATGAAAATGGATACTCAGATGAGAGATGAACTAATCTGCAAAATTCCTGAGAATGTCTCCAAAATCATCATGCATAGCTATGAGAATGTCTCCAAAAATCCTTGTACATAGGTATGGAGCAGCAGCTTCCATTGAGATGATAGTACATTGTAAATCATTTAGATTGGAATCTTGCGGTAAAGTGCTCTAAGGCTGCCATTTGTTGGAGGTGGTTCAGTAGAGGTTCGGAGAATGGAAGATATAAGTACCAGCCAGGTGAGCAGAGCAGAAAGGCGCACTGGCCAATGAATCAGCTACTTGATTGCACATTATTGGCTTGTACTGAAAAATTAATCAAGTAAAATCCTTTGTTTGTGGCACCATTTGCTGGATGACAGTTGCAATTCTCCAGTTGAGAGGAATGTTAGATGCTCACGGTTGTGTTTTATGAGGTTGAACCGCCCAAAAATCATACTAATGATGATTTGGGAATCCCCTTCAACTATGAATTTAGTGACATTGAAGCTTTGAGCCTGTTTTATTCCATACTAACATGCTGGCAGCTCCATAAAACTATTCATTTGTAAGCGATATAGTGGACATAAGCTATACAGTAGTTGCCTTAGTCCTCTTGAATTATGCCACCAATGCCTGCTTTACCCGGATTACTTTTGGCCACTCCATCTAAATTCAGCTTATGCCATCCCAAGTGTGGAGGATTCAATTGCATTGTGGGAGTAACTGTAACCCACTTCATGTGGAAATGAAAGAGAATGTTCCATAGTTCCAAAACTCGTACTCGGCAATTAATTGGCAGGCCAAAATTTTGACTCGGATCTTGGGACTTGGAAATTCATTGACATTACTTGACAACTTTATCGCTACTTTAAAAACTTTTAAATTCATAAAATAAACTTTGTTAAATAATCTATAAAATAAACTTTGTTAAAACATTCATAAAGGACATGAGAAGTGAATGTACAGAATGCCTTAAGTAGAAGCATTACCAAAATGAGATGTGCCAACTTCATAGACAGATAATGATTCATGAATAATGAAAATAAATTTAAATACTTGTGGTTTTGTAACCTGTTACTCTTGTAGGCTGTGCCACTGTACTCCTTGAATGCTTGAAAATGAAGCTTGATCTTTAAAGTTAGAATTTGAATAATGAAAAGTGAAAACACAAAAAAGTATGTATTGACTCCTCAAAGTTTGACCAGCAAAAATAGCAAGCAGACTTAGCTCAGGACTGTGTAACGATGACAAGTCGAAATCCTAGCAGGAAGTCACACCATTCATAGAGAGATATTGCGGAGAGAAAAATTGCAGAAAAATGACCCTTTTTTGTTCTGGGTGTTTTATATCACAGGCAATTTTGGCGATTTAGCCACCAATTTTCAGTGAGTAATAATGAAATTCCTCACCGAAAATCGGCGATTAATCACCCTAAAACTCACGTAATTTTTGTAAAGTTTTATTGCTGGCTGTCTGTTCACGATTTATCGCCAATTTTTGGCGCTTTCTGAATCAATGGAATGTTCCATTGTTTAGCAGCCCATAAATCAGCCATACAGGAAGATTGCAAACTGCTCATTTAGCTTGGAAATGGCACAAAGCGGTACTGTGGGTACTGGCCTTCATCCAATGAAAATTTGTCAGAATGGTGCGTGATTCATTACTGAAAACACGAGAATTCCTTTCATATCACAAATACCAAAGAATATGTCTTGGTGGTGCTAATGAACCAGGTGCCGAATCATTGGCATACCTGTGAATGCTTGATTCATTGTTCACAGTTGCTTGCATCCTAGGTAGAACCAAGAATCAACTTTGCTCCATAGTTTGCACATAGAAGAAACAGGTGTTGAATTTTCTCACAAGCTTGAATGCAATTTCGACAAATGAAGGGACTTATGAAGCCACGGTGTTTAAGATTGGCTGTATTAAGAATTTTCTTATGTTGAAAAAGCCAGAGGAATGATTGAATTTTAGGCCAATTCTTGCTGCCTCAAAGACGATTCCACTTGTTACCTTGATTGGAGTTTTGTTGACTCAATATGTGGTAAGCTGAAGCCACTGTAACATTCTTTGAGATACAGTATGTCCAAACCAGTTTGTAAGTATGATTGGAAAGAGTGATAGGTCATTGTATCAATGTGTCTCTGAGTTGTGATGTCTGTGTCAGAATTGGTGGCCTGATCAACAAATGGAGGAAGAGCCCTCTCACTATTACAGTATTACCTTGCTCATCCATGTACAGTGGTCTTCAACTTGAGTATATCCCCAATCATAAAAAGAGATTGATATTAGTGAGCAAAGTTATGCGAGAGAGGAGGACAGCCATTCCAACTGGAATACCAGAACTACGTTGTTCCTCTATTTACGTTATGCCAACTCAAATAAGAATGAACAGTTTGAAGGCCTTCATATGGATGCCTAGAAGTGGCAGATATTATCTTTGGAGGTTGGAGTACTGCCGATGTCAGAACAAAAGAGATGATATTTTTCAATCAGGATTGTCAGCCAAGATGATGCAGTAGCCTTAGATCATGCAGCGTTTGAAATCGACACAACTCTCGACTGACTCGCAGCCCAATCCAGGGACGTGAAAGTAACTAAACGCCTCAACCCCATGGGAAGGGGGCAAGTCCCCATATCTAGATAGGGCATCGGCCTATCTAGATATAGGGCCCCCGATAGAGATGGATAGTTCAGGAGGGGGCCAGGATTGACTCACAGACTTATGTACACAGAAGCAAACAACACTTTATATGATTTCAAGAGGCAACAAAGGCTTACAAAAACATGAGACTGATCACAAACAAATAGTCTTTACAATCTCTGAGGAGATACAACAACACTACTCGATCTAACTAGATCGATTTACAACAATCTAGGACTACCAAGCTTTCAGCTCTCCAAGGTTTCACTAGTTTTTGAACTATTCCAAACTGACTAGTCACTCAAGTGTAAAGGTGAGTTCTTATAGAACCAAGCACCACTTGCTTACAATAATAGCTCATAGCTATATGCTACCCATATGACATTTATTGAAGCCTCCTAAATCAAACAGGTCACAATCCACTATGCAAGATAAGGCCCAAATGTTCCTGAATTCATTAACAATTATAACACAGCTTGAAATAAACTTGAGTTGGCTCAATAAACACAAACATCGGTTAGGTGAATCTTTGTCGGCTCCTCCTATGCAATGAACAATTTGAATTCAAATACTCCGCTCCCGAAGATCGCACACGCATTACAATCATGCGCACATCTCTTCCAAGTAAATCCTTGCATATTCAATCAAATAAACACCCATAACTTCTTGGTTTCAATGGTAGTTGTGCATCATCAAGATGAACCTCTCACAAGCCTATGGAGATGAAGTATGAGATACCATTTACAAAGACAAAGGGTGACGTAAAGTTTTCAACCGTCTGAAGTCTCCCAATCTTGTGCCAAGTGATCAAGTCTTGTGCCAAGCATCTAAAGCGTTGTGCCATCCTTCTCAAGATGTGTGCATAACACGAAGACACAATGATGCATTTCGACCATCCGATTCTTGTGCGCAACCTTTGCTGCTAACAAACACACTTTTGTAGTGTGCCATTGAATTACCAGCTTGCCCCAACTTCTAAAAGATGTTTAGGACTCTAGAAGATATCGTGAATTTTTTGAACTCTTTTGTATGTGCGCAAAACAAAACAAGTATGATAACGTGCAAAACTACTCTACTTGTTTTTGGTTGATGCAGATTGCTTGTGAACCCGGATGCTCTTGCATCACACACCTTAGGTAAAAAATGTTCAATGAGCTCCTACTCATGCAAACTCTTTAAATAGTATTCCATGACTTGTTGCTTCAGCTACGTTGATCCATGTCAAATCTTCGATTTCTCTACCTTCCAACTTGACCAAATATTTCTTGTGATTCTTGTTACGCGTCGTCCTAAATCGTGTATCAGTTACTCTTTCTACTTCCTCACACACTTTCCTCGGCATCCATGTTCTCCAATCAACTCAATTTGAATATGCACTTGTGCTTTCTACATTGCTTTGTCCTTCAAAATAAGGATACAAATCTGCCACATTGAAAATGTTTAATATTCCTATACCTTCTGACAATTCAATTTCATATGCATTTTTGCAAATTTTCTCAATAGTTTGCACGGTCTTATCTCTTCCATAGCACCTTATCATATGTACCTTTTGGAAACCTTTCCTTCCACAAATAAGCTAAGACCAGGTCTGCAATCTGAAATTCAATTTCCCTTTATTTCATATGTGTGTGTGTGTGTGTGTGTGTGTGTGTGTGTGTGTGTGTTGTTTGTATACTGTTGTACTCTTTTCCAACTACTTGTGCACTTGTTGGTGCACTTCATACATATACTCTACAAAATCTTCAGCTTCTACACTCGTAACTTAATCATTCCTGATGTTGTGCAACTCTACGATCCTCTTGTACTACTTCCATATATAATCTAAAATGGTGTCCTTCTTGTACTTCTATTCACTTAATTGTTATCTGCAAACTTTGTTTGTGCCAATATTGAATCCCATGTTCCTAGCTTATCTCCAACTAAACATCTCAAAAGATTACCCAAACTTATGTTTGCAACCTCTATCTATCCATGTGTGCGAATGATTCGTTGAATTGAACTATAATAGGGTATTCAACTTCTTCCATAATGTCCTCTAGAAATGTCCAACAAATTTTACATCTTTGTTTGAAACTATGTTGCATAGCAAACCATGCAACCTCACAATCTCCCTGAAAAATAAGTTTGCAATGTGTGTTGCATCACTTGTCTTCTTACATGCTATAAAATGTGCCATCTTGGAAAATCTATCCACTATAGCAAAAATGGAATCAAAACCCTGGTGTGTTCTAGGAGAACCTAAAACAAAATCCATCATAATGTCTTCCCATGGCTTCTCTAGAATAGGCAATGGTTGATACAATCCTACATTTTGACTTCTGTTTTTCGCTAGTTGACAAACTTGTTAGAAATATGGTTGCTATTACTCACATGGGTGAGTATTTTATTGTTATGGTACATTTAAGTATTGTTATGTGAGTTATAACAACTCACATAACAATAGTGTTGGTTCCTTATTTGTTGCACTTGACTCCTTATATTACAGAGATATAGTGCCTATTTATTTCTACCGTGTTTGTATAATAAAATATGACAGAAGTTTTGCTGCATGTAACTCTAACCAAATCATCATTTGGTATCAGAGCGGGTCAAGAAGAGGCAGATCATGAGAATTAATTTTTGATAATCTGTCAAAGGGCATTGCCATTATGCTATTGCCCTGAAGTAATGATTTAGACTCTGTAGTTTATATTAGAAGAGAGTATAGATTGTATGTCTTTTATTTATTGTATGTAGACTTATAGTCTGGACATATTTGTTGAGCAGCATTTCATTATTGTATGGTTCAATTTTTCTCTCGGCCTCTTCAGGTTGTTTTAGGCAGTCTTGAATATATATCGTCCCATAGAAGATCTCCTAAGGGAGTGACTGTCTTGCCATCATTGATATCCTAGTCAGAATTGTTCTTTTCTTTGGAAGGAACGTTGCATTACCATTCAAATTTTACAAATATTACATTGGTCTGCAATCAAGTTTATTGTTTCTAATACTTGTGTGATAGCTGATGGTTTTATTTATGGAGATCTGCTTGAGTTCAAAATCAGACTTGGATCATTTCTTGCACCGTTGGTCTGATGAATTCTTCCACATAGTGGCCCATGGGACATCTCATTCATAATTGATACATCCAATTGTGCAATATCCCTTATAGGATATCACTTTAAAATATGCAAAATACAGACAAATTGCAGCCAAACAGAAATCTGATTTTTGCAGAAAATTAAATCTAGGGCAGCGAACAGAAAATAATGGATAACTCCGAAAATACTTGCTCAAATCTCTTGAAATTTTAAATGGAGCTTGCTAATACAATAATAGATATTATAGAACTATTTTTAGAATTTTTCGAATAACAGAATGCTGCCAAAAAATTACAGCATGCCCTAAACAGCTGAAAACTTCTAAAATTAATATTTTCCAAAAATAGATGCAAAAATTATGAAACCTTGGAAATATTATCTATAAATATAGGAGATGATATCCCAACCTTCAAATCAGAATTTGAGGAAGTGGAAACCCTCCAAAACAGGTCTGCAATCTCCAAAACAAGTCGCCCCACCTAGGAGATGGTTGGAAACCCTTGCAAATGCCTTCAAACTGATGCTAGACCTTGCCAAAGAGGTTGCCGTAGATCTGCCCTGAAAAACCCTGAAATCTCTCCTCCAAAATACCCAAAATCCTCCAAAACCCTTCACTGAAACCCTCTAGAAATATCTCTAAAGGACAGCCCTGATTTCAACTCCAAAAATGACAAACTAGGGTGGATCTCTCACCACCGAAGAGTGCCCTACTAGCTAGGAGTGGATCTCTCACCACCGAAGCTAGGGTTCCCGTGGGATCTTACTCCACAAGCTGGATATTTGCAAACAAAGTTGCACATGAAAGGAAATATAAGTGTATGCATGAATGACCATCTTTTCACCCCTCCACTCCTTATATAACTTTTCCCATGCCAAGGAACCCTAAAAAGCCCAAGTCGCATTTTCCCCTAGGGAAGACCAAATTAATAAAGTAACTTAAAGTTACTTTTTCCTTTTCAAGTCGCCATGGTCCAAAAGGTGACCCCCAACGCAAAATTAGAACACTAGGAGTTAAGTGGCCCCTTCCAACGATAAAACATAACATCTAGCCCCTCCAAAACCACTTATGCACATGTTAATGACGAATAATAATAAAATGGACTAGATATTCATACCCAATAGCTCCTAACGTCCATAGCCCCTTGGGTATGACCAAGGCCCTGGAGAGTTGGACTCGAAAGTTGATGTGCGTCAAGCCATTTCAAACTCCGGCATCCTTCCTCCTCCCCTACACAACACCATTTAGCATAATCTCTCATTCCACCCTCATCTACATCATCTAGACATCTCCTCATGCCACCGATCTGCATTTCCACTCACCTCCATTTTATTGGATCTCACTGAGCAATCTCCGAGGTTGATCTTTCCGGAAATTTCAAACCTCGGAAAATTTGATCTTAGATCCATTATTAGCCATGGCGAGCTCCTTCCAAATGATTTGGTGACAAATTACAAGCATAAATTTCGGTGACCAATTCAGCGAGGTAGATGCACAAGCAACCTACTCGGCCTATTTATCTCTATGTATTGAGTTCTACAAACTCATATGTTTTTCGCCACAATAACGTGCCATTCTCCGGTCTTTTCGACAATCCTTGTGCGCCATTTAACCCATATCTCGCAAATTTGGTCTCTCCATTAAGCTCCAATAGTCCGATATGAGAGCATAAGACTTCAAACACAAATCCCTCATCTCCACGCATCCGAGAACCATTGCATTTCATTGAAACCTTTTGCATGGCACATGGTATTCTACCTGGCAGATGCACATTTTTTTTCAAAACACCAGTCAACCAATACTTGGCAAGAGGAATTTTGTTTGAAGCCAATAAAAGTTTTAAATAGCTTAAGCGCTATATAGTTGTGTATTAGTTGTTATTTATACATCTTTTAAGATTCCTAGTATTGATTAGGATACATACTTTTGTGTTAGGTCGATCTAAGAGAGCATGCCATCATTGTGTATCATTAAAAATGTTAAAAGAGTCCTTGTATCTTCTATCGGTGTTATAGGTATTATTGAGTCATTTATTTACGTCTAATCTTAGTGAGTATTCTAGTCATTTTACATCAAAGTCCAAAAGATCGAAAATAAAAAAAAAAAAAAATTGCTCGCATTTGATTGGACGCATTTTTGGTGGAATCGACATCCGTTTTGAAATGGGTATTTTCACCTTGTCGGGGGGTTTACTCCTCAAAATTGCAAATGGGCTTCAAAGTGTCATTTATTGAGTAAGTAAGCCAAGACATCGAAGGATGGAGGCAACGGAGGCAGAAGGGCGATCAATGTCCTCAAGTTCATCACTACCTCGAGGCCGCATTTTGCTTTAGTGACACTTTTTGGTTTGTTTTATGTGTGATTAATAAGAACAAAAGATAGAATCCCTATTTGTGTGTGTAGTATGGTTTCTATAGTTCTCTTGTTGGTATGATGATGCAGAGATCTAGATCGTAAATACTAAAGCAAGAAAGTGTTCTTGATATCACGACTAGTTCATTTGATGTGAATTGGTCGATGGGTCCCAATTCATGTATTCCCTAGAATAGGTTGATGGGTCCCTATTCATGGATGATGTAGTTCCCACAGTCAAGGTGATGATTGAGACCATGTGCAAGCTATGGAGCAACATGTTGCTTAGTTGAAGGTAATCTTGTCTCCGTGTTCACCTTTGGGGAGATGTTAGAAATATGGTTGTTATCACTCACATGGGTGAGTATTTTAATAATTATGGTACATTTAAGTATTGTTATGTGAGTTATAACAACTCACATAACAATAGTGTTGGTTCCTTATTTGTAGCACTTGACTCCTTATATTACGGAGAAATAGTGCTTATGTATTTGTACAGTGTTTGCATAATAAAATATGACAGAAGTTTTGTTGTATGTAACTCTAACCAAATCATCACTCTTGCACAAATTTGATAACATTCACACTCATTTTAGGCCAAAAATAATTTTCATCCAGCTGTGCATAAGTCTTGTCAGAACCAAAATGACCAGCTAGACCCCTAATGTGCTCTTCTCTTAACCTAATGTGCTCACGCATTTATCATCTAGGGATGCATACTTGTTTACCCTTAAACAAGAGGCCTTCTTGCACAAAATAATCTAACCAAGGTGTTTTTCTATGCTTACTAGTCCTGCACATGCACGTGATGCTGCCCTGAAATCTTCATTATCTTTGTATAAATCCTCCATAGAATCAAATCCTATAGCTTCCACCTTCATTTCTGTCAAAAATATATCTCTCCTACTCAATGCATCAACTTTGTTTGACTTGCCACTTTTGTGCTTCAACACAAATGAGTAACTCTGTAGAAATTCTACCCACTTCATGTGTCTCTAATTCAATTTTCCTTGAATATTAATAAACTGTAATGCCCGATACTTTGTATACAAAACAAATTCCTTAGTCAACATATAATGTCTCCATTTGTTGAGTGCTTTCACTATTACGTAGAACTCCTAATCATATACAGAATATTTGTGCTTAGCATCATTCAGCTTCTCAATGACGTATGGCTATTGGTTTTCCTTCTTAACACTTCGCTAATTGCTACATAAGTTACATCACAATCAGCCTAAAAAGTTTAGAGAAATCAAGTAATTCTTGCACTCGTTGCTTAGTCGGTTTTCTCTTCAATTTCTGAAATTTTTCTTTCTTTTGCACTTGCTTTCCAAGCAATTTTTTTCTATCTCCTCGCATGACCTCTATAATAGGTGCAAACGTACCACTGAAATTATGAATAAACTTCCTAAAGAAACTCACCAAACCATGAAAGCTTCACACTTCAAATGTATCCTAGGTGTCGCCAATCCAATATAGCTTTCACCTTTCAAAATCCATCTTCAAGCCTTCTTGGAAGATCAGAAAAACCTAAATATATAAGCTCTTCTTTCATAAAACTACATTTCTTTAGATTTATCAGCAACTTCTCCTCCTGCAACCATTGCAAAGCTTTCCACAAGTGGGTCAAATGCTCCTTTTTCCAACTAAATAGCAAGATGTCATCAAGATAAACTATAACAAACTTACCCAAAAATGGTTTTAGGACCTCATTCATGAGTGCGTGAATGTGTTTAGTGCATTAGTCAAACTGAATGGCATAACCAACCACTCATACAATCCCTCGTGTGTTTTGAATGTAGTCTTCCATTCATCGCTTTCCCTTATGCAGATTTGGTGATATCCACTCTTCAAATTTATATTTGTAAATATTGTGCTCCATTGAGACAATCCATCATGTCATCCACACGTGGCAATTAAAATTGATACTTAATCATTATCTTGTCAATTCCTCTATCAACGCACATTCTCCATTATTCTTTAGCGCTAGAACTGTTGGTACTGTGCATGGGTTTAGAGACTCTCTAATTAACCCTTTATCTAATTGCTCCTAAACTTGCCTTTGTACTTCCACGTTCTCCTTTGGTGTCAATTTGTATGCTGCCTTTTTGGCAAAATCAAGTGTAGAATCAAGTCTGTGTAATTGACTTATACTCCTCAAGGGTGGTAAACCATCTGGTAGATCTTCTGAAATAACCTCCACAAATTCACACAACAAACCCTTCACTTCACAAAAAGTGTCTCTTCCTTTCCCATTTCCGCGTACACAACTTGTGCAGGCTTCACTATGAACACAAAATAAGTGCTCTCCTTATTTGCTTCTCTCAAGAATTATTTTCTCGAAATCATCAAGATCTGTGAACATTTGTTCACCTCTTCACTCTTTTCCTTCAAAGGAATCAGAGTGAATTCTTTCCCATCCTTCACTAATGTGTACGTGTTTGCGCACGACCATCATGATGCGCTTTCCTATCATATTGTCAAGGTCTACCAAGAAAAATGTGACAAACATCCATAAGCATTACATCGTACAACACCTCATCGTAATATGTGTTAATCTAGAAACTTACTAGACATTGCTCATTCACCAAGATCTAATGTCCCTTCAACAATCAAGATATCTTGTAGGGATTTGGATGCGCTATTCTCTTGAGACCCAATTTTTCTACCATCTCTTGTGCAGCCAAGTTATTTGTACTTCAACTATCAACAATTACCTTACAGGCTTTTCCTCCAAACTTAAATGAGGTTTTGAACAAATTGCTTCATTGTGCAAACTATGTTCCTCCATCGACTTCAACAAAATTCATCAAGAGAGCTTCTTCAGTTCTTGGCTCTTCTCCATGATGAACTGACGCAATACTCTCATCATTTGCTTGTGGGACATGCACACTAGCATCAGTTCTTTTACCACAATCATTATGTGTGTGTGAGGAATCAAATGCTCTATGACCATTCTCTCCACACTTAAAACATGTGTCAATGAATATCCACAGCCCCATCCATAGGATCCTCTACCTCCGATAGAGTTTCCTATGCCTCTATGTGCACCACACCATCACCGCTTTGAGATGCACTAGCATCACCTTCTTGCATAGAATGTCATCTACCACTGCGTTGTCCATAACCGCGCCACGAACTTTCTTTTACCTCACATTACTCCTTGTTAGCAAGACAACTTTTATCTACCTTCAACGCACATCGACAGGCTTCTTCGACGGAATGCACTCAAATCAATACGAATTCATGCTTAATGGATATGTGCAATCTATTCACATAACGTGAGATATTATAGGTGTCATCCTCAACATGACCTACTTTGGTAGGGAGTCTAGAATTCCTCGATGTAATCTTCCACACTCAACTCCTGTCACATACTACAAGTTTTTAAATAAATTCCAATGGTAATCTTTGCAAAAATTTATATAAATTCAAATGGTAATCCCCAAGCATGAATTTGGCCTTCAACTTTATAACCAATCTATCCCAATTTTTGATTCTATATTTAACTCGATGCACTCATTCGGTCTATACATGCTCCCATGCATGACCTTTGAACTTAGTGGAGGCAAACTTGACCTTTTAGGATCTTCCACACCTTCATACACGAAGTATTTCTCTCGCTTATAGATCTAATAAATGAGTTCCTCATGATTCAAACTCCCGCAATAAATTGGAGTGTCCAACTTAGGCTTACTACCCATTTTGTGATAGCACGCAAGAATCTATCTTCTTTCTCATCCATATGTTCTTCTTCTTCACCATCTTGCGCATCATATGCCACCATGGTGATCTATCTACCAAGTTCGATTCAGCTATGCAATTGATTATGGACAAAGACACCAAAACCTTGCATAAAAAGCATAATATAAAAACCTGCTCCTAAGCATTATGTAGGTGGGTTTTGTCAAAGACTTCCTCGGGAGAGTATGGACAATCTATGAGGCTTGCGGCAGGAGAAAAGAGGAGAAGCAAAAAGTCGAGAGATTAAACCAGTTTCTGAAGCTCCCAGGCATCCAAGCTCATGTTTTTGTGCTAAATTTGAATCCTTGAAAGCACCAAATAATAAAACACAGAATTGAATAGAAGAACAGCAAATAAATAACAAACCATAGTCAGGAAGAGGTTCCAATATGTCAGAATCCAAGTCCTCCCCCATGTCAGCTCCCTCACAGAGGCCGAACCTCGTGCATCCAATTCCTTCACATTCTCTTCCACATTCTTCGCAAGCAGCCTCAATCGGTCAGGCATGTCTGTTAAAACAACATGCCCACCCAGAAGAGCTGCAACACAACTAAAAAAAAAGCCCATTAAACCCAAGCCAAATTCGGTACCCACAAAAATGAAGAGAAAATCACAGAATATGACATTCGTGTCCTTTTATGATACCAACTATATAATATCACTAGGCACAATTACAGAGATATTTGCAATCAAAACTTAGTCCATGAAATCTTAAATCAAGACAATTAAACACTCAAACAAACAATCTTCTAGATAGGTAAACACACCTTGATAGTCTATACAGATCATTTTTAATATTAAAAGGTGTCTTCTATTGATCATACATGATACAGGGCTACTCATACTTGTAGGAGGGAATTAATGAAAAATAATAAGTTGAAAATTAAAAAGAAATAAACCGCCGGAGATAAGACATCACGTAGATCCGAAGAAATTGATAGGACCATTTTGGCCTGAAGGAACTCAAATTCATTTCATCTTTTGTTTATTATAAACAGTGTGTAAATAAGATATACCACCTACCCAACTAGTCCACAGCCTGAACCGAGCTCCACGCACTTTTTCCCTCGCAAATTGAATAAATTGCAGTCAACAGCATGCTCCAAGAACTTCCCCAGCACAACCCCACTGTCCCACATAACACCTCCTGTCACACCTGATGTGTTCTGTTTGTTTATTTTCAATTCATCATGTCAGAATTAAGTATATATAGATCATTCATATGAAGAAAAAAATCAATGTAGAGGATTTATACTCACCATCGAGGATGGAGATTGCAGGATGCAAAGGTTATGGCCACAGGCATCAAGTTTGAAGTGGTTGGACGTTTGTTTTACGAAATTGTTCTGGCGAACTGTGCAGGGCTGTCCAAATGCCCAAAGCAGCATAATCTCCTCTGAAGCATCAGAAACCAGTCTCCCAGGGAGTTGCACATCTCCTATCTTCACTATTTCATTATGTTCATTTTCTTCTACTTTCACTTCCCCTAACCCTTGACTGCCCATGGCTCTTTAATTTGCTATTTAAAAAGATGCAGAAGTAGCCGAGGCTCTTTAAGAAAATATTTGGGGACACCCAAAAAGGACTTTTTGTTTCCTGGTGGGTTTCAGGTATGCTCCAAATCTTTTAAACAGCTCCCACAGGAACCAACCACGTTCCGAGTTATAGGAGGAGGAGGAGGAGGAGGAGAGATTATTTTAACGTCCACAAGGCTACCGAGACATCCTATGGGACATATATATCATTAACATATCATTCCTGTTATACTCTCTTTCTTCTTGTAAAGAAAAGTCAGAGTAAATTGTTTTGAAATATATTGACAAAAATTACGGATTGCCCGGTTATAACAAAACAAATGCAGGAAAACAAAGTGTCTCTCGAGTACAAACCATGGTTGCTAAACAAGGGGGTTTAAAAGGCAACCTAGCATCGAGTTTTTCAAGCTCTATTACATCAGAGATGCACATTTCAACAAAAAAACAAACTCCCAAAAACCCTAGAGGTTGTGAGGTTTGCAGGGAATAACATTGAAACCATAAATGGTCCACAAATACAGTTGAGTGGTCCACTGATTAGGTTTTTGTATCGGGAGGGTTTGAGCTCTCCCTAGATTCACACTCTCCAATTCTCGAATGGGCCTGCAACTTCATATCTCAATCCACATATAGAAAAGTCAATTGGGTCGTGGGGATCGGTCAACGCAAGAAACTCTCAGGGCAACACAGTGGGCACAAATAAAAAGATGGTCTTTGTGAATGCAAAACAATATATGGGGATCCTAAGACGTAGGCAAGGCAAAAGCTAAGACAAACTCAAAAGAAAAATTTCACTATGATTTTACCGAAAACAACGAACAACAAGGTAAACGTTTCTATCAAAAACACCAGCTGGAAGGAGATCAAACAACACAAGATGAGGCTAAAGGAAATAAGAAAATGGCCTTGTCGTTTCCAAGTGAATTTGAGTCAAAAATGAGCAAAACAGAATTGATCGCAGCAAACATGGATGAAAGAGAGGAAGTATTTCAAGACACTAAATATCTATATAGCCCCACGTCTACACCGTTGTTGTGGTCATCAGGGTTATATGTAAATGAGCTCATGAACATGAAGAAGAGGATTGAAACTTTAGAATCAAAGGGCAACAAGAAGACAACGAGAGGAAAGCATTTGTAGAATCCAGTTGCAAGTTGGAAAGGGAAAACAAAATACTAAAAGAGCAAGTATTAAACCTACAAAACAACATGGAAAGAGGGCAACAAGATCTAGTCACTCTAAAACAAGAATTAGAACATTTGAAAACAATTGGAATAAAAAACCCAAAAATGGTAAAAGGAAGTGACACAACACAGGTAAATGAGATTCAATCAGCAATTGAGAACATGGAAATAAAAGAAAACTAGCTAAGAGATCGGATAGAGGAAGCCAAATCTTGGTCACAAGTGGTAAGTGGATCATCAAATGAGCAGAAGTAGATAATCGAGAAACACATTAAAATGCAAATAAAAGAAGAAAGAGACAAACAAGACAAAGCGGTAAACTTCTTATCAAAGGCTTGAAGGACTTCGATGAAAAGGAGAGAACCAACATTTTGGCAAGGGATTTCCTTAAAGATGAGATGAAATGGACAAGTTATATTCATAGGGCAAATAGCAAATCTTGGGATTGTATGGAAGGCTTCTATCTGACATGGTTGTTGTAATGGCATGAGGATTGGAAAGAGAATAGATGGAGGAAGGGACCGACATGTGAGGGTTGTCATGAGAAATGTAGAAGACAAGAATGCGATCTAAAGAATAGGGGGTTTCTTAGAGGCACACACATATACCTAGACGATGACTTGACATTTGCTCAACAAGAAGAGAGAAAGAAAGAAAGGCAGAGAGTTGTGGGAAAGTGGGCATGGTTGAAGAATGGAAAAGCCCAAATCAATGATTAACTGGGCAAGCAAGAAATAGGGAATAAGGATCCCACGAGAGGTCATACACATTATGAGTTGGAAATGCATGAGCATGAGGTATGCAAAGTCCTAGTTGAGAATGAGGGGACTAAAACAAGTAAAGGACATGGGGGAGTCACAGTGCTAATCAAGGAAATATGGCACAAAATTGTGAAAGTTGAAAAAGAGGATCCAAATAAGCAATACATATGGCTGAAAATATCTGATAATGAGGTAACAATCAGATTGGTTGTTTGCTACTTTGCACCGAAGAGCTCAAAGACTTACAAGAGGAGAAAATTAGATGACGAAGACCCATATGCTTCACTAAAAAAAGACATTTCTATATTCAACACGTCAGGAGAAATAGTTTTGATGGGTGACTTTAATGTGAGGACAACAAACAATCAATCTCTCCAGTTGGGTAATGATGAAGGAGAGGATGACAATCCATTATGGCTAGAAGAAGGAGAGGGTCAGCTTTGGGAAAGAACATCCCAAGATGGCAATGGAGGGGTGACACACTTTGGGGCAAGAGCTATTAGGATTATGTAGCTTATACAACATGGTTATTTGTAATGGCATGAGAGCATGGCCAAACTCAAGAAGTATTACTTACAAAACATACAATGGTCAAAGTGTAGTGGACTATGTAATTTTCTCCCAGGGATCTATCTCTAGGATGTTGGAGTTTGAAATTGGGGACTACCCTATCGGGCTAAAATATGATCATAAACCTCTCCTCGTCAAACTTGGCACTATATCAAATAAACAACAATGCAAATAGGTCTACCACATGCAAAAGAAGACTCAACCTCAGGGTAAAATCATCTTGAACCAGAAAAATCAGGAAATCTTTACCGCAGCCCTTGAACAACACCTCCAGGTGATAAGGAATAACACAAGAAACAAGGTAACCAAGGAGGCAAGTGGTTGTGTTTCCAGTAATTTGTTGATCCCTTTAATTCACAAGGCATTAAGTGCTTGCAAAATATCTCAACCTAGGAAGGGAGAGGCAAATACTTTCCTGATGAACCCGTGGTATGACAAAGAGTGTAAGGTTGCCAAAAGATTCTTGAAAGAAAGTGGGATGAACAAAGAAAACAAGAAGAACTATGAGAAATTGGTACAATCCAAAAAGAAAGTTATGTGAACACAAGAAGGAAAGAATTAATTTTCCTCAAAATGCACAATCCCAAATGATTTTGGAAGGAGTTACAACAAAATAAAAAACACAGAGAATAATATCACGGATGCCCATTGGTTAGAGTATGTGAGGCTCCTCTATGAGCAGCCCCAACAAAAGGACACTCCTCCCATAATTAACACATCAGTCGAGCTCTTCTTGGTAGAAGATATCAAACATGGCATAAAGAACTTGGCAAGTGGTAAAACACAAGACATTGATGGGTTGCGGGCTAAATTTTAAAATGGGGAGTTGAGGCCCTTGCTCCACACATCAAAAGAATGTTCAATGACATCACCAGGGCAGCTTCCCTACGGAATGGATGACTAGTGTCGTTATTCCTCTCTATAAAAGTGGCGATATCAATAATCCATCCAATTACCACACTATTATGGTAAATCCTCTTCTAGGTAATAAATTTTGGAGCATGATCCAACGCAGAATCAATAGTTGGGCTAAAAGAGGGTAAAAGAGCAAAAGGGTAGGTAGGCTTTAGGCCTAGGCACTCGACCATTGACCATTGTATCACCCTTAAACACTTGATTGAAAAGATATGGGACACTCAAGGAGAGGAAGCTTTCTGTTGCTTTGTGGATTTTAAAAAATCCTTTGACACGGTGCCCAGAGACAAACTTTGGAACAAGATGGAAGAACTTGGTATTCTGGACGAGTATAGAGCAACAAAGTGCATAGATTATATGAGCAAGTCAAAGCTAAAATCAGAACTAAAGAGGGTATGTCGAATGTTTTGGTAACAACATTGGTGTCAAGTAAAGTTGCCCTCTTTCCCCCACTTTGTTTGGTTTATACACTGACAAACTTGAAGAATGGTAAAATAAAATTGATGGGGGTATCCAGGTTGGCGGGCTACATGGTGAAATTACCCTTATATGTCGACGATCTTATCCTAATTTCAAAAACAACTCATGGGTTGATGGAACAGTTGAAAGTCTTAGAACCTTTTGCGAAAAGTCAAGATGCAAGTGAACATCAACAAGACCAAAGTCATAATTTTTTCACTAAAAAGGAAAGAGACTCAAGTTAACTTTCTTTTTGAAGGGAGCCCATTGGAAATAGTGAAAGAATACAAATACCTTAGGATTGATTTTCTCAACAAACTTAGTTGGGAGACATGTGGAGTAAAAAGATACAGGGAGGTTGAAAAGTGTCTTACTTACTTTAAAACAAGTGCAAGAAAGATGGGCTATGGGATTGGAAAACCAAGAAAACCCTTTTTGGATTGTTGGTCACGTCGATTGCCCTATATGGTTGTGAGGTTTGGGGAAGTAGCATGTCTAATCACAAATGGAGGCATTTGGAAGGAATCAAAAGCAACTAATCACAAACACCCTCAAAGTCAAAACAACGAGCCCATATGAGATTTCTTGGCTAAAGTAGGGATGTTTCCTATGGAGGCATTGACAATAACTCGAGATGCTAAGTTATATGAAAAAGATCGAAAGCAGTGATAAGCATTACTAGCCCAAAACAGTTGTAAAGAATAAATTAGGACGTAGGAAGAAAACTTGATGAAGCAAAACGACTAGTGGATGAGAAAATGGGGCATCAACTTACAATAGTGTCCTAACACCAATGAGCAAATAAAATATATTGTGATGAATAAATTTAGGACTACCATGTGGACATGGCAGATTGGCTAAAAGAAAGCTCATTACGTCAAATCATCTTTAGTGTGAGACTCGGTAGATGGACTATTCCTAACGAGGATTGGGAGAGGAGAACTTGTATTTTTTGTAGTAAGGGGGTGATGGATATGGAATGGCATTTCATCATGGAATGTACAATTTGTGATGATATATATATCTAGTGTGAAAGCAATCGAAAGTGGACAACCTAAGCTAGTTATTTGAAGAGGCAAGCCTGAAAAAGATTGTTGGTTTTTTACGATCAAGATCCATTGTAAGAGGTATGATATTGAAAGTAGTCTAAAAATATCTTAGGGTTGGCTTTGGTCCCATAAACTATTTGGTCCATGGATGTCATTAAAATCTTTCATTCATTCATTATGACATGTCTTTTTGGGAAGAAAATTCTCAAATTGTTTAAACCTTAAAATTAATGATGGGTGTATATTTTAATTTAAGATTAATTGTTACATAAATAATTAATAACAAAATCATACATTTTTAATATATACATATTTAGAAATTAGGTCGTAAAGCATATCCATTAAGCAAATGGAAGTGAAATGAGGGTTAGAGTGATCATTTAGCTTATTCAAAAGACAATTTGGATGTTTTGTTGGTTGATTTCAACTATGTACAAGTCTCGATTTGCAAAATGTCATTGTAGCTTTGTGTGCTTGTAACCAAACTATCAAACATGGATTGGGACCAAACCATCAAACACAAACCAAACTAATTAGCGGTTATATAGAGAAGTGGCATGTACATCCCGATTGTTGGTGTACTTCTAGTTTTTTGTGTCACTTTGCCTTTGTATGCACAACATGTATGTATATTTAAATGTTCGGTGACACTCACATATGCCTATATTCACAAAACCTTGGCTTCATACAACGATACTTGGTGGACATTAGATACAAAAAAATTTAGGTGTTTGAGTTATATTGACTTTGGTGGTCAACCTCATTTGATTCTAGTCGAGCACTACACTACATTGCAAGCTACATGTTGTTATCCTAGTCTATGTGCATTGGTGTATGTAAATCTAGCTCCTTTGTCATATACTCTTCCCGTGCATCAACACAAATAAAAATGTGCCCCAATTATAACCCTCATATGCAAAAATAAGATACTTGAAAATCAGTAATTCCCCCTTATGACGTGCTCTTGATATGGTCTAAGGTAGTCCTTGATCCTTACTACATAATGGCTAATTAGTAGCTAGATGATTAATGCTCTCAAGCAAACTAATTATATATAAGAGAGAAAAAAATTGGAGTTCTAAAGTCAAAACTTAAATGATTTTGACTCCAAAATACCTTATGCATCAATTCCCACCATTTTCAAGTTCATGATTCTTCTTGCATTTTTATTTTTAGGCCTAGTCACCCTTTTGGCATAAAGGAGCAATATGACCCAAACTACCACGAAGTGTAGTGAGGTCTAGTATCAAAACTTATGTACCTAACATGTAGTGGAATCCAATAGATTTCCATTTACTATTTTTTATCTCCTAACTCCTCCTGGAACTAGTTGTATCTTCATAACAATGTCACTTTCTTTGTTGAACCGCACATTCCAAGCACCGTAGTGACCGGTCTTTCTTGAACAAATCTTGACACCATATGCATTCATAGTTTTCCTTGAAACTTCTATGGATCACTTCAATTTTCATAAATAATATCCATGTGGGTTTGCCCCTTGCGATTAACTTCTAGAGGATGTCATTTTTTTGTAATATGGCTAAAAATAGCCAATTTAGTGGTTCTGATAGTACTTTTCCACCTCATAGTTAAGTAGCTTCATGAAAGTTACTTGAATCAATATCACTTTGCACATGAAAAACGCTGAAATCCATGTTAACATGTTCTTCTCAACTAGAATGAGGTTGGCATAGACTCAAAGGGGTTGTATGAGTTGAAAGGAGGATCGAGGAAGGGTTCACAATGATGGTAGGAAATGGGGTTTCAAGTGGGGGTTTGGTTGTCATGACCAAAATTTTAAATTTTTCATGCTATACATTTAGCATGACAACATGTTGCAATTAGCCTTAGAAAACAATTGATTAGGATGGCCTATCATTGGTTACTACCCCTACAGTAACCAACCATTTAGGTTAAATCAATTTGTACCTAAACATCATATAGTATTTGAAGAATCTAGTTTTTCCTCTCAAATTTGATAAAACATAGTACATATGTTATAGTCTTCCTCCTCATAAATATGTGATAACTTAAATAGGATTATCTTGGAGAAATCTAGAAATATTCTTATGATATGTGTTAATGAAGATGAGTATATGAAATTGATAAGAGAATTTAATAGTAGATTTTGTGGAGGCATTTACATAGAAAAGGTCACTACACACAAAGTTATTATATTTTGTTATTGATATCCTTTATTAGTTAAACATGTTACCAAGGAAATAAGGAAATGTGACCCTTTTCAACACTTTAAAGGAAGATTGAATGATTCTAGTGTTCTACCTCATGTTTCAATAGTTATTGAGGCTTCATTTCATTAGTAAGGAATGAAATTCATTGGGGAAATTAGTGGAAAAAACTAGTTTTGGTAATAACTAGATTCTTATTGCAATTCATTATTTTTAAAAATGGGTGGATGTTCTCCCAACTAAAAATGCAACTCATAAGGTAGTGATTGATTTTATGAAAAACAATATAATCAATTGATTTGGTGTACCTAGTAAAGTGGTAGCAAAAAATGCCACGTATTCTAGATATGCTTCTCTACTAGAAATGTGAGAAAATTTGGAATCAATTTATCATATTCTTAAAATTACTATCTAAAAAGGAATGTAAAAGTTGAGTTCGAGTAATAAGTATTTGATTTGAATTGTGAGAAGTACACTTGAGTTAAAAAAGAAGTGGGAAGAGAAGTTAAGGTTTTCCATTTGGGAAGATATGATCACTACAAATATATCGAAAGGTTAAAGTTCTTTTGAATTGGTTTATGGTATGAGTGCCACATTACATGAAAATTTGGAGCTTCCCACTTTTCAAATGTTATAGGATCCGAATGAAGAAGAAAATGACCCTTATGGTAATAGGATAAATAAAATTATCCAATTGGATGAAGCTCAAAGATACTCACATGAGAGGTGTCTAAAGTTTAAAGATAAGATGAAGAAGATATCTAATAAGAAATCCACGTCCTCCAAGTTTTATTTAAGTGATTATACAAACCCCATTTTTAGGGTGCAATATTTAAAATTACCTAGTGTGACTATGAGGATATCAAAAATATGAAAAGAGGTTTTAAAATTCTCATACCACTTGCACAATCAACCCTTGACTAATTTTATCCATTTTCTCTTCTTCAACCCCTTATAGACCATTTTAGAATAATTTTCATGTTTTTCACCTATTTTCCACCCCTTTTCTCACTTACACACTATTGTTGTGGTTGTTAAACAATCATTGTGGTGTTCTCATCCCATGTTGCGGCTATTTTATTTTCATGCATGGAAACTCTATTTTTATCGAAAGTGGTTTTGTTTCATCCGCAATGGTTCAAATTTATCTACCAATGGTTCCATTCCCTACCATAATGATTACATCACCATATCTCATTGGAACCAATAATTCTACCTCTAAGAAAATTTATATTTCCCTCTTAGTTACATGTATTATTTTTATCCTAATTTTAGGCCTTATATGTATTTTGCATCATTTTTAACCCCCATTTCACTTCTACTTCCCATTTTCACTTGATTTCATCACCTATGGTCAAACATCAACCATATTTTTTTATCTTGAGTTAGGAATTGGATCTTGTAGAAGATTTAATATTAACAAAAATCATGCACTCATTCATATCCCCAAAAAATTTTTATTTTTTTTTTTCAAAAACATTAATTCTACTATTATTTTTTGATTCGATAAAGCAAGGCTAAGCCCAAGGGAGATTTCTTCCCTTACAAACCACCTAAAAGGATCTTTTTTACTTTTGTTATCCATAAAAGGAATACAAGTGTTCCTAGATCGAGCCTTTTGACTCCTTCTAATATACACAAATCTATTGTTTATTGCTCATCAACAATAATACATATTTTGATCTCTTCCTACTACATCACTTTCATCACACTAGTAACAAATAGAATCAACTAGATTAGTTTATTAGGGGTATAAGCAAGGAAAATCTATATTCAACTCCATTTTGCTTACGAAAGAGGTTTGATTTGAATTGAATTGTTTATTTACGTATCTTAGATTAATTATATTTACTTAGGTTTTATTAGAAACCCATTGAAAAGAGAAATGAAAAGAATATTTATTAGATTGCATCCTCAATTTCATGTTTGTAGCTTAGTATTTTGAAACTACCCATGCTCTAGTATTTCCCATCTCTAAGATTAGACCCTAGATTTGCTATTGAATTAGATTCTCTTATTTAAGTTCTCAATTAGTTTAATTATAGAAATTACACCTATAAATCATAAAAACACCAAAAATAGGATTAACTATTTGATTTATTTTAGAATTTTCATTAGATTAGGACAAACACACTTGGATCTTAACTTGCATTAGATTTCTCACTAGATATCCAATGTTAGGCTAGCTTTAATGATTTCATATTACAAATCGCATCTTATACATCATTTATTAGAGAAGTGCCATAGACCTTCTCGTTGAAGAATGCACATGTGAATGATGCGAGGCGTTTTTTCCAAGAAAAAATAAAGCACGTATACAAGACTACAAATTACGAAAAATACAAGAGAGATAATTGCAATAATGCATAAATAGCTCCAACTCAATACACTAAAATAAAATAATGCAAGAGATGTACATATAGGAGGTGGATGTGTAACCTCAATTTGATACCATATTAGAGTTTCGGGAGGATATCGATGAAAAACAAATGCACGATCAATTATGGAAATTGGAATAACTAACAATAAGATGCAATATGATCAAGAACTCACAAGGAAAATGGATCCAAATCAACTCAAATGCTCCATATCATAGAATGATGCAAGTGATGTACATATATAAGAGGAGGAAAGTGCAACTACCACCTAGATCAATGGTGAATAACTCTCACTAACTGATATTGGAAGTAGAGTTGACTCCACACAACTAGTAAGCTAACTCAACACAACTGGTAAGCTAACTCAACACAACTGGTACACCTAAGCAAGCATATCCCATGAGTGTAGGAAAATCTAAGTAAATAAACAAATACAAGGAAAATGAATATCCTACATTAACATTGTGAGTTTGAATTATGATAGATTTTTTTATAAATTATGTAAATTGTTGTGTCTCTTTGGTTGTTATTGGTATATAATATATTGAAATTATGGAAATTATATACCTAATGGATTCAAGAAACCAATGAAGGTTCATTTGACCAAAATTATTTCAACACTTACATTTAATCTTAGTGTCATAATGATATATCCTTTTAGTCTCCTAGATTATTTAGAGATAATTATTATTATAATTGTGGATTTAGGTCGTAACCTTCTCCATGTCAATTTTATTTGTTTTTGAATAATGAGCATCCAAATTCTAGATATCTTTCATTTTAAAAAATTGTATATCTCTGCTACCTTTTCCTAATTGTGATGAACTTGTGATTATCTTATTAGTGATGACGAATTGGGTGGAAAATTGTTGTGGCTAAGCTTGTTTGTTAGGCCTATTCAACTTATTTAATTAATATTCTATTATTTTTCTATTCTAAAGTTTTGAGGGTATCTCCCGGGTTTAAATAATCCTAAAATCCTTCTCATTTGTTACCTCAAATTGGATGCTAATTTGTGAAATAATACTCACCATAATGAATAATCCTCATTCCTTCACTCATTTGCAAAGAGGTGATATTTGAGCACTAAAGGGCCTAGAGTAAAAAAATGTAATCAAGTAATGTGTACTAAGAAAGTATGTCAAATAATATATGTGTTTGGATGAAAAAGTGTACTATATGTCTTATGTTTCATACACAATATATATCATAATAAATGTGTGTCTAAGAAATTGATTTCATAAGCAAAGTATGTCACAACCAATGTGTATCTAACAACAATAACTTGATCAAGATAATAAATATAACATAGGAGATTCATTTTGATATAAATATATAGTAAGTAATGTGTCCAATAATCAAGAGATGGTAAAAGTACCCAATGAGTAATCATAATGCAAATGAGTAATGAAATATTATGCATATACAATAATAATATATGAGTTAATAGAGCATACAAGTGCATAGAGAAAACAAAGAATAGAGCATACAAGTGTATAACATTAACACAAAATATATGAGACATGTGTATAGAGAAAATAAAACATAGACCATACAATTGTATAAGAAAACACAACACACAATATTCCATAAAGCAATCAAAGTATATAATCACAAAAGTTCCTAGAGTAGTCAAATAAGAAAATTTCATAATGCAACCAAGGTATGTAAATAACAAGTTCCTAAAGCATTCAAAACAATCAAGATCACATAGTATTTAAAGCATGCAATAACACAACTTCTAAGCAATCAAATCGCAGACAATATCTCAATGTAGGAAAAGTATGTTGTTGTACAAGAAACTTTGTTCTTGCGCGGGTGAATGTCGATATTGGAAGCTACCAACAACTTTGAATGATGGAGGGCTCAGTACCTCGGATGTGGACATGGATCTACGGGTGCCAAGAAGAGATGTGTGATAATCCTTGCAAAAACTCAAACATATATGATTAGGTCAAGATATGCAGGGGGGTTGCCGGACAATGCCTTTGGTTCCAAGCTCGTGAACCCCCCAGAGGATGTCAACCCACGTGGAACTTGATGGAAATAAAAAAATGAACAATAGATAACATGTAGAGGTAGAGAAATACAATATGCCCAGTAAAATGAGTAGAGAAATACAACATGTGGGAGAGACTGATAATATCCTCAGCTACAGTGTCAGAGGTTTGCCATGGCTTCAAAACTTATTCCTTGTTTTCTAAAATTTTGACAAGAATTTCTAAAATTTTCCCACTTCAAGCTTCATAATTTTCTTCTTTTAGAATTTTTGTATTATTATTATTATTATTATTATTATTATTATTCCAGAGGAGAGGAGGGCCTTATTTATAGCTTGAATATGGGTTAAAATTGAGTAACCCATGTGTTTTGCAAAAGTAACCCTGCTTAATGGGACATGATTAGGAGTTCATTTGATTGTGAGGCTCATGATTTTGAAAAAAAAAAATGTGTGATGTGGATTGGGGACACGATTTGCAAAAAAAAGAAAAGATATGATATGAGTGGGGACATGATTGGAAATTGTTAGGTGTAATAGTAAACCCCAGTGTTGATCACTTTACACTATTGAATTTTTGAATTTGATGTCAGATTTTGATATATTTAGGATTTAGAATTATTAAATTCATGGGTGGGGTTCATATATCTAATTTTGACTTCGCGAAAATTGTTTAAAAATATTTTTAAAAAATGAAAAATTTAAAATTTTTCCAAAGTGTTATTTTGCATGGTTCATCGGACTCATCACGATCGTCTCATTTTTGTGATCGCTTTCGGTCTTCGTTTTGTCCGTTTGAGGCAAGAGCTCCTCCTCCCAGGGCTTAAACTATGTTAAATATTAATTAATTAATATTTAATTAATTAATTACTCTGGTTTGATAAAATTAATTTTTAAATAATCTTAGAGTATTTAATTAAATAAATATTAATTAATTTTGTTCGACAAGTTTTTAATTGCCGGGGAAAATTAAGCTTACGCTGCCAAAGCCAATCCGCGTCTCGAACCGGATTTTCACTTTCTTGGCAATTTCCTTCAAATTTCCCATACGTGGACCTTTTTTTCTCGCCAATTGTCAAATCATGGATTAGTATCATAAATAATAGGCACAAATGGGCATAAAATTTCCCAATTTCCCACATGGGGAAATTGGACGGGATTGCCAACCCATTTTGCTATTCCCGTTGGCAATTGTCCGTAACTTCCTCCATCAAACCCGTTGGAAAAAGTCATGCTTCGGATTGCTTCTTATTCCCTCTGCAAACGTAATATTTTTATTACATCCCTCAATTCTCCGAACGCCATTGTGAATAAGAAATACAAGAAGGTTTTTGGTTTTGGTTTCAAGCTTCACTCATTCATCAAAGAAGATCTACAGAGGAAACAAAGAAAGACCACGCAGCTATGGAAGGAGGACAGCGCATGTAGGTGGAAAGGAATAGTTTTTAAATTAAAAAAGGAATAGCACACAGTCCACACTCCACACGCAGCCGGCATAAGGAAGAAGATAACAAACTCAGCGCCTTGGGAGGAGAAAAAGACAGCTGAAGACAAGAAGATTCCACGCATACATTGGTCATTGAGTTTTGCACAAAGGCGCCCAGCATAAAGAATGCCCAGGAAAACAATGAAAAGAATAGTTTTCACGTACCAGCTTGAAGAAATGTTCCACGCATTGCCAAGCAAGAATAGTTTAAAAATTTATTAAAGGCAGACACTTGTTTTATTTTTTGATTAAAAGCTCCACGCAGCCAGCAAAGGAGGAGTGGACAGCTAGAAGGAAAGGAAGTACTAGAAGGAAAGGAAGTACTTGTTTTAGGAAAGGAAAGGAAGGGACTGGAAAACTAAAAAAACCCTTTTTGGACTGTTGGTCACTCCGGTGGTTCTTTATGGCTGCGAAGTTTGGGGAAGTAGCATGTCAAATCATGGGTGGAGACAGATAGAGAGAATCCAGAAACATCTAATCACAAGCACCCTTAAAGTCAAATCAACTGTTCCTTATGAGATCTTGTTGGCTGAAGCGGGTACTTTCTCGTTGGAAGCTTCGGCAATGTCTCGGATGATAAGCTATTTGAAAAAAGTTGCTAGCATGGACAATCTTCGCTGGCCCAAAATAGTTGTGGACTATACTTTGGAACGCAGAAAGAAAACTTGGATGAATCAAAATTTTAAATGGATGAACAAATGGGACATCAACTTCCAAGAATGTCCTAATAGCAACAGAGAAATAAAAAATTATGTGACAGAAAAGTTCAGGACTGCCATGTGGACGGGTCAGATTGGTCGAAAGAAAGCGCATTATGTCAGAGAATTCAATACCAATGGGGAACATGATGAAAAAGCTTATCTAGGAACAGATATCAGGGGTAAAGCAAGGATTCTAGTGGCTCAGTTAAGGGCTGGATCGCATCATCTTCGATGCGAAACTGGTAGATGGACTATTCCAAAGGAAGATTGGGAAAGGAGAATTTGTCTTTTCTGCAGCAAAGGGGTAGTCGAGACAGAATGGCATTTCGTTATGGAGTGTTCAGCTTATGATGATATTCGTATTCAGTATGAAAACAACTTGAAAGTGGACAGACTAGAGGAACTCTTCAAAGGAACAAAGCTTCAAGCGACCGCGGGGTTCATCCTCAAGATTCACAGCCGAAGAGCGGATATTGAAAGGAGTCTGAAATATGATTAAAGTCTCAATTTTTGTGGTCCCATAGACTCTTTAGTCTCGTGGACGTTATTAAAATCTTTCATTTCATTTCAAATAAAGAAGACAATTCCTTGTTTCCACGCACTACCCAAAGAGGAAACTCCAAAACATTTCAAACATTCCACATGGGAAGGCGGGAAAAGAAAGGCATTTGTTTTTCGAGTGGTTACTCCACATGCCCAGGAGGAGAAAGGGACAGCATTAAAAACAAATTCGTTTTATTATTTACTTAAAGCCGTGGGAAAGAAAACAACCCACATGGAGGTTGTAGGAGGCACTGCTTACACATTGATTTGAAAGGTGGAGCCACGCGTGCAAGAACAATATAAACAAGTAAAGAACCTGTTTTCAAATTCATTCCCACCAAAAGAAATATTTTTTTTTCACGCATCCAATAAATTCCATACTACCGAGGGAAAAAGAACAAAAGGAAACTCCATTCACGCAAAATATTAAAATCGGGAGATTTTAATTGTTATTGTTAGAATTAGAATCCGAGCTTAGTCTCGATTTGTTTGTATTGACATATTAAAACCGCGTGATTTTATTTATTTTAAATAAATAAATAAATAAAATTGAAAATTGTAATCCAAAGATTGCTCAACTTTATTAAGAAAAAATATTTTGTAATTGAGACAATTATTATTATTATTTTTAATAATAATAATAATAATATAATAACGGAAAATATTTTTCTTGCATTGACGGGGTGTTGGAGACTGAGACCCGGCCCGTTTGCAGATCGTCAGCGTGCCTAAATTACTTTTTCGTTAAATTCATTAAATTCATAATGGCCGAAAAATCCAAATCTACGGGAAGATCGAAGAAGCCAGTGGAGAAATCTAACAAATCTGCCCTGAAATATGAATTCCAAGGAATTATCCCTCCCAGCTCCATTAAGTCAACATATGACAACATCACCGATACGAATCTAGGTCACATCAACGTGCAACAGTTTTGCGAGCGAGTGAAAACTAAAGGCAAAACCATTTTCTCATATAGGCTTTACCACAGTGGCCTACCCCAAGCAGCAGCATTCCCTGTCTCGGTGCAGTGTCCAGAATTGGTGATTGCTTGCGCGGAGCATTACGACCCTGAGAGACGAGGAATTTTCAAAGACAATCGCGAGCCTTTCCTCTTAATCACACCTGAACACATTGAGGGGTTTTCGCATACTTGACTTTCCCGAAAATGCGGATATCACTCACCAATTAAGCAAGAGTTCGGGATGAAGAACCCCTAAGATAGAGCAAAATGGTCAACAATAATCGGCTCATAACCAAGAGACTCTGATTGTGAGTTCCCGAAAAGAATTGTACCGCATTGAATCGTGGAAGAAATTGGAGACATGATCACTCTCCTAAGTCGAGTTTTGGTTTACCTTCTGCAAGGGTTTTCCACCTATGGATGTACCCGGTTTATCTGTATCATCCTAGCCAAGAAGGAGTTATTGGACTGGGCCACCATCATTAGTAACACCATTCACAAGCATTGATAGAATTCAAAATGATATTTGGATGCTTTACATGACCTCATATTTGACCTATGTAGTAGCACAAAGAAAGCTATTTTCGGGACTTGAAACGAGAGGGATCCTGGGGTCATCAAACAACGTTTTCACTATTACCCTCGGCTCAACTTCAAAAATAGTTCTCACCA
Organism: Taxus wallichiana var. yunnanensis; assembly: GCA_018340775.1. Classification (NCBI taxonomy): domain Eukaryota; kingdom Viridiplantae; phylum Streptophyta; class Pinopsida; order Cupressales; family Taxaceae; genus Taxus; species Taxus wallichiana. The sequence continues at coordinate 45,497,593 of CM031241.1, forward strand.
TTTTAGAAGAGTCAACGATGCATTCACCTTCCGCGTGATCCGAACTTGAATCGGAATACTGAGGAAAGGTTTTCCAAAGAAGCCATGAGTGTCATTTCCCAATGGGGAACCTGGTTTATACAATTTTCATCTTTTTCCTACATTCGCGTGAGTGGCTTTGCTGGGACCCCGTGGAAACTTCCCAAGTATGTCAATAATAAGTGGGCGTTAATGGAGCTAGCACGACAATTGTTCCAAGTTCATTGCCTACTTAGTGACAAGCATAAAATCCAGAATTCATTTCCCAATCCAAATCGGAGAATATCAATGCCCAAATCTATTCGAGGCATTGACTCATGGAAAAGGGAGTTTGCTCTCATAACCATCCATCCATATATGAAGAGAGCCAGTTCGATATCAATGGATATATGCAAAAGATCCTGGGAGCGAAGTACCAACATAGTCCTACCATGGAGGATTTTTGGGCAGCTTGCTCGGATGAACATGAGATAAGGAGGAGAGTACTCTCTCCTAACTTGCTCATATCAAGGCCTTCCATGAGAGTCCTGATTCATTCATAAACGATGATGAGGATGTCGTCGATCCCTAGTATGATGCCATTGCCTTTACACCATTGCCTTGAATCGATTGGACCAAGAGATATGAATTTTCTCTCGATGCCAAGAACCAACCAATTATTAAAAGAAGCATATCTTGGTATGACAAAGGAACTTGCCAAATTTCAATCAATTTCAAATCACGTTTGGGATCACAAAATTGCCTATATCGGGGGTCTCCATTCAACCAAGGTTTCTTCTCGATCAACTTCATTACCATCCGATCATACATGGATGGTAAGAAAAGAATGGTTGCAAAATCCACTTTTCCGAGCAACGTGTCACGAGGAGAGAGATCCAAAGATCCAAACCTGGAAGAAGGAAAGGAGCATGTGTCCTGGATTTTCTACCTCGAGTAGAAATTCTTCCACTCACATCGTTAATAAGCACTTAGAAGTTGGTAAGAAATGATCCTTAGCCATGCTTCAACAAACACCCACTCAAGTGCAAGTAATTCAAATATCAAATACTTCAAGCATGTAGTTCATGAAGGATTTCCCAAAATCTCCCGAATGATCGGGAAGTGGATATTGAGGTTGTGTCTCCTCAAATCGAGGCATTGATAGGATTCAAGAAGGATCTCATGATATCGGAAATAATGAGAATATTGATTCAAGCTCTAGGATTTTGTATGCTGAAATAGTGAATGATACTCCTTCTTGGGTTGATTCCGAAGTGAAGAAAAGGAAGAGAGTTGTCAAGCCAATCGACATTGATTTTGATGCCCTTTTCAAACTTTCGAATGACACCATTCCTAAGAAGCCTAAGGTGCTTTCTCACGGATAATAGTGGATGATGATGGAAACAAATTTGCAGACCTTGCCATTCCACAAGTGGATAAGGAGCGTGATGCTATGACGCCTGCCGACTATGAGGTTTCCAGACTGAGACTTGGAAGATCTACATTAGAAAGTGACATGGCGATGGCTAGAGATTCAATTGATATCATGCTAAAAAGACTCGAGAAATACAAGTCTCAAAATTCTCGGCTCAAGGTCGAAAAGAATCAATTAGTGGAGTATGTTCAACATTTGATAAATCCCATATCATCCACCTTCCCAAGACGATGCGGTGGCTGCCCCGTGATGAAGAGACTCTTAATTTGTCAAAGGAAATAAACACGTTGGGCCATGTCACTAAAACTTGGCTTTCGGAGATTCTCATTTTAGGCCAAGGAGCAATCAAGACCGCAATTAAGCTTCATGAAGATATCAATGCATATCTAGATCCAATTCTGTCTTTCAAAGAAATTTTTGTTTTCGCTTATATCAAATTTGGATGAGATATTGTGATCTGCAGGAGATGACGAGTATGGAATCTTCAGTTTTGGCTATTGAAGGGATTCTCGAATTTGAACATCGAGGGACACGTTTTCTTTGGTGTCTGCATCTCAAATCAAGAAAGACGCTTCTCGAGGATTCTATGATCCATTATGACAGCATGTGCAATGAAGCTTTCACTTCACTCTCCTTGATCCAGGAATTCATGGCTGAGATTCCTTGTAACCTAGTAAATGAGAATAATCAAAGGTGTTCATCTGGAGCGGTGGAAGAACAATTTTTACGATTGTTTAAGGACATGTACACTCCCACCAACAATTTCTCGTCAGTTTCCATGGAGCGGTGTATCAAATCAAGAACTTATTTGAGAATGCTCAGTCTAAAATTGTTAATTTATATGATATGCCGAGTAGAATTCTTGAATTGCATGTGTTTTGTGAGGCTATTCTTCACCAAGTGAACCTCCGAGAAGAAGAAAAGATGTTTGAAACTTTGGGAAGGTTTAGATCCATCCAACTGGCAAAAGCAAAGCAGATCCTAATTCACTCATGGGCGGTGCAGGAGTCGATTTTCTTGGTATCTAGTGAAGTGGGAGAGTCCATTTCTCATATGTTTGAGATAGGTGGACTTCGTTTCAATGGATAAGGCACTAGTTATTATTGATATATTTTAAAATGTGTTGTTATTTGGGAACAATGGATATTTTAAGTAATTTCTATTTTTGGGTTGTCTTTAATAAAGTTGGTTAGAAAAAGTCAAAGGTCACTTAAGTGCCTTATTTAATGATCATGTAAAACCCTAACTACTTTGTAACCAACTTTTGGGTTATAAAAGGAAGTGAGGGGCTCATTTGTAAAGTGGACTTTGAGAGAGGAGAAGAGAATAATTTTGTGCAAGCTTTGTTTGGGAAGAAACTTTGTGTTCTTTGTGAAAAACATTTTGGAGTTAATGGAATAAGAACTTTGTGTCTCATTCATTGTCTCTTGTAACATTTGGTGTTCTTATGTTCATTAGATGTTAGGTGTTTAAATCTTGCATGCAAATATTATCTTTGATCTTATTGTCAACATTATTAATCAGTTGTTCTAAGTTCACAGTGATCAAGCTCTGATTATCTACTTGCTCATGTGTGTTCCCTTTTACACGTTCTTGTTTAACTAACTCAAACTCTGTTTTATTTGTGTTGGTTATTCATCTTTCCTCTTCATACAATATTAGGCTCTGTTTTTACCTAACTCTTGCATGTTATTTCAGTTCATTCCATTCCACTCCTTTCCTTCATTTCATTCTATCTCCTTCATTCACTTTTCTTCCATTGATGTTCCAAAACACCCCCACATACAATTTTGAATGTACAGATGTAAATACAATTTTGGTTTTCAATAAAGGCAGCCTCACCTTCATTGAGGAAGGACTTCATTCCCACATTGTTGCATGTCATTTGCATGCAAATCCATATGCTAACAGTTCATGAATTAATAATTTTGGGGGATTGATTTTTAGGTGGGGATTGATTTTGATTTGATTGAATTAAGTGGGGAACATGTGGGGTTCTTGATTTGTATGTTTTTGGATTATTTAATTATGAGATGGGATGATATGACCTAATTGGAATAATTGATTATTTAGCATATAATGAGGTTTAAGTATGTGAAAGGGGATCAATTAAGTTATAAGATTAATTAATTGAACATGCATTTTTGGTGGGAAATGGGATTTGTTTAATTTGAGGGGAAAATGGATTCGAGAGAGTAAGTGTAACAAGGAGAGCGAATGCAGGGTGAAGGAGAGGAGTTACACCAAAAACTAGTGTCTACAGATGTAACACACAAGTTCCCTAATCAGTCAAATCACAATATACATATGATTATCGAATAGATAGTTTAGTAGTTATAGAAATAAATATGGTAAGAAACAATGTTAGGTAGAAAAAAGGATCATAATGCCAATAGTAGTGAACTGTTGTAGAATTATGTAGTAAATCAACATAATTATCAAGAGATAAATGTATATAAGCATGAAGCATGGTCTAATCAATTATTTGAAGTATGTAGTGTGAACATTAGATAAAGCACGACATAAAAAGTATAGTAATGAGTAAAGTAGTGTAAGATAATCACTCTTAGTGTTGTATATATAACAAAATCATGCATGAATATATGATTGTCATAAGTTTAATTATGTAAATTACAGTAGCGTGGGCATCCCCCAAATGTGGTAGACATCCCTATGGATATAAGACTATAAGAATTTGTAATGTAATAAATATATGATCAAAGTAGACTTAGTTTCTAAGATGCCCCTTAGTGTATACATGCCCCTAAGGTGATAGGATATGTGAACAATAAGGTGTTTAATATAAGTGGGTTATATCTACTCGATTTTTTCTATGAAACCTACATGTTAAAGGTATTATAGAATGATAAATATAAATGATCATAAGACTTAAATCTATATAATGATCAAACATGTCATGTGTAGGTCTTAGTTTCATATTTTTAAAAGATTGTATTTTTGTATTTATGGAATAGGAGAATGAGAACATAGAGTTATTAAGTATAATTGATGTTAATGGCCTTAGGGAATAGGCTATAAATGGTGGAAAATGAAAGGCAAGGTCCTTGGTAACAATTGTTCCTTCAACAATCATGTGTTGCATAATTGAGTAACTACCTAGTGCATAAATAGGGGAGAAAATGTCTAATATTCAAGTGTCATGCTAAGAGATTGTGTTTACAAGATCTTATGTAGATAGCCTTAACATTACAACCAATAATCATGTCAATGATATAATATCCCACAAAACATATAATGTAAATTAGTCATGCTCGTCAATGGGTGATGTCCTCCCAAATCTAGTGCATTATGATATTTTGTACTATTGTCCTTAGTGGTGTGATGTGAAAATATGTTCAATTCATAAGAATCATAGTAGTCATAGGATATTGGTGAAAATGAGATTGCATCAATTTCCCTTAAGATGCGTGCTCATATGGTTACTACATAACTATTGTGTATCGTGCATGGCTAGATAACACGAGATGTTTCCACAGATATGTAAGAGTCACAATGTGCTCTAATCATACTTTAGCAATAGGTGTTATGAAATATGTATACAAAATTGATTGAAGCATGGTATTTTTTTTTACAAAGGTCAATCCTTGGTAAGACACATTTTCTATGGAGTAGGAATTAGAAGCAGTGTAACAGGATCAACCAAATAGGGTCCTCGTGTGCTAAGCTAGGAATGGTTACAACCATGTTTATTATGTACATACTTTAAACATATATGCAATGTGGATGGAACAATAGATATCTTGTAAATCCAAGATCATATGAGTAACGTATTGGTAATTTTCTCTTAAGGGACTATAAGAAACTAGGTAGTCATCTTCTTAGGTCCATTAAATCATCAACTCCTTATGTCACACCCACAAGGTCTTGTGTAGTAAAACCAAGAGATGTCAAAAGCTCCATTGTGTAAATATTTGGCTAGATCCATTATCTACCATAACACTTTGAATTGGCTATGAATCAATGTATGCATACATAAATATCACCTATATGTTTTTCATCATTCAAGGAATATATGAACCGTAAAGGGTAATAGGTAATAGGTGGTGTTATTATTGATATACTTTAAGTGACACCAATGATACTATAAAATAGATGAGCATCAACCACATATGTCGGTGGAAGAGCTTATGTATGATAAGCCATATATGTTTGTTTGTTTTTGTTGGTTTCTACATGATTTAGTATTAAATTTGTAAATAACTTCATTCAAGCATCGGGTTAAGAGAAAATTTTGTTAGCGGATGGATATATGTCTCGTTATCAATGATTTCTTATATCTTTTTCATAATATGAAACATTTATTTGTAGCATGTCCATTGCATTGGTGATAGTCATAAGACACCATTTCATCAATTTGGTCCTCATTGTTTTATCATGTTAATAATGATAGGAGGAAGGAGTTGAATTAGATTACAATTGAGGATTTTCAATAAAATATTGTGAAGAGGGTTGTGTCAAATAGTTATATCGTTGTGTATGAATATTGTAAGACTTGATGTAGGAGTTTATTGTGTCACATTCTGAGTTTCAATTTTTTTGTTATTAGTTGAATTTCCTTTATGTGAGGTATATTCTTGGAATTCATTTTTTTAGGTGAAGGTGTGATCTCATAAGTAAATTTTTTTGGTGATGGGAGCTTTAGTATAATATACTATGAATATTAGACATAGGTCCTAAAAGGATTAATAGTTAAAGAAAATATATATTTCTTATAGCTTTGGAATAATACTAGTCATGAATAGTTCATAATTCATTCTCATTTATGTATTTAGGCCCTTTAGAAAGAAAAGTCTTATATTACAATACATAGTTTGCAACCTTTTCATGAGATTCTTGTTTGACTCAAGTGGATTGTGAAAAAGATATACATTGTCCAATATTGATTGAGAAATGAATAAGAAATATGTCACCTATAGCTTGAAATTTCCTACAAAACTTGGGAGCGTATAGAACCAATCTAGTGCATATTCTTTTTTAGATATGCAAAAATATTTTATAAGGTATTGTTACGTATATAGTTTATATAAGACACATTCAAGGTAGAATGGTGTTGTTGAGGATTAGTCTTACCACCATAGAATCGAACTATTGTGGATAATACCAAAGTGGTAATGGATAAGTAATAACCTCAAGGGATAGTAGGTCATTAAGTCACCTAATAAGTCATAGTGGTTTATGATCGATTTTGAGAAAAAAAGAGCTATTTTTTTTTCTTGCACATATCAAGTTGTTGGATATAGGTATTAGGAATAGGATCTTGAGCCATATGGGTTGGACTAGATCTAGTTGTAGAGGCCATATATAGTAGCTTTGTGGACCATGTTTTACGCCTCCCATAATTGGAATGTTAGGTGAGGGTAAGGCTTGATTAAACATTTGAGTAGTAACACCTAAAGGGAAGGGGATCTAGTAGAAATTGGATTTGTATTTTCTGATGGTTCCCCTTGAGTTTCTCTATCTTAGTGTTATTAAAAATTTCATTTTTGGAAAGTATGTAGCAAATGACGTACTTGAGCATGATTTTCCTTTATGTATTGTTATGATTCTCATATCATTAACTCATACGAGCTCTATCACTAAACAACTCTTTGGAGGAGGATGGGGTAATATTGTCCATTTTGGTTATGTGAAGGATCTAAAAGTAAATTAGAGTTTTTAAAACCCAATAGAGCTATGTTAATATAAATCATATTCATAAATCCAATACCCTATAAGCAAGGTATAAAGCCCTATATTGATTCTAAAAATAATAATAAGTGGGTTTGGCCAAAATGTAATATCAAAACTAAGCTTTTATCTAACTAAGATATATGCTATATGTAAAGATGATCTAAAATAAAAATATATGGTAAATATAGATATTTTATAAACATGTCTAGATCAAATCCAAACATAGAAAATCTATTGAAATAATATAACTCGAATATATAGGTTAGGGTTAGAACGATTACACCATTTCACAAGATTTATAAGTTGAGAAGAGGAAAGTGATCCGAAAATAGAACAAAATTTTTCATCGATCTCGGAACCCTATAGGTAGTTTGTTGATTTACCTATTTCATTCTACCAAATTATCAACTTAATAAAAATTTCAATGTAAAAATGGACACACACACCGCACGCACGATTGATAATGGAATTAGGCTAAAACAAACACCTACATCTTCGAGTTCAAATATTGAATCAATTCATTAAAAACTTCCTATTTGTAAATCTAATACAAACTTACAAATGAAGTTGTGAATGTGTTACAATGAACTCCGATGCTAGTTGATTCATTTGAATCCAAACTAGGTCTTCAAAAGAACAATAACTTGATGCCAAGTGATTCGTATGAATTTTAACTAGTCTTTAGAAGAATAATAACCTCCTCCATGACCATCGAGACATAATATCTTGGCTTACAATGTTCAATGCAAAGATCATATATCCCGTAGTTTTACTCCAATGAGATGTTTTCCTTATGGCTTCGAAATGGAAATTCAGCATTATAGTGACTTACGTAACATAAAAATTCATCACAACATCTCTAAGATGGGAAAACAATATTTTCGCAAGGAGCATAGGTTTGAATTCTGGACAACTTTTCGGTTTACTTTGAAGACCCAATATATTCCTAAGTGCCTCTAAAACTACTACAAAACTTCCTTTACAAAACTTCCTTATTAAGGCTCTAGCACAGCACAAACTTGTGCTTATACGAATGAAAAAGGAGACCTTTTATAGTTTAAGTGACCCTTTATGGTGTGACGGAAAAGGGCTATTTTTAGAACACACGTGGTGGGGGTCCAAATCTCCTAAACACTCACCTCTTTGCATTACTACGTGGGGATTAAAATCTCACATTGATTGGGTGGTGGATTTATTAAAGCCTTAAATAGGCTTGAAATGAAATGAAATATTTTAATGACGTCCATGATACTGAAGAGTCTATGGGACCAAAAGCTAAGACTTTAAGATGATTTCAGACTCTTTTCAATATTAGATCTTCTATTGTGGATCTTGAGCACAAAACCGCGATCTTTTCAAGTCTTGTTTCTTCAAATAACTCATTTAATTTATCCACCTTCAATTCATTTTCATACTAGATACAAATATCATCATAAGTTGAACACTCCATGATGAAGTGCCATTCCATCTCTACCACCCCTTTGTTGCAAAATGACAAGTTCTCCTTTCCCAATCCTCCTTGGGTATAGTCCATCTACTAGTTTCACATTGAATATGATGCGATTTGGTCCTCAGTTGAGCCACTAAAATCCTTGATTTACCCTTGATAGCTGCCCCTAGATAATATTTTTTCATCATGCTCCCAAGTGGGGTTAAATTCTTTGATGTAATATGCTTTCTTTCGACCAATCTGCTTCTATCCACATGGCAGTCCTAAAATTTTTAACACAATTTTTATTTCCATGTTGTTAGGAAACTCCTAAAACTTGATGCCCCATTTTTCATCCATTTTTTGTTCTCCTTCATCCAAATTTACTTTCTAAGCTCTAATTTTTCCTCCACAACCATTTTGGGCCAGTGATGATTATCCATGCTTTCAACCTTGTTCATATAACTTAGCAATCGAGTTATTGTTGATGCTTCCATCGGGAAAGTACCCGCTTCAACCAATAGGATCTCATAAGGGACTATTGATTTGACTTTAAGAGTGCTTGTGATTAGATGTTTTTGGATTCTTTCTAATTGTCTCCACCCATGATTTGACATGCTACTCCCCCATACTTCGCAACCATAAAGGGTAATTAGGATGACCAACAATCCAAAAAGGGTTTTCTTAGTTTTCCAGTCCCAAAGTTCAGCCATCCTACACCTATTTTGAAGTAGGTAAGACGCTTTCCAACCCCCATATATCATTTTTGCTCTACAAGTCTCCCAACTAAGCTTGTTGTGGAAATCAATCCCAAGATATTTGTATTTTGTTACAATTTCCAATGGGCTCCCCTAAAAAAGAAAGTTAATTTGTTTCTCTTTTCTTTTTAAAGAAAAAATCACGACTTTGGTTTTGCTAATGTTCACTTGCATCTTGACTTCTTGGAAAAAGAGTTCTAAGGCTTTCAAATGATCCCTCAATCCTTGAGTTGTTTTAGAGATTAGAATAAGATCGTCGACATATAAGAGTAACTTCACCACATAACTTGCCAACTGTATGCCCCCTCCCTCGGCTTTGTTTAACCATTCTTCCAACTTGTTAATGTATAAGCCAAACAAGGTGGGAGAGAGAGGACAACCTTTCTTGACACCAATGTCACTACCAAAACATTCTGACATACCTTCTCTCGGTTCCGATTTTAGCTCGACGACCGCTTTATAAAGCCTATGCACGCTGCTCTAAACTCATCTGGAATCCCAAGTTCCTCCATCATGTTCCAAAGTTTGTCTATTAGTACCGTGTGAAAATCTTTCTTAAAAATAAAAAAGCAACAAAAATCTTCCTCTCCTTGGGTGTCCCATACCTTTTCAATCAAGTGCCTAAGAGTGATGCAATGGTTGATGGTTGAATGTCTAGGTCAGAAGCCTACTTGCCCTTTTTGCTCTTTTACCCTCTCTTTGGGTCCAAATGTTGATTTGACATTTTATCATGCCCCCAAAAAGTTTACCAAGGAGAGGATTGACCATAATGGTGTGGTAATTGGATGGATTATTGATATCACCGCTTTTAAATAGAGGAATAACAACACTATTCGTCCACTCCAACGGGAAGCCATTTTGGTTGATATCATTGAATATTTTTCTGATGTGCATAGTGAGGACCTCCACACCCCACTTTAAAAATTATTTATGCTCTATTTGATGTCTTCCACCGAGAAAAGCTCAGTCAAGGTATTAATTATGGGAGGAATATCCTTCTATTGAGACCGCTCATAGAGGATCTTCGCATATTCTAACCATTGAGCATATGTGATATTATTTTTGTATGTTTTTTTCTTGTCACAGCTCCCTCCAAAAGCCTTTGGGATTGTGTTTTCCAAGAGAAATTAATTCTTTCCTCCTCATATTCACATAGCTTTCTTTTTTATATTGTACTAATTTCACATATTTATTTTTATTTTCTTTGCTCCTCTCACTTTCCCTCAAAGCTCTCTTGACAACCTTATATTCTTCATCATACCACGGATTCGTTGGAAAAGTATTTACAACTCCCTTTCTAGGCTTAGATATTTTGCATGCACTTAATGCTTTGTGAATTAGAGGAACCAACAAATTATTGCATACATAGTCACTTGTCTCGTTGGTTTTTGTACAAAAGAAAATCAACATGTGACCTTCTTCCCACCCGACTTCTCGAGGTCGTGCTGAGATAGTTGGTGTCGAATAGAAATGGATGTGTATGTGTGATGATGATGGATAAGCTAATGAGGTAACCTTATATCTTCGACACACAATAACGAGATTTGCGAATCTAAGGCAAAGAATGCTCTCCTAACCTGAAGTGGTGTGATTGATCGATATGATATGATAGCTGCTCGGAGAATCTAGTCAATATCGAGCTCTATCGAGATTCTATTCGCTGGTTATTGAACATGCAGAAAGTGACTGCGGGTGCCTCGTATAGATTTCCAGACAAGGTCATGGAAGTAAGAATGAGAGGCGTAATGAAGCCACATGGACTATGGATGATTTTCTAGGTCTAGTCCAGAAGGTCTTAGCTTGATCGGTTGTTATGTTCAATAATGAAAGTTGTGCAATGATATCAGTGGAAGTGGTGATGACCTAAATAATGATGCACACAAACTAGTTGTTGATATCTAATTGATTAGTAGGCCCGTTGGGTGTGGGATCTCGAGGATCACAACCAAAACTCGTGGAGGTTGTGGCCCTATTATGGTCATGTGCGTAATCAAACCTCGTTGCTTTGGGAAGAGCACCCAATAATCGTATGCTTGATTAAGCGGGGATGTTTATCTTATTTAGTTGTTCTATTTTCTCAAAGAATGTAGCAGTGTACGCAAGACTATCAAACATAAACTTGTGTCAATGTTTGTTATCAACTCCATCCCATTGGGTCATGGGGACCAAAGGATCACAACCATATGTCTTTTCTTGTTATGGGTCGTTGATGGTCATGCAGAATGAATTGAAATGATCTTGATAAAACAAACTAACTATAAAAGGAAATATAGTCTATGTTTTTGGAATTTTCACAATATATCGAGCAAAATAATGAAATCAAACTAATCTAACAAAAGTAAATGTTTTTCATCTTTTCTAGTTTTTAAACAATGCATTCTAATCTAATAAACAAAATAAAGACAAGTAATCAATCGGATGTAGCTGGTTACTTGTGCGAATATGTGAATCTAAATCTAAAACAAATAACCTAATTTAATCAAAATCCTTCAAACCCTACCTCAAAGGTGAAGAACAAATCATGACCCTAGAAGAGTTATTGTTCCCAACAACTTCCTTGGTAATGTTTACGAGCAAACTTTCTAATGATTTGATCTACTTTTATTGTCTAATCAATTGAAATGATTTGTTTTACTACTCTATTTGATATGCAATTGAAACTAATGATTCAAAATTGACAATTTGGAAAATGAAGCAAACAAACAAGTAATTCTAACTGGATAAACAATATTTTTAGAAAATCTGTCAGATATGTGTCTATCCCCTCATTTGTTACTTTCTTTCTTTGTGTGATCATATGATTCAAAGGAGTTGGGAATGCAAGAATAACAAAAAGAAGACACTTGAGCAATGATAGCTTCAAGGCAATCACTGTTGCAATGCAAGTAGAAGAGAGATAACATAAGGGATCTAAGCTTGGCCATGCAATTTCTAGCAAGATTGTGGCATCAATACTATGCAAGATACAAAAAATCTCAGGCCTTTTGCTTGAACACAAGCATGGAATATATAATAATTGGGGTTGGGATGTGCCTTCATGCACAAGGCAAGAAGAGGTAGTTCCAACTAACTAAAGCACATGCAAAAATAGAAGAGGGAAGGAGAACCAAGCAATCAAAACTATTTTTAGACAAATTGGTTCATAAATGCATCCTAAAAGTGAAGTTAAGTGAATCATCACATGTTAAAAACACGCATGACGGAATCTGGAAAAATTGCTCAGACCGTCGCCCAATCCAATAATCGTATGATTGATTAGCGAAGATGTTTAGCTTATTTAGTTGTTCTACTTTCTCGAGAGAATGTAGCATGTGTGTGTAAGACTGTCAAACGTAAACTTGTATCAATGTTTGTTATTAACTCTGACCCGTTGGGTTGTGGGACCAAAGGATCACAATCATACGTATTTTCTTGTTCGGGTCGTTGATGGTCATGCAAAATGAACTGAAATGATCTTGATTAAACAAAATAACTATCAAAGGAAATCTAATCTATGTTTTTGGCATTTTCACAATATATTAGAACAAAACAATGAAAACAAACTAATATAACAAAAGTAAATGTTTTTGATCTTTTCTAGTTTTTAAACAATGTGTTCTAATTTGATAAACAAACTAAAGACAAGTAATCAGTCAAATGTATCTGGTTACTTGTGCGAATATGTGAATCTAAATCTAAAACACATAAACTAATTTAATCAAAACCCTTCAAACCCTCCCTCAGAGGTGAAGAACAAATCATAAACCTAGAAGAGCTATTGTTCCCACAACTTCCCCGATAATGTCTAGAGCAAATTTTCTAATGATTTGATCTACTTTTAATTTTCTAATCAATTGAAATGATTTGTTTTACTACTCTATTTGATATGCAATTGAAACTAATGATTCAAAATTGATAATTTGGCAAATGAAGCAAAAAAACAAGTAATTACAACTGGATAAACAAGAGTTTTCGCAAATGTCCGGTTCTGTGTGTATGTCCCCTCAATTTGTTCCTTTCTTCTTTGTGTGTTCATATGAGTCCAATGAATTGGGAATGCAAGAACAACAAGTAGAAGAAAATGCTTGAGCAATGGTAGCTTCAAGGCATTCTGGTTGCAATGCAGGTAAGAGAGATAACACAAGGGATCTAAGCTTGGCCATGAAATTCCTAGCAGATTGTGGCATGATACTATGCACGCAAGATACACAAAAATTCTCAGCATTTTGCTTGAACACAAGCATGGAATATATAAGAATTGAGGCTGGGATGTGCCTTCATGCACAAGGCAAGAAGAGGCAGTTCCAAATATCTAAAGCACATGTAAAAATAAAAGAGGGAAGGAGAACCAAGCAAACAAAAATAGTTTTAGACAAATCGGTTCATAAACGCATCCTAAAAGTGAAGTTAAGTGAATCTTTGCATGTTAAAAACACACATGACAAAATCTAGAGAAAATGCCAGATCACATGCTTGAGTCCAATAATCATATGCTTGATTAGCGAACGATGTTTAACATATTTAGTTGTTATATTTTATCGAGAGAATGTAGCATGTGTGCGTAAGATCACAAACGTAAACTTGTAACAATGTCTCATTACTAACTCGCCCGTTGGGTTGTGGGACCAAAGGATCACAACCGCACGCTTTCTTTTCTTGTTGTGGGTCATTGATGGTCATGCAAAATGAACTGAAATGATATTGATTAAACAAAATCACTATTAAAGGAAATCTAATCATGTTTTTGGCGTTTTCACAATAGATCGAGCAAAACAATGAAAGCAAACTAATCTAACAAAAGTAAATGTTTTTGATCTTTTATAGTTTTTAAACAATACGTTCTAATTTGATAAACAAACTAAAGACAAGTAATTAGTCGATTTATCTCGGTTACTTGTGCGAATATGTGAATCTAAATCTAAAGCAAATAACCTAATTTAATCAAAACCCTTCAAACCCTCCCTCAAAGGTGAAGAACAAATCATGACCCTATAAGAGCTATTGTTCCCCACAACTTCCCTGGTAATGTCTAATAGCAAAATTTTCTAATGATTTGATCTACTTTTAATTGTCTAATCAATTGAAATGATCGGTTTTACTACTCTATTTGATATGCAATTGAAACTAATGATTCAACATTGACAATTTGGCAAATAAAGCAAACAAACAAGTAATTCCAACATCAGATAAACAAGATTTTTGGCAAATCCGGTTGTATTTGTGTCTGTCCCCTCAATTTGTTCCTTTCTTTCTTTGTGTGTTCATATGATTCCAAGGAATTGGGAATGCAAGAACAACATCGAAGAAGATGCTTGAGCAATGGTAGCTTGAAGGCAGTCTAGTTGCAATGCAGGTAGAAGAGAGATAACACAAGGGATCTAAGCTTGGCTATGCAATTCCTAGCAAGATTGTGGCAGCAATACTATGCAAGATACACAAAAATTCTTAAGCCTTTTGCTTGAACACAAGCATGGAATATATAAGAATTGGGGTTGGGATGTGCCTTCATGCACAAGGCAAGAAGAGGAAGTTACAACTAACTAAAGCACATGCAAAAATAGAAGAGGGAAGGAGAACCAAGCAATCAAAACTATTTTTAGACAAATCGGTTCATAAACGCATCCTAAAAGTGAAGTTAAGTGAATCGTCGCATGTTAAAAACACGCATGATGGAATCTAGAAAAATCACTCAGACCGCTACCACCCAATAATCATATGCTTGATTAGCAACGATGTTTAGCGTATTTAGTTGTTATATTTTATTAGAAAATGTAATAGGTGTGCGTAAGATTGTCAAACATAAACTTGTATCAATGTTTATTATTAACTCGACCCGTGGGTTGTGGGACCAAAGGATCACAACCATACGTATTTTCTTGTTGTGGGTTTTGATGGTCATGCAAAATGAATTAAAATGATCTTTATTAACCAAACTAACTATCAAAGGAAATCTAATCTATGTTTTTGGTGTTTTCACAATATATCAGAGCAAAATAATGAAAGCAAACTAATCTAACAAAGTAAATGCTTTTTTATCTTTTCTAGTTTTTAAACAATGCGTTCTAATTTGATAAACAAACTAAAGACAAGTAATCATTCAGATGTAGTAGGTTACTTGTGTGAATATGTGAATCTAAATCTAAAACAAATAACCTAATTTAATCAAAATCCTTCAAACCCTCCCTCAAAGGTGAAGAACAAATCATGACCCTAGAAGAGCTATTGTTCCCCACAACTTACCTAGTAATGTCTAAGAGAAAACTTTCTAATGATTTGATCTACTTGTAATTGTCTAATCAATTGAAATGATCCATTTTACTACTCTATTTAACATGTAATTGAAACTAATGATTCAAAATTGACAATTTGGCAAATGAATCAAACAAACAAGTAATTCCAACATGGATAAACAAGAGTTTTGGCAAATCCGGTTGTATCTATGTATATCCCCTCGCTTGTTCCTTTCTTTCTTTGTGTATTCATATGATTCAAAGGATTTGGGAATGCAAGAACAACAAACAAGAAGAAGATGCTTGAGCAATGGTAGCTTGAAGGTAGTCCTGGTCAGCAATGCGGGTAGAAGAGAGATAATACAAGGGATCTAAGCTTGGCCATGCAATTCCTAGCAGGATTGTGGCATCAATACTATGCAAGATACACAAAAATTCTCAGCCTTTCCCTTGAACACAAGCATAGAATATATAAGAATTGGGGTGGGATGTGCCTTCATGCACAAAGTAATAAGAGGAAGTTCTAACTAACTAAAGAACATGCAAAAATAAAAGAGGGAAGGAGAACCAAACAATCAAAACTATTTTTAGACAAATTAGTTCATAAACGTATCCTTAAAGTGAAGTTAAGTGAATTGTTGTATGTTAAAAACACACATGACGAAACTGGAAAATCGCTCAGACCATCGCCCGCCCGGTGGCGCCACCGGCCCTAAAGGCCAAAACATGCATAGAATGAAGCGGGAAGCTGGAAAAAGCATGGAAAAGCTAAGTAAGGATGTTTAGGCTACAAATATACACTGCAAATGGGTTTAGGAGCTCGAACATCTTTTGAAAGGACACAAATCATCATTGGGGACTTTTGTAACCGTTTTTCTGACAATGTAACACATGCAATTTTGGGTGCGTACAATTTCCTTGTACTCTAGGTCATTTCTTGTCATCTAAAATTGTTGCTCAAGGGCAACAATGAAGATTTCTTGATTTGTTTTATTTACAATGATTTTGCCTTGTTGTTGAGTTGTCTTTTGCATATGGTGAACTTGTTTTCTTGGGTGTTGATTTGAAATGGTACCAAGCTTGATAAAGAGGGGTTTATGATTTGATTTTATCTCAATAGGACAATCCCCTATTTTGAACTCAAGCAATCGAGAAATAGATATTTGGGAGCAAATGACATAGTCCACTGCACTTTGACCATTGTATGTTTTACATGTGATACTTCCTGATCCGGGCCAAGCCCTCATGCCATTAAAAATAAGCATGTCGTATAAGCTACATAGGCCTAGAAGCTCAACCCCAAAATATGTCACCCCTCCATTATCATCTTGAGATATTATTTCCCAAAGTTGGTCCTCTTCTTCATTAAGCCATAAAGGATTGGCATCTCCACATTCTTCACTGCTCAACTGGAGAGATTGATTATTTACGGTCCTTACATTAAAGTCACCCATTAAAATTATTTCCCCTGAGGTATTGAACACAAAAATGTCTTTTTTTAGCAAAGCATATGGATCTTCAGTGTCTAAATTACTTCTCTTATAAGTCTTTGAACTTTTCGGTGCAAAGTAGCAAGCAACCAATATTATTGTCGCCTCATTATCTGATATTTTCAGCCATATATATTACTTATTTTTGTCCTCCTTTTCAACGTTGATGGTCTCAAGCCATATTTCCTTGATTAGCACTATGATCCCCCATGACCTTTACATGTGTGGTTTCCTTAGTTCCAAACAAAATTTTTATTGTATCCTTCAAATTTTGGGACTTTGCAGCCCTCGTGTTCATGTGTTTCCACAAGAATAATAATTTCCTTCCCCTCTGCTATGGGCCTCAATCCGGGTCCTCTCTCGCATAGATACTATATGGATGAAAATTGACACATGACCTTCAACCGCACTCAACCTCCTAAGTTCATGCCAGGACAACGATGCGGAAGATGTGGATGGCTATAAATAGTGAAATATAACGAATATGTAGTATGTGAACAAAAATGTGGAAATGGGATGAACAAATTATCAAGGAAAAATAATGTCCTCGACGCGCAATATCGGGATCTACTCATCAAGGGAAAGGAAGGCCCTTCTAACTTGAATGGGTCTAATGGATGGGTCGAAAATAATAGCCACACAAAGAATCTAATCAATGTCAAGCTCTGCAGAAATAATTTCCAATGGTTGTGGGATACATGGAAAACCAATGGGTGCCTCGTAACGATTTCAGACAAGGTCATGGAATAAATGAGAGAGAGGCATGGTTCCACTAGCTCTATGGTCGGTTAGCTGGAGTGGTCCAAAACGCGAGGGCTCAATGAGCTTCTTCGTTCAAAACATTTAGTTATCTAATGATGTTTAGTGGAAGTGGGGACGACCTAAAGACTAATGAGCATAATCTTGTGTCAAGGTCTAACTGGTCTTTAGGCCCTTACGGTTGAGGAACATGTGGATCACAACTATAAACTCTTGGTGGTTGTGGTCCTTGTATGGTCATACGCGTTTAAACTCTATTGCCAAGGGTAGTCTAGTATTCGTAGGCTTTGTCAGCTGCGATGTTCAAAACATTTAATTGTTCAATTTTCTCAATGTATCGTGTTGGTGTTCTGAGGACAAACATACAGAGTCCCGTATCTATGTCCATAATTAGTTCAAGCCCGTTCGGTTGTGGGACCAATGGATCACTAGTGTATGTTTGCTCTTGTTGTGGTTTGTTTATGGTCATGTATGCATTTAAAACGTTTTAATCTAATCAAGGTAAATAACAATCTAATCTAAATAAGCAAATTCTACACTATGTTTTTTTGTGTTTTTGGAATGTAATGGAAATAAAACAATACAAAACAACTAATCTAACAAAAGGAAATCTTTTTGTGCTTTTCTAGAATTTAGAAGAAACGAAGAAATGAAAAGATTCTAATCTAACAAATAAATCCGATACAAATAAATAACTAGATGTAGTTATTTACTTGTGCAATGGTGTAATTAAATCTATACTAATCAATTAAAGCCTCCCTAATTAAATCCTTTTCTTTGCCTCAAAAGCACGTGAAGAAATCAGAGCTTCTCAGAGAATCTTTTCTTCCCCTGCAACTTCCCGACAAAAGTAAAGAAAGCTTTTATGGAGGATCTTCTAAATTCAATGATACTTCGATTGATTTCTAAATTAATTAGAGAAGCTTTCTTCTAGAATCACCTCTTTGCAAATCTACAGAGATAGGCAAGAAAGGCTATCTATCCTAAGAAATCTTTTGTTGAAAGAAGTGATCTACTGTAACTATTCAATGATTGTAACAATGAAAATGAAATGCCTTTTCTACTGTAATGAATAATATGAATAATATTCTCAAACAAAGAATTAAAGAAACCCAATTACAACCCCAACCTGGTATTTGCAGTATTGTGGCAATCCAGTTGTGGTGTGCTTTTGTGTCCCCTCAGTTTGTCTTTTCAATCTCTTGTGTTCACGTGAGTCTAGGACGTTGGGAATGCAAAGAGAATAAACAAGGAGAAATCATTGGAGCAATGACAACTTGATGACAATCTAGTAGTAATGTGGGTAGAAGAAAGATAGTGCAAGAGAACAGAGCTTGGCTATGCAATTTCTAGCAAGATTGTTGTATCTCAACTAAGCAAGATACACAAATAATCTTCATCCATTTTCTTCAGAAGAAGTGATGGTTTTATAAAATGTTGGTTAGGCTATGCAAGTACACACTTGGTAGCCATGGGGTGTCACATCATTAATTAAGGGGCGTTAAACAATCAATTAAAAATTACAAGTGGAAGATGAAGTTTCCACAAGTCACTCAAGCTTGAAATTGGCTAAAATGATTGAAAATGTGCTCTAAAAGTGAACTAAAGTGAAGTAATCACACATTAATTCTTAGGTAAAGAATTTTGGAAAAGACATAGGATCACTACCCTACTTGCGGGAAGTGGTTACAAATGATGTAAGCTGCAAAGAGGTTTAGGGAGCTCGAACACTTTAGAAAAGACATTGAGTCATCATTGGGGACCTTTTGTAACCATTTTTGACAATGTAGCACATGCAAATTTGGGTACATACAAATTTCCCCCTCGGAGAAGCGTTTTAGCCATGAAGAGGCATAAAATGTAGAGTCCGAGTATGGCATTCCCGAAATGGGGAGTTAGAAGCTATACCTGACACATTCATATGCCGAAATGTCACCATCCAAGCTCCCACTACCTACAAAATGAAAGCAAGAATCAAGTTTAAATAGATATGATATCGACAAATAAGCACTTGAAACAAAATGACTAAAGGGCTTACTATCTGAGTGGGGATAGAAGTATACCTGCGCCAACGCTCCAGCCCTATAAGGCACATACTCTCAAAAAGAAGTTAAAACAAAGCATATATATAACCAAAACTCTCATTTTCAATTTCATTTGCACATATCCTCATTGTGATTTTTGATCTTTGGACCAACCATCACCATTTTGAGCGAGAGTATAGTCAAAACGATGAGTGTGATGATGTGACCATGGCCCTGTGAGTGAGAGATCGAGAAATGAAGACAAAGGTTAGTATTTTGCATTTGTTTATTTAAAACCTAAAATGTGAAATTGTGAGAAATATATGCTTAGGGGGGTTATTTTTGAAATTTATTGTGTTAAAATGTTCCCTATGGGGTAGTCTAGATGGGTTTGTCCTTTAATTCACATAAAAAGGTCAAATTTTGTGTATTTTTGAATTTTTGGGTCAAAGGGGACTACTTTGTCATTTGTGGTTACTGGTCGCCACCTTGTGCAAGGTGGGATTACAAAACCACCACCCCACAGGGGCATGCGGCTACAAAATTTTGCCCCGCCAGGAGGCGGTTTTGTAATTGTCGAGGCAGAGAACAATTTTGACATGTTTAAACTATTTTTTTGGATTTTAAGTTATTTTGTGTTGTTTTTAATGAGCTTGCTTATTGAAATACGTTGTTAACTTGCTCTTTTCTTGTTTTGGTGAATGTAAAAGGATTTATACATTCACTTTGTCCATCCGAGCGAGAGAGTGTGATTGGCTTCCGTGTATTATTACTAGTTGAGTCAGTTGAGACAAATTTATTGCAGACCGGTTGGGTTGTAGAGGATCTCTTAGGTGCACACACAAGCACCGACCGGCCATATTCTATGTGACCTATTGTCTTATTGGGACGTCGATTGGAACAATTTTCAATTCCCTAGTGTTAGGGGAGAGTGATCTATTACTCTGGAGGGTGTTTACAAGATTCTTGGAGTACATGTGACTAGTAAACGATTGAATTTGGAGAGTGCAGGGAGCACAACTAGATCTAGTCGGTGGGCTTCCTATATGGGAGATGATGGGGTGTCAACGGTCACCAATCAGGGTATGAGGCCTTTATCTGTTGCCTCCGCACCTATCCCCACCATTCGTAAGGCCATTATTGGTATTTTGGCTTTGCAATTAGTAGGAGATAAGGGTGGGGACAAGCTATTGTATTGTTAGGCTCCAATTATCATGCAAATTGAGTAGTATGGGAGGATTTATGCCTAGGGGTGTTGATATTTTGGGGACTACATACCAAAACTTGTACCAAGTTGGCAACCAGAGGAAATCCCTAAGCCACCCTTCATTAGTGATGAGTTGGGTGTATGAGAGGATCATCCCCTATCAGAGGGGAGTTGGTGTATAAGATATGGGGGCCATCAAGGTGGGAGATGGAAATGTTTTTAGTTCTGTAGGGGCCACATCACTAATTTCTACATTGACTATAAATGATTTTGTGGTGAGGCCCTATCAATACATGATTGAGTTATTGGGGTCATGATTGCACGTCTTCACCACGAGGGGACTATCCCGCCCACCCTACTTCTAGAGTACCCCAACATTTTGGGCTACCCTATGATGATACTCTTCCTTCCATGCCCACCGTCTATCGACATGTTAGGGAGGCACGAAAAGGCCCTAAGGGCCTACATGGATGGACATTGGTGATATTAAGAGTACTATCTCTATGGAGAGGGTTACTCAAGCTCAATAACGACCTAGGGCTCTCCTACAAATCGAGGTGCACCCACTCACATCGGGGGAGGAGGAAGAGGAGGTAGATATAGAGATAGACATCGAGCCGGGAGTGGAGGAGGTAGGTGGGGAGAATCATGATGAGGAGGGGGACAGTGACATGGAGTGGAGGGCCATGGAGGAGATCTCCATGGTAGAGAGAGAGGAGGAAGAGGTGGAGATGGAGACTCTAGTTTCAAAGGAGCCACTTCCTCATGAGGGAGGCGGTGATGAGTAGTCCGTGATGGGACAATGAGCTACTTCGCGGGAGAGGGGGAGGCCCAACAAGTGCCGATAATAACTCTACCCCACTAACTACACTAGCCTGATCCCACTAGATGCTTGAAGATCCGAGTATGTAGATACTCTTCTCTCGACCTTGTTAGCTAGAAATGTTAATATGTTAAACATTGTACTTCTTTTTTATTTTTGGATGTTTTATAACTCGTCGTTGTTCTATTTGTTTTGTAGCCACTACTGAGGGATGACGAGATCTTATTCATAGGATTTGTGTTAACACTTATCGATCCCTTTAGGGAAGACCCATGTGGAGATGATAAAGGATGTGGGACAACCATTGTAGGCTAGATGACATAGAAATGTGTTTCACCTCTTTGGAAGGCCACAAAGATCTTGACTTCTCAGACAAGAAGATCACCGCATACAAGATGACAGAGAGGATGACGAGGAGGAACACTCACATAGTGAGGTTGTGACTAGTGGCCGATCTCATGGTCACTCTCATCTCTCAAAGACATTCATGACATCGAGTCACAAAACCCAGCCACACACCATCTCAAGGTTCTCGGAGAGAGGGATAGGCCATTGAGCCTTTATTGCTTCAATGCCATTTTGTGAGGCATATATGATTTTTGTGATTTTGTGCTCCTTGTGAGCATTTAGACCACACCTAGAGTGTGATGACATTGTATACAAACTTGATTCATTATGATATATACAAATATCTCTTTTTGGTTTGGCTATCCTTTACACCAGAGTTGACTTCATTTATGGTTTACTTTGCATGTGTACTCTTAGATGTTTAGAATTTCTAATTTTATATGCTTTTCAGAATGCATGCAAGTGGATGATGATATGCTAACAAAATGAATTTATTTTTTGTTTTTTTATATGATGCTAATGCAAATACAATGTAATGTCGAAACTTTGGTTTTTCAAGCAATATTTAGTACTTCTTGTTTTGTTAGCAAAATGTGATGAATGTAATATGATAAGAAAATGAACTCACTCCACTTCTAACCCCACACAACTAGTAAGATGCGAGGGCTCAACACCGAGATCTAGAAGGGATGTGAGTTGTATGATTTTTATGAATGGAAGTGATGAGAGAAAGGCAAGATTTTGATAGAAATCCAATTAGAAACCTACAAACTAACTCTACACATAATTTACTACATAGTCTAGAATGTGATTTGCTTGCAATTTTATCTAGACTTAGACCCATAGATGGCCTCCTGATTGACAAAATCTGGTTTAAAGGTTTTAACTCTTGTGGAACATACACATCTAATTCATTCTTCTTGGGATTTATGATTTCAAAGCACTTTTTATTGAATGAATATTGCTTTTAACTTACTAATTTATTTGCAGAGACCCCTACACCTTGTCCCATACTACTAGTAGGAAGCATGGGATCATCACCAAGGAAAAGGCATAGGCGAGTAAGGGCACTTCCCTCCTTTCCCAATCTCACGCCACTAGTAAGAGGCGCGGGCTCAACACCGAAGGTTGGTGGGGCAAGGAAGTGTGTAAATGAAAATTTTGTATTGATTTTGACTTGAGAAATATATATATATATATATATATATTTTTATTTTTAACTTTGAGTTGTGCTTTTGGGAGGGAGAGCTTTCCCCTAGCCTTAACCCCACGCAACCAATAAGATGTGAGGGCTCAACACCGAAGGATGAGATAGGTGAACAAGCAATGGTAAAAATGTTTATAATGATTTTACTACCAAATATTTATTTTGGGAAAGATATGACTCAAGAAGCTTCTAGAATAGACTATGGGCAAAGACACCTATGCTGGAAGAAAACTACGAGCAAAACCAAGTATGCAGGCCTTGGTAGGATTAGTGTCAAAATTTTGTCTTATCTTGTTGTATTGATGAAATGATTGGAAATGTTGATGATAATATTGTGAATAATTGTAGAAGTGTGATTGAATATTTTGCCAATATTTTCAGAAGTTTTTGAAAGTTTCTTGAAAGATAAGTTCCTTGAATACAAACTTACAAAGTGATCTTATAGATGAAATGCAATGTACGAATGCAATAATGTACATGTGGAAATTTAGATGGATCATGCATAATAATGTTTTAAGTGAAGAAAATTGACGAACTCACCAAATTCTTCACCCTCTAGAGTACACAAGTGATATGCCCCATTCTTGTAGTCCTCCATGACTCGATATGGGCCCAACCACTTGGGCATAAATTTCCTTCCTTCACCAATTTTCTTGTCTATCCGGTTGTCAAGTCTCAATACCAAATCTCAAAAAATTATGTCATGTTCATATACCTTCTTATTGTGCCGCTAACATCCATCCGGTCGACGTAGGCTCTATGGTGTGCCTTAGATCTAAACCGAGCTTCATTGAGGGTCTCTAGCTCAATGATTCGTGCCTCATGATATCCTTCTTCTCCTAAGATTCCTTGTAATGATATTCGTAGACTGGGTATCTCAACTTCAAGTGACAAGACCACTTTTGAACCGAATACTAAAGGAATATGGGGTCGCCCCCATTGGAATTCTTATTGACATTCAATAGGCCCACAAGGCTAGAAATAGCTTTAAGTGCCAATCATGCTTATTCTCCTTAACAATTTTTAGGAGGATAGATTTCAACATTTTATTAGTTTCCTCAGCCTATCCATTGGCCTGAGGGTAGTATAGAGAGGCGGTGTGATGATTTATCTTGATTTTTTCACACAACTCACGCACCTCTTCATTCTTAAATGACATGCCATTATCGAGATAATGACCTATGGGACCCCATATCTATAGATGATCTAGTTCAAAATGAACTTTGCAATTATAGATCCTCGGAATGGTGGTAAGAGGCATGGCCTCAACCAACTTTATGAAATACTCTGTGGCCATAATTATGAAATTGTGGCCATCTGTCAATGAGGGAGAGAATTTCCCTATCAAATTTAAGCCCCATGTGGAAAAGGGCTAGGGTGTTGCAATCAGTTGTAGAGCTTGGGAAAGAATGTGAATCTCGTGAGATAATTCCTAGCACTTATGGCACTTTGCGTACATACTCTACTGCATCATGTTCTAGGGTGGGCTAGAAATAGCCCATCCGGTGTATCTTTCTAGCGGTTGCATGTCCTCCAAAATGACCTCCATAGACCCCGCTTTGGGCTCCATAAAGGATCTTTTCAGACTCTTCCTCATCGACACACCTTAGCAACATTATGTTAAAAGCTCTACGATAAAGCACTTGTTATATAACCATGTACTTGGTGGCTATGACGTGTGTGTCATTGTCTTCTCTGTTGCAAATTTTCTCCTCGGGGTATGTGTGGTCCATAATAAAATTTACAATATCCGAATACCATAGACATGCATAGTAATAGGAGGTTTGACTTCTATGCAATATATACACTTGTCGGGAAACTCAGTCTACTAACTCTCCTCCATTTAATGGGTTATCCACCAACAATCGGAAATGATTTTTCCCTTGATGGACTTTTGGTTGACATAAGTTAACTCAAATTCTCCCATTAAGGTTATGAAGCATCCAACTTTCTTAGACAACAAACCTTGTGTTAGGAATGTCCAAAGACAATATGTTTTAACAATAACCCATGTTTTGGTTAAGCATATAATGCCTTAACCATTTTGTTACAAATACTATAGTGAGGCATTCTTTTTGCTGCGTATATGCGCGTCTCATAGTCTAGTAATGTACAAATGATGAAGTAAATTGCACATTCACACTTGTCATCATCTTCTTGTGCTAGCATGTAGGCTAATGAGATGTATGTAGCCCATGAATATAGAATGTGAGGGGCGATATGATTTGGGAGGCATGAGTGTGGGAGGTGACATAAGGAATCATTTAACTATTCAAATGCCTCATGACACTCATCCATCTAGATGTTGTAACAATCCTTCTTTAACAAATTATTTATCAGATGAATATAAAGGTTAAATCAGGAATAAACCTTTGGATTGCACCAAGATTTTCGAGAAAGGACCTAATGCCCGACTCGTCTGATGGTGGGATCATTTCTAGAACTGCTCAGATTTTTGCTGGATCTACATTGATCCCTCATGAATAGATGATGTATCGAGTAATTTCCTCCCTTTGGTCACACCAAACAAACACTTTTTTGGATTCAATGGAACATCGTATTCAATTAAAAAAGAGAGGATGATGCGAATCACCTCAGGGTGATCACAACACTTTATGGCCTTGGCCAAAAGGTTTAACATAGGATTCCACAATCTTGTGAATGAGATCATGGAATATGTAAGTCATTTCTTGTTGGTAAGTGGCACCAATGTTCTTGAGACTAAACGACATGACTACATAACAATAAGTTCCCCAAGGAGTAATAAAGGTCATCTTTGTTTGATCTTCCTCAGAGATCCTAATTTGATTATACCCAAAAAAACCATCCATAAGTGACAACAACTCATAACCAGATGTTGCATCAATGATAACATTGATGGATGGTAATGGGAAATCATCTTTGGGACATGCTTTGTTTATATCCCGAAAGTCAATGCAAATTTGAATTTTCTGTTCTTTTTAAGAACAGGGATGATGTTAGATACCCACATTGAGTAATCGACAAGTTTGATGAACCCACTTGTAGGAGTTTCATAACTTCCTCTTTAACCATTAGCGCCACCTTTGGTTTCATAGGTCTGGATTTTTGTTTGATGGGCTTGACATAGATTTAGTCATAAGGTTGTGGACTGCAACATGAGGGAAATTATTGTCATCTTTTTGTAACTAAAAACGAAGGCTTTTGAATGTTCTTTAGGAATTTTCATGTGTATTTCCACCTCTTTAGGAGTCAGTGAAGAACCTAACTTCAAAATTTTTGGGTCCTCCTCTCATCCTGATATTGATATCGATCGTCCCTTCGATTAAAGAGGCATTACCCTATTCAAAATCAGGTGTGACCGGAGATAGTTATAACTCCCCTTCCTCTTATATCTCACAAATCTCAAGGCCTTCCAGGAGGAAGGGTCCATCATGTGATCTCTGAAATAGGAGGAAGAGTGAGGAATGAGAGAAAAGCCTCTCTTATGATGCGCGAGATGTAAATTTGTATAAGTGTTAAGGTACCCTAAGATAGCCTCATAATTTTTTGCATAATCTAGGGTAGTAGGATCATTATCATCCTCAACATATGCCAAGATCAGATTCGTTGGCATTTTGTGAACTAAGGGTTCAACGGTGAACCAAAGCTGTGAATTCATTGTCTTCTAACTCTTTGCTCGGATAAAAAGTGGGAAGTAGAAGTAGCTATTGAATCGAATCGGTGAGAAGTTTTTGTTCATGGGATGGCTTTGATTGAAATGAATTCAAAACCTTTACTTAAGTTGAGTACAACAATTTTATAGAGATGTAAGTGCTTTGCACTAGTCTCATATACCTCTGAAACTTGATTAACAACTAGCTACAAATCACCCAACACTCTAATATTACAAGCGTTGATCCTTTTGGCTACTATGAGACCAAGAAGAAGAGCCTTGTATTCTGCACCATTGTTTGTACATTCAAAATTTAGCTTGAAGGAAAAAGGCATGACCTTCCCTCAAGAGAAGTGAGGATCATACCTGCCCCAACACCAAAGTGGCATTTTTCTCGTCAAAATTAAGATTCCAATAGTTGTTTGGGAAGATTGATGTTGGATCACTTTTTGTATCTTCTTCTCTTGCTTCTAAGACTTCAACCATGCAAACTTCATTGGCTGGAAAAGAGCCGAGTCCTAAAGCATGTTATATGCCCATGGAATAGAATGGAAGAAGAATGGGTAAATCATTCTCAACAGCTCAACAATCTTTGTCATGGTTTCTATTGATACCATATCAATGATATCAGTTTCATATTTGACCATAGGAATCCCTTCGATCAAACCGATAGTTTCTAATTCCATTGTGGGAATTAGTTGTCTTTAGTGTTGAACTTGTGGGTTTGTTCAATTGGTTTGTGGGGAGCTCAAACTTAGAATGTACCCTAGGTTTCTTCTTTAGGTTATCTAGATGAATGTCAAAGGGCTTCGGGTCACCCTGTGTAATGAAGACTTTCCCCAAATGTAGGAATATGACTTCTTGAAACAACGTGGAAGGAATACCCTTCATGCAATGTATCTAAGGATGGCCAAGAATCATATTGTAGTTAGTTTTAGGTCTATAATATAAAATTCTGTCGAGAACCATCTTGGGACCTAGGGTTACTATTAGCACTATGGTTCCAATCGATGTTGCCTTGAGGCTATCATACCCTCTAAGTGTGTTTCATGTTGAAGAGAAATTGGTTTCTCCATAGCCTAACTTTTGGAGAAATCAAAAGGGAAAGTGTTGACTATTGCCCCATCATTGATCATTAAGTACTTTACATAGTTGTTGTAAATCCAAATCTATAGGTACAAAGCCAGATCACCTCTACGTGCCAACTTAGCATATGTGGGCATCTTATTGATGTCGAATATAAAACTAGCATCTCTTTTGGGTTACCTAGGAGGATGTACATCGAAGTCTATGTGATTTATTTATGCCTCTCAGAGGAGGGGTAACATTGATCAAATTTCCATGACCTAATGCTTCTAATAAAGAAACTCTATGAGCAGGGGAGTTCTTCGACAAATCCAAGAGGAAGATGTGAGAAAAGGTATTTGTTAAATCATTGATCAAGTTGTAAGCCCCCACCGGTTTTGAAGTGTTGGAACATCATCCGACATAGATGGGTAAATAGGGATGTGCTACGAAGAGTAGTCTCAAGTTCTCATAGCGGAATTTATTTGGGGTTCAGTTTTCTAACTCTACTAGACCCACGATCTTAGTTTGTTGGTGACCATCTAACGGAGGTGCCACTAATGGGTTTGATGAAGTCGAAGCTTCATGATCATTTTTCCCACTAGGATACTCTTGTTTGTGTTCATTGGGGTCCAACTTACCATTGTTAGGAAATGTTGGAAGAGGGTTGTTAAAGATCCTAAGTGGTGTGTTTGAGGGGATACAAGCCCCATGCTAGCATTTTGAGTTGGCATCATAGGATTCACTAAAAACATCTCAACAAAGAGTTGTCTTTGGTCTCTATGGTAGATGATGAATGAATTTATTACAATCATGGCATGTTCTAGCATCATGCCCTCGGACCCTATGGAAGCCATAATACAGTCGAGGATCATAATCCCGAGATCTTAGATTTGTATTTTATCACGGTCCAAAGTTCGATTGTTATTCAACCTGTTGGTTATTGTAATTGAAGTTCGGAGGCCATTGCCCTTGATTTTGATACTTTTGGGTAATGGTTAGGGACTTGAGCTTGAACTTGTTATTGTTGGGGTAGAGGATGATTGAAATCTACCACATTGATCGTAGGAGTGAAGTTTTTACTCCTTTGATTATTACGGTTTGTGTTATTGTTAAAATTATTTGTGTTTGAGGTATTAACAACATTTGGTTTCTTTTCTTGGTTTGTAACACCGTTTGGTCGTAACACCACGGGTTTTGTTGTGGACCTTAGGTCCTTGGTTGTTGTTTATGTTGTTGGGATAACTTGAATTACCCTGATTGGGAGTGATCAACCTCTAGTTTGAAGTGTAGGTCTTTTTACCATTGTGTATTACCATTTGATCAATGCGAGAGAGCACCTTCCAACACCTCTTCGTAACTCCTTAGGTGGAATTTATGGACTTCTTCCTTCATTTCCTAGTTAAGAGAGTGAAGGAATAGATCACAAAGCTCTGTCTAGTCCATGTTAGGAGAGCTTACCAAAGAGTAGAGGACTTGCCACCATCTCTGGATAAAATGTGCAACAAACTCATTGTGCTCTTGTTTTATATGTAGGAATTTCTTGATTCTTATTCTTAATAACTTGTTCATGTTGAAAGCTTTGATGAATTTAGACATGAGTTGTTTAAAGGAATGTATTGAAGTCTCAAGCATCTTATAATACCAGTCAAGAGTGATTCCTTCAAGAGTCTTAGGGAAGATATTTGTTATGACTACATCCCATGGGAGAAAATCTCGAATGGCGTGGACATATGCTTTGATATGTGCATTTGGATCTCCCTCCCCTTTAAATTTAGGAAGATCTGGTAGAGGTCGTAGGAGCATAACACTCCATATGGTGAAGTTGAGGGATCTTTAAGATATTCAGAGTAGGTCCCCACTACGTAAGACTTGACCATCGATGACCCCTGATGGGGAGGTGAGGTGGAATATGTTGTTGATATGGTGCAACATAGATGTTTGTAGAGGCATAAGGAATCCCTTGTGGCTGACCATATGAACCAAGAAAAGAGTACATGTCCCCTACGTGACAATTTGGAATACAAGTGCATGTACGAGGGAACGTTACTCTGGTATGGAGTTGGAGGCAAAAAACCAGGGAATGTTACATTACTAGTTGGGACGACATTTGAGAATGCACTTTCGGCTGGTGCTTGTTGAGGGTATTCATACGTGGTGTGAGGGGCATACCCAAAGTGCTCGATCCTGTGAGGAGATCTTTGGGGCTAGGAACACCAATGTAAACCACATAAGGATTTGGTGCAGTAGGCACTTGGCCAAAGTTTTGTGGATGATGGAGAATCCTTCCTTGCTAGTAGAAGATGAGACATGAGTAGCCTAAGAAAGTTCTAATTCTCTAACCCTATCCACTAATGTCAAGATGACCTCGCCTAATGATGGTATGGTGTTCTATTTTAGCACACATTGTTGAACCTTGTTAGGTTGCAAAGGAGTGTGATATCATACTATGAATTGTTCGTTGTTTTTCCACCCCTTGTTAGGAACATTTTCTATTGTGGGAGGGGTAGAGGTGTTATTCTGAAGTAAGACATCAACATATCCTTGCATCCTATCTAGAGATTGGTCCATATTTTTGAAGCGTTGCTCACTTTAGGCATAACATGCTAAGTATTCCTCATCCAGTAATGGGAGTTGATCAGATTGCATAGTAATTTTGGTCTGAACAAAATCCGAAGAGAGGATCGACTCTTCGAGGTGAATGTCATATTGTTGGAGTTTGAGATTTCAAGGTTGTTGTCCATGTGTAAGTTGATAAATATCCTCGATCCTAACCAAGGAGCCATTATTGGTCCCTTGAGGAGGAGGATTTTGAGACAAAGGAAGATTATTTGAGTAGTTGTCCACCCACGTAGATAGTGAGGGCAATTGTTTTTGCCTACCCATTTGGTAGTAATATGCCTTAAGACCCAAAATGGGTTAGCCGTGTTCTTGTCCTAACATATTCGGGGGTATATGAATACCCATAGAATAATGGGAGAGAGAGAAGATGGATGA
Source organism: Taxus wallichiana var. yunnanensis (assembly GCA_018340775.1). Taxonomy (NCBI): domain Eukaryota; kingdom Viridiplantae; phylum Streptophyta; class Pinopsida; order Cupressales; family Taxaceae; genus Taxus; species Taxus wallichiana. The sequence goes on from CM031241.1 coordinate 45,528,666, forward strand.
AAGAAATGGAAACAAAAAGAGACTAGCTCTTCATGTCGGGTTCACCAATTTGTATGGATGAAAATTGACACATGACCTTAACCGCACTCGACCTCCCGAGGTTGTCTCGGGGACAATTGACATGTGGAAGATGTGGATGGCTATGAATAGTGAAATATAGTGAATATGTAGTATGTGGATGAAAATGTGTGGAAATGGGATGAACAAGTTATCGAGGTAAAACAATGTCATTGATATGCAATATTGAGATCTACTCACAAAGGTAAGGAAAGCCCTTCTAACTTGAATGGGTCTAATGGATGGGTTGGAAAGAATAGCCACACACGAAGAATCCAATCAATGTAAAGCTCCATGGAAAAATTTCCAATGGTTGTGGGATACGTAGAAAACCAATGGGTGCCTTGTAATGATTTCCAAACAAGGTCATGGAATAAGTGAGAGAGAAGCGTGGTTCCACTAGCTTTATGGTTGGTTAGCTGGAGTGGTCCAAAACGTGAGGGCTCGATGAATTATTCATTCAAAAATTTCAATTGTCTAATGATATTTGGTGGAAGTGGGGATGACCTAAAGAATAATGAGTGTAATCATGTGTCAAGGTCTAACTGGTCTTTGGGCCCTTGTGGTTGAGGAACCTGTGGATCACAACCGTAAAATCTTGGTGGTTATGGTCCTTGTATGGTCATACATGTTTAAACTCTATTGCTAGGGGTAGTCCAGTATTCATAGGATTTGTTAGCGCGATGTTAAAAATGTTTAATTCTTTAATTTTCTCATGTAGCATATCATGTTGGTGTTCGAGGACAAGCATATAAGTCCCGTATTTATGTCCTGTAATTAGTTCGGGCTTGTTTGATTGTGGGACCAATGGATCACTAGCGTATGTTTGATCTTGTTGTGGTTCATTCATGGTAATATATGCATTCAAAATGTTTTAATCTAATCAAGGTAAATAACAATCTAATCTAAATAAGAAAATTCTACACTATGCTTTTTTTGTGTTTTTGGAATGTAATGGAAATAAAACAATACAAAGCAACTAATCTAACAAAAGGAAATATTTTTGTGCTTTTCTAGAATTTAGAAGAAACGAAGAAATGAAAAGCTTCTAATCTAACAAATAAATCCTATACAGATAAATAACCAGATGTAGTTATTTACTTGTGTAATGGTGTAATTAAATCTATACTAATCAATTAAATCCTCCCTAATTAAATCATTTGCTTTGCCTCAGAGGCACAGGAAGAAATCAAAGCTTCTCAGAGAAGATTTTCTTCCCCTGTAACTTCCCCAAAAAAATTAAAGAAAGATTTTATGGAGGATATTCTAAATTCAATGATATTTCGATTGATTTCTAAATTAATCAAAGAAGCTTTCTTCCATAATCACCTCTTTACAAATCTACAGAGATAGGAAAGAAAGGATATCTATACTAAGAAATATTTTGTTGAAAGAAGTGATCTACTATAACTACTCAATGATTGTAACAATGAAAATGAAATGCCTTTTTTTCTTGTGATGAATAAGATTCTCAAACTAAGAATGAAAGAAACTGAATTACAACCCCAACTTGGTATTTGCAGTGTTGTGGAAATCTAGTTGTGGTGTGATTTTGTGTTTCTTTAGTTTGTCTTTTCAAGCTCTTGTGTTCACATGAGTCCATGACGTTGGGAATGCAGTTCGAAGCAGAAAGGAGAAAGTGCCGGAGAAATGATAGCTTGATGCGTTCGGTAGTAATGTGGGTAGAAGAAAGATATCATAAGAAAAAAGCTTGGTTATGTAGTTTCTAGCAAGATTGTTTAGCTCAACTAAGCAAGATACACAAATAATCTTCAACCATTTGATTTAGAACAAGAAATGATTTTATAGAAGGTTGGATAGGTTGTGTACTATCACACTTGGTAGCCATGGGGTGCTAAATATTCTCATGAAGGGGTAGTTAAACAATCATTACAAATTACAAGTGGAAGAGGAAGTTGCCACAAGTCAGTCAAGCTTGAAATTAGCTAAAATGATTGAGAAACATGCTCTAAAAGTGAACTGAAGTGAAGCAATCACACATCAATTCTTGGGTAAAGAATTTTGGAAAAAGCACATAGGACCATCGCCTATACGGGGCAGCAATTACAAGATGCTACCTAGGCAGGGTGGTGGTTTTGTAACTAAAGGCAAAAACTAAAGCGGAAGGTGCGGGATGTTGTCAAAAAGTAGGGAATGACTAAGTAGGGTAAACTAGGCTACAAATGTAAGCTATAAAGAGGTTTAGGGAGCTCGAACACTTTAGAAAAGATATGAATCATCATTGGGGACCTTTTTAACCATTTTCTGATAATGTAGCATGTACAAATTTGGGTGCATACAGATACCTCCTATAATTCCAACTTATTATGTGCATGGATTCCTGTGAGGGCCGAATCCCTACTTCTTGCTTGATAATCAATCATTGATTTGGGATTTCCCATTCCTCAACCATGCCCACTTTCTTTCCTCTTTTGCCTCTTTCACTTTCTCCCATTCCTTCTTATGATCTTCTTATTGGGAAGCGTGAAGTCTTCATCTAGATATGCACATGTGCCTCTAAGAAGTCCCCTAATTTTTACGATAGCATGTTTATATTCTACATTTCTCATGACAACTCGCACATGACAATCATTTCCTCCTTCTATTCTCCTACCAATCATGTTGGATTGATGTGTATAACCTGTCCATTTCAGTTGTCTTTGAAAAATTCCCCTTAGGAATGTCGGTTCTTTCCTTTTCACCGAAGTCTTTCAAACCTTTGATAATAAAATTTGTTGCTTAGTCTTGTTTGTCCCTTTCTTCTTTTTCTATGTTTTAGGTGTTTTTCTATGATTTTCTTTTATTTAATTGATGATCCAATTACTACTTGTGACCAAGATTTGGATTCTTCTATCCGATCCTTTAGTTGGTTTTATTTCATTTCCATGTTTTCAATTGCGATTGAATTTCATTTATCTATATTATTTCATTCCCTTTATCATTTTGGGGTTTTATTTCCAAATGTTTTTAAATGCCCTAGTTCTTGTTTTAGAATGATTAACTCATGTTTTCCTTTTTCCATGATGCTTTGAAGATTTAGTACTTGCTCTTTGAGAACTTTATTTTATATTTCCAACTTGTATCTATATTCTAAAATTCTTATCTCTTGATGTCTCTCTTATTTTTCAAAATTCCAAGTCTCTATTTCATATTCATGAGATCATTTACATATAATTATGAAGACCAAAATAATGAATGGATGTAGGATCGTAGATATATTTAGGATCTTGCACTCCTACCTCTCGTTCATCCTTATTTGTGGCAATCCTTTTTATTTGCTTAGTTTTGACTCCTCTCTACCATCCCTCTTCATTGATTATTTTCCTTCTAATAAGTGTTCTTTGAAAACAAAGTTTCCTTTTTGTTTTTGTTGTCATTGGTAAAATCAAAGTGAAAATTTTCTAATAAGTTTTCCTCATTTTTGGCTTGCATATGCCTTAGGACTCCTTTATATTGTTTTGCATTCACAAATACCAATTTTTGTCTATACACATTGCATAGGTTTGAGAATTTCTGACATGTCTTAAATTTTATTATATGTTGATAAATGTGTCTCTGTGATAGTTTACCTCGATGGTCCCATGATTAGGTTTCCAATCTTGTTGTCTTGTGCCCTAGATCCCACACACCCGTTGCGAGGGCCCCATATATATGTCTCTATATTTTCATGTCCCTCTAACCCTCTTAATATGGCCACAAATGTGGTCTCCTTTACTACCTACCCTTCTATCCTATAACACCTTTACAAATCTTGTTAGAACCACTTTGTATTTTTCCTTTGGCTCACCTGCTCACTAACGTGAGTGGGGTCCACTAGAAGATAAAAAAGAAAAAAATAAAAAAGGAAAGGTCGGTCATTTTATGTCTCTATTACCATAGATTGTGTCTAGTTAATGGTATCACATTTGATAAAAAGCTTGTCTTCAGTAACTAATTCTTAGCTCTTAAGAAGAGATGTCGATCAACATGTATTTTCATCCATCTCTATTACTCTAGGAGTGTTGAGTCCAAATACTTTTCCCTAGCAAATACCATTCTTATTCTTATGTTCCTTCGTCCATTTTACTAACTAATGAAATTGTTGCACCACCCAAATTGGATGTGGCTTGCGGCCATGAATGTCTACCTTTTGCTGCCACATGGCCAAAAGTTGCATTGGACTATTTAAAGTGGGTGGTGGTTGTTTAAATGACTGTTTTGTGTATAGATAAGCCCAGATGTGGGAAAGTTGGCCCAACCTTGTGGGAGGTAGACATGATGACTCACCAAGTTCTAGAGAGCTCACTCGAGTTTTATATTGAGTTCGCCCTACTCGGTCTAATATGACTCTTGAGTTTCTCGATGTAATGTGATATGTGGAAAAGTGGTGGTAGGTCACGTTGTGGCTTGAGGACCCACCATATGGAAAATTTGTCAATTGGGATGATATTTTGAATTTAGATACAAAGACATCCCTCCATAAAAAAAGTGTTTTGACCCTAGATAAGAGCCCTAACCAACAAATAAAGGGCCCACTATTCGAACATGAGTGTCGAAGATCGACATCGTAAAACTAAATTTTTACAATTTTTCTCAAACTTCACTTTTACCACGTGTCACTCCCTGATTGGTGGTTGACCATGTCGAGTTTAAACTTTGAATAAGATTTGACTAGCATTATCTTGAGATACGATCTCCATTTTCAACATTCCTTATACCATTGGAAATCTCTCTGAATGTTCCATCGCATCTTTGTCACCATTTAGGAGATTTAGGGAACTCATGAATTCCCAAATTTTCCTTGGATCATGCCTCCCAGTGAGGAGGATTTTTGTCCATAAAAACTTTATTTCATTTGTGTTTGAACCCCAAACCAAATGTTGCCGAGAAGTGGTCTCTACTGATTGACTCAAGGGTTTCATACTACTACTTCATAATCAGACAATTATTGGCTCGATCTTAGGACATGTGGTACTTGGGCTTACTTCCTTCTACTTGCACCATGATGATTGACACCTCCCATTGACCTTCATTTTGTTGCACTGCCTATGCCTCTACACGTAAAACTAAGTTGGAGCTTAGTGTTTTCGATAATCATCTTTAACTTTGTTGTATGTCCCTCTAACCTCTACACCGAGTAAAGATTGGTGCCAGTTGATTCTCTCGAATCGAGATGGTCTTGGAAAGCTCGGTGTTCCAAAAAAATTCTTGATTTGACACTTTCATGTTGACCTCCACTCCGTTATATGGGCTATGACTCTAAATGGTTCTAAGTCGGACATAAGTGTCGATGTTGACGATGATCTTCTTCCACTCTGTTGCACTGACCCTCTAGTCTCTATGTAGAGCTAAGTTGATTTGGTGTCATCAACGATCATCTTCTACTCTGTTGCATGACCCTCGAGCCTCTACATGAAGAGTGAATATTGGTGTCGATTGATTCTCTAAATCCAAACTAGTATTGGAAAGCTCGGTGCTCCATCACAACTCCCTGGTTTGACACTTTCTTGTTGACCTCCACTCCATTATGTGGTATCTACCTCTACATGGTGTTAAGGTCAAACAATGCCCGATGTTTGACTTTCAACCCACCGCACGGTCTCTGCCTCTACACGATGCTATGTCTCATATTGACAATGACGATCATGTACCAATTTGTTGCATGACATCAATTAGCCTCTACATGATTTAAGATCCAAGATGATGTCTTAGAATGAACTCAATAATGATTACCACCCTCCTCCATAACTAATGATCTTGTAGATACGTCTAAAATACTAAAGATCAAAGATCATGTATGGGTTTTCTCCCATGTAGACTTAATAATGGAGCTTGGCTTACCAATTTCTTAGTGGCTCCGATCCGATGTTGTTAGTTCCTTTACACGATCTTCTTCACTACATAGTCGGCGGATGGTTCCTATACAATTTATTACAAGAATTTTTTTGATACTTTACAACATTAAGGGTTAGTATATAATTTTTCCCTTTCTTACGGGGTCTTACATTTACAAGTATCAAAAGTACAAATAATGCCCAAAAATGGGTCTTTATAAAATTAAGAGCATGGGTATGTTTTATTTTATTACACCCAACAAAATTCTCAAGGATACAATCATAATAGATTACTATTTTTATTACCACCTAGATTATGCCTCAATAACTGAACTTGGTGTGGGATCTGGGCTGCCTTAGTACTTAGCCTTGGTGATGCTTTTCATCATATGGGACTAGATGGCCCCCTTGAGAGTAAGAGTCGATGACTCTTGCTGATGTATCCATTTTGGATCTCATGACCCAACCTGTGTTGAACTCCATGATCAACGTGTGATTCAATCGATTTTTAGGCCTCAAGCTCATCGAGTTTTTCTATTTTGGTAACTTGCCCATAGTGCACCTCTACCTATCCAATCATAAATTAAACCAACTACATAATTTAAAGAAATCAAATTGTTAAATCATCCATCTCTAATATTAACTTGATCGAAAATATGGAAAAAAATTCACTGACCTCAGACCCCTATAGGCAGTTTGTTAATTTAATGATTTCATTCCACCATATTATTAACTTAATAAAAATTACAATGTAAAAATGGACACACACTACAAGTGGTTGATAATGGAGCTCGGCTAAAAAAATGCCTACGTCTTGGGTTCAAATTTTGAACCGATTCATTAAAAAATTCTTATTTGTAAATCTAATACAAACTTACAAATGAAGCTATGAATGCACAACAATGAACATGATGCCAACTAATTTGTTTGAATCTAAATTGGTCTTTAGAAGAACAATACACGATGCTAATTGATTTGCTTGAATCCAAATTGTTCTTTAGAAGAATGATAACCTCCTCCATGACCACCGAGAAACAATATCCTAGATTACAATGTTCGGTATAGAAGATTAGATCTCCTATAATTTCCTTCAACGAGATATTTTCCATATGGCTTTGAATTAAAAATCTAAGTGCTCAGTGAATTCTGCATCATAAATTTTTTTCACAACATATAAAAATGGGAAAAATATGTCTACGAGGAGCATCTGGAATTCTAGACAACTTTTAGTTTACTTCAAAGACCCAATATGCTTCTAAGTGCCTAAAACTACATTTTACAAAACTACCTTGTTAAGGCTCTAGCATATGCACAAACTTGTGCTTACACAAATGCAAAGGAGCCATTTTATAGTTTAAGCGACCCCTTATGACATAGCGATAAATGGGATATTTTTAGAACATGGGTGGTTGGGGGTTCAAATCTCCACAACCACTCACGCCCCACATTACTATGTGTGGATTAAAATCCCGCATTGATTGGGTGGTGGGTTCATTAAAGCCTTAAATAGGCTTGTACCACCCAAATTAGGCGTGGCTTGGGCCACATGTACACCTTTTCTGCCACATGGACGATGGTTGTGTTGGATTATTTAAAGTGGGAGGTCGATGTTGTATAAATAGTCATCTTGCATGCGAGATAAGCCTGGTGTGGGCAAGTTGGCCCAAACTATGTGGGAGGTAGACATGACAACTTTCCGAGCTATCTAGTGAGCTCAACTGAGTTGTATATTGAGCTCTCCTACTCGGACTCAATGTGACTCCCAAGTTTCTCGATGTAATGTGATATGTGGCAAAGTGGTGGCGAGGCCACGTGGTGTCCAGAGGACCCACCATGTGGAAAATTTGTCAATCAAGATGATATTTCAAATTTGATTGCAAAAACACCCCTATGTCAAAAAAGTGTTTTGACCCTAGTCATGAGCCCCCAACCAAAAAAATAGTGTTGCCCACTTGTCGAACTCGAGTGTCGAAGACCGTGTGTCATAAAACCAAATTGTTACACTTTTGGCCAAACTTCACTTTTTCCACGTGTCACTTCTCGATTGATCAATTGACCTTGTTGAGTCTAAAATTTGACCAAAATTTGACCAATGATATCTTGAGCATACGACCTCTCTTTCCAACATTCCTTATTTTGTCGAAAATCTCTTTGAATGCTCCACCATATTGTTGTGGTTTAGGGAGATTTAGGGAACTCAAAAAGTCCCAAATTTTCCTCTAGATCGAGAAGGTGAATGTATAAATGGATTGTGAAAAGTGTCATTAATCTTCTTGTAAAATGTGGAAGAGTGAAATTGATTCCGGGGAAAGGTTTGCATGAGTAAGGATAAAACATCTTAACATTTATTCCATCCTTAGCTGATTTTGAATTCTATTATTATGATTTTATTTTGAATTCACGAACCTAAAATATCTATCTCGGGTTTATATATATATATACATACATATATATATATATATATATATATATATATATATATATATATATATATATGAATGTCTATGATCATACTTGTATAACTAATAATAAGTTCCTTCCTCTTCAAACCATATATTTCTCTCCACTTGAAGAACCTAAAGAGGGATTGGTAAATAGTGTTTGAGCTTCCTCAACACCCCACCGAGTTGAAAGTTTCCTACATAGAAATACTCCAAAGAGGCTTCATAATGAGGTAGTTATTCCACCCGATGAAAGTGTGCAAGATTTCCAATAGTAGTGTGTTTGAAAAATAAAACCCAAATAGGGCCTTCAACAACTTAACATTGGTCTTAGGTGTAAGTTGGGGCATATAATAGTGATCTAGGGAATTTTTTTAAGTTGTATTCAAAATTATTATCTTGTTTGGCATGTTTTAAGGAGTGATATTATAATGATAATCCTACTCTTGGGTTCTTTATTGTGATCCCTTAGAAATCTAAATACATGAAGGATCAATCCCTTATAATGTGTAGAGTGATTGTGATTTTATATTTGACTACAAGTGTGAAAGGTTTTCCTACTCAAATGAACCTAAGCCAACCTGGGAAATTTGTGCATTTAAAAAATTATCTATTATGAGTGTTTATAACAAAAACATGATGATGTTTAAAAACATCAGCCATTTCCTCCCAACCAAGCTATTTTTCCCCAACTTGGTTTAGGACCTAATTTGAAAGTGGAGAAAGTTGGCCAAAAGTCCAAGGATGTGTTTTTAATAAATCAATGAAGTTTTTGATAATAAATGTATTAGCAACAAGTGTGACCCAACATCCATGGAGTTCTAAAGTAAGTGATATGTATGAAGGAATAAATCAATTAATTTTATAAATGGGAATGGGATTGGATGAATTCCAAATTATTATTGCCAAGTTTCATTGCTCATCATTTAGGGCACTACACCTATATGTGGCCTTGTTTTGTAAAATAGAGCCTAAAATCAAGTACATCTAATGGTTGATATTGAACATAGGTGGCGAACCATCTGAAATTTCCTATGACATAATATTTGCAATATCACCTAGCATATCATTCACTTCACATAACTTTTTTTTGTATGTCATTATATCATCCCTTTCTTGTTGTATAAGCTTTGGAATTAAGACAAAACATTCATTCTTCATCATCATCTCATTTAGGATATCTTTCCTTGAAACCACTAACAATGTTGCACTCTTATCCACCTCTACACTCATATCATTTAAAGGATTATAAGTGTATAATTTTTTTCTTTCACTAAGGTGAATATATTTGTGCAACCACCATATTATGCTCTTTTTCCAATTTTCCAAGTTCAATTAAGAATACATGGCATACATCCATGGGAAATTTATCAAACATGACTTCATCTTCATATATGCCAATATTTATATGTATATTACACTCCTCATTTACAAGTAAATAATGTCCCTTCAAAAATCAAGACTTTTTATATGTATTATGATGCACAATCCTCTTTAGACCAATATTTTCAACTATCTCAATAGAATTGAGCCCATTAGTGATACCACTAGCAATAATACCATTTAAATAATTACCTCCAAACTTGTAAATGGTTTTTGAATAGATTTTTCCTTTATGATAGTATTTTTTAACCTTCATTGGCTTCAAAAGTACTCTCTTCATCATAAGAGATTTTCTGCACTATGAATATTTCACCAACTATTTGAAGCAATACTCTTCATATCCGCATGTTGTGCAACATGGTTTTAGCATTATTTCTCCTTGCATCATTACGCACCACTTGTGCACATTCAAATGTATGATGTTTGACTTATCTATAATGGAAACATGTTATTGAATTAATTTAATATGAATTAAATCTAAATACTATAGAGTAATTGATGTTTAAATGGTAAAGTACAACAAATGATACAAGATCAGTAAAATTCCAACCAGTGTAGGGTGTGGAAGACCAAAAAGAAAACATGAAACAAAGAAAAGAGGATAAAGATAGTTGTCAATTACTAATTTTATTGCTTAGGAATCATATGAATCCTAGTATGTTTATAGGACCTATAAATGTACCCAAGTGTGTGATTTTGTGTCTACATTTTCCCCCACTTTATGTTGTAGAGTGAATACTCGATAACATAAAGTAGATAAGAGATGTGTACCTCATGAACTTGTAGAGCATGGCAAATAACATGCGGAGTGGACAAGTCAAGCATGAAATGATGCAAAGTGAAGTGTGGAGACTAGGAAAGGAAAGTCACCCTAGGGGTGAAGCATGCATGTTGCGTTGTACATGTTGTTGTGTTTGTAGTTGTTACTTCTTGTTGTGTATTAAGGATGAACTGCAAAAGAAGAGTGAAAGAGTAGTCAAAGTCCTATATATGATAAATCAGGGAAAAATGTGCATAAGTATATAAAAGTGTGTAAAAGAAAGTGTGCACTTGATGTAAAAGAGTGTAAAATGGTAGAAAATTGTCCTAAAATCTTGTGTAGAGTGATATTTTTGGGCGATCCCACACCAAGAGTGATTTTTTGGAGATCTCACACCAAATGTAAGCTTTTGGGTGATCTCACACTAAATGTGATTTTTGGGTGATCTCTCACCAAATAGAAAGTGTTAGGGAGAGAGATCTAGTGTTACTCTCCTTCCATGACTATGCATGATAAGCACCACTTGTAGATGGTGCGTCCTAATTTGTTCCTACTTGTCTCGAATCAATTCCGAATGTATTAATTTTTTTGATTGAAAGAGATAGAATCTATTTTGTTGCTTTAGAGGATTATTCTATAAATGTAGAAATGATCGAAGGTTTTTATGAACTATGTTGTACTGAAAAACTAATTATATGTGCTCCTGCAGAACATTAGCACCTGGGGAGGACAATCACCCTGCACTACTTTACGAGTCCAGGTATTGATGTATGTGTTGTCGTTGAGGACCCAAGTTAGATTCTGGGCCATTCTATGACTATGTTATTCTATTATTTCTATTCTATACATATCTATACTAAATCTATGAGATCTTTATAGGGGTGATTTGTTCACCCAATGTATGCCCCCCTAGTTTGGGGTGCATGCGATAACTGTAGGATTGTGTGGCCCAAAAGAGAGGATCGATGCCATTATAAAGATGATACTGTAGGGGGTAAGGGATGTGCACGGTAGAAACAAAGGAACATGAAAATAAAATGCAAAGTAAGATGTGTTAGTAGAAAAAAATCAATCATGTGATTAGAAGAAAATGTAATCAAGCAAGTGTGTAAACAAAGTGGACTGCAAAAGTAGGTTTCAAACATGGGACATCGCTCACAATGTCACAAGATAATCAGAGCCAAAGTGGCCATAAGCAAGCAAACAATGAACAAGCAAGACATAGGGCAAAGCCCGTAAAAAATAACATACATGTAGAAAGTAATGGTAAGCAAAGTGTATCAAATAACCATGGTGGTAAATAGTCCTGCAAGGAAAATGCTACACATGAAGTACCCATTAGCATGTTAGAAAGATAAAAAGTATGTCAAGACATGTATGTATCAACAAAGTAAGTAATGTTCTAGTAAGTAAAATTAGTAAATGAGGCAACAATAACACATGTAATGTAATAAATTAGCAAAAGTAGATGCCCCTAGGAGCTTCGGTGTGTGTAGTCAAAAAATCATGCACTTTAGATATTATTTAATCCTGGTTTCATACTACTATTTAGAAGGTTCTTGAGTGAAGAAAGTACTAATTAACCCCCATCTTTTGGCCATCTTCTCTTATTTTATTTCATCATTCCCGACCTTTTACACCCACATGCCCAATCTGTTTTGGTCATCTTCCATTATTTTAGCCTCAATTGGGTGCCCATGGGCGCCCTGGTCCCACCATGGGTGCCTCGATCCTTTTTGAACTTTCCTGCCATTTTTGGGCTCTTTCTAGCCGTTTCAAATTCTTATCTTTTTTATGGTTTCCATTTCGGGGTTAATTATGAAATTAGATCAAGAGAACCCTATAAATATAAATTTATGAGACCATAATGAGGGACCAAGCACTAGTCACTACTATCATCCATCTAGAGTTACATCCATTTGGAGATCATTTGCATCCATTAGCTCCATCACAAGGACAAGGTTGGTTCATCTACATCACACAAACATAGGGGGTGGATTCTATTTTATTCCATGCACACATTCTATTACATTTTCTACATATAGTTATTGCTTGCTACTTCACAAAGTACGACTGACATAAGAGCACCTAGGGCACATTATGCACACACTCACCAGAACTACATTTGGGTATGAAATGTAGTGCAACACTTAGTTAGTAAGCCCACTATTGTGGCAGATGAGGTCAATCTGACCCATTCATTTACATTCTTCTTTTTTTATGGTTTTGATACTTCTTTTGGTCTTTCAAGTCTCCTATTAATCTTGGATTATCATGACGATATCTAGAATAAGGCATCGAAGTTAATGTGACACATAGTGAGGGTTTCAGACCACCTACGGACTGTGAAACTCAGTTTCAGATCTTTTGCATAGACCAGGGCACCCATTTTGCAGACCAGAGTGCCCATAGGTGCCCTAGTCCTTCTCATGGGTGCTCTAGTCTAGAGAATCAGTCTAGATCCATCCTTTTCAGGACCTCTCCACGATCGTTTGTCTTTGTCAGATTATTTTGTTCACTTTGCGACATAGTTTAGATCTACCTCTAAATCAGCTAAGTATTTTCCATACTTCTCTTGCATATTAGGGTTTTTACTTTCATTAGATTAGGTGCTTGGGTCATTTTTCACACTTATTTATTACATTTACATGTCGTTCGAGTTAGATTAACTATCCCATATTCCCACTTTTAGTTAATCACTTTGGTGAACCCGACAGTTTCAACATTACCTTTTGACAATGTCATCCCCATATCAAGTTATGGCTCAATCATCTTATCATACTTTTACATGATGGTCTAGGGCATAGTTACTACTATTACTGATTTCATGTGTGTGCATACCCAACATCCTCCTCGCTTTGTCACACCTCAGGCTGATCCATCCATTAATGTAGTTATTACTCATCGTGCTTGTCTTAATCCTCCTATGGATATTTCCATCCATTTTTGAGCTTGTCTTAATCCTCCACCCATTACTTTGGCACCTCCTCATACTACTTCTAAGGGCTATGACATTATTGAAAACTTAAAAATACACTCGCTAAGATCTCTCTTTATGACTTGTTGCATAATGCACCCAGATTTTGTAGCACTCTAGAAGTTTCCCTTCATTCCATTCATATTGAAATTGATCATTTTGTGGTGGCCTTTTCACATCTCATACAATCTCTTCGTAATTTTCCACATGTTATATCTTTCACTAATGAGGATCTGTCACCTTTTGCTAAAAGCAATATGTGTGATTCCTTTTTCTCATTACTACCATTATTAGCACTACTTACATTAAATGAGTCCTTATTGATAATGGATCAGCTGTCAATTTATTCACTCATTCTCTTTTAAAACAATTGGGTATTAATGATAATTTAATTTATAAGAATTATAACCTCATTCATAGTTATGATTCTACCACTCACTCATTCCTAGGGACTATCTCATTACATATTCAAGTTGGCCTAAGATTGTTCTCACTGATTTCTATGTTATTGATGCCTCCTTTCAATTTAATATCTTGTTAGGTAGGCCTTGGATTCACACAATACACGTAGTTCCATCTACTCTTCACCAATGTGTCAAGTTCTTGCATGATGGTTATGAACATACTATCACCACCGATCAGAGCCATTCAAATATTGTCACATAGATCCCATTACTTCTATGCCCATACCACCTTTGCCACATATTCCATATAGCATCCTTGACACATATGACATTAGTCAATCTAGCGCTTCACAATCTCCTACTACAACTATAAATTCTCTAACTATCTCTACTCACACTATAACTATTATTTCACCCATGGTATCAACTCCTATTAATATCCCTTACCCACCGTTGTGACACCCTCCATTACTCCATCTACGGTGTCACCTCCCAACATCCTTGATAGTGTGATACAACATGATGATGCTCATAGTGATGGTTCTGAGGATTCTAATGACAAAGTTGACGTTATCGAATTTATGGATGAAGCATTAGGAAAACTTGATTTTACTCCTCTTGGCGTAGACGACTCTTATTTTCAAGACACCTTTGTGGCCGATGGCCCAAGTGAATATAGGTTCAAGACCCCTCCCTCTACTAATTCTATGGTACTATACTAGGGAGTTGTAAATAGTGTAGATGCTATTTCATCTTCTCCTCCATAGGTTGCAGCTCACTGCCTCCTTTTACATGCACATTATTTATCAACAGGTCCTTTTGGCAACACATCCCTATTGATTCTACTTGTTTAGACACTATTTGTACACATGACAGTTTGGTTAGATTTGGCATGATGCTTAATGACATCTTAACCTCCTCTCCATTCGCCACATCTTTATCATGGCTATTTTCACATTACGGTAGCTTATGGCTTGCGTGTAATTTCATTTGAAGGTATTTGTTACACGTACCCCTCGTGCTCTCCACTCACACTTGGATAGCCTTGGCTTGATGATATTGGGTATAATCGATGCTCATCATACTTTGCTTACATTCCCTATGCCTTTTTGTCAATGTTTCTATTCATGTTGATTATTCTCTCCTGCGTGACGCTCCAAAGATATCTCATTGACATGCTCACGATTTTCCACCAATCACCTTTACTGATGAAGAATATGCAATGAATGTGTACACACTTCCTGCAATGGGTCCCTATATGACCCTCCTCACTCTATAGCTTATCAGGTTTTCGATGTTGCCCTAGTAGGTTTTGATCATGACAATGATGATCTCCTTGATAACGACACATAGTCATCTTCTCTATCATACACTTGGGGGACATAACACCTTAACACACCCCCCTCATTCTAACATACTTCAAAAAGTACTACATCACATGTTAGCATCACACATCATCATACATCAATCTTCTCACATAGGTATAGTCATACATAAGTTCTAGCATTGTCATTACTTGATGACACACTCTTTTGCTTCGGTTCACACTTGAATGTTGAGGGATTACTACACATGAACCCCACACATTGCACAATAGGTCATTACTACACACTGTGTCTATTCACACATCACACATCTTACATCACACATTCTATAGCTAGTTTACATCATTTTGATAGTTACACATATACACTTCATACATCATACTAGTCCTCATCATACATGTGTCACACTTGCATCTAGCATTACATATTACTCATCATACACATCACATAACACACATTTCACACTATTAGTATATCTCTACATTTTTTCATCATACATTCATTCTATACAATGCATTTATAAATTTATAATCCTCACATGGTCATCTTTCATCATTACATATTCTACTTTGTCTTCTACACGTTGCACTCACTACCCTATGATGTACTTTAGTTCCTTGGTCCATACTCGAATGCCGAGGGTTTACAAATCAAATAGACCTTACATTCATCACATGATTATCATTCACCCTTTCATCATGTGACATTTCTAGGATAGTGACACATGTTATAGGCTAAATCATCACTTACTCTATTCATCTTGTAGTGGTATACGCTTTAGGCTACATCACCACTCCCTACTATTCATCTTGTAGTGATATACGCTTTATGGCTAAATCATCACTCCTACATTCATTTTTTTCATGATATACGCTTAGGCTATAAGGTTCACACACATATCTTCTATATGTTACATATCATCATCACTATGCATACATACTCATCACAACATATTAGACACAACACACACTATTCGACCATTTCCGATGACGCACTCTCATTTATGGTTCATTCTTGATTGCTGAGGGGGAAAAAAATGAACCTCATTGCATACATTTCCATTCACTTGGGGGCATGTGGCTCCTATCACTCCATTTTTCATTCCATTCCATCCATCCACAACATACTACATATTATGGTTGCTTTTACTCTTGCTTACTTTTGCTTATTCATGGTCACTTTATTACACATGTTAGTTAGATTACTTGTATGTCATTTATCTATATCATCCACACATGCGCATTCACATATTTTTCTAGTTGTGATTGTAGATATAGGTCTCTTACACATAGCATACGGATGCTCACCTTCTACCCTTCCTACACTAGTCATTGGGGGCATCCACATTCGTCTCTTCTAGGTGTTATTGTTTCATTTCATACTTAGCACTTTACATTACTTTGTTATACATGTTTTTGACATACTATTTATCTTTCTAACATGCTAATGGGTGCTTCATGTGCATAATTTGTTATGTGGGATATTTTCTTCCATACTTGTTTATTATTGTTTAATATTATTTTGCGGGCCTTGCCTATGTTTGGTGTGCACACTTGTTTTTGCGGCCATGATGGCCTTGTGTGTCTTGTGACATCGTGAGTGATGTCCCATGTTTACAACCCACTTTGTGTGGCTTACTTGTCTTCTTGTGTGTTTACATTACTTGCTTTTCTTGGTAGCTTTTACACTATTTTGCATAGCCTATACATTATTTTCTATATGCATGCTTGTTTCGTACTAACACTTATCTTTGGCTAATCCTTTTGTTTGTGCGTGCCTTGGTTTCTACCAAGCACTTTCCAAGGTATAGTTCATGTGGTTGGTCCTCTTTTGGTACTCTTTTGGGGCCACATGCACCCCCAAAAGAGGGGGCATCATTTGGGGTTTTACATACTAACACAATGTGTTTACACTAGTTTAATTTAGTGCACTTTCTTCCCTTGGCATTGTGGGTTACATATAACAAGTGGGTTTAGAATAGTCTACGAACCCCGTACACAATGGATTTTATAGGACATGGTGTCCTTAGCATTTTGGGAAGTAGTTACAGATTGGAGGTTACAATGGGTGTGCCTCCTACACTACTTTTGGCTAGTGGCATCGAATCACCCAAAAAAATAGGATGTACAGAGATCTCTTCACACACATTAGGGAAGTAGTTAAAGGTTAGAGGATACAACAAAATTTCTCCCTATATTTCTTCACCTATGGCGTCAGATTGCCAAAAAAACTATGACAATATAGGATATCCTTCTACACTCTCTTTCTTGACATGGATCAGGTGCACATGTTCCATTTACACTTTTTCATTTGTGTATTTTACATTCACATGATTTTTACATTCATATACATGCATCTTTTACATTGCGTTTTTACACATACATACATATATATTTGACTACTTGATCATTTCTCCTTGTAGGTCCGGCAATATGAGAAACAAGTAGTCAAATGGGGCAATAACAACAACAATAACAACGTCAACAACAACACTTTGTGAAAGCACACACCATACTAACCATGTAGGTACATCACACACATCAACAACTACACACATGTTTCCACCCTAGGTTCACTCTCATCACTTTTTTTTGCATTTTCATCTTTAGTTTCCATGCTCCACCATATTTTTATCATTCCACACTTTATCTAGTCCAATGGAACATTTTATACAACAATCTTCATGGACATCGGTACACATATCTATCCATTTATGTTATCTAAGATTTTCCTCTCACCAACATAAAGTGGGGGTAAATGTAGTCACAAAATCATGCACTTTAGATATTATTTAATCCGATTTCATACTACTATTTAAAAGGTTCTTGAGTGAAGAAAGTACTAATTAACCCCCATCTTTTGGTCATCTTCTCTTATTTTATTTCTTCATTCCCGACCTTTTACACCCACATGCCCAGTCTGTTTTAGGTCATTTTTAGTTATTTTAGCCTCAACTAGGGTGCCCAGGCTAGTACTGGAGCACCCATGGATGCACCTGGTCCCACCTTGGGTGCCCCGATCCTTTTTGAAACTTTCCCGCCACTTTTTGGGCTCTTTTTAGCCTGTTTCACTTCTTATCTTTTTTTTGGTCACCATTTCGGGGTTAATTACAAAATTAGATCAAGAGAACCCTATAAATATAAAGTTATGAGACCATAATGAGGGACCAAGCACTAGTCACTACTATCATCCATCTAGAGTTGCATCCATTTGGAGATCATTTGCATCCATTAGCTCCATCACAAGGACAAGGCTGGTTCATCTACATCACATAAGCATAGGGGGAGGGATTCTATTCTATTCCATGCACACATTCTATTACATTTTCTACATATAGTTATTGCTCACTACTTCACAAAGTGTAACTGACACAAGAGCACCTAGGGCACATTATGTACACACTCACCAAAACTACATTTGGGTCCGAAATGTAGTGCAACACTCAGTTAGTAAGCCCATTGTTGTGGAAGTTGAGGTTAGTTCGACCCATTCATTTGCATTCTTCTTTTTTAGGGTTTTGATACTTCTTTTGGTATTTTACAGGTCTCTTATACATCTTGGATTATTAGCGACATCGGAGTAAGGCGGTGAAGTTAATGCGACACATAAAGAAGGTTTTAGACCATCTACCGGACTGTAAAACTTAGTTCGGTTCCTTTACATAGACCAGGGCACCCATTTTATAGACTAGAGTGCCCATAGGCACCCCAGTCCCTCTCCAGGTGCTCGAATCCATATAATTAGTCTAGATATGTCCTATTCAGACCTCTCGCATAGTCGTTCATGTTTCCATATTATTCTATTCACTTTGTGAAATAGTTCAAATTTTCCACCGAATCAACTAAGTATTTTCCATACTTCTTTTGCATATTAGGGTTTCTACTTTTATTAGATTAGCTAGTTGGGTCGGGCCATACTTGTTTATTGCATTTATTTACCGTGCATTTACATGTTGTTCTAGGTTAGATTAACTATCCCATATTCCCACTTTTATTTAATCATGGTGGGACTGAAAAGGATACAAGTACAAACATCATTGCGTAGTGTGTGAGAATCTATAACAAGTCCGCATTCACAACTAGAGACCAAGTGAATGTGCATGTGTGTATATAAAAAGATAATGACATACTGAGTATCTGACTAGCATAGTAAGAAAAGTACATCATGTAAGTAGTATAAGCAAGCAAGAGTAAGTGCAACCAAGATATGTAAATGTAGTGTATGAGTGTGATGGAATGGTATGCAATGTGTGAATGTGATAGGAGCAATGTGCCCCTAGTGGATGTGTATGAGATGAGGTTCATTTATAAAATACCCCTCAACAATCAAGAATGAACCATAAAACAAGAGTGCGTCATTAGGAAATGGTTTGAGAATTTGCGCTAGAAAGATAGATCATGAAGCATAGAGCATAAAAAGTGAATGCGGTGAGGTTCATTTCAGATTTAGACCCTCAAGTTGAGTATGAACCATGGAAATAGAGTGTGTCATAGGGTAATGGTTTGATAATGCGTGCTAGAAAGATAGATCATGAAGAATAAAGCATAAAAAAGTGAATGTGGTGAGGTTCATTTCAGATTTAGACCCTCAATGATGAGTATGAACCATGGAAATAGAGTGTGTCATAGGGTAATGACGATACAATGTGTGTATCAAAGGGTTTGAAAGTGCTAAGAAATATTAGACATGATGCGTGGAGCGTGAATTATAATAGTAGATCTTTGGAAAAAAGCTGATAGTGTTTAAAGGGAGAGAAGGGCAAGCCCTCAAGTGTGTCGGTGATGGATATTTATGTGATAACGCGAGAGATACCATGCCAGTGTGGGAGAGTGTGAGATGTTTCATGAGAATAGAGAGAGTCATCACAGTGGTAGGCAGGAGCAAGAGTAGAACTAGGGTTGGATTTTGGGTTGATAGTAGGTAGTTTAAAGAGGTTATCTAGAGTTTGTTGGTCTTGTTTAGAGATTGGTTGCTGATTTGGAATTGGTAATGTTGTAGACGACCTGAGCGGAGGAGGGGATGGATTGATTTTTAGAGGAGGTTGTTTGAATAGGTTGGATATACTGCTCTTCTTGACTGACCGGAGAAGGAACATTAGTGATTAGGGATTGATGCTCATGAGACATGGAAGGACCAGATTTAGGAGCCCATTGGGATTTAACAATTGAAGATGAGCATGAAGCAAAATGTTTTGAAGCAAATGAAATAAAAACCTAATGCTCAAGGTGCTTAATTTTTGTTTTAAAGCATAACAATCATTATCATGATCTTCATTAAGTCTGTGATAATTGCAAAAGGGTAGGACTTGGTATTTTTCAAGCCGATAAGGAGGGTAGAAATTAGTAGATGGAAAATTGATCAATTAGCGATTGAGGAGATGAGAAAGAATATCATGTTTCTTAGCATTTGAATCAAACTTGAGAGGTACTAGTGGCGGTATGACTGGGGTTCACTTATATGAGCACATTTAGAAGGCATAGAAGTGGAATGAGATGTAGAAAGAGAACTAACATCCTTGATATGTTGGATTTCAATTTTAAGAGATGTAATAGTTGTTTCCATAGCTTGAATTTTATCTTGAAATAAACAATGTAAGGCTCTAATTGACTCTATGATGTGTTCATTGGATGGAGAAGTAGGACCAATAGAGTCGTTAGATAGCTCTTTGGAAAATTACACTAACTCCGGTGAGTGGTGTATTGCGAGGGAGGTACATAGTGTCTAGGGATTTTTGGAGGACAACTTTGCAAGGCGGGTGCATTTGAAGCAAGTCATGCAAGGAGACTTGAAGAACCTTAGGAGCTTCGGAAGAGAAACTGATAAAATAGGGATCCGAATGACCGATCACGAGTGGGGTTCACCAAATGATTTAATTTAATTTGAATTAAATCTAAATATTACTGAGTAATCGATGGATAAATGGTAAAGTACAACAAATGACAAAAGCAAACTAAGATGTAAAATATAAATCCCTAAGAAAAAGTGAGAAATAGATGGACTTATGTGATTTATGTGCAATATGGGATTGATCTGGGAAGAGAGAAGTGATTAATAGACTGGGCAAAATGTTGTAATTAATCTTTATAAATTTTGCAACTCATGAATAATGTTAGATAGGGGTGCCCACAACAGGACAAGGGCATTGGTATTTGGATCTCGGGTGCCCGTGGTGTGTAAAATCTCTAGAATTGAGTTTTGTTATGTCGCTAGGGTTTCATAGTTTTTCCCTGTTGATCGCCTGATGGTCACTCCTTGATCTTTGGAGGTCCCTATAACCTACAAGACAAAATATTCACTTGCACAAGCCCACAAACCACATCAAACCTAAAAATAAAGATATCAAATGGGGAGTCATCGATCCGATGATCACCCCGAAAGTGAACTTACGATCGAGCGCTACACTATATCTCGGACTCCATGTAGTTCTTGTGAGCATGTGTAGAAATTGTATCCTAGGATGCCCTTGTGCAAGTTGCACTTGATCGTGGGATGTAGCTAGAATGTAGCAATGTATCAGAATGTGTGGATGGAATAAAATGAACTTCCCCTTCATATGCTATGTATGTAGAGTTCTTTCACCCCTATTCCTTGAATGGATGCTAGATTGATTTTGAGTGCTTTAGGTGCCTTTTGAATGTGAGCTTAGGTGATAGTAGTAATGCTCGGTGCTTAGTCCTTCATTTTGAGCACATAACTATGTATTTATATGATTCCCTTGTTTGAATTTTGTAATTGACAACCTGGAAGGTCGACTATAAGTGGAAAAGATTCCTAAGAGATAAAAGAGACCCAAAAGAAGTGAGTAAGGTGAGAAAGGGTCGGGGGTGCCTAGAGGGGACAAAGGCATCTCGACGCTTCCATCCTAATCAGGCGTTAGTGTCGAAGCCATAAAAGATAAATCGGTAAAATTCTGATTAGGCATGTAAGTGTGGAAGACTAAAAATAAAACAAGAAACAAAGAAAAGAGGCCAAAGATAACAATCAATTACTAATTTTCTTTCTTTGGAATCACATGAATGCCAATATGTTTTTAGGACCTCGAAATGTACCCAAGTGCTTGATTTTGTGTATATAGTTGATTTGAATCTTCTTCATCTTACATGGTGTCTTCCTCTTAAATAATATCTACCTTAACCTTGTTGTGCATGATTTTATCATGTGGGGACTCACTTCACCTCTGTGTGCATGATTTTAATTTCATGTCGCAAATCTCCACCTTTGGGGATGAATATTTCCTTCCCTAGTGCACTATCTTGTTGTCTACGTGAAAAATACTCTTTTTCCTTCAATGTAAAATAATTGGCTTATTCAAAAGATCTTACTATAATCATATTACACTCAACTTGAGTAGAAACGTGAAGTCCATTAACGTACCTTGAAATATTTTCTACATCATCCTCCACATGACCCGCTTTGATAAGCGAGTCTAAAGAACTTCTCCATTTAGTCTCTTTCACATTCAATTGTTTTTAATGCAAATTTTGTTACTACTTAAACAAATATGAATAGGATCCCACATGCATCAACTTAGTCTTCAATTTCACCATCAATTTATCCCAACGAGTGATCTTATACTTATATTTATATATTCTTTTAGTTTGCACATGCTCCCGCTTTATAAAGATGCATTAATTTTAAAATTAGTACGAAAATATAACCTTATTGGGATCTTTTATGCCTTCATAGTCGAAATAATTCTCTAGATCAATGATATAGTCAATGGTCTCTTTAAGATGTAGATTCCTACAATAATTATGAACATATACCTTTGGCTTGCTACCAATCCTTGTGATTGCATGTAAAAATTTGTCCTCCTACACTTTAACATGCTCCACATCATCATCTTGGGACTCGAGGGATCTTTCTACCACTCTTAGTGTTTGAGATACATGATCTATCCTATGTGCTATCTTGAATTCCTCATCTCTCAATAGTAATCAAAATATTGTAGCCTATACCTTCTACCAAACAATCCAAATGTTCGAAGATGTTTGCAACTACTTTCTACCCACACATGCATATGGAGAGCAATAAATATGAGAATTCACACATACACACACTTACATGACTTAAGAATCATTTCTATGATACTATCTTGATGCAATTATAGTCGTGGTATCCTAGTTAATGGATGTTTTAGACCATGTAACCCCACAAATCTTAGAGTCATATCTCATTGAAGCAAGTTCCAAACATATCTTGTAAGAAACAATGGAAGGTTCTTTTATTCATAGGAGTAAACGACTATAAACTTAAGCATAATTACTTTACCCACTTTGTCATAGTTTTATGAAAATACTATAGAAATTCCCTAAGAACTCCAATCTAGGAAATGTCTAGACAAGCTTGTATACTCTTCTAAAACTCTATAGAGCTAGAATCGATTTCGTGGAAAAGATTACAAAGCTATTCACCGGCTCAATTTGGTTATTCTAGCCTTCTTTGATAGTTAACTTCTTAGAGAGATCTCTACCTAATCTTGACTCTCAATGCTTTGTGCAATCATTATTCCTTCCCATTTATAGACTCTGAGAAAAACAAATACACCTTTGAAAGCAAATATAGTGTTACTTAGGTTCCTCAATTTTCTCGGATCGATGTCGATCTCACCCATCTAGTTTGTAGGTAGTCTCTCTTGGAATTATTTTTGTTAGATCAAAGTTTACTAGGTCACTCGCTTGATCCTTGGAGAAAGAAATACAAATCAAGGTGCACTTGTGTTTCCTAACTACATCAAAGTTGACAAGCGTGCAAAAGAACATGCTTTATGAAGGGTGCAAAATGAACACTATTTTGTAGGCTAGTGCAAAAGGATCATAGACTTGAAAGAGTAGTGACTCCAAGTGGGGCCAAATCTCCATAAATTCATGGGTGCACATTTGGAGATGACTTTTTGTACAACAACTTCCAACTACACAAAACCTCCAAAAACTCCTCTTCCTACTCTTCCTCTTATTTCAAAAAGTACAATGCACAAGGCTACACAACATTGCAACAACTTTATTTTCTACTTTTTGGTTGACACGAGATTACAAATAAACTTGGATACTCTGCATCAAAATCCATCAAAAAGAATAGTAAACACGAGTTATAGTGACAACATTTAAACATATTTAAAATTTATTAATTAAAGAAGAAGAAGAACTTTTAACGTCCACGAGGCTACCAAAAACAACCTATGGGACAATAGATCTTGCTAAAGATCTTTCTGGCATTCAGATCTCCTGTTGGTGAGTTTGATAATCAACTCCCCTGTTTTTTCAACCATATTCTCGCTGAAAATATCCTGTAAGGATGCAGTGAGCCACCTTACTAGCAACCGAGCCCTAATATCATTGAAGCATTACGCTCCAACATAAAATGTTTCACGACTCTAATGCACCATATAAGGATAACTTATACTATAGACTAGCAATCACATGTGTATAATGCAATGTGAACGCCGAATGGTATATGTTATTATATTTAGAAAGAAAATTATTACTTTTGTAGTTGATGTTGATAAGGGGTGTGATTGACAATACTGATTTTCTATTAAAGCCAAAACAAATGTTGCAAAATACATTAGAACTCCACATGCATTACAATTGTATATAGTTTTATATTTTGACTTATTTCTACATTTGTATGTCATCAAACAATGTATCGTTCCTTGCTAACCCACATGATCTTTATCCAATGGTGGTACTCCATAAGCCAGTGACTTCACAATCATGTCAACTCTTGCAAAACGAGCCCAACGAAGAGAGAACTACGCAAAAAATAAA
The DNA here is from genome assembly GCA_018340775.1 of Taxus wallichiana var. yunnanensis. Lineage (NCBI taxonomy): Eukaryota > Viridiplantae > Streptophyta > Pinopsida > Cupressales > Taxaceae > Taxus > Taxus wallichiana. The sequence continues at coordinate 45,553,593 of CM031241.1, forward strand.
GTACACATAACTGCTGAGCAACGACGTCATAAATTAGAGCATAAAATAATGAAAATCTCTAATATCTTTCAACTTACATCGACGAGCAACCTACGATTCCTTGACATTCCAATCTTGCCATCAAATACAAGTATTGAAGAATTGCCAACCAACATTCCGCATGTAACTTCCATGGAAACAAAATTTCACGAGCATACCAATTCCTTCTGTATGAACCCATCTTTGCTAACAACTTCCACTTTTCCCCAAATATTTGGGATGCAACATGAAACTATCTCAAGTACCGAACTTTGTTCAGTTCATTGCACATATACAACCAATTTCTCCTCTCCTTCTGACTACTTTCCACCTTGCAATCCAAAAATGACTCAAATGAACACCCCACCCCTTCCAATTCACAAAGATTTCCCATATTTCCACCCTCGTCGCTAACTTTAGAAGCCCAACGTTGGTTTCACAAAAGAATAGATTTGTTGGCAAACATCCAAACTTGCTCAATCTGTTTGGAAAATTACCCTGGAATTAAAACAATTTCCTTTGAAGGTTTTACCTCCTGTAACAGATGCAAAACTGAAAAACAAGGCCACCACTCCTCTTCATGGAACAACATGGACCCTTAAAAGCAGCCTACCGTTATTGCGTCTTTAACCCAAATCGAGGAGATGCTTATCACACGATTTAATCCATTCCTACAAGTTGCCTAAGTACATGGTGGGCAATACAAATACTCAGGACACACCATAAGTTTCCCATGCAAAACATTACTTGATAACAAAGACCCTACCCCACCGCCTTGGAGATTTGGACATAGTTCTCATACAAAGGGAAGGATCTAATTTAAAAATTATGATTTCTACGTCAGTAGATCTTGTGTTTGGGCAGCCTTGTAATGTAAAATCCAACACGATCCCTATTATAAAGATGTCTTAATCGACGATGACTCCCTTCCTCTCTACCATCCGAGTCGTCAAATGTTTCCTCCTCTCTTAACACTAGCCACAATGGAACTGCCCCAAATGTAAAGTGCCTCTACAACTCATGGTATTGATGTTCCCACTGACTTTGATGAAACGTATGAACACTCATCATCTTTCGTGCCAACACCCCACAATTCGGAACAAAAGAAGAGGAAATTGAACAGTTCTTGCTCAACCACGATGGTAACACCCCATTTACGATGTCATGGCCAGAGCTTGGGCTCTCGCCTATAAATGAATACAATACAAAGGGCCTATTCTCAATGGCCTTCCCAACTTTGTTTCCAGCTGGAAAAGCAATGTGGCAACAACCCCACATAAAAGAAGTTCTAATGCATGAATATGCTCTTCATTTGATGCGCTACCATGATGGCCGCTTCGGTTCACACCCAAGATTTCGCTACTTCCTTCTAAACCTCATAATGCAACACAGAAGCCAGTCCACAATGTAGTTTTCATGAAACAAAACATTGAATATGGAATCCCTACAACAATTGGAGATCTGCGAAGACAACTATTGAAATGCCCCAAAGATAACCTCCTAGACAGTTTAATGCGGTTTGGATCGAGCCTTTGAGGGACGCGTTTGTTCAGGCAAAAAGCGGAAGCGAGCTTTCGGGGATATGGTGGTGGAACAAATGGTGACACCAACCTTATTCTTCACTCTAAGTGCTGCAGACACTAAATGGCCAGATATCCACAATATTATGTATGGTGAATGCCCTACTGATCCTCAAGTCGCACAACGTTGGAGAACACTTAACATTGTCTCTAACCCTCATTGAGTATCAACATACATGCATCACATATTCACAATATTTTGTGAAGAAATATTGCAGAAGGAACTTGGAGCAATAGACTATTGGTACAGGTAATAAAATCTACTATTTAATAAGTTTTTTCCAGACTACATAGCTAATATTTATGCTCTCTCGTCTCGCAGGTATGAATGGAAACATAGAGGCTCCGCACATGTCCACGGTTTATTGTGGCTCGAGAATGCACCTAAAGTTGTGCCTTGATGGAATGGGAGGATACTTGATTATTGAGGCGACAAAACAATACTTTGATAAGTTCGTGTCTGCCTGGAACCCCGTCAGGCTTACAACCGCTTGGATTTTGTTTGTAGGTCAATCCTAGACGATCCTTGCTTGCTAGATACAACACAAATGCAAAACAACCATTGCACAAGTTTCATGCCGAAATTTCTGCTCCACATGCGAGATTCAACCCCTCTAATTGAGGATTGGGAAGTTAAAGATGGTTTCACAGAAGGTGAGGATGGAGACAGATCATCTACTGGTATTCCAAGTGAAGACCGTAGTGGAATGGGTGAGGAAATTGAGAAAACATCAGAAACATCCAAGACAACTCTATCATCAACATCATGTAAAGAGAGTAATCCAACAAAGGATCTGGTTGATGGAGAAATAGTTAAAACAGGTGAAAAAGTTTAGACAACAATGAGTCTCAGTGAAGAACCGTCCACACCTTCCTAAAGTAACTGGTATTGTCTACGATGACAGGGGCATGAAGCTATTAGCAAATGTGGCAGCCTATGAACCTTCAAATGATGAGCAAGTTTCCTTTGGCAATTATGGAAGACACGTTTTTGTGACAACAGATGATAGTTTGGACAAGTCTATGGTCAATACCTCCTCATGCGGCTCAAAAGCTAAACAAGCACAACACAAAATAGAACCTCATTGACCAAGAACCAAAGCTAGATACAACACAAATGCAAAAAAACCAATGCATAAGTTTCATTCCGAATTTACTGCTCCACATGTGAGATTCAACCCCTCTAATTGAGGATTGGGAAGTTAAAGATGGTCTCACAGAAGGTGAGGATGGACACACTGGAACTTGAAGAGCTGAAGAATGAAATTATAGTGTTAGTGACCAATATTTAAAGGTTAATGCATGCAAAAACTATAAAATAAAATTTAAAAATAGTAAAGCCAAAGCAACATGCAAAATCAGAAAAACAAAATTGTTAAAAATAGCAAAAGTAAAATTGTTAAAAATAGCAAAACCGTCATTTAAGCCGTCAAATTTGACACAGTCCCATGAATGTCCGCAAAGCCTTTTCCCATAGGGGTAACGCCTTCAACGTAATTAGAAGGGATAACTCATTCCTAAGGATGGAAAAAAATCATAACCACGTTGAATATATTTCAAAGTAAAAAGTTAAAACCTATGGATGAGGGGGGTATTGGTGGGTCTGTCTCCTGAACACTAAACCTACTGTGACACAAAAATTGTTGAGGCACTCTATAACATGTTCAGTATTTCTCTCCTTACCTTGGAAAGGAAGGAATTATCAAGAGTGACCACAGGAAACCACCTCGGCCAAAATATTTTTTAATTAAGTCGTTGGGAAACCACCTCGCCCAAAAATATCCAAAACAGGCGGCCATGCCTTCAGTTCCTTCTCCTCGTCCTTTTGCTTGGAGCCAAATACCCAAATGGGATTCATTGATCTAAAACGTGTATATTAATGGGTAGAACCCTGTAAGAAATTTCTCATAAAACGGTTGAAGCTCGCTCCTGTTCAGTGCTTGGAAACATGTTCAATTCCATGACTATACCGCATCCCACTACAGGAAACCCAATATCCTTTTCAGTTCCAATTGTGCAAGAATTGGCATTACAGAATCCCAATACACTGCCTGAAAAATACGTGGCGGCTGAGCAGGACAGACCATCCCTGTTTCACTCACCACAGAGCAAACATAAATCTATCCCAGTAATCGACATGTCAATTCTACACCACAACTCAAAAGAATTGGAAAAGCTTGCTTCCGCAGCCCAAGAATGGGGTTTCTTCCAAGTAAGAATGGGGTTCTGGACAGTTTTTTTTAGTTTTTTGAACAAGTTAGTGATTTGTGGTATCCATAATTGCAGGTAATAAATCATGGTATAACTGGGTCTCTGATGGGGAGAATGAGGAGTGTTGCCAAGGGATTCTTTCAGCTTCCAAGGGAAGAGAAGCTCAAGTATGCAATGAAAAACAATCAAGGTTATGGTCAGGCATTTGTAGCCTCTCGAGACCAACGCCTTGATTGGGCTGATATCATGTTTCTCTTCACTCTACCTGTTGAAGCCAGGCACCTAAACCACTGGCCAACAACTCCTCAAAATTTCAGGTATCAATATAATTTTCTTTACCATAGAATGTTTTTAAGAGCAAGTGAATACAGATACTTCTCAAAAATCTGTTTAAGAGTTTTTGTTTTCAAAGTTTGAGATCACACAACCCAAATTTATGACTGAACATCAAATGGGTTGTGGTTTATTAGTCCATATAATGGTATAAAAGGTGTTGATTAGCTATCCATCAAGGTTCCACTTCTAATAGATATGAATAAATAATGGATCTCATGCCCCAGAGAAATTTAGTGGAATAGAAACCCCTGGGTACTTGACAGCTAAACCTAAGAACCATCTGCAGCTTATCTCTGCAATTTCAATGTCTATCAAAAAAAAAAAACTATGATGAATCATGGAGAGTGATTCTAAATTTTGATCCAAGAACCCTTTTACACAATGTTTTCCACAAGGTTTCATTTTTTTCTGTTCAAGGCTGTTAAAATCTTGTGTTGCAGGGAGACCATGTATGAGTACGCTGTTGAAACACAAAAGTTAGGAAAGAATTTTTTGAGATGGCACAACCCAAATTTATGATGGATACTCAAATGGGTTAACTATCCATCAAGATTCCACTTCCGATAGATATGAATAAATAATGAATGAGTTCGGAATCATGTCCCAGATAAATTTAGTGGGATAGAAACCCCTCAGTACTTACAGCTAAATCTAAGAATCATGTGCAGTTTATCTCTACAATTTTGATTTCAATAAAAACAAAAAAACCTATAATGAATCATGAAGAGTGATTCTAAATTTGATCCAAGAATCCTTTTTACAGAATGTTTTCCACAAGTATTCAGTTTTTTTCTGTTTAATGCTGTTAAAATCTTGTGTTGCAGGGAGACCATGGATGAGTATGCTGTTGAAACACAAAAGCTGGGAAAGAAGCTTTTGAAGGTGTTGGCACAGGGGTTGGGGATCAATCCAAATTCATTTATTGAAAGCTTTGGAGAATTATGTGGAAGTGTCCGAATGAACTACTACCCACCTTGCCCAAGACCAGAACTGGTTTTGGGGTTAAGTCCTCACTCGGATGGAACAGGTATCACCATATTGCTGCAGGATGATGAGTGTCCTTGGGAAGCTCTTCAGGTTCATAAGTCTGGACAGTGGGTTCCTATTCCATCCATCCATGATGCTCTCGTTATCAACATTGGAGATTTTCTTGAGGTAAGTAACTATATTTACTTTACATTTATCAATTTGCACTATGTTTATTAGGTTGCGAGGCCTTCTAAAATGGTAGGTAAAGTTGTAATGGAGTGCGTTGTTCAATTTTATTCTTGACATTAAATTTGACATTCATTTGACCATCATGTGATAATTCATTCATAAATTTTAGTTTATTGAACTTTCACTTAAATAATTTCGTTTCTTTTTTAGAGAAGTCAATAAAAATAGTTATATCTATCATAACTAATTATGACGAGAAGCGTTCTCATAAGTAAATAGGTGCCTCGAGATTGATCTCTCTTGATGTATTTGATGTATTTAAGATATCTATACTAGTTATTTTTCAATTGTCAAAGCAATCTCACCATTATGACCTCAAACCTGCCTCAAGAATTAGGTCAATTCAAATTTATATCCGCACTAGGTTGCTCACTAAAGATCACTTTAGTATGGTTAAATATTGACTTATTGGCTTAACCACGGAGTCTTCTATTGTTTTTTTTTCTTCTTTTGGTTGAAGGTCGGAATATTTATTTATTATCTCATTTTGTTTTTCATATCTTAGTCCGATATTTAGTAATGATGGACCCTCAATGATTTATTTATTTTAGCACCAAATAACTTCACTAATAAATCAAAATAATTTGGTAAAATATATTATTTTTAGAATTAATAATAAAATCAATACCATCCAACTTTAAATGATATTTCAAAATAATTATTATCTAAAATAAAATACTATCGGTCTTTATTAATAAAGAAGTCAAAATTATATGAAATTATTATTGTTATTTGGAAATATTCACTTATTTATAATATTAATTATGTAATTTTAATTTTAAATTAATTTATTCTACAATTAAGTCTATGAACCTTATCATTTCATTTGCAAAACTATTTATTATGATTTTCTTACAATTTAACGTTCTTTGGCTTTGTTATTCTATTTACAAAATTTTGAAAAAGTGTTTATGAACTATTTTCGAATTATTCATCTATATAAGTGAAATTTAAATAATAGATCAAATTATATATTAGTTTGAGATCTAAATATAACGTATTTATATTAATCAATGTTTAATAATTAGGTGTTCACAAGAATCCATCTCTCATTCGTAAGTGGTGCTCCCTAAATTATAATCTTTATCCCCAACTTCTATTAAAATTTTTTATTTCAAGTTCTCTATTATAACAATAATATTATTCTATAACATAAAATAAAAATGAATCCTCATATATATTTTTGGTTAAAAGTTATTATTATTCAACTAGTGATTCCCTTTCTCTCATAAAAATTCCAGAATTTCACACTAGATTACCTTGTTAAAAACACGTTTTTTTTTTCCGGAAATGTAGTTGTACTCACATTTCAATAAGCTATGTTGGAGTATTAACATGGAAATGGTGTGATGAATATGATAGGTAATTAGCAATGGAAGATACAAGAGCATTGAACATCGTCTTTGTGACAAATAAGAGCATGGGGAGAACATCAATTGCTACATTTTACTCCCCACACAAAGACATGGAAGTGTGCCCTCTCCCCGATCTTATAGATGACCATCATCCCCGCTTATACCGAAATATTAAAATTTTTGACTATAACTGCATTATTTAGCTAGCAGCTTGAAGGAAAGAAAGCAATTGAATTCTTAAAAGTTGGTTGAATTTGAAATCAAGTTGTACTTATATTTAACTATTATAATCATTCTATGACATTATTGAGCTAAAGTTTATAATATTAAATTGTACCTTGAACCAAGGTGTTTTTTTTTCAATGGTGCGTGTTTAAAAATATGAAAAATAGCAAATTAAATAGTGTCAATTGTAATAAGAAATCTCTTCATAACCTTATATATATATATAATTATATTTGATAATTTTTGTCAAATGGTTTGTGTGCTTTTCATCGGGAATAAATTTTCTCATAATATCTCATATCAAATGTCAACAATCCACCTTACATTACATGGAGTTATTATAGTCAACATTTTAGCAAACCTTAAATTACTCGCACAAATGTGTGCTAGATTAAACTAACGATTTCCAATAACACTCTTCTTTTGGTCATCCTTGTAAACTTACAATATCTTTTTTAGAATTAATATTGAGGTGTGTCTTCTTTGTATACACCTTATTCTTCACTTTTACTTTTCTCTTTGAGGCACCATTGACGCATCAACCACTCTAAGTAATGACTCGCATGAGGAATTACAGGAAGCAGGTGTATTGGAAATGGTTGGGTTGGTCAACAATATATGTGAGGGATTTCTTGTGTTGTCCATGATTCCTTCGATATCCTTTTACAACTTCCTTTTACATCCTTTTGCTATCTACTTGTGATTACCCGCATATCTACCTATAACACCTTTATACATTTGTCAAACCACCTTTACATCATCTCCCGACTCTTTCCTCCACCTAGTGATCCTTTCTTTTGGACTCGATGATTGAAATTTCCTAGAATCGATGGTATTGACCATTGTCATTACCATTTGGTTGTACAGACTTTTAATGGTTAGTGACTATAAAGAGATCACGATGATTGATCATGTCCCTTATTCATAGGCATCCTTAAATATTATGCACATACCATTACATCATCACTTATCAGGTTTCTTGCGCTCACCAAGCTACTCTTAAGGTCTTAAAGGTTTAGGTCCAAAGTGTGTTTGTGCTTGGAAGACTAATTGTGGAGCACTAGGTCTAAGACACTTTAAAATAGGAGTTTGCTTACACTTGTAGGACTATCTTTGGAGCACTAGGTCTAAGACATTGATGAATGGGAGTTGCACCAACAAGGTTCACCTAGCCTTTGGAATCCCTAACTATGGTTTGCTCGGGTCTTTTTTATTTGTCTTGTGGTCCTCCACATCAACTCTCTCATAAGATGTTACTAACGCTAGGGTTTAATGCATCATTGGTGTCTTCCCAAAGGTAAGTATCTCAGTAACTTTTATTTGTCTTTATGTTATGTTATTGATTATGATTGATGTAGATCATGTACATAAACTATGATAGAGTAACATATCCTTTGTCTATTGCATTATTCTTATTGTCCCTTGCCTTACATCCACTTTATGTCTTATAACACTTACCCATCTCTTACAACCTAGCATCTAGTATATATTCTTCATATAAACAAGATACTAGCAAGACTCAGCCCCTATCCTAGACTTGGACTTTGAAGCCTTAAGACTTTGATAATGTGAATCATCATTTTCTACATCCACATTTTTGCAAACCTTTGGTTATATCTTTTCTTGTGTACAAGCCCTAAAATGGCCTTCTTTTTATATTTGAATCTATATTATTGAGAGGAGAAAGAGATAATCTATAGACCTTCCTATTCCACATACATTCGGGAACCCGACATGAATCTTACTCTACCACTGAGTTAGTTATATCTACATTCATTTTCATCATTTTTAATCTCATTCTTATCTTCATATCAGCTCCACCATCATTACGTTCCGGTGAACCCAATGCGAATCTTACTCCACCACCGAGTGAGTCATTTTCATGTTATTTTCCTATTTTATTTCCCTCCATATCAACTTGATATCTACCTCATTTTTATCTAACTTCTCATATTTTCTCTTTTCCAAAGCCTTCTACCATGGATCATCTTTGTATATCCTAAACTACCGAGTTGGGAATATTTACCTAAGATGACACCCTTCTATATGCATTGCAATATGCATGGTACTAATGCAAAGAAGATTGTGCATAGTGTATCCACTAATAGAATTTCCATTAGATCCCATTTGAACCCACCTATACAAGAGAAAGAATTGGACCGGGAAGGTGAGCCGATAAGGAATAACTATGTTGACTACACACCTTCCATACATAAACTCATCCAAAACTTCCTGCAATTTTCCAAATAAACTCCTAAAACAAAAATGCATGAACGATTATTATAACCAAAACAATCCTATCTTAAGCATATTTTAAAAAACAGGGCAACCAAAGTATGTCTCACCCCATTTTTTCATCTCATAATTATCCTTCCTCATCATCCATGTCATGTGCGACCACTAGCATTGCCCCTCTTTAATCCACCTAGTCAATCTTCCAACACTACCAATAAAATTGATTCCCTATGCATCCAACTCAACTAATCATACAACTCATTAATTAAATGTGTCAACAACAAACCTTTAGTAATAGTCAATTCCTTAAAATGCAAGCAAATATATTTCAAATGAACAATCAACCTCAACATATTGAGTGGGGAGCACTAAATTAATTTCCTACCCAACCTCCACTTCTTGGTTCTAACATGATGCCTTTTCCTCAACCTCCTATAAGTAACACGGTTCACCAATACATTCATAAAATTGTTTAGTTCCTTAAATTTTTGTCATGAAAAAATTAGAGGCATCTCTCCATCCATCTCTTATGATGGGTCCTCCAACCTCACTCTTCATATTGAGCCCTTTGTGCAATGTCTACAAGAACTAGATCAAGAATAATTCTTATGTGGCTAATGATCTCTTAGCTAAAGTCATTTGGCTACCAATCTCTTAGCTAAATTTCTTATTGGAGATGCTTTATATTTGTATCCTACCCTTTCCACCAACTCCATTATTGAGCTTGAAGGTTTAGTCAATACTTTAGTTGAATATTTTCACTATCATGACTCACCTAAAAATAACATCACTATTAATTGTAAACAATTTGATGATGAAACAACTAAAGCCTTCATCAAACGATAGAAAACCTTATATAGAGTTGAACAAAGATTATTTAACGAAAGTCTCTTTCAAGTTTTCCTTGTAACTTTAGAGTCTCTCCTTCAATATAGTTTTAGGACCTTTTCTCCATCCACTTCCTAGGAATCCATTGAGAAAGCTAAGAGACAAGACTACCTCAATTGTGAATTTGAAAAATCTCAACCTAAACAAGAACCTCATAAGTATCTTCAAGTCTTCATAAGACCTCATAATCACAATGCTTCGGATTACGACGTCACCCACACATCTAAACCTAACAATGCTTCCCATAGAACTATTCATAACATTGATTCTTCCTTCCTCAACTTAAAGGGGGATCTTTCCCCCTACATCATCTTCCCATATAGATTATCACTAGCCTCTCACCATCCAATATTTGCAAAGGCATCTAGCTAAGACATTCTCACATCTTATGAACCCCTCCAAACCTCTCCCTCGATGGTATAATGACAATCTATCTATTTTTTCACACCAATACGGGCCATTCTCATGAGAATTATAAAGCACTTAGAGACTTTTCCTATGCTTTCTTGCTTGGATGTGACTTTGATCATGAAGTCATGGCTCATGAAATACATAATGAAGCTATCAAGTTGTACAACAAAATACCACGATGATTTTCATGATGCCATATATAAGGTTAATGGTTAGCTCAACATCTCGTGAGAATCCTTTGCCTAATCATTTTAAGGTTGAGGGGGCCATTAATCCAAAAATTAAAATAAGAACTCAACCTTTCAACCAAGAACATAGAAACCATCTATAATCTTCTTATTGATCATACAAAAGTGTGGTTAACCTATAAGGTACAAAGCGATTGATGTACTAAATTGAATTAACTTATTAACTACAAACCTACAAGAGTGTTCAAGTCTATCCTATAGGTCAAATTTTCTTTAAAAACCCGAAGAAACATCACAATTAGAAAAATCTATCCAAATTAATGCCATCGACCATCTTGAACCTATAGGGTCAATGCCATTGGTTTCAAATCCTTTCAATCATGCCCGCATCAGCCACTTACTATAGGTTCAATTCATTTATTTAGGCTACATTGACCATCCAACATGGCCAACACTTTGTACAATCTAAGAAAAAAGTAAAAAAATCAAACCAACTTGAGCTCTCATCCTCTTCAAACTTCATTTTGGTGATATTCCTCAAGTAAATCCAACCTTCGACAACCCAACTTGGAGGAGTGGGATCCAATCACAAAGATTTCCAATCTTCCAATAAAAATAACCCTTATATAACTAATTTGTACTTCTCCTAAAAATTATAATCACCTCATAACAACCCTCTTGAAGGATGTTCCCTTGCCACTAGATTTGGGGAAAGAATCTCTCTTTCATTCTTTAGATGAGAGCACATTTCAACGATGCAAAGAACATTTTATACAAACCATTCTAACCACAGATCAAACTCTATCCCTCCATTTTACTATTAACTCCATGATCTTATGAGAACATATCTTTCATGTTGATGATCCTCTTCTCTTCATCTATATTATGATTTGTAATGTGCAAGTTAAGTGTGCTCTCATTGATGAGGGTTGTAGAACATGTGTGTTTTTTTTTGGAATTTATCAAATCTTTAGGATATTCCACCAATAACTTAAAATCAACCCGTAGCATGCGTCATGGGTATGACTAAAGAAAAATTTCCCCATGGGTTATATTTGGTTACCCATCATTATGCCTCCTTGCATTGTTAGAGTATAAGTCACGATCTTCAACTTTCCTCCTTCTAACTTTCTTTGGTTGACCATGGACACATCGACGCAAAAAATACACTCATCTACATGTCAATGCTTCAAATTTCCTTATGTAGGCTTCATGTATAAAATTATAGGTGACAACAATCCATGAAAAATTGAACAATTTAAGTAAGGTGGCATCTTTATGTAATGCCCCCATTCATCATTGCTCTGTTATTACGTGGCGGCGACGCGCTTCTAAGGGTTGAACGCCGTTGTGTTCCCTTTGAAACGTTGGTGTTGTCGTCTTGTTGAGCTTGCCTGCTTGCGTCGGTGTCGATGTTTTGGTTCTTTGGCCAGCTTGCGTCCTCGCGATTAACCTATTAAAAGAAAACCTTATTCTTGCTATATCGAACCCCCTGTTGATTGTTGTTTGTTGCCTGCCAGATATTTTTACCGTAGTATTGATCACTCTCGTGCTCGGCCCCTTGATTAAATTATTATTATTATTATTATTATTTTTATTTTGTTGTCACTATCGTGTTAGGTCCTAAGCGACTTTTCAAACCCCGTCAGGTGTCGCAACTTTTTAAAACATAATAATAATGAATAGTAAAGGAGCGGGTATCGTTTTATTCTTATGTGTATATAGATGATAAAAGTACATTTTGAATTATTAAAGCCTTTTTTTTGGGCCATGCGCATGCCTTACTTTGCGAGTTATTGTTTAGTTGAGGTGTTTCATCCACCAATTTGGTAAATTTCTATCATTATTTTATCCTCATACTTGGTGCGGAGACATTGTTTTCTTTGCAGAGATAATTAAAAGACGTTTTTGGTCACGTAAATGTATTTGGTATGTTGTCGGATAAATACGGCTGACGACAATAGGATTGCACATTTTCAATTATGAAGAATTTCATCATCTAAAATATGCGAATCTCGTCGGTTCCACTGGACTTGTCGATTGTATACCGTAAATCGATCTGTCGATCTAACCAAATTTTAAAATGAAAATTTTGCCAATTAAATTTATTTTATTTTGTGGATAAGTAATTTTACCTGACTTGTTGGTGGAGGAAGTGTAAATTTGCCTTGGGCCACCTAAATTGTTCTTTGTCAGCTTTATTGAAATCATGTTTTGACCTCTTAGCTGGAAAGGGACGCCTCTTTCCTCCTGGCCGCATTTTTTTTGTTTTGGGGCTGTGTGTGGGATCTTTCTGTACAGATTTGTCTCTTTCCTTGCTCCATGGCCATCTCCAACTGGCCCTAACTTTGCTGGCCGCACTTCTCTCCTTTCCACAAACCTGCAACTTCCTGCTCTGGCGGCGTGGGATCTCCTTGGGCGGATTTGTCTGTGAATGGTGGAAAAACGTGAGAAAAGTGTGTCTTTCTCTTGCTGCGCACCTGTCCCTTTTTCCTTTGTTTTTCTTCACCTTCCCTGGCCGCATTGAATCCTGCTCACGCCTAATGCTGGATGGACGTTTGGAAAAACGTGGAGGAAGGTTTCGAAATGCGCGCAGCCACAGGCGTGTTTTTTTGTTATGCCTTACTGGCCGCGTGGGGAAAAAGGAGCACTTTGTTTTCTTTTTTTGTTGGCATAGCGCGCCTACTAAAGCCTAGTGAAGTAGGTGTGTTAACTCCACTTTCATTGGGTCTTTGTGAGGTGTGCTCTTATCGGGGATCACAAAGAATGCTTGCAACAATGTTTAGCTGTGCAAAGCAGGCATGTTGTAGTATAGTAGAAGCCTTTTTGAGTGCTTCCAACAAGCAGGTTGTCCAACTATGTTGTTATCTGTTCAGTATTGAATGCATCCTCAATTCGGGATTCTCCTTCAAGATATTTTTATCAAAATCGATTAAGTGACAGTAAGAGTGTTACCAGGAGACCTGATGAAATTTATTACAAAGATTCTCTATTGAGACCTTACTTGTTTTACGATGTAACTCATGGAAGAGAATCTCATAGAGGTGGATCTGTTTCATATCAGAATATTCATGAAGCACAATTTGCTTTGCAATTATATGAACTTGCTGGTAAAGGCGTCCTGATCAGGTTGACCTGTTAGTTGTTTTGTTGACCTTTGTTTTGTGAATTTCCAGCAAGGATAGCAGCCCGTGAGACTACATCTCTTTGAGGCAGTTTGTCAAACAGTTTGCTTCCTCGTGGGTGCTTCCACACCATACAAAACAAAAATTTGATTTTCCATTGTGCTGGATGGATGTCCATGTTCCGCTGTAACATTCCCGTTTGACACGCGTTGGGAGGATGTTGGCAAGTACTTTAGACCACCTACCCTGGCCGTGAACTCCTGCCTGTGCCAACGTGGAGATGATCGATGTTTGGGCACCCAACAAGCTTGAAGAAAATGGAATTAGGCTTGGGTTGCTGTTGCAGGTCCTGTTTCAGCGTGTCCTGGTCTTGGGAAGCGCATTAAAGGCATGATAAGCCCTAACCCTCTCTCTTAATGATTTATTTCCTTTAGCATTTAGATAAATCAATCTCTGCAATTTTGTTTGAATTCTGTATATGTGAGTTTCTTTTGGATTGTTGATGTGTTATTCTCTTTTACTAAGTAAATAACGTTTTGGACTCTTGATATTATTTAATATTTATTTACATATATATGTTGACTCTTTCTTGAAAGAGATGCCCAAAAGAGATGGGTTTTCGAATGACTTTTAATCATAATTGCATGAGCTGATCTCTCTCCAGTGATTCTCGCTTATCGATCTTATAAAGTTGGTTTATCTTTTTGCCATGTTTTATCCTGTGAACAGTGGTCTCTGTAGAAAATATTGTGGTGTGTGAATGAGTTTTAGAAAATTTCTTGTATTGTTTTTATTATGTAGAACATGGCTTGAAAACGAGAATTTTCTTGGAAGACTGTGTTTGTCTATTAATGTGGATTGATAATAATATAAACCCCCCCATTAGGATTGGAGGCTTCTATTTGGGGAGTCGTACTAGTTTTACTGGTCTTTCTAGATACTATCCGACTCCTTTGATTATCGTTTACCTTGGGGATTATTGAAAACCCCTCACCAGGCCCTCTACTATTATTATTACTATGAGCTTATTTTTAGATTGGAACGCTCCTGAAGCATGTGTTAATGGGGTTTCTATTTTGTAACCTTTTTGAATACGGTAAGCTCTCAAGACGTTAGTTTGTGTGGATAACTATATGGCTTAAGTTTGAGGCACTACTTAGATCTTGAATCGAGTTAAAGTAATATTGGATACATCGAACTCTCATGAATGTGTACATTCTTCAAGTTTGATTGACATGTGATGGCCCTCGGACATATGAATTGGACAATGCTTGAAATATGAGATTTTAAATTTATCCTATACTTTGACTTCTAAGCTTGTTGAAATGCTTTTGGTAGGAAAAGCAGATGAATAGGGAAGTTATGAGAACTACCCTAAAATGGATGCATACATGACCTTAAGTAAAGGTGACACTACCATAATGGGACCGTATATACCATATATGATGAGTAAGGATAGAAGTCGACCTGAAATTATTTAACTTCATCATATAGGACAATGATTAATACCCATAAATTGAGATATGCAAGTGGAGGATGAATTTTATAATATAATATATTATGTTATCAGGTAACCAGTAAGGATAAATATGTTATTTCAATACTTGGTTAACGCGTGGAATATTTTCTGGCATTTACGATGATTATTATGTTAGCTAAAAATTGATACTTGCATCCCAATTGGGAGTTGAGATAATGTTGATACTTGCATTTATAGTGGCTTGGACCACGCTTACATATTTTAGCTAGCCAAATGTACCTTCTACTCATTAACAAAGTATGACGGTATTGTTGTTCGTAATTCATTCCTCTGAGTTGGACTCTTATACTAATAGAGGCATATAGAGACATGATAATAAACAACCGATAGGATATCTAAATAATATATGAACTTACTGATTTGTGGAACCCTTGTTTACATAAGTATATTCTTAAAATTGTGAGATAAATATCAAAAGTATACTTACATATCCTTGATTTTCTATAAAGGTTTGATACTTGGGTAATATTGATGAATATCATAAGATTGACACTTGTATTTATTATAGGAGCTTAATGTCGTTGGTGCTTTTAT
Source organism: Taxus wallichiana var. yunnanensis (assembly GCA_018340775.1). Classification (NCBI taxonomy): domain Eukaryota; kingdom Viridiplantae; phylum Streptophyta; class Pinopsida; order Cupressales; family Taxaceae; genus Taxus; species Taxus wallichiana. The sequence continues at coordinate 45,569,457 of CM031241.1, forward strand.
TTAATTGAAAGATAATATTGTTGGACACTTATATATGTGAAGTAGGTTGAGGGTATTAGGTGAGCGTTATTATTACTACTGTAATTTAATTATGATTAAATGCAAGGTTAAGGTTTATATATCTCTCCACTTGGAATTTTTGTTCATATGTGTGATTTTAGGAAGTGAACAATAATGGGTATGAAATGTATTATCATGAGATGTGCGAGTTAAGATTTGAATACATGATTATGAATTATTTGATAGGGAGTATTGCAAACTTTCATTTATTTAAATGCTAGATGACATAAGTTATTAGGTGAGGTTTATATCTTATCATGCTCGATTCTCTAAATAACCGACTCTAGTAAATATTTGTGCGAGATGGATTATGCGAGTAGATTAAAGGAAAAGAGTGTAAAAGTTTCATCAGTTCAAATTATGAAGTTCTTTGTAGAAAGTTCAATGCGTTGTAAATTTTGTAACATTGCTTGCGTAAGGAGTTTAGAAGATCTCTTGTCTGGTATGTTCGGAAAACTACGTGGTGAAGTGTTCTTTCCCTTTTGTTGTTAGACTAGTAACTTACCTTGGTGAGAAATGATATTCAATCATTACATTGACATAAGCATTGTAAAACCTTGATTTCGAGAATAAAGTGTTAAGTCAAAACTCTCTGACACCTTGTAATGATGTGATATAAGTAAAATTAAATGGAGTGGTTAACCCTTATAGAAGTTAGCTAAATATATATATTCAGATAAATTAATGTAGAGATGACTTACTTGAGAACAAGAGATTCCTGAAGTAATCATAGGCGAGACTATCATTGTGAGTAAGAATTATATAACATGATAACCCTAGCTCCTCTAGTGAACATTATTCCTTTTATGGTGAAATTTGTAAAATAACCCTAAGGTGAAATGAACTGTTAGTTGTTAGAAGAGGATAAGATTTAATAAGCCAGAGAAAACTTAGCATTGTAAGAAGCATTGTACAAATCATATCTAGAGTCTTAGCAAACTGAAGTTAAGGATCGAAAGAGGTTACATAAAAATAAATAACCATCAATAATTTCCTCATTGTGGCTTGCCCTATCTGTAGGTGTGTTATGTGGTGGTTTCTTATGTTGTTTTGTCAGATAGAAAAGTGAACCATCCTTGGTGGGTGTGAACATTTCCGTGCTACCCTTGTGGTCATCCTTGTATTGAGTTATCCACGGAGTTAGTTGTGACCTCGGTGGTGGCATGTCGTGTCGTGTTTGTGTCAAAAAAAAAAAAAAAGTTATCCTGTATTTTACTGTGTTGTTTGGGTGTGAAATTATGGGTCGTTACACTTTAATATCCCCTCCTTGAGGAATTGCCTCATGCTCCCTTATGATAGTATCAAAGCTTTAACTACACCATTGAATCACTTTAAGGATATACTAGACATCTTGAGTTTATCAAGAAAATCCCACCTAACCTTCTCGACTCATATGATTACGAGCCTATCACCTAATGAAATTATACCCAACCGCCATAACCACTGGAGGATATAACTCAAAAGCAACTAACTAATTTCCAACTATGTGCCATCTTGGTCTCTAAATGTCACACATAGTACTAATGTCCAAAATTTACACCAAGTAATCAATGAACCATAATCTAAAGGTATTTGCGGGTTACGATGCAAAATGGGTCAACAAGGCAAAATTCAATGTCACATAAATAGATATTCACTACACAACGTGTTCGTAAGGAGTCACTTGCATATTACAATAAGTGTGGAAAAGAAACATCACAATAAATTTAGGAAACACACCAACAAGACTCGACATAACACTCATGTTATGCACATATAAACAATACCATAAGAATCGTTTTGAGTTTATCCCAAAGGTTTAAGTGTTTGAACCTCCACTCACGATACTAGATGTAACATCGAGAAAAATTCACAACAAAAAATGCAACAATAAATCTCGTGAATTTTATTTTTGTTATTTGACACAACACTTGCTATTTTTGCACCGATCACAAGACACACAACACTTACACAATTTTCATTAACTAAAGGAGCACATAACTTCTCGATTTACTTTCATATGCATTGTATTCCATACATAAGAAATGTTAAACTACGAAGCATAACTAATGTCACTAGGACATAAGATACCAATATCTCAATCAAGGCTCAATTTATTTCTTGGATTATTTCATGAGTTAGTTTCATACTAGGAATGGTTCATGACAAGTCGCGGATTAGTTTACGACATCCAAATCACCAAAAGTTTAATAATACTTTATTGTTAAGTTTTCTCTTTAACTAGTTTTCTAGGTGAGTCTAAGTGGGATTTAGCACATAATAGGGTTTACCAACCCCATTGAAGTCTTTAGATCTTTGCCTCATTATTTTTGTATCCAACACTATATGTTTTATAGCTCGCGGAATTAGTTTTTTTCATTAACCACGCAATGCCAAGAATCACACTTGAAACATGTTATCACGTAAGTTCAAAATGTAAGGGGTTGGAGCAATATTGCAAGGCATAAGTCGCCCCCACATATTCCTCTTTTCATGTTATACTCTACTCTCAAACTACCAACATATTTCATCCAAGACTCAAGGCCAAGATCTAACATAGGGTTAAAATTTCATTTAGTCATTTAGTGTGATAATGTCATTCATATGGTGGCTCCAAGGAAGCAACTTACTTCAATCCAGTCATAGAGAAGGTACAATTTCACCGACCTCCCTCTTTTGACATCATCTACATTTATCTCATCCATGGAAGGTAAGGTTCACCATGTTGTTACAACATTAATGGCTTTCCTTGTTCGTTGCCAACTTAGGGTGAAGACCTTGATAGAAGCTTTGACCATTTTACATTACAATTAAACATATATAAACAAGTACCACACCTCTTCATTTTTCTTGTATAACAATTTTTATTTAGTTTGATTTTTATTTAAATAAGGATTTCCCCATGATGTACTAGTGTGAGGGTTCCACCTCACTTTATTGATTTCTAATGCTTGTTTGATAACCTTTCAATGTCACATTATTGCATTCTCTAATAACTCCCACGAATCCGTGTAACTACATTATGTAGACACCTCTATTTTAACTTATTTTTCCAAAGTTAGCCATACCATTATGTTGTTTAGACACATTCTCTCCTCATGTTTTCAAATGTAAAACTATACCATTTGAAAATTGTGCCATACATACTTACACACATACCAACACCTACTACTAGGTTTCTAGGGATACTTGTAGTGCCCACTTCCCTTCGACACTTTTGATATTGATTATGACACTGTTGACTATATTATGGACATTATTGTGACTTTTGATTTAGCATGATGTTAGATGTTAGAGCATGAACTATTATTGACTTTGATTCATATATGATGCATGTGGATTATTAGAGACATTTATATGGATATTGACATGTTGTTGACATGGTTATATTTATGGATGTTGTTAGGACATGTGATATTTAGATATTTTGAGTAGACTGAGAAAATTGAATTAAAATTGATGATGATATAGTTGTTGATGAAATCGTAAGTGATATTGTTGATTGTCTAGATGTTGTTGTGATTCATATATATATATTGATGATTTTGAAATTATATTTATATTCATTTGGATGTTCTGATATGGCCACGAGGCCGAAGGAGGTATTTGTGTTTTGCAGGTTTAAAAAAATATCACAACAAACATTGGGGGATTGGAGACCAACCACATTGGAATTCTAGATGAATTCAATAAGGTCACCATGACAACTTGTATTGTTTGTGTGTGTGTTTGATTGTTAGGGATTTCCATGGGGGATCACCTTTAAATGTGACCAAGGGTTATGTGTATTTATTTATTTGGTTCCTTTGTTTAGTATGTATGTGTTTTATAAGTGATGTGCTTTCCCTTTTCATTATTGAATTAAATTGTGGTAAATAATGTGAGTAATCATATTGTTAAAAGAAATAAATCAATTGGGACATAAGAAAGTAATTATTAGAGTTGTTGGCCTAAAATTAAAGTGTTGTAAGAAATGTGTAAGTGATGTGTAAGAGATGTGTAAGTTGATTTTAGAGTATGAAACACTCCACCTTCTTTGAAATTTAAATTTGTCCTTGGAGGCTGATTTTGGAGGCTTGTGGGACAAGTTAAACTTGTCCCATACCTCTTAAATTTGCATACCAACCTTACCTATGGTTGGAGAGTTAAAATCTAGCCTTCATTATGTATTTTTGTAAGTCAAGTTGTATGCTTTTATTGCACTTTCTTACATGCTTTCAATTTCAGTCCTTATGGGGTGTGGGCTTGATTTGAGTGTGTAAGTAAAACTGTCATTTATTCACCTACTTATTTATTGTGCCTTAGAGATTGAAGTTGACTTATGAGTTGGAGTTGAGGATGTGTGATGTGGCATCCCACATGGATCCACCTCATCCTCTTCTCTTTCCTCTTCTATATATTCGAATTCCTTGGCTTGTTTTTGGGTTGCTTCACTTTTATCACTTCATTTTTGGTGACTTGCTTTGGGTTTTTGGAGCTCTTGCAAATTGGGAGAAATTTGGAGATTGTTGCATACTTGTTGATTGTTGATCTCTTGGTTTGTGTTGCATTGGAGAGCTTGTTGTTTTGAACTTGGAACAAACTCCATCATGGAGAGGTAAGAGCTTAGCTCTTAGAAATGCTCTCCTTTCATTTGTATGCATATGTGAATGGTTGAATGTTTGAATGTGTTGTTTTTTGTTGGCTGGTTGGGTAGATGGCCTAGGAATGGTGTAGGAGAAGACTATGGGGTTTTCTTGTGGGAGGCATAAGTGTTTTTGGGAGGTATAAGTGTGGAGGGAGTTGGGATTTGGGTTCCACCTTGTAAAAAGAAATAGCTTGCATTTCTTTACTCGTTATGGGGTGCCATAAGAGGTTGGGGAGGCATAAGGAATTGTGAGGAATAAGGGGTACTTGGGGGAGGCATAAGGGCATGTCAGGGATTTGAAATGATATATATTTTTGGTAGTTTGTTCTTAGGTGGTGATACCTATTTCCCATTTGGGAGGCATAAACAACATCCCCCATAGTTTCTTGCTCCTTTGGCTTGTTGATGAAGCCTAAGTATTGTTGTGTTTTTATCTTGTGGTTCTTAAAGCGCATTCTGTTTTGGACTGTGTTTTTAAAAGAAATTTGCATGTGTGTTGTGGAAGCCTATTGTTGCCATGGGTTGAAACACATTTCTTATTGCATTGTGGTTGGGGCTCGGGGGCCAATGAAGAAGGATGGCTTCTCCTTTTCATTAGATGCCTTGGTTGAGTGGAGAGCGTTGTATTTCTCCTGTTCTGTTGTGACCAAATTGGAGAATGATGGAAATTCATACTGCTGTTCTAGAGTTGAGAAAGAAGACAATTTGATAGTCCCTTGTGAGATTTCTATTTGTAAAACCATTTCCCACTTCAAGTGGATGACAATGTAATATGTTTTATGCTGAAGAGTTACTATGTTTTGGAAATGAAATCCCATTTGAATGTGAAAGGACATACTCTGTAATTTTATTCTGTGAAAGGAAAAGAAAGATTGTATGATGTCTTTTGAAATGGAATGGAAAAAGACAAGTTTGATAGTCCTTGTTGAGATTATTCTCATTGTAACCCTTTCCCACTTTGAAGTGGATGACCTTGTACATTATTTGTGATGGAAATATGTTCTGTATTGGCTATGGAAGTTGTAATTCGAAATGTGAAAGAGATATACTTTGTTTTTGTTTTTGAATGAATGTGAAAGAAATTATATTCTGTATATTGTAATTGAGGAATGAAAGAAGAAGTTGTAAAGGTATCTTTTGAATCAATAAAAGATTGTATTACTTTTCTCAAATGACATTATTAGGTATTGAAATCGATTGTTGAATGTATTTTGAAATTCTGATTGGAAAGATAAAAAAGTGAATACGTATGGAGAAATGTCATAATGCTCTATTCTTTAGAAATGAATGTTTTAGAAATTAGAATTGTAATTTGGCATTTGAATACTTTGCTTGAATCAACTTAATAGGTTAGAATTGGTTTTGGAATGAATTTTAAAACTTAGAAGATGATAAATGAAAATAGACCCATTCGAATCTGATCTCTGTTAGATAAATTTCAAACTCTGCAAATTAATTAGCAAATTGAACAGAATGACCCTGCAACATCAAAAAGACAAAATTAAATACCAAATTGGACTTGTAAGATCAAAACAACCCCAAACAAACTAAAACACTTAAGAATTTTTTTAAAGAACCTTTCAAATCGAGCAAAGGCAAAATTGTAGGCTTTTTCTTTGTGTAAACATTGGTAATTTCGAATGCAAATCAATCAAGCAAATTTAACCTTGCAATCTATCCTAAAATCTTCCAAGTGAAATCCTCCATGCCTGTTTGGCATGTTGAGAAAGAATTAATGGCAAATTTGAACAAAATTGATAAGTAAAAAAATACTAGTTCACTTTCTAAGTGACAGAAAAACGTCTTCTCAAAATTGACCCTTAAAAATTTATCAAAATTAAATTCTTAAGGTTGTTGTGCAAAGAGGACATCGAGAGCTTTCCAGAAAGTCCTCGTTTTCCAAAAATTGAGTTCCCAATCAAAAGTTATGGCCTTATGAAGTTTTTACTTCATTTGGCTTCAAAAATAATCTAACTGTCAAATTTAAATGAATAAAATATTCTTGGGTGGACCCGTGGGCTAAAACTTTCCTTTTTGCACTTTTTGCCCAAAAAGCGCAAAGTCATGAAGTTTCCGCTCTCCGCTAACCCGCAAGCCTTCATGTTGTCTAAAAATGATCTAAGTTAAAAAAAAAAAAAAATTTGGAAAAAATTTCCCGTTGCCCCACCTTTACCTTTTGAAAAGTACTTATGCGGGTGCGCGGGCCCGCAACCCTTAACTTAGCTTTAATATCATTTTTTTTTTTTTTTTTTTGGGCAAAATTTCCTAACTTTTCCGGCCACCCCGGCCCGACTGCTTGACTAACGGGTGATGCCACGTGGCTTCACGAGGCAATGACGGAGGCACGAAATCATTTAAAACCTTAGCACTTTCAAAAATAAATTTGGAAAATTTTCTAAGTTTCCTCAGTGGACCCGCTTGCCCGCAGCCAATTGGGGTCTTTGCCACGTCGCTTCACGAGGTGTCGGCAGAGGAGCGGATCCTTTTAAACCTTAGCGCTTCGGAAAATTTTTGGGCAAAAATTGCTAAGTTCTCCCGCCGACCCGTAACCAATTGTTGGCTGACACGTGTCTCCACGACGCGTCGCGGAGGAGCGGGCTAAAATGTTCCTTTTCACCCTTTCTAAATTAAGTCAAATATCTTGTTTTACCTCGGTGACCCGCCTTCCCGCCTAGGCATAGATTTTGGACACGTGCCCTTAGCGGACCCCAAGTTCAAAATTTTCCTTTTGGGCGCGAAGCCCCGCCACGGGCGCGCGGAAGTGAAATGTGATTTTTGCCCAAGAGTGCTAAGGGAAAAATTTCTCTCGAAGCCCGCAGGCCCGAGCTAGGGAAAATTTTCCTCCCCAGGCCCGTAGGCTGCTCTTGGGGAAAATTTTCATCCCAAAGCCCACCGGCTCATATCTTGAAAAATATGAGGAGTTAGGAGGACTTCTTTATATCACTGGAAAGGTGAGGAAATTTTCTATCTAATGGGAATGTTTTCAGGAAGTTTGAGTGCATTAAATATGAGAAAAATCAGGTTGAATCTTTTAAGAGAGTTCTGGGAGTGGGTAAGTGAGAATTTACCCTGTTAGTTTAAATGTGTATTCTCCCCCTTACAATTAGACCTTGTTAATTGTTGAAACCTTGTAGAATTAAAACCCAGGGTATTTAATTGTTTTGGCTCTTCTTACCCTCTGAGTTTAGTTAAGAATTGTTTGGCTTAGTGTTAATCTAATTTTAAATGGTTAGATTATCACCTAAGGGAAATTTAACTGTGCTCAGGATAACTTTCTCTCTCTTAGTGTTTTGTAAGGTGATTTGATAATTGTTGTAATGGACTCTGAAAATTTTGTTGTGAACACCTTAATTTTTTTATTCCATAATTTTTCTAACTAAACCTAGATTGTTCTTGGGTCTCAAGTGGGCTATTTAGAGGGCGTTCTAATACTCATGAAGATAGGGTCCATATCCATATCTCAAGGCTAATTGTGAAAGTGCGAGAAGAGGGACATAAGCCTCACACTTTTATTAATAATCAATCAAATTATTTATAGAATGAATGACTGTAATATTTATAGATATTGCATAGTCATGTACAAAAAAACAAGGAGTTGCAACTATGCAACAATAATACAATCCCATGTACAGAAAACTCCAAATATATGGTTTAAACAATATATAACCATATAACAATTACAATAATGACATAAACTTGCTACAGGAATACAATTCCCAATTACAAACAATTTATGGTTAATACCAAACTATAACAACTTACCATAATGTAATAATTAACTAAGGTAAATGCACAAATTAACTTAGTAAACTAAGTTTACCCTAACATTCCCCCCCTTAATTTTGCATTGCCTCAAGGGATGAGGAGAGGAACTCTCGATCAACTTGAAGCGGTCACGTCAAGTGACATTGGGAAAATATTTGCACATTGTTCATTTGTTGGGAAAAATTGAAGCTGTATGTTGTGTTTTAAGACATGCTCGCGTATGAAATAAACATATACCTCGATATGCTTTGTTCTCTCGTGAAACACTAGATTACGAACAAGTTTGAAAACACTTTCATTGTCAACATACAAGGTGGTTGGTTTGTCTGTGGTATTCTAAGTTCTTCAACTATGTGACATAGCCATATCGCATGCAGATAGCTTCACCTGTAGAACGATACTTGGCTTCTGTAGAAGAGAGGGAAACAAAGTGTTCTTTTCGCTTCGCATGATATTGGTCAGATCCCAAAAAGAACAAAAATCTTAAAGTGGATTTTCTCGTCATCAATATTTCTGCATGATCGAATCTAAATATCCAGTCAAGAAGAATTGATCATTCTTCTTGTACTCTAGACCAAGATTTATTGTCCCCTTGAGGTATCTCAATATTCACCTTCTTGCGCTTCTAATGAAAAAATCGGGGTTCTTACATGAACTGGATAGATAGTTCACTACAAAGCTAATATCTGGTCTAGTGTATGTGAGGTAACATGAGACTCCCAATCAAGCTGCCTATAGAGAATTGCATTAGGAGGAGATGGATCTCAACAAGAAAATTGCGGTCTCGTCTCCATAGGTTTAGCAATAGATGTGCAATCCATCATCCTGAATTTATCGAGCATTGTCTTAATATACTTTAAGCGAGAAACAAAGATGTGATTCTCTTTCTACCATACTTCAATCCAAGCCAATAGTGCATTAGCTTCGAGATTTGTCATGTAGAATGACTGTTTAAGATCTTTCTTTGTTGCATCAATCATTCTCTCTGAACTTCCAGTGATGATTAGATCGTCGACATAGACAACAACAATCACAATCTCCCCCCTTTCTTTTTGAGGTAGAGATTGGGATCGTATGGATTTCTAAAAAATCCATATTGTACGAGATGCTCATCAATTTTGATGTACCAAGCCAGGGTGTCTATTTAAGGCCATACATAGATTTCGAGTCTAGATACATTTGTTTCTTGACCAAGTACAACATATCCCTCGGGTTGATTCATATAGACTTCCTCTTGTAAATCTCCATTCAAAAGACACTTTTCAGCCCATCGATAGACTTTCCAACCAAACTGTGCAGCTAGAGCAAAAATCATCTTGATCGTTTTGATCTTGGTTATGGGAACAAATGTCTCCTTGTAGTCAATGCCTTCTTTTTGTGCGTACCCCTTTTCTAATAGTCTCTCTTTGTACTTGTCTATGGTCCCATCTGCTTTGTACTTTGTTTTGAATATCCATTTACAACCAATGGGTTTCTTCCTTGGTGGAAGATCGACAAACTACCACGTGTTGTTTTTCATCATTGACTTATACTCAACATCCATGGCATCTTTCCAAGATTTTGATTGTAGGGCTTCTTGGACTATAGAGGGCTCATCATATTCAATAAATCTACTCATCAAAGAAAAGTTTACTTCTTCTCGTGCTTTACTACAAGTCTATGGTCCAGTGGTGGATGTATTCGGTGGAGCATCCAATTTTACATTTCGTAGCATCCTAGTATACCACTTAGGCATACATTGAACTAATCCCGTGAGTCATGGTTCTATCTGATCATCACCATTATCCCCATCATTACTTTCATCATTTGTGGGAACATCAACTTCTATTTTTACAACTGTGAAAAATCTACATCAGGTGAGTCGGAGGAGGAGTCTCTGCTTCCTTCTAAAAAAACTCAACATCTCTGCTGGTGTAGACTTTCCTAGTCTTTGGATCCATCAATATGTACCCAAGAGTCTCTTCATTATAGCTAATGAAGATGAGTTTTTGTGATTTCATATCTAACTTATTTCTATTCTGCTTGGGTATGTGCATGCTTGCTTTGCACCCAAATACTTTGAGGTGTGCAACAGATGGCTTCCTCTTTGACCATGCTTCTTGTGGTGTTACTCCATCAAGAGAAACTGTGGGAACTCTGTTCAAAAAATACACTAATGTCTTTGCTTCTTCTTCCTAGAATGTCCTCGCTAGTCCATAATCATCGATCATACATTGCACCATTTCCATGATAGTACAATTTCTTCTCTCAACAACACCATTCTATTGTGGTGTGTGTGGAGGAGGCATTTATCGATGAAAGTGAGCTTGTGTAGGATTTTTCCTGGTGAATTCCCCCCCTCAATCTGAGCAGAGATTTCTCATGTGATGACCAGTTTCGTTCTTAACAACCACTTTGAACTTTTGAAGTTTTCAAAAGCTTCACTTTTCTTGCGAAGACAAAAATCCACATTTTTCTTGAGTAATCATCAACACAAAGCATGAAGTATTGAAATCCAGAATGACTTGGTTGCATTGCTCCACAAAGATCGACATGAACCAGATCAAGCTTACCATGAGCTCGATAAGTACTCTTATGGAATGAAGCTTTGTGTTGTTTTCTTGCTAGGCAGTGAGGACACTTATCTGTATCCTTTGGAGAGATGGCAATCCTTTTACCATGTTATACCGGTGAAGTGTTTCGAGATACTTGAAACTGATGTGACCAAGTATCCGATGCCACAACTATGCGAGTAGAATTCTTAGCCACAAGTGCCTAATCACCTCTGTGGAAACAATCAAGTTAAAACATACATCCCACATTAGAGGATTTTGCAACTATTTTCAAGCCTCATGATTTGTCTCGAATTAAACACATTTTCTTCCGGAATGAGTATCAAAATCAATTTTCAAATTGTGATCTAGGAGTTGATTGACAGATAGCGATTCTTTGTCAACCCAGGGACATAGTACATCTGATAATCTACAATTTTGTGAACCAAGAGGTAGAGAAATGTTCCCAATCCCCTGTACTGTGTACGAAGAGTTATCACCCAACGAAACATGATTTTTCAAAGGCGTGCCCCTCATTGTGATAAACCGAGTCTTCGTGGTGGTCATGTGTCAGTGGCTCTCGAATCAACATACTAGACATCACTAGATGATGTGGAAGGTTCACTTGATCGAGAAGTATACATGAAGTCTTCATTATCTAAATTTTCTTCTTGCTCAACTATATTTCCTTGCTGATGGGGTTTTCTTTTCCAATTCCCCTTTATCTACCCTTGATCATAGTTAGAATGTCCCTTGTGGGATTGCTGAGTTGAAGGTTCAGAGTTGCTTGATGAAACTTTCTTGTATGTATTATACCAACAATCTTTCAACTCATGTCCTCTTTTGCAGATAGGAAATTTCTTCTTTTGTTGCTTGTCCCCTTGTTGATGTTGATTTTGGGAATTTTGAGAGGAATTAGGTTTACCTTTTCCTTTTCCTTTCCATTTCGATGAGAAGAAAGTGCCTTCTCCTCTTCATCATCTTTATTATACATCGCTTCTTCTTGTGGCAGTAGGTTTACCAGCTTGTCAAAACTTACCGTCTGATCTGATAAGTTGAGTGTTATCACAAAAATTTGGTATGAAGGAGGGAGTGCTCTCAGAACAATGGGAACAAGAGCTTCATTAGTGACCTCCTCTCCTAGGGCTAAAATTGAAGCCCTCAACTCTACAACTCTTCTCAAGAAAGATTCTATTTTCTCATTTTTTTAACTTCAGTGTGTGTAACTGACTCTGCAAATTCAATATTGTATTCTTGTTCTTGGCCTCATACACTGTGCTCAACTTATCCCATGCTTCTTTGGCTGTTTTGGCATCTCAAATGTGGGGTTGCACATCTTCAGACAATGCAAAACAAGATTATCAGCTTGACCTTCTGATTGAATCTATCAAACTGTTGTTGTTGAGTTGTATCAGTTGCTGATCTGGTTATAATACCATTCACAACATTCCAAATCTCTTCAAACTCAAGCTACATTTTGATTTTTGTCTTCCATGCTGCATAGTTATCTCCTCTAAGAAGTTGTGAATCTGGAAGAAAGAATTTGGGGCATTGGTGCCCATTTTACAGAATCAACTGACAAAGGGTAAGGCTCTTATCACTCTAGGTATATGGTCTCCCAATCTATATACTATTAGTCTGATATACCGAACCTTTCTATATACACGCCCTTCTAATATACCCGTCGGTATGTGGAAGAAGCTCGCCCTTTCTATATACTCGGTAGTACATGAAAGAGGCGTTAACGTACATGAAAGAATCGATACATGGTACCAAGACAATACTGAAAGGAGTCTCTGCAATTATTGACACCGAATCAAAGCAATATCTCATACGCACACGTAACTTCGCTATATACTCGGATAATTTCTCAGTCAAATTTAAGTCAAGCAATCGTTCACAGATGGATGAGAGGGCTCAAAGTGTGTGCATTGTGTCCTTATTACTCCCTGTCGATTTAAAGGGTTGATGCCTAGACGATGTTGTTGCAACTATATTAAGCATTAAGTGTAGTAGTAGTCGCAAGCTGACTTTACCCGTAAGCGCTTCCCAGAGGCATTGTTTATACCGAACACTATGAAAGAGATCCGAAGATCTCATGAGTGATTCAGAACCAAATTTTTATTATTTTTGAGTACAAATATATGCTAGTTTTAAATCAGTTACAATGGTTTACGGTTGAATATGACAACCTGCAAATTAGTACAATGCACTAAAAATACAATTACATCCAAAATTATGAAAAAATTGAATGACAGGTAAATTGTTTTTTTGTTTTGCGGGGCCTTGGTGGCCTTCGGAGCTCAATATGGATCTTTGAGCAAAAACCACAAAAATAGATCAAAATGCATTTTTAATCACCCCTCCTTTGGAAAATGTTGGTCAGAAACAAAAAAAAAAGGCTATTTGAAAGATTTTTTTTTACCCTTTTTAGGTTTTTTCTGTTAAAAATAGAGGGGTTTTAGGTTTGTCTAGGGTGGGGTTTGAACCCTACACCTCTCACTCCCAAATCTTTCACACCAACCAACGAAGCACTCAAAGTGCATATGCAATGCAATGAAGTAATTTATATTTAGCGAATATGTAAAATATGCTAAACCTGGTAAAGCTGCGATGTGGAAATCTTTGTGTGGTCCACATGGTAATGCCGACGAGGGGAGGATTAGGGTTTTAGTGCGAAAGCAGATCTAAAATCCTTTTTCTTTTATTATTCATCGCTTTCTTCAAAGCGCCAATTATTGTTGCGAGTTCATTGATTTTTGAATGGATTTTCTTTCAACACTACTTTGAGAAAATTGATTCTTGGCACGGATTTGTTTGTTGTCGCCACTTTTGCAATGCTAACACTATTTTGTGCAGGTTCACCATTTATTTGATTTGTGTTTGCGGGTTCGCTAGTGTGTAGGGTCATTGTTGTGCTTGGCCTCAAACGAGTTCGATCGAAATGTGTTCCAACTCACCAATGGTGGAAATGTGCCCATGTGATCGATGTAAAGGAGGCTTGCCAATGTCTGGATAAAAGACTCGGTATGTGCAAAATGAATCTAGCTCAATGAATACGACTTGGTGCTTATATGACGAGACTTTACCAAAAACCGATCAAATGTAATTACACGCCGATTTTTACAAAACATGGTCTTGATGTTGGAGGGAAGATCCGAATTTCCAAAACTCAAACAGTCACAGAGCTCACTCTATCTTGTTTATCCGATGCACAATACAAAATACGGGACAACTCGGTTGCTTGTATGAAATTGTGAAGGAGTTTCCAACTCGTGGAGGAGGTTTGGGGGGAGCTCGCCAATGTTGAATGCATAAAGTAAATCGGTGGGGTAGATTGCAACACAGACTTCAACCTTAATGAATAACTCGATGAATGGCTCGTCTGGGAGTTCGGTGGGAAGCTCAAAATGTAGAGCTCACTCCATAATGCAACTTGGTTCTTCCAAATTTAGTAGAAATCTGCCGAGTTGGCGGGGAATCAACATACCTCTAGTTTTATAGGCATAACCCCTAATGGGGAAAAATAATTTTTTCATGCAGCAAATTTTGCCTGGTGCAGGGGGTACCAGTGCAAAAAAAAAATTTGTGTTCCAAACATCTGGAATGGAACATGGGGTTGTGGGGATGCATGGATGTCTGGGAAGTTGCTGGAGGCAACACAAGCTCTCATGAGATGCGATTTATACTCTAAGAAAATTCTACCTCTGTGACCTTTCTTCAACCTAACCGGGAGCTTCAACTTGCTCTGGTACCAAATGAAAGAGCAGAAGAGAGACGGAAGCCTCACACTTTTATTAATAATCAATCAAATCATTTACAAAATGAATGACTGTAATATTTATAGATATTGCATAGTCATGTACATACAAATAGGGAGTTGCAACTATGCAACAATAATACAATCTCGTGTATAGAAAACTCCAAATATATGATTTCAAAAATATATAACCATATAACAATTATAATAGTGACAAAAACTTGTTACGGGAATACAGTTCCCAATTAAAAACAATTTATGGTTAATACCAAACTATAACAACTTACCATAATGTAATAATTAACTAAGGTAAATACACAAATTAACCTAGTAAGCTAAGTTTACCCTAACAAATTGTGGGTCCTTTAGCATTTTTGTTATCAATATTCGTGCAATCCTCTTACCTATGTCATTCTTGGGTTTCAACTTCTCTTTGATTCCATTTATTACGAATGACATACAGTTAACACGTGGTCTAAAATATCCTTCACAAGGCTTAATAGATTAGGGTTGTTAGGAAATAAGGGATAAAATATGCGGAACAATCCCTCACGGAATAACAACAAGACAAACTAATATGCAACAAATCTTATAGATCTGAAAATAAAAGTGCGAGAATAAAAGGAACACAACTCAAAGAGACAATATTTAACGTGGTTCACCTAATTTAGGCTACGTCCACCAAGAATCACTTGCTCAGATTTTATTTCAAGCCACCTCTTCTCTCAATACAATACCCATATCTGTTTGGAGCTATGCTAAAAAAACTCTACAGAATTCACACTTGAATTCACACACATCTGTAATGTAACATCAACCCTACCATATGCACAAAACCACATAAGTAGACAATTGCTTAAGTAGTTTTACAATATTGTGGGTATCAAAACCATGGGCCAAAACTGTCCCATAAACCTATGGGTCAAAAATCCTGCCCATATGAGAAGAGAACATTTCCTAAAATATCGGGCACATTTTTTGAGGCCAATTTTTCCTCGGGTTTTTCGCCTGACCCCGCTCAAGGCCCGCCCGACCCCCGAACCCGGTGAGAATACATGAAGAGTGTACAATACTTTTAATGTACAATCTTCAACACTTCCACACATGAAAATAGGCTCCACAACATAACAAGGGTTCTCATGTGGACTTTTAGGATATTATCCTAATGTTTTTAACCATTTGCAATCCTAATAGGGTGTTCGTATCACTTTTCCATTTAGTGTACATTATCAATAGTGTATTCTAAACTTGAAGTCTTATTTCCTCTACTTTAGTTGGCGTTAACATGTGCTTATGCAACTAATACCATTCCTACATCTTACCTTCTCTATACTATAATGAAAATTACAGTATTGACCAATCATAAGAATATCCCCCTTTTCTCATTCCTTACCATTAATTTTTTGTTTTGTTTTCTAATGTCTCGTAGCTCACAAAATGAACACATCCACCATTTTACCATTAAACTTGTTATACAATAACATTCACATAATCTAAGTTAGGTAATAGGACTACAATATTATCCACAAGTAACTTACAAGTATTATACCAAGCATGAGCGAATACAACTCAACAACATATACAAACAAGGGTAAGTGCACGAAGTTGGGGGCCAAAAAGTGGACAAAAACACAGAAAAAAGTAAAACACGTACATGTTCTATTATAAAGCGATTGTAATTTAAATTTTCGGGTTTGGGATTTATCGAGGACATAACACGTACGTGTTATGCCTAGTATAAAGAAAAAAAGAGGCCGAGCCTCTATCATTTATCTCCCTTAAACGCGAGTTTGAGCTTAATCACGCCATCACGTTTTTCATTCAGCTAGATCTCAAGCTCAAAGGATCGTTTTACGGATCGTCGGAAGATCTGGATCGATGATGGCACCACGGAGAAGCGGTAAGCACAATTCTTTTCTCAAAATTTCATTGAAATATGATAATTATATATTAAAATTTGAATTGAATACATATTTTTTATTATTACAGTTAGAGGTCAAGGGAATCAACCACAACCAAACCTTGCTATTCTTGTCATCCCTCTTGACACTCCCACAATTGCTCAACATCCCTCGGGTAGTCAAGAATATTTAGCAGCCCACATAGTTGAAAACAAAATTGAAATTGAGGATTTAATCAAAACAATGAGGGATTCACAATCTATAAACCCCCACCGCACCTCTCTTGCAAACACACTGGAGGCATTGCAAACCCACAACTTACAGAGAGGGTTGTAGGGTTTATTATTCCAACAAATTGTCATATGTGGATGTAAAGAAAAAAGAAATTTCAAAAGACATCATATGCACCTTATTCACGGACCCCTGCACTAATTTTCTGTTCCATTTTCTTGTAAATGGTTTCCCATCCATTAGTGCTGATAAAAATTTGATTAAAAATATTTTTGGGACCGATGGTGGATGGTGTTTGATTTTCCACCCCTGTAATAACAACGAGGTGCCACTATACTTTACGAGGAAACTCTATTGCAAGTTTATCCTCAACGAGATCCCAAATTATTTTGATTTTCAAGATTTCGGGGCCGAGGAAACAGTCGCATAGGATCGACCAGGTGCACAACGTGCACCTATTCAAGCAGGTATATTCCCCGCACGAAGCCCCCTCACCCCGAGATTGTCCTCAGCGGTGAAGGAGACGGTAGAGATTGATACACTCCATGCGCTTCGGGGCTATCGTGACTCTTGTTCGACATACGAGGGATATTTCGAGCTAGATGCTCGGAGGTACATAGAGTCTTCCCTCATGGAGTACTAGCATGAGGCCACATCTTTGCTTGTCATGTGGTAGCATATGTTTGGGGCCACTGGTCTTTAGGGGTGTACATGATAATCTCACTATGTCGATGTCCTTTTGAGTGATACATTTGGATTACATTCATCATCTTCACCTTCGCGGGTAAATTTGTTATGTTTTGTTATGTGTGTTACAAAAAGTTTGGAGTACTCGATTTACTTATATATATGTTAAATATTTGAAATAATTATATTTGTACATGTATATGCATTGATATTACAGAGCGTGGGAGGCGCATCTTCATCCCGACCACTGGTGGCGAGCACCATGCGTACACATACATTCACAGAGGTAATTTAGAATGTTAATTATGTAAAATTTTCACATACATGTGTGTGTGTGTGTGTGTGTGTGTGTGTGTGTGTGTGTGTGTGTGTGTGTATTAGTTTTGAAGTCAAATATATGTATGTTCTTGTATGTCCATCTAACTCACGTGATATACATGTTTGATAAAGATGTTGACTTCACTAAACACCCCACCATCTCTGCAACAAGTAGATAAAGGTGTTGCCGTTGCGATTTCATCTACACAACAACTCATTGAGGTATTCAAACAACACGTAAATTTTGTTAAATTTATCATGTAATTCATATTATGTTAAATTACATGTTAGTAATGTCTTTCATTTTAGCATTATTAAATTATGTTAATAATGTCCTTCATTGTGTATATGCAGGAGTTACCTGCGACATGTAGCAGCCCTATTCATTTGATTCACAGGCGTGGCAAGGTAAAAAAAATAGTTCTATATTGATTAAATTAGTTAAAATATTGTCATTATGTACATACATGTACTTAGTTCTATTTTTGCTAATTCTGATGTTAGATTTTTTGATCTTATGTGTATGTAGGGAACTTCAACCCCCTCCATTTTGACTTCGAGGGCATAGACTCCTCCATCTCGTCATTTTCGTAGCCCCGTTACAGTAGTGCCCACATTTTACACACCCAAATGCAACAAGAAACACCAGGATAATTTTTTTGACTTACATTGCTCACAACACACAACACAGTAAGGGCTCCAAGTACAGAATTTGACACACATGTGACAATCACATAAGTCATCGACTCACATAGACACATGCAGACGACATCGGCACGTCGATGCCACGCTTTTCCCGACGAAAGAAAACTAGCAAAGACTCAACCACTGGAAACATGACTTTAGGAACGGCGAACCCATGACATAACGTTACTTAAATGTATTTTAGTTACGGCTAACTTTCCAAGATCATTATTAGGTAAGCATGATTTTCTCCCTTTTTCAACCTACATGTTCTAAAAATTCGTTTGAGAGATCACATATTGTTCAACCATTTAATTTGCTCTTTACCCTAATGACAAATCTTCATAACTTACATAAGTATTCACTATATTTCAAATTTTACACAAAATCCTAACTCTCTCTTTCTTATATTAAGATTAGGCTTCCCAAAATGCTTATTCCAAGTTTAGAATTTAACCTTGTTACACAAGTGAACCTAACGTGATGTCAGGATGAAATCTTGGGATTATGGAAGACATAGATTGAAATAGCTTTTTCCCCAAGAACATCCATCGATCACGGAATAGTTATTTCGCTACCATTATTATTATAGTTCAATAATTTGTTGAATTCCAAATTTGATTTTTTTATATGTATATCTTTTGTTTTCTCGACGTTTGGTCACACCAAGGTAATTTATATTCTTTGTAACACATGAAGGAGTTTATTTAAGTTTAAGGTCTCCAAAATTGACCTTAGTCCTAATCTCCAATCTCATGTGCAACATTATATGATATGCTCTTATATCGCACTAAGGTCTCATTCTTAGCATCGTCTCGAAACAAAAGAGATACGAAGCACTTGTCTGACATCTTAAAGAAGTACAAGGCTAGGAGCATAATAACTACACATGAACACAAGTGATCTATGTACACGAAGATCCCATGTCTCTACACTTCACAATTCCGCATAAGGAATACTCTTTATTCCTTATTGCCATAAATGACATAGCAAGGGATTAAGGGACAAGATTACAATTCCTAAGGTTCTCTAGAGTCAACATCTTTCAACTCAATTTTGCATACAAGGAGTTAAAATACAATTTTCTACCCACAAGTAACATACAAAAACCACTAGGGTTTAGTTTGATTCCAATATGCACCTAACGCTCTACGCCTCCACTACATGTGATTTTGAGGCAAGTGGACATAATTGTACTAAACCACATTCAAGAGAATGCCAAGATGATTTTGATAGAAACCAAGGTAGCACCGCTTAGTCGATCCTTCGAACAAGGACTCATAAGGTGACTCCTAAGGTGGTCTTCAACACTCAGCCTGGTATCGGACCTGAAGAGAGTACATTCTTCTCGCGATTGCCAAATCTAGAAGGAAACCGCATACTCCAGATAGGTTGGACCATGACATTCCTAAATATGGGTTCGCGACAATGTCGCTAGACATAAAGACTATGACATAAACTCCAATGAGGGGTTTTATTTACCTAACCTATGAGGTCTCATCAGGTGCAAAGATTAAGGTCGTTCTTTGGTTTTAAATTTCTTATATGGTAGGAAGGGATCACACATACAGGCAAGTTATGCATGTATATTTTATTAGGGTTGAGTGTTCCCATTAAAACTCATTATTGTGTTTGCAAGGTAAGAAGGTAACCTTATAATTAATTTAATCATTTATTAAATACTGAGAAGGTACTCCAATGTATTAACTTCGACTTCAATTTACTAAGTATAAACCAAACACCTTTTTGCCACACACAACTAAAAATCAAATTGAACTGGTGATTAGAAGTACATTCCATAAGTATCCTTAAAAACTAGCATATCATGCATGTTAACAAATCTCATTTATAATTTTTTCCAGTTACAAGAGACTACATTACACAGTTATTCATTTTACAATGACCTATAAGAGTTACAAAATAATAATTAAATTTCACATCGCCTTCTTCATCGTCATTCATCCATCCTGCAAAACCCACGTGAGCATGATATCAGCGATAATTCGCTGGCATGGTATCCACCCTAATCAATCATAATTGTCTTTTTTCAGTTTCCCATTTACATCAGAAAATAATTACAATTTTCCAATCGAAATAAAAAGTCTAGAAACATGTATTCATTGCATTTCATTTTTCTACATTTTATAAACCCAGGAGAGAGAAAGAGAAAGGAAGAGAGAGAAAACATCATTTTGTCAAAAGTTCCAATACACACAAGTTTCATTATAGTGTTTTAAACAGTTATCTACGTGTGTTAAAAGTTTCCAGGGTGATTTGGCAACCCTACGAGGGTCCGCAGCTTTCTACTTTTACATTTTCTCACTAGCTGCAAAACATACAAAACAGGCTCGGAGGCTAAGAAACTGCTTCCAAAGGTTATCTTCCGATGAGCACGCACATCACGATTAACTTTCTACGTGTCCCCAGATATACCAAGAGCTCATTGCAACTGACGGAATTGAAAAAGAGCGCACGGTTTGTGTTTGGCGGTTAGTTTTCCGGGACCACTGGTCGTAGTTCACCCAGTTGTAAAATGACAAAAGTTAACTCGAGGGCCCAGAAAACCTACGTCCATAACTGACGTTCGAAGGGGAAGCACGCAACGAGACATCTCCTACTAGTTCCCCTACATAAGGAGAGTTCATCAGAATCGACGGGGCTGAGAACTAGTTAACCATTTTCAAATGGCGACAAGTTTTCTGGAGCGACAAGATGAAACTGGACCAGTTTGACCTCGTCAAACTGCGGACCGAGGCTCTACAAAATGGTTTCACCAAACTATCTCGAAAATTTTTCTTTCCTATACTGAACGTTCCATGCATTTGTCTAGTATAAACGCTAGAGGTTTGTGAAAACGGGAAGTGATTTCTCTTTCCGGGTTTCAAAAGGCGATCCAAAACGAAAGCCAACTTTCTAGTTTTAACAACTTTCTACTGTTGTAAACCAGTGTTACAGGGCTCCTATAAGGGCATCAAAAGGATGTCAAATGATCGTTTCGGGCCAAACCAAAAATCAGGGTGACTCCTCGTATACCAAGGTACCCGAATGAAACTTCACATCTCGTTTCTAGAGTGGCGAAGGGTACCTGGTGAGTCTCCGAAAATTACAAAATTTAACTATTTAAAACAAGGAGAAGGTCAACTTTATCAGTGGAGAGTCAAATTTGTCTGGTCAACAAAACGATATTGGAGCGGTCAAGAAGGGTAAGAGATTTCTAAATCATCTCGAAGTGAGGGTGATAGTTCATGTTTTAAAGTAGGCGAGTTATAATGGCTTCGAGAGTTGCGACACGACGCTTTATTGTTTTGCAATGAGTTGAAAAGACATTTAACTGCATTTAAGAATCCTAATAATTTTAAATTCTATTTAGTTGCAAAAGAGAACTAAAACACGAGAATTATGAGAGGTAAGGGAAGAAGGACCATGCCTGGAGAACGAAGTCGAGTCGAAGCCGCAGGCTTGGGTTTAGTCTCTTGCTTGGCACTTCGTCAACTAGACCACGAGCATCCCCAGCTCCACCATTTAACATACATGTCTTCTGGATTCGACCCACCACTTGTTGAGCATGATCAAAGGGTTTCTTATTGTTGTTGTTTGGATAGGATGATATCTTCCTCCTTTTGTGCGTAGCCTCAAATCTTGCAACCATTAGACCAAGATCTTTGAAGGCATTTAGTCAAACACTTCACATGCCTTAAGCATGCCTCCACATTTTGCACATTCTCATGTGCTCATCAAAACCAGCAACATAATGATTAATTTTTGGCATGATTCTACAAGAGGCACTCATGCCAACGAAGTATTTACAACCCTCATGCACTGAACATGCATGGCTGAAGGCCAGTTAAACAAAAAATGAAGCTTACATGGTCAGGGTAAGCTCTAGAGGACCACATCTTTTGAGGCATTCTGCCAAACACTTCTCAGTCCCTTTGCTACACATTCATTTTGAGCATATGCTGCCATCATGGCATTCCATGAGACAACATTTCTTTGAGGCATTTTTATCAAACAGTTCAATGCCTTCTTAATAGACCCATTTTTTGTTTATCCTGCTATCATTGTAGCCCTGGAGGCCACATATCTTTCAGGTATTTTGTCAAACAGTTCACCTAGGTTGTGTATGCCTTCACATTTTGTATATGTGCTAAACTGGGCACTAAATGCATTTGTTTGGAAAGGTTCCAAATGCAGTTTCAACAAAACCATTTTGTGCAAAACCTGAAATCATTGCAGTCCATGGGCGCATTTCGCTTACGCATTTAGTCGAACAGGTCGCATGCATACACGTTTTACATACGCCTCTACTATGGCACTTGCAACTGCAACATCTGACAAGGTTCCATGGCATTTTTGACCTTGAAGAGAGCCCACGCAGGCCTGGGCATGGGTTGGAAGAGTGCTGGCCGCATTGCAAAAATAACAGACACAAACCCCTTTGTTTTTGCATTTATTTCCCACGCAGGAAGAGAGTGGCGCGGCACAGGCGCATCTTTGGCGCGGCTAGTAGAGGAGGGGGAGGAGGCCGCAACAACCGTGGCACCCCATGAGATGACATCTAGCGAGGCATACCTTTGGACAGTCCAAAAATACGCCCTGGTTTGCAGTGCCGCCGCCCACAAAATTCGACCTGGTGTTTTGCATTGCCGCCCCCAAACTTGCCTATTCGCCTAAGACGCCAAACTAAGAATATATAATATATATATAATATATATATATATATATATATATATATATATATATATATATATATTTGAGCTTTTGCCCTAGCCTCCATTTCGTTTTATTTTATTTTATATTAAATTATATATTTATTTATTTTTATTTTTTTAAAAAACGGGGCATTACATGTTCGTACTGCAGGAGCTCCCGATGACTCATTTGAGCGTGAGATGTAAATTCGGTGTGATCGACAATTTGTAAGTTTGTGTATTTATGTAAATACTTTCATTCTAGCATGGTCTTAAATACATGTTGAAAACATATATAAATTAAGTTTTGACAAAAAAATATTATTTGAATTTACAGGCTCATCTACGGGTAGTATTCAACGGAAGAGGACTCTAAGCATGGGCTCGAATGATCTAAAGTCATCTCATGGATCTCCATTTTTGTCTAAGGGAGGTCTCTTGAAAGCAAGGCCAAGAGAGGGATAGATTTTGATGAGTAGGAAATATATATGTCTTACATGGCATTGTTTTTGTATGCCTATGTGCATTGCATTGTATGTATGCCTATATGGCATTTGAACTTGATGGTATATGACCTATTTGGGCATTTTTGTATTTATTATCTATATTAAAATACTATTTGGAAATTGATAATTTTGTATGAGACCTTACAATTCTGAGATTATTTTCACATGAAACTAATATGATGTGCACTTGATAATATTTAAGACATTATGGATTATTTTTTTATTTATTGGTGATGTAGATGTACTAGCATTTTCAATGTATAATATGCATCCAACTTTAGAAATCAATATTTATATAATGTATGTATATAAAGAGTTACCTAATCTAAGTAATTATTCATTCAATTTATCAATGTGTATATGTGTATTTACCTTACTTGCTCTTCTTCTTGCTCATGGTCTCTTTGTCTTTGGTTCCTATCTTATTATGCACTTACTACATTATTCTATGCTTCTTAGTCTTCTCCCTGTTAAAACACCCAAGAGTCGTCACAATTTGATGCCTTTCATCTGTTGATATTTTGAGAATCTATCTCCATATACATTACTCCAATGCTTGAGAATGTCTCCGGATGTAATGACATTATGATTCGGACACTTAATTATTCTTGATTGTCTAATCTGTCAATTCGTGGTATTACCTTTAAATCAGTAAACATTTCAAGTTATTTAGAAATCACATCACACCCTTCACTAGGCTTGATCACTACCCCTATCCTTTTCAAGACGCTTTTGAAAGCATCCATGGGTTTATAATAGCATAAATTATCAATGAATGGAAGGTCACTAAGCCATAGGCCAATGACTCCCATCCGAACTAAGCAAGGAAGATTTACTAGGCGATTGATAACTCCGTGTGTCCTTAGACATACCCCTATCAAATTCATTCTTAAGCCAATCTAGTCATTCAGGGCTCTTAAGGGACTACACTCGAACGAGGTAGCCTAAAAGCATGGGTAGCATAGGGAACCAAAACAAATCCTCCACTAGTGTTCACTTGGCCACCCCGACGTGTTAGCATAGTTGGTTCAGTCCCACGAGTTTACGTTTTTGCAAACTATAGCGTCTAAGAGTCCTACACCGACTCGGATCGCAATATTTCACACGTTTGTAAATAATAAGAAAACGAGAGAACCAAATGGAGATGGAGAAAACTAGGAGATGATTTCGTAGAGGGCTTCAACATGGAGGTTTTGGATTTGATGAGATGTCTCTAGGTGCCACGAAGTTTGAGAAATCACATGTCAAAGATATAACGTGTTTTGGTCTTAGGGCTCTTAAGAGACTACTCCCGAATGAGGTAGCCCGAAAGCACGGGGAGCATAGGGAACCAAAAAAATTCTCCACTAGCATTCACCTGGCCATCCTGACGTGTTGGTGTAGTTGGTTCGGTCCCACAAGCTACCGTTTGCAAAATACAACATCTAGCAGCCTTACACTGACTCAGACTACACTATTTCGCGTGTTTGCAAACAATAGGACAACGAGAGAACCAAATAGAGATGGATAAAACCATGAGAGGCTTTTGCAGAGGGCCCCAACATGGAGGTCTCAGATCGACGAGACATATCTAGGTGCCACGAGTCAGAAATCACCCGTCAAAGATATGGCGTGTTTGGGCCTCAGGGCTCTTAAGGGACTACGCTGGATGAGGTAGCCCAAAAGCACGGGGAGCGTAGGGAACCAAAAATGAAGACTCCAATAGCATTCACCAAGCAATCTAGACGTGTTGGCCCAAACAGTTTGGTCCCATGAGCTACCATTTGCAAAATATAACATCGACTTGACCTTACACTGACTCAGACTGCACTATTTCACATGTTTGCAAATAATAGGACAACGAGAGAACCGGATGGATATGGATAAAACCATGAGAGGCTTTCGTAAGGCCCTGACAATTTTTCCATGTTAGTACTGAAGAGCTTCAAACTTTCATTGAATCATAATAACATCTTCACGTAATTGTTTTTCTTCACGATGTTCATTGTCATCTAAAGTTGAAGATTAAAAATTTATATGACCTTTGGCTTCTTTTTGGCACAAACAACCTTTTGTAATGTCAAAAAAAAATCGGGTCTTCATTCTCCATTTGATTTAAGATATTCATTCTTTTAAAATGAACAGTTGGAACATTGGTGGTCTCCCCAAAAACTAAGTTCATAGTCTACATAGTTGCATCCTGTGGCAAAATCATTGAACATTGGTGGTTTCCTCTACCCATGCTTTCAGGCTACCTCGTCTGGGCATAGTCCCTTAAGAGCTCTGAGGCCAAAACACGTTATATATTTGACGGGTAATTTCTCGGACTCTGTGGCACCTAAAGACATCTCTTCATATCGAAACCTCCATGTCAAGCCCTCTACGAAATCCTCTTGCGGTTTTCTCCATCTCCATTCGGTTCTCTCGTTGTCCTATTATTTGCAAACGCTCCAAATAGTGTAGTCTGAGTTAGTGTAAGGTTGCTAGATGTTGTATTTTGCAAACGGTAGGTTGTGGGACCGAACCAACTACGCTAACACGTCGGGTTGGCCAGGTGAATGTTAGTGGAGCCTTTGTTTTGGTTCCCTATGCTCCCTGTGCTTTTGTCTACCTTGTTTGGGCATAGTCTCTTAATATCCCCGAGACCAAAACACGTTATATCTTCGACATGTGATTTCTCGGACTCCGTGGCACATAGATATAACTCGTCTGATTCAAAACCTCCATGTTGAAGCCCTCTACGAAAGTCTCTCCTGTTTTCTTCATCTCCATTCAGACTGAGTCAGTGTAAGGTTGTTCATTACCAATCACTTGAATAATATAGGTGGTTCATACAATATAGGTGGTGAAATGAGAATTTTAATAAGATATTTTTACAATATAGGTGGTGAAATGAGAATTTATGTTTGTTGTTCCTTTCTAATATTTAATTTCTCTTAGCTTCACTTGGCTTCAAGAATAATAAATTCTCTACTGAAAGTGCCAACCACGTGAAGGTGAAAGATTTTTTGGCACCATTAACCTACATAAACATGTTAATAAGTAATTAAATAGAATTTTAAATCATACAAAATTCAAGCAAAATCGTTTAAGTAAATATTCAAATTAAATTCATGAAGAACATACCTTTGCAAATTCAATCCAATGAACCGCAAGGATCAACTCTATTCTTGACAGTAGTACGAATTGCTTCATGATTTGATTCACGAACCTTCCACAGATTCTTGTTTGATGGCCAACCTCGATATTTGATCAATTTAATATTTGTTGCAAGGACCAAATGTGAATAGTGAAGTATCTTTTGATGTACTTCATAGTCTTCAAACAACTAAATGTTTGATTTTTTGATAGGATATCGTCGAAACTAAGTTTCATTGACTACCACTGACCCAATGGGATACTCAAGGTCTTCACCATCAATGACTGTGGAAGTCAATTTTTTTCTCCCTCTACACAATGAGACATGAAGTAGTTTGTTCCCTCTTCGTTAAATTTCGTCGCAATAACTACAAAAATGTGCCCTATGTATCACAAAGTAAAACTGTTCAATCAATTTAAAAATACATTAAGAGTTGACCATTGAATAATTTATAAATCTAAAACATAGCATGTACATATATGTATGTACCTTGTTGCACTAAATCAGAGACTTGGTCAAAGTTAGGTGATGTTTTCATTTGATCGAAGACCTGCAAGTTATAATGCTCATGGAACTTGATGTATGTCGAGTGTAATTAGAGGTCTACAAGTCCATTCATCCACTCACTTTTGTTGTGACTCACATTCATTCCATAAAAAATCAATGCATGATATACAAAAACATGTCATGCACCTAGTATAAATAGTCCAAGCATTTGCATCGAACTACGGAATGAATGCGTATCATTTGATCCTGCAATTGTCATACAATCTTCAAAGTTTGTTAGATGTTGTTTCTCTATCAACCAAAAATATCTACGAACCGTTGATCTCTCTTGAGATTCATGGCCCATATTCTTGACACACCAATCAACAATGTTTTTTGCATCTCAGTAAATTTAGCCCCATCCTAAAACTTTAACTTTTCTCTTGCAAGTTCTCTTTTCACACATGCTCATGCACCATCATGTTCTCCTTTTCCATGCCCTGCCTCAGTAAAAATCCAGATATGTTGTACATTTGTTTCTTTTTGCATCTTATTTAGCTAATAAAACATTCGTGCATTCTTGAATTGTGATGTGTAGTTGTCCGACCAAATGTAATGTTGATCGAAACTAATGTTCCTCTCATTCAAGTTCGCATAAAACACTTGGAAACACCCTTGTACATATTATGTAGAATGTGTCTAATCATCACTGATGTAGAAATGATACTCTCTTAATATTTTTGATCTTGTTCAAGTGCTTTTAGGAGAGTGCATGAATGTTATATGCATGAAAATAGAAACTTGCACTGAATTATAATATTGAGACTGAACCTCCATTTATGGCTGCAATGTATAATTCTCTGCGAAGTCAACTACTGAAACAATAGTACCAAGTGGGAATGTGTCCTTGCTTAACTTGAATTGTTCATCCAACCATCGAGCTCTATGTGTGTGCATTGCATACTCATAAAAATTTCCTCTCTGAATTTGACCATATATTCTGATACAGGTAATTGTTTTCTAACAAGCTCACACCTCTTAGATTCTTTTCCATCTTTTAATTGATATGCCACCTATTTATATTTAGTGAAATCAACCAATTATTTTCCTATTGAATATGTACTCTCATCATGGATACAACTTTTCAGATTTGGCAAGCCACCGCATACATTGCACATTCCATCCAAATATGCTTTGTTATAAAAAAATTGCCTTGTTGATTTTTCACAAAATATCTGTCGGAATAAATTCCCTAGAAGATTTTTGTGGGACATTTATTCCACACTCCTGCAACATGATGTCAGTATGCAAAACACAACGTATTTGACAAAAAAAATCATAATGCATTGAAAATTCAACATGATGCCTGCAACAAGTGGTACGTGAGTGATTGATTTTCACATAAAAGGGTTTGCTCATTTCAAAGAATCTTTGGCTAATGTTAATTTGTAGATTTTCATTCTTAAACTTAGAGAACAATTGTGTTTGAGTCATATCTAAGAAATATTTTACACACAATTCATGATTACGAGAACCTATTCTTATTTTTACTGTATCTCTTCTATTCGGTGACACCCTTGTGTTCTCATTCCAAAATTTTACAATTAATTCTTTTATAATATCATATGTATTCTTGTCTTTTCGTGGAAGTCTGCTAGAGAAAGCCCAATAGTCAGTGTTATTGACTAACTCAAGATGTTTACGTCTCTCTATTACTTTCATTAGTATTTTTTGTTTAGCTTCAAAGCAATCGCTTTGCTTTTTTTTTCTAATCAAGCATTTATTAACTATTTTATCACTTACTATACAATTAGTAAGTGCATGCCATGTAGCATTACTATCTTTGGTGCGTCTTTTGCCACCTACAGTTTGGTATACTTTATGTATGTTTTCAACAATTGACATTTTGATCAACAACATTAGATGTTATTAACCCCAAGGTCTTCATTATAGGTCTCATCTTAATTAATTTCATCAATAAAACAAATAATTGACATCTTTGTGTGTCATTTAAATTCTCAAAGTAATTATCCCAAATTCCGCTAGCTTTTCTTCTCGCATTTCTTCCGGACATTTTGTTAGGCATTGGTTTTATAATGTTTTCATCAATTTTAATTAAGTGAATTGGTTTTCTTCACAAAATGGAAGGAGGTTTCTTTAGAGGTGAAGAGTCTTTTACAAGGTTACTTTCTTCATTCAAAGTGTTTTCATACAAATTTGGGGTTAACATTTGGATTCTCGGGTAAGGGTTCAACAATTGGATTCATATCAATTTCTTCATCCATACGAAAATTATCATTCAATTCAATATCATTATTCATTACAAAATCATTATTCTCTACATTTTCATTATGTATTTCATCCCCATTTTCTAATACATTAGTTACATTTGATATAGCGGATGTACATTGCCCTACTCGAAGTTTTTGCATTATCTTCAATTTTTTTATTCTCTTCTCTTCTAATTACTCCGATGTCTTGTTCTTGACTTTCCTCTTGTCCTTAGCTCGACGTTTATCACCCATGATTATAAAAAATCAACTAGTATGGTAGGGGACAAAATGAACTACTAAAAAATCATGCAAGAATATAGAGAAAATTGCGAGACAAAATCGAATGTCTGCAGAATTCCAGTGAAAGAGATGAAAGGAAAGTTGGGGGCCACAATATATAAACAAAGAAAAATGTGTATGCGTTTTGTATTTTCTCTTTTTCCAAGCCATGCCTCAAGGCTTGGGATCCGGTTTGGATCCCCAAGCCTGAGGCATGGACCTATACAAACACAACAAACAACGTGTTTTTGTAAGAAAATGTAAAAATGTCACTTCCTCTATGATAAATCAAAATAAAAAATTGATCCATTTTTTAAAAAATATACCACGACGTAGATTAGAGTTTCTTCTTTCTAAAAATATAATTTTTCAAATTTTTTGACTAATATAAGGTTTCCATATTATTTATTTTCTAACTATGCCTTTTTATAGCTATTTTTGAAGTGTAAATATGTCTATCTTTCATGGTGTATCTTTTTTTGGTTGATCAAAATTTAAAAAAATTTATACCATCCCAAACTAGGCATAATTCTATACATATTAAAAAAACTAATTTTCGATAATTTTTGAGGTAGTTAGGGGGCATGGTCGAAGCTCTATTATTTTTCAAAACATAAAATTTTTGTACTAGAAAAATCATAAATAAAAAAATATTTGCTAAAAAAATCTATAAAAATGGAGCCCAAACTAGATGCTCCTAGATATTTTTCTACCACAGGATTTCAAAAATACTAAATGGTGCTCAAAAATGGTGGGGGGCATGAAAGTCACTCTATTATGTTTTTAACAAAAACATGAGCATATGTTGGTATTTTAGTTGTTTGACCCACTTAAACTTATCCATTTTCAATAAAATTTACTAGCTTAGAAATTAGACTCAAAATTCTACGATTCATATTTCTACAACATCTTCTAATTTTGAGTGTAACTATTTCAAAAAATTCGTACAAGTTGAAGTTTGTTTTTTTTTTTTTTTTTGCAGAAAATTTCGTCCACTTAAGACCCCCTTTTGGCCCCCCAACTTGGTGCACTTACCCACAAGTATTGTTATTATTTCATCACAAAAAGCACTAATATTTTCTCTACGTTAGTTGATACTAGAGTGTACCTCAACAACTAAGGTCATCTTTACCACCTATGTCCTATATATTTTGAAGACAATTACACCTATGGGCAATCCACACAAGAACTTACTCTTTACTCATTCTTTTTAGTTAAAGGTCATCTTTACCACCTATTTCCTATATATTTTGAAGACAATTACACCTATGGGAAATCCACACAAGAACTTACTCTTTACTCATTCTTTTTAGTTAATTTATTTCCTTCTTAGTTCTCTAATGATTAATAAATTACCCAATGGTCACATCCATTATTCTACACACGATCATGTTATATACATGGCATTTCAAATTTCAGTCAATTAATACATTTGTGCCCTTAGCAACATGTAGCTCGAATAAGTATTACACCCATGTCAAGTATCCATAACATCCCAATACAATAACATTTACATGTTATTTACAAAAACAACAATTAAATTTTCAATTATAACAATAATGAAGATTTATTCTTTTCTATACATTACATTCAAAGATTACATGCTACTACAACCACAAAATAATGCCAATAAGTCCTATTGTCCAAGGTACCTAAAACCAAAAGCATGGTCAGCCCAAGAAGCTCGTATTGTAATCACCTACAATCTAACACATTCCACATATGCATATTTTCAATTCACAACGATATCAAAACGCTTTGCATGCAGTTATATAGGGTAAGAAATGCATCTTTAATTTATTTATTTTTCAATCTTTAGAGAGAGAAGACAAAGAAAACAATATTTTTTCGAAGCAAATTCTTAAAGCAAGTGACTAATAGAGGTTCCATACAATCATAAGAAGGTTTCATAAAGTCTATCAACCATTGTTTAGCTTTAAGGGGGCTCCTAAAGCAATTTTCCAATTATTGTTGCAAACTTACAAAAGTGACTAATTTAGCGAGTGGCTACTTGGCGAGTTCAAATGCTAGCATCTAAAACTCGAATATATATTATGTCAATTCCCATCCATTCCCCCATATGTAGAGAAGCCCTTAAAATTGGCAAAAAAACATTTCTAATAACCGGGTTTCAAACTATGATTGCCTTTTCGAAGCTGATTATTGTAAATGCACCAATCCGCTCTTGTTGTAGAACAACCAGTGGCCTATGAAACCTACTTGCAAAAGTAGCTCCCAAAGTAGTTTTCTCAATACTAAAATTTGATTACAATTCTCATGGTGAAACTATAGAGGTATGTGGTGGTAGATATCCATTTCCCAACATTGATTCCTAAACCACAAGCCCAAACCAAAACAAATTTCTAACTTTGGGCAATTGTCCCATCTTTGTGAAATAACCAATTTGGGCTAAAAATGCATGTCATTAAATGATCAAAAGATCATCCAAGGTTTGTTCAAGGATTTATATGACATTACATGTCACCAGGGAACACAGTCAAATGTTGATCTCTCTGCTAAGATAGGTATTTTGCATGTCATTTTAAAGTGTCTTTACTAACTTTTGCAAGGTGTTTTAAGGTAGAGTGTTTTTATGAAATTTCACGTTCAACTTCCAACATGTGGAAAAATTTCCCAAGTTTATTCATTTAAGTTTTCAATTGGTCTTAAAAATATTACATGAGTAGGGTAACCAATCCCAAAACAGTCACTCTAGTTGTGTAGAAATAAATGTAACTTTTAACGTTTTAGAGAAGCACATAACGTTTCATTTTACAAAGACATTATTAATTTGATTTCAATTCCAATACAATAACTAAGGGAATCTTAATACGAGAATCATATGATATATAAGGGAGAAAACCATGCATGCTAAATGGTGAGGGGGCGAAGGAGGTGCTCTAGATTTGGCACAGTTAAAGACGTTTTTACCAAATGTCAACACAAACTCTCAACTATTATTTCCCATGCATTTTTTATATGCCAAGTCACCGAGGTCATCGATATGCGAGTCTAATCTTGGGCTAAAAATCTCCTTAACTCACCATGAAACCGAGTTGCATAGGTCAAAGATCAACATCCAAGGAAAACTCATCATTCCGGCGAGTTCCTACCGATCTCAAATTTCCAGCCAATATGCCACCTCACATTTCAACAATGCCAAGTCATATGTCCATGGATTGCTTAATATTTCACATACCAACTCAATGCATATCTAACGCATTAACCAATGCCACATTTACAAGCGTATGTCACATTTACCAAGTGCCAACCGATCAAGCCAAATGTCAAGTATCAACATCACAAGCACATACAATAATTCAAGTGCCCAAGCACATAACAATGCTAACTAAACCGCCACACAAGTGCCAACTCACCATCCAAACCAAGCGCATAAGGTGGTCTTTGGATAAGCTTTTTCATCTTGTTAAGCTAAGCTTTTTGCAACCCGCTCCCAAAGGGATTTCTTGTAAACATAGGTCTACAATGGTTAAGATATAGCGAGATGCCAATATTTATGCCCAGGGATCCTAATCTAACACACACTATGATGATTGTTTTTTCTTTGAAATTAGAGGAATCATTACATATTACATTTTAACATAGTTTCTACAAGCCTCGGTGAATTTAGCTTGGGTGAGGATGAGACCACCGGTGTACAAGTTTCACATCGCTCCGTTAAATTTGAAGCCTAGGTTTCATACCACCTCCGTACAAGTGGTGTACACTTCGTATCGACGCTTTGTACATCCGGCGCACACTTAAGGATGTTGGTTGCACACTCAGCGATCGTTGCAGAAGGTAAAACACCCAAATTGACATGGGATGGGAAGAAATTGAAAATTTATGATTAAGAGGAATTTCTAATTTTTAATTAACTTTCAACAGCCGTAATTTACTATGATTGATTCGGTTACACTGAGCATAACCCCTAAAATGAAACCGTTAACAATTTGATGGATATAGAAAAATCTTGTTGACTAGGTGTAGTGGAGCGAGGCACCACAGTGGGAATAGATTAACCTCAATGGATTTTCTTGAATTTCACTAATGGTTACTTGTGATCGTCATATTCTTTGCGGTAGGAAATTTAATATGGCGAGAAATAACTATGAGCTTAATCGTTCTGAATCATCAATTAAATAAGTTAATCAATGTTTTTCATTTAATAATTTTAGGAGAGATTTAGGGAGTGGAATAGTGGTAGGCATAATTAAACTATAAACATAACTTTTTGTTTGAAATCTATTAGGTCATAGATGCCATATCTCACGGGTGAGGTGAACAAACTTCTTTGGCCTCATCCCTTATTACAATATATCTTGCCTTCGTTTTCAACGAGAATTGAACCACGGTGGGATCTTTAAGAGTAAATCATGTTCACCATTGAGTCAAACGACATTCAATATAAACAAAACTTTAATTAAAATGCATATTTTAATTAAATTTAATTATAATAAATTTCAAATTTATTATAAATTAAAATTTTAATTATAGTTTTTAAGTTTATCATATATTTTAAATTAATTATAAATTTAGAATTTTAGTATAAATTATTAATTTATTAGAAATAATTTTTCAAATTTATTATAAATTTTCTAATTTGAATTTTACATTTATTATAAATTTTAGATTTATTAGGATAAATTTGAAAATTGAATCAAATTCAATTTTAATTTAAATTAATTAAAAACACAACTTTAATTAATTACATAAAATATGTTAATCATAAAATTTCAATTTATTATAAATATTTAAAAAATTATTAATTTTTTAAATATTTTTTATTATAATTTTTTATAGTAATATAACCTTAAAGATTAAATTTTGAAACCTAAGCCTTTCATCCAATGGCGCTCATGTAAAGTATAACTGACTACGGTTTTGTGTCACCCAAATTAGATTATATGCAAAGTTTTCTTCTTTAGAGATGGATTTGATTTTTTTCTCTTGAATGTTTATGGTCTCAATAGTCATATGAAAAAAATCAAGTGCGGCAAGAAATATTAGTGGAGCTCTAGAACCTCGATTTCATGAATTTTATTCTTGGCAGGGATTTTAATGTGATTCTCAACGCAGAGAAAGGAAGAGGAAATGATGGCAAAAGGCGTCGATCATTTAAGATGCATTGTTTTGGTTGTTGTTGCCTTACGCAACTACGAGAGACTCGCCATTGCATCGATTAAAC
Source organism: Taxus wallichiana var. yunnanensis (assembly GCA_018340775.1). NCBI lineage: Eukaryota > Viridiplantae > Streptophyta > Pinopsida > Cupressales > Taxaceae > Taxus > Taxus wallichiana. Next base: position 45,604,541 of record CM031241.1, read on the forward strand.
ACTAAAAATTTGAGCACCAAAACACTGAAATGTTTTTCTGTGAAGATTCAGATCCATTGCGGGAGAATTGGTAGGGCGGAGAGGAGTAGATGAATAATTTAACGTAAGTGTTGTTTGCTTCAAGTTGTTGCACATACTAGTTATTTTCCTGAATTTGTATTTGGAAACAGATTTTTGGGGGAGTCTTAAGCTTATTCTGATCGAGTTTATTCTGTATTTGGAAATTTGTATTTCGAAACCGATCAAGCTTTTTCTGTACATGTAACTATATTGCTACTCAATGCCTGGTCATCAGTGGAGAAAACACCATTTTACAACTGTGTTTCAGGATATGGAGAAACATTATGTGTTGTTTGTAGTGTTGTGACTTGGGATTCCGAAGGGATGCATACCAAATTGTTGACGCCCAATAATAATCAAATTTAAGTTTAGCACCCATTTACATGAAACACAATTGTTTTTTTATAAAATTATGTTCTAGATTTTAATATTGGAGTTTCGGATCATTTTTCTTATCACGATGATGACATGATCATGCCAATATTAAAATCTAACTATAATTTATCTCATGACTGAAAACATATAATTTTTGAGTCTTTTACATGTATTCAATGTTTTAGCTGTAAAAAGATTATATATTGTAAAAATAACATTCACCATTCAATTTTTATATTTACAAAATGATGTCATTTTTATAAAAAAGTATATACAAATTATATTGATAAGCTTAATAATATAGTATAAATTATTAAAATATAAAAATTATATTTTTCAAAAAAAAGTAGTATATTAATAGGTTGTTTGCGTCGATTGTCACATACATACAAAAATGACAGCCTATGTATACCACGAATTTCACTTCCATAATCCTATTACGGTCTTTACATCGTTTGTCACATACGCACAAAAATGACATCCTGTGTATACCACTGAATTTCACTGCCATTATCCTATTACAGTGTTTGTGTCGTTTGTCACATATGTAAAAAATGACAACATGTGTATACCATGGAATTTCACTGCTAGTATCCTATTACGATGTTTACATCGTTTGTCACATACGCACAAAAATGAGTGCTGTGTATACCACGGAATTTCACCGACAGTATCCTATTACGGTCTTTGCGTCATTTATCACATACATACAAAAATGACAGCGTTGTGTATACCACGTAATTTCACTGCCAATATCCTATTACAGTGTTTGCGTTGTTTGTCACATACGCACAAAAATGACATCCCGTGTATACCACAAAATTTCATTGTCAGTATCCAATTACAGTCTTTGCATCAAAAATTGTCACATACACACAAAAATGAGTGACTGTGTATACCATGGATTTTCACTTCAATAGTATCCTATTATGGTCTTTGCGTTGTTTGTCACATACGCACAAAAATGATAGCTTGTGTATACCACATAATTTCACTACCAATATCCTATTACGGTGTTTGTGTCGTTTGTCACATACACACAAAAATGACATCCTATGTATACCACATAATTTCACTACCGTATCCTATTACGGTGTTTGCGTCGTTTGTCACATATGCACAAAAATGATAGCATGTGTATACCACATAATTTCACTACCAATATCCTATTACGGTGTTTGCGTCGTTTTTCACATACACACAAAAATGATAGCATGTGTATACCATAGAATTTCACTTTGCCAATATCCTAATAGGGTGTTTGCGGTGTTTGTCAAATATGCACAAAAATGACAACATGTGTATACCACAGTATTTCACTCCTAGTATCCTATGTAATGAAAGCATTAATTTAGCATTTTATAGGATACTTTATTCATGGTTTTAATTTTCCTAAATATTGTCATTTTAACTACACATTGAGTTATATTATTCTCACTCCAAACTACTAACACTTTGTGTGCAACTTCCTACGCTTACCAAAGATAAAAATCAATCTAAAACTACTAACCCTTTGTTTTTGCAGGATGGTCGGTCCAAGACATTTGGGTTTATAAATCAAATTACTAATATTTGTTTTGCAGGGCCTCCTTTTGAAGACCTAATCACATAATGTTTATCATTTAATTTTTTATTATCTTGCATCATCTTTCTTGTGTGTTTTGCATTGTTACTTGTTTATCCCAAGACAAAACCATGTATGCTCTCCTCTTGCGTCCTAGGATGATCTTGAGGATCAAAAGTGGCTATCCTACCCTTTTTATCTTTTATAGGGTGGAAGTGACATCCACACACTTGCCATAGTCCAGGGGCCTTATGACCATGGAATTCACCTCCACACACGTAGACATACCTTGTGTTTCGGTGGGGTATATAAATTCTTGGAGAGCTTTCATTATTGCTTAAGCACTATCTTGTTTTAAGAGCGGTGTGAAGTGAGGGGCTTCCATGTCCCAATACCTAGGCCTCAGACAACATCCTTGCAACATGGACTTGGGCCCCACGTACCGCAAGGTATATTGAGTACTCCCCTAGTGAGCTTATATATCCTAGTCTAGGAAACCTTTTGGATGCATATCAAGCTATTGTGTAAGGAGGCCACACTTCCCAAGATCACTCACTAGCCGACCCCACATTGACACATAGGTGGAGAGCCAATTGTGGCACCACCATTGGTGTGTGGTATTAAAAGCGGGAAATATCTTGATTGCAATCCCACTTGACTAGTTAGGGTGTGTATTACATGTTTGTTTCTTGCTTGTGAACACCCTTAACCATCATATCACCTTAAAATTTTAATCAATCAAACATCATCATAATCAACCATCCTTAATCAAACAATCCCAACCCAAATCCTATCATTATCCTTAATCAACCAACCTAATTGAAATATAATCACCCACATATCCTATCATACCATGGCCTTTGGTCCTCAATCCCCATCCTCTCCAAATCAACATCCAAACCCCTACCTCTTTTCTAAATCCATCAATATGCACAAAAATGACAGCATGTGTATACCATAGAATTTCACTCTGAGTATCCTATTACGGTGTTGGCGTTATTTGTCACATATGCACAAAAATGACATCTTGTGTATACCACATATTTTTACTATTAGTATCCTATTACGATGTTTACGTCATTTGGCATATACGCACAAAAATGACAACATGTGTATACCAAAAAAATTCACTACTAGTATACTATTACACAAGTGTTTACATTGTTTGTCACATACACACAAAAATTAAACCTATGTGCAATACCCTGCATTCATCATCAAAGCATTCATCCTAATGAATCAAAGTCAAAGAAACAATCACTCTTACCCTTTTGTCCAAACTGCCCCTTCAATTCCCTTCACTAGCTTTCTAGCTTCAACAAACAACTTCTTGCTTCTTACCTTCAATAGCTCCTTTCAATTCCTAGAACCCTATCACATCACCTCAACCAACCTTAAACTTGACTCAAAGTACTCAAAAAAATCCAAACTTCCCTTCTTGTCAAAACTGCCTACTAGATGCCCTTAAGACAATCATTCTTGCATGCTCCATAGTTGGAGACATCTATAGCTACCCACAAAAATCTATTAACTCCTTCCAAGACCCTTTATCATCCTCATGGTGTGTGCAAAATTTCAAAACCCTACTCTCTCTTGTTCTCCCTATCACACTTTCCTCTTCCTAGGCTCACTCTAGGCCTACTAGCCTTGGGACAGTTCCTTCCCTTCCTAACTTCCTTTTGTATGAATTTTTCAAGCATAATATATGCATATTTGGGCACCCATTAAGGAGTTATAGTTGTCCCTAAAGTTTCATGATCTAACTCCACTCCTAGGCCCCACTTCCTTTGTTAACATGCCTTTCTCAACTAGGCTTCTAAACTATGTCATTGTCCTTGATGAAGACTATCAACATTATTTACAAATTTCACTAATGAAATCTCAAATTTATTTTTGATTCTATTGAAGGACCATTTCATGGCTATTACTTCCAAATTTCAAGGCAAGATTCCTTGTTTAGGGGTTTTTAGTACACATTTTCTCTAAAAACCTAGGTGAGTCTAAGTCTAGCTCGAGAAGACATCTTTTGGTATATCTTTCACTAATTTTTGATTCAAGTTTCTAAATTTGGTCCAAAAGTCTGTGACATTTCCCACTTCACTTATATTTTACCAGTAAGGTGTCTTTCCTTCAAACATTTGCATTTTACGTGTTCTTCAATGAGCTTCCTTCACCTGCATGCATTGAACCTTCAAACAATTTCCTTTTTTCTCCTAAAATAAGACCTTCTAACATGCATTCATCCTTTGATCAATGAGATTTTCCCATTTCAAATCTTTCAAGCTACTTGTCTCAGTCATGTTTGCATGCATTATCAAGAACAACATACTCACAATTGGAGAATAGGTTAAATAACATCAAAGGTTAAATTAATTGATCCAAATCTCTTCTACAACGAGACTACCACTGAATAAGTTCAACAATACATCACCATTCGAGGATACTATGAGTCATGCAAACAAAGTCAAAATTCCAACCACTATTTAGTGAATTCCATCCACTCCCTATGAGTTCTTGAAGAATGATCACTGAATGTCCAACTTTAACACATACATAAAATTCATGATAAAGAAAACAACATATAATTCCTTACAAAAAATAGAGTTTCTATCTCTTTAGTTCAATATATTCATACTACAAGGCTCTCTTCCTCCCTTTCTCTCTAAGCCTTCTCATCTTATTCTTTCTATTTTGACCAAACTCATCTTAAATGAATCTACTAATCACTCCACTTGTGTGCAATGGCCCTGCAATAAATGTCATTATATCCCTTCAAAATATCTCAACCCACAAAGCTTCAATTCCTCTTGCCTTTCTTATACTTGTCTTCACTAGCCTTCTTGGTCTTTAACCTCCAAATCAAACAAATTTTTCTCTTGAAGTCTTTGATGGATCTTCTTCAAACTTCCTACCTTATTTCAACACTCAAAAAAATTGTTAGACCACTCACTATATTGATTCCAAAAGATCAACTTACCCATTAACCCCTCACATATCCAAAACTACCCTATAGTGTTCTTGAGACAATGCTCTTACATGAGTCATAGTTGAAGCTACCCAAACATACCCAACACAAACCCAAATATTCTCAAAATATCCTTTTCCACCATTAAGATGTATGTTATCCCTCTTTTCCTCTACAAGTTCACTATCTTCCTACTAACATTGTCATCGTAGCAAATTCAATCATAAACTTCCTTACAAGAGGTTTCTAGACAAAAGAATAGAATTCTTGGACTCCCATTTTAATTTTCTTCTATGCATTTACAAATTTCATATCATGACTTCGCCATTTTGACCTTGGACTGGTTCCTTTGTTAAATGGTCTTACACATTAGCCTTCTAACTGTGTTCATTGTCCTCAAAGAGACTACCATTAACATCTTCCTTAGAACTAATTATTTTTAGTAAAAACCTCAATAAACACTTACATCACATGGTGATGGACTTTTGTAAAAATTTATACTCAATTCCATGGGTGTATTCGAGAGATAATGGATTTTTAACCTCCAAACCCTAGTTAGAGGGTTTCTAAGGCATGTGTCTACCCCAGAGTCTAAATTTTGAAAACTCCCTATAATAATATATTCAAGACCCAAAACTTTACCTAGGGGTCTGTTTCACTATACTCCTCCTTATTTCTTTACCATTCGGCATAAATAACACGTGAAAATTTGAAAGAACACTCATTTCTTCTTTCCTAGACTATATAGGATAGAGATGTAGACATGCATGAGTTTAAACCACTTTTATTTCACCTTATGCAACTTTAATAAAGCTTCCTCGCATTCCTCTATGAACTAGAATGATCGTGATATCTAATCACAAGTGCATATCAATTCATGCTTAGATTTTTTTATTTTATGTTATGACAATTATAGTCTCATAGTGCACCTTAAATAATAAAATAAGCAATGTATCTATTTCTAGGTTGATATTCTCCTTTAAAATAGCTTCATGCATAATATCCTCACAAACTCATTCTTTACACCTCTGCAAGGCTTCCACAATCACAATATACCAGTGCTTAATTGAAAGTTTCTTCTAACCAATCCAAAACAAGGCATCACCTTGTCACATTGGATTGAATTAACTAATCAACTAACATGCAAAGTCATTTCATGATTCAATGCTTCAATAACTAGAAGAATAATTAACTTTCAAGATAATCATGCATGCAAAAATCATGAAGCTTCACATTCAAGAACAAATCCTTAATTTATTCATCTTAATTTCATACAAAATGCCATTATTTATACAAAACTCACACTCTTATCAATTTCCCCTCCTCGGTCTCAAGAATTTTTCTTCATCACTCTCTCTACTTTCCTCAGAAGGTCCTCCTCTCACTATTTTCCCCAACTAAATCCTCTCTAACTCAAATTCCTTCTTTTTATATATCTCTTGTTGGATCCATAACTGACTTTTTTTGACCCATGGTGACTCTTAGAGACCACACAATACCTAAATGAGAAATAGCCTCCTTTAAATGAATCACATGGTAGACTACACATATCTAAAGAAAATTCATGATATATCAAGAGTATGGTAGACTACATATTATACTCGAAAGAAAGTAGATTATACTCCAAAGCAAGTAGACTATACCCAAGTAAGTAGACTATACTTCAAAGCAAGTAGACTATACTTAAAAGCAAGCTGACTAAAGTAATTATGTCCTTATATACGACAATGATCTTAATTAATTAACTCATTCCATAAAATGAATTACAAATAAAACACTCAAGAAAAATCACACAACCTATAATACTTAGTACTTAAAGGAAACTAAAATAAAAAAAGGTGTTTGCATCATTTTTCACATATGCATAAAAATGACATCATGTGTATACCACATAATTTCACTCCAAGTATCATATTACGGTGATAAGCATCATTTGTCACATACACACATTAAATGACAACTTGTGCATACCAAAAATTTCACTACTAGTATCATATTATGGTGTCTGCATCGTTTGTCACATATGCTAAAAATGAAATCTTGTGTATACCACAAAATTTCACTACTAGTATCCTATTACATGTCTCCGCATCATTTGTCACATATGCACGCACAAACATGAGGTGTGTGTATACCACATATTTTACTATTAGTATACTATTACATGGTGTTTGCATCGTTTGTCACATACGCACAAAATACGTGTTTAGAAAATTTACATTGCTTGTATCATATTACGGTGTTTTTTTTACAAAAAACATAGTCTGTATATCATTTCATGCAAGTTTGTTTACAAATATCTTAAGAGCATAATACTTATGTTTTGTTTGTCATATTTCATCATATACTGATATGTTCAATACCATGCTTATTGATTATACATTTTTATTTACATTATTTTGTTTAGGATGCCTCAAAAGACAAAGTACAAACAATTGCTTTCCCTAGATGTTCAAGACGTGGGAAATGGGAAATCTCATTTTTCACAAGACGATCTTGAATGGACACTGATTGGCAAAGATAATGATCATATGGATCTTTTTGTGGAAATCCCTCTAGCATTGATCGATGCCTTTATTAAAGGGGAAGGCCTTCTCGATAGCACCGAGATGACATTCATATGCAAACAGAAAAGGATATCCATGGATATGGGGAATGTAGAGCACCACATGCTACCATTATGTATTATAGGTTTGTTTATATTAACTTTATGTTTGGTCTTCCTTAGGAATAGTGTTCACATATGTTAGTGCCACATTTTTCATATTCCATACCTAATATCAATATGTATTTCCTTTTGTTTCATCTATTGGTGTGCTTATGGCCCTATGACAAAACATGAACAAACCACCTACTAGTGAAAGAATAAGGAGGTTTAGAAAAAAATGTGGATGTCAGTGCCATTTCAATGTGAGGGTTATGTTTGGTAGACCAGATGTGGCACATATCATATACAATGATATGTATCATTGTGATATGAACGGTGAGTTTTTCCATGGTGCAAAGGACACAAGCTTAGATCCATAAAGTGGTTTCACTCCTAATTTATCAGTTGAATGCAAGCAATACATTGAATCTCTTTTGCTTGTTGGTATATGTTGACACCATTATTGAAAGGCACTACATGGATCAAATTTGGTAAGGATTGTCAACAAAAGGGATGAGTGCATAACCAAGGAAAGATGTGTTGAATGCATGGAGGAGGGTGAAGTGCATTAGATCCCAAAAAAACACAAAACACTAGTATCAACTTGTGGCATGTCGCGAAAGGGATACATTTTTCTATTATCAGAGGTCATGTGGGACTGATGTGCCTTTCATTATGGGCCTTCAAACACCGTGGATGCTTGAAATGATGGTTTTCATTCCCACAACTCCATCATTGCAATGGATTCCACATTCTCAACTAATAAATATGGGGTAAGGAAATTGTTATCTCATTTCCAAGCATAATTGATATTTGGATATACTTGTTTAAGTCATTCTCATTCTAACCATATTTTCATGTACACATTTTCCTCAATACCAATTGTACACACTTCTTTTTTTTGAGCAAGAGGTTGGGGTTCTTGTTGCATGGGAAGTTTCATCCCGTAATAAAGTGGATGACATATATGTATGGCTTGTTGAAGTCTACACAAGGGGGAAAAGGAAAAGGATGGATTGACATGTCAATGCATTCATTATAGATGATGTGGCTTCAAAATACAAGCTATAAGGTACAAATCTACTAATATTTTGTTCTATAAATTTAATGCACATAATTTACAACCCTAACAATGTTCTTTGTGTCTTAGGGTTGTATTTGGTTGTCGTGTCTTGTTATGCATATGGCATGTTCATGCAAGGCTTGGCTAAAGAATATTTATAGGTTTGTTTTTCTTCATTTTGTGATACAATGTTTACAGGCTTGGGTTGGTTTTTGTTTTTTTGCATTACTTATTGATCATGTGAAATTTTTATTTACAGATATACAGAAGGAGGTGGGGACGGTTATGTTTCAGAGACTAGGTGAACATCATGTGCGCCATCAGTGACAATGAGCACATGACCTTTTTCCTCATGAAAAATTCATGGAGGATTTCAAGGAGGAGACAATGTTTATGGAGTATTTCAGAAAGATGTGGCTACAAGAGGGACATATTGGTAAGTGTTAACTACATATGATTATATTTGTATCTATGTGTAGAGTTAATAATTATTTATCCATTTCTAATGGTTGTAATGTTTCCATGTGCAAGCTATGTGGTCAAAAAATTTCACAACTTCATCCATGTCAATCAGGATACAAATGCATCCATAGAATCATATCATTGTTTCTTGAAGACTTGATACTTGTGCGATCGAAGAAAAAAATGCACAAGGAGAATGGATTGGTTGTTGTACACATTGGTGTTTTGAGTTGAACCACATTATAAAAATAAGAGGAAGTTGCAAGTATCGAGCTTCTTGACAAATTACAAGAAGGAGAAGAAGGAAATTTTGATTGTCACCTTGAGAGGGCTAGAGCAATACCTGATAGTGATTGTTGTGCAAACCATACCATTCTTGGGTCTTACATGGTTAGAAGTCAAACATCTAGGGACCGATGGTATTTGGTTTGAGATTTGGCCTAATTTTCATGTTTGCGATTTTCCTGGGCTACCCAAGGCAACACCTGCAAACATGTTTTGAAAGGTGTTGTAACTTCAAAGAGGACACACGAGGGTAGTCCATCTACAAGGGATCCAAATTTCAGTGGTGAGGGTGTATTTTTTTGTTTCATTATTTCAACTATGTTGTATCATTGTTATCTTGAAAACAATTCATTGTATATTAATAAAATTATTGTTGTCATTATAGGTGACCCTGATGTTCACATTGTGGAAGTAGTTGAATGCAATGCACCTGAAGAAGTTGCATCAGAGCAGCCCCGCATTTTCATTGATAGTACATATTTTATTATTACTAAATAGTGTTTTTTATGTCAACTATTTCACAATTACTAATGCAATTTTCTATTTTTGTGATAGTTGAGGGTGATGATAGAATACAATAGGAAACACAATACCTCATCCTTGAGCAACATGATAGAAACCATGGGAATGCATTGCAAGTGCTCAACCAATCAAAGAGTTTTTGAAAGCATTGTTGGATGTGGTGTCAAACATATGATGAAAATATTTTTCTTTTGGAGATTGTGTGCAGCAATTTGAGAAGATTTTACATGACTCTGGTTCATTTTCATTTGAGTTCATTCTAGATTGTAGTGGAAATGCCACTTCTACCACCCATTTGCAGCCATGGTTCAGTGCAAGTAGGAAACCTCGAAAGAGGAAGGAAAAGGAGGTCATTGTGGAGGATTTAAACAATGATGCTCATGACTATGAGGAGTATACATTTCTAACACAACTCGTGGAAGAAAACTACTCAAGTAAAAAATGCAAACGGTTGGTGGTACAACAATCGAGAGAAAGTTGTGAATATATAGTAGAGATTTTGGGTGAGTATCATTGTTATGTGATTATAGGATGTATTCATTCAAATTCAAAACACTTAATTTTTTGTTTTTGAATCACAAGGACAACCCCTCGACTGAAATTCAAGTTCCACGTCATCGGCTCTCTTTTGGAACATTGAATGCATCTTGAAGGTATTTTTGTCTTTATGACCAATAATGCTTAATGTTGTTTTATATGTGTTTTACGTGGTTTTATATAAGTCTGGTTTTAGTTGATTATGAAAAATAATTCTTCATGGTGCTTCATCGTGTTTATGACAAATAATGCTTAATGTTGTTTTATGTGTGTTTTGTGTTTTACAAATTCTACTTTTATTGTATTATGGGTCTATTTTGTGATCTTGTATTTGATAATGGTGGTATCTAGTATTTTTGTAGCTTATATGATGGAGGGGTGTGTAAAAGTCTTAAAGATTTCAATAACCTGTTGCAAGGGCATCTCAAACATTGTTGTCAATTCATTAAATCTATGCTTTATTTGGTCCTACATTTATTTGGTCCTACATATTCAAAACATTTGATCTTCATATCAAAATTTAACATCATTATTGTTAACCCCATTGTATAGTGGCAATTTTATCTCTGAATTTTATGGATATGACTCTCAAAGTTACGAGTATATGTATACACATTCAGCCATGCCATTTTTCTTCACAAATGAGCTCATAAGTTTGTCCATCAAATTCCATGTTTAATGTGGTATTAGTCTATTGTGTATGCATAAAATTGATCAAAGCATAAATTTGATGTCATTAAAAAATTTTTGTGGTACTTATCTGTTTGGGGGGTTCCTAAACCTAAGTGTAGGAATTCAAATTCTAGACTAGGCTTACAAGAAATCACTCATTTACAAAATTTAATGAATTTATCTTGTGAGAAAAATGGACACTCAAACACACTATAGTTATTTGAAAATGATTGTAAATACTCAAATCAATGCTCTCTTAAATCAAAAAACTCACTTGTTGGAATCTCAAGTTATCACAATTATTGAAATTCTTTATTTTCAATTTAAACACATAAAACTACTAAAGGAAAACCATGTTCTTAAAACCATTCTAGGACACTCATTAACCTTTTGACTATTTAAACTTCTCAAGATACCTTTCTTTGTAAATGTTCCTCCAAGTTCTTTTTTTTTGGTCTATCAATTATGTCTCAATGTTGGGGACTTATGATGCCCTACACAAGAAATATGCTTTTTCATTCATTCAACACCCTTCTTAGTTCAAAATTTTCAATTCTAAATTTAGAGAAACTAAATCATCTCATATCAAGCTAGAGCATACCAAAACCAAATCATCATTTCCATTCAATATGTCAACTTGATCTTCCTTGATTAAAACCTCTAGGGAGGGTTATAACATCACTCAAAATGACTTTTGACAAGATTAAGTAACAATGTTCTTACCTCAGTTGTAAACTACCCTAACTAGTTCCCCTAAGTGGCTCTATTTTAGTCTTTAGTATATTTCCTTTTGGTACCTTCAAGTTTGACCTTCCAAACACCTTTACCTTCAATACACTCAATTTGTGTTCTAACTTCTAAATCATTATTACTCAAAGTTAGATTCTTTACTAAAACCAATCATCACTTTTCCATTCATTATACCCCACTAACTAGAAGAGTCTTACTTAGCTCAAATTGGACATTTCATCTTAAGGAAGTGTTATAACCTCAATCAAAATATTTCTTGACAAATAATAACTTTTAGAACTTAGTACAACCATCTGCTCATGTTCTTAGTGGTGACTTTATTTGAAGCTTAGTTCCACCTTTCATAACCTTACCCAACTAACTAAAATTCCTCTTCACTTGAAATTATAAATCATAATCATATCATAGTTTCCTCAAAAATGGCCTCTTATCCAGATTAGCCTACTTGATTTGTATTCTCAAAAATGGTCTGATTCTCATATTCTTACTTAGCACGAATTTCAACCATAACTCAAAACTTCACCCTTAAAACCTCAATTTTCTTTTTGAATATCTTTAGACAACATAGTTCAACATCATTCTATGAATTTCAAGCTTTATCTCAGTGATTCAAGCATTCAAAACCTCAAACCCTCATTAAAACCCTAGATAACCTCCCCACTAACCCGGTAGGGGTTATTTGGTAATAAGAAGAACAATAATTTGTTTCAAAGTCTATAATTTTCACCTGAGCTTTGTTTGGTCAATATCTTTAGGTTGATCTTACCAGTAGGCTCATTTCTCCTCTAAATCTCATGTTTTGTCTTCATTTTCCACTGTTCAAGACATTGGAGATAGGGTATATTTCTCTGTAATCATTTTTTTAGTTGATACATCCTGCAAGTTCAAGAAGATATACACAAACACATGCATTTCTTCAAAACACCAATATTTCTAAAACTTTCAAACGAACTCTTGAATATCTTAAACATAGAACAAAACTCAACATCTTCTATAAAGCATTAAAGCTTTATATAAATGATTCACAAAAAAATGAAAACTTCATAAAAATCAATACTAGATCCTCCCCAAAATATATATGAATTATTTAAGAAATTGAAGTTGATATGATATGATATCTTTGTTTCAAAGTCATCATCAAGTTTGGCATACTACACTCTATTTGGAAATAGATAGACTGGGTAGATCTATACTCAAAATAAGTTTTGACTTCATTAATCCAAATAAAGCTGAGACTAAAGCACTTATGTCTTCTATAAGACAATTATCTTAATTGATTATTACATACCTTTTTGTAAAATTTTTAACTTTATGAGGTCTCCATGAAATTCATTACATGGCACCTTAACTATGCTCCTAGTAGTTTAAAGTTATACTAATGATCATATAAGCATCATATAAAATAGACCATACCACCACAAATAAGGTGAAATGAAAATAATCTCAAGTACATCATGCAAACTATCATGAATTACTAACCACCCGAGAGTTGATATGATATCAAAATCAAAAAGGTTCTTCTTTGAAAATATTTTTGGATGGAAAATCTAAACAAATTTCATTTTACCTATTTTAAATATTGTTGTTGGATACTTCCATGCTACATTGATCTTAAATCCAAAATGATTTTAAAATAAACAATCAAAGAAAAGACAATATTATATAAGCTTAGAGTTACAAGTAATTCTCCTTACTTCTAGTTTGGATGCATTTACCAAGGATAGGACAAGTTCTAAGCCTTCTTGTTAGATTGTACATTGTTGGGTATAAGTCATCATGGAGGACCAAACTTGCAAGTAGATCCAAGGAGTCATTGTGGAAAAGAATTCAAACCTAGGAGGAGGCTTTATTATGTCAATCCATATGAAGGAAGTTTTCTGACATATCTCTATTCATGACATATCAACTATGGTAGACTACACTTCGAAGCAAGTAGACTATACTACAAAGCAAGATATATGAGAGGTTATGATCTCTATATAAATGATCAAATTATGATTTTTCCATATCAAGACAAGAATTTACATATTAAGTATGACATTATACTCCAAAGGTAATGCATATGGACATATGCAAGCTATTTAGGTATATCTCCATGTTGTTATATTAATACCATTCCAACTAAAGCATTATGGTTTATAAGTTGAATGTTCCTAAGATCTAAAACATCATAGTGAATGAAAGAGTTATTTGAGCTAAGTTGGCACAAACTAATATAAAACATCTTGGGATTTAATATCAATTATGCTAAAAAGATTTATACAGGACATGTTAGAATTTTTGTGTTTGAAGCTATGAAAAGATTCATAAACTGGACTTCAATTTTAATTATACAATGTAATTCTATCCACTTACAACAAAATAATGTCAAGTTAAATTTCTAGACCCAATAGTCTGAAAATGTTATTTATGAGAATGATGAACATTTTTCAACAACCATATTTAGACAAGAAAGACTAACACAATATTTTTGACAAAATGTTAAGATTTATTAAAATTGAAGAAAAGACATATAAACCACTTTTAACTAACATTAACTTAATAAATTTTCTTGTACACAAGTTGTATTCTATGCTTCACTATGAAATTTGACTTAAGGGAGATAAGAACCATTATTTATTCAAGACATATAATATCATCAAAAGTAAAAACAATATTTTAGTAGAACTTAAAAATCAAGGTAGTTCAACATTTTGGAGAACACCAACTGGTGTTAAAGTAGTTAGATGCTTCTTGGGACAATGATTTTTGTAAGTTAAAACATGAAACTCAAAGTGAGCTTTGTGCTATGTTCATGAGCACTAATTGAGATAGTCCAAAGCAAGTAGACATAACATATATACATACTATCACTACTCATCCTCATGTAAGGTACTTTAAAATTTGGAGAAAAAATTTGTCCTCTAGATATTTTCTCAAGTCAAAAACACTTTTGTGAAGTGCCCATGTCTTTTCAATGAGACACAAAACCCTTCATTTTCTTCAACATTTTTTTCCATTTCTCGAATGCTTCATTGCTCTACAATGTTGATGTTTTCCATGAAGGCATGGGGAAAATAATAAGTGGCAGTCTAAACCGCATTCCTATCCATTTTCGGCCTTTTGTTTGACAAATTTGTGGAATCATCTTTGTAATTTCCATTTCTCTTCTCATGGACCACCTTATATTTGTGGGGAAAGTACCTCCCTCCTTTTCAAGGGAATGTTCAATGTTTCCCATCTTTTCTCGCAGTTACCAATGCATTTTCAAACTTTATTTGTGGAGGAATTTGTGAACACTTGCAATGCTTTGTTTTAGTTGTGCAATATGATGGTCTTGAATCTTGGGCTGATAGGCCAAAGCCCTAAATGTCATAAGCTTTCTTGTTGGCTTGGGATATTGAGGCCTCATGCATAGACCTTTTGTCTTCACTTTCTCAAAATACTCATTTTTCCTTCATTCCCATTCTATTTGATTTTCATGGTAGAAGTGAAGGATCTTAATTGGGACTCCCCTACAAAGAGATTAATTTGAAAATATGACATGTGACCCAACAAAAGATTACACAAGTGGAATTCACACATGAGATTTTGATGGTCAGGGGATTTTTAGTAAATGCCTTCAAAAATTCTATGTCATTATTTATTTCAAAGGGCAAGTCACATGCTATTCTTAATAATTTCCACCTGTAGAACTGTTCTTCCAAGAAAGTATTATATACTGAAGAAGGTCTTCTACAGGTAAGAAATTTTTCCCCTAATACACAAGCATCTTGTAAGTCATTTTTATCTTTTCCTTTTCTTTTTCTATTTTTGTTCTTTCAATCTTCTCTTCTTCCAACTGATTTTTCAATGTCTCGTTTTGAGAATGCAATTTTTCATAATTGTTACAAATTATACCCAGACATTTTGACTTCCTCTATGTTTAAGGAAGTTAGAAATTCCTTATCAACTTTTACTTTAGTGTTGGAAAGGGTTATTTCTTCCTTTTCCTTGCATTGCATTTCAATTTTTTCAATTTTCACTTGTAAAGAAGAGATAAGGGTTTTTTTATTTGTACCTTTATTTTCACAAAACTCTATTTATTCTTGTTGTTAGTGTTTGATGATTACTTCTTTCTTAGAGAGGAGAAGGACATGTTGCAATTTTTCTTCTTCAATACCCTAACTTGGTGAAGCAAGGGATATAGGTTCTTCTTATGTAAGTGGAGCCTTTCCTTTTTCTATTTCCTTACTAGAAGAAGAAGGTTGTGCCAAAGTTTCAGGACCCCTTTGTTCAGTGAATTCTTGGATTTCTTTAGGTCTGGCTTGTTCTGCAGAGTCCTCTGTGGCTGAATTTATGCTTCCCAAAATTTCAGTTGCCTCCTCGAGGTCTTCATCCTCTAGAAGAATCAATTTTCTTTTTCTTTTTCTACTTGGGGGTTTAATGACATGTTTTCTCCCATTTTTTCAATTTTATTTTTTTTTTAATTGTTCTAGCAATGTGGCACAGATATCTCACCATGTTCAGCACTAGGTGCCACAATTTATCCTTTAGGTTGAGTGAGGGATGGATTTGATTTAGGTGCAATAGATTCAGAGAGAGTATGTCTCTATTTTTAGAACTTTACCCATCTCCTACATCAAAGTTTTCCAAGCCTTTTTACCCTTCTTGCTCTATGATAGAATATTGACAAATCAAGTAAATGAGATCATGGTGCTTGATTTACTCCTTTATTCTCCTTATATATTTTTCCATAATGTGGATGTTGTCACACGAAATTGAGGTAAATTTACTCAATGCCCTAGTTTGTGCAAACCCTGTTTCAAATGAATCAGAATCTGCATTGTATCACCTCTAGGAGATTGTATTCACCTTTGCAAGTGAAATACTTCACTATCCAAAATGAGGCTGCCCCATAGGGTTCAAGAATTGTATCTCTCCTAATACCTTTGACATGTTTTGCATTATTTAGGGCCAATTCCGGTTCAAGCTCTCCATGCTCATGAAAAATTGAATTAGGTCTTTGTAAATAGACCTTCCTACAATCTGCATCCCTTCACAAGGAATCCCTGAAATTTGACTTATGATCTTACTATTAACATGAATCTTCGTGCCTCTTACCCTCGAAGAGCTTCCCTTGAAATTTTGATGAATTCTTCCACTATTGCTTCCTTATAGCCTTGGAATTTCTTTATGAATTCCAACCATCTTGCCTTTTCAAATAGTGTTACAACTTGTGAATCTCGCAATAAAATTGATGTGGAATCTAGTTCGAGTACTTTTTATGCCTCATTCTTCTAAACCAAAGAAAAGGATAAACACAACAAGAACGATAGTGAACAATATGAAGCAAGACAATTGAATATAGTCGAAGCAAGAGTGTTTAGGGTACAATTTGAAGTAAATATAGTAAAGGATGCTTTAATGCAAAAGCAAATTTCTATTTCGTTAGAAGGTAAAGGATGCCTCGATCTATCCTTTAACACATGTGAAATGTCTCCATTTCATGCAATGAAGCTACTACGACCAAAAAATAGAAATTGAGAAATTGATAGTTTAGTTCTCTATAAATTTTAAGAAAGTGAAAAAAGTATTTCCAAATCTGAATTTCAAACTCTTTATATAAATTTTTTTTGAGAGAAGAGACTTCTCTTTTTTAAGATTTTCCACTTAATTTTTTAAAACTTGGTTGCATGATGTATTTGAGTTTCTTTTCATTTCACCTTATTTATGGTATGGTCATATTTTATATGATACTTATATGATCATGGATAACTTTAAACTAATACAACATAGACTATGCCATGTGTAATGATATTTTGTGGAGAATAAGGTGTAAGGCGACTTGAAGTATATTCTACTTGCTTCAAAGTATAGTCTACTTACTTCAGAGTGTAGTCTACCATAGTTGATATGTCATGAACAAAGATATGTCAAGGTTATTAAGATGTTAAATATATTAATTGATTTCAAAATTTAATTGTTAGGAATAATGCTACATGAACATTATTACCATTTTCATGTTTTGTTGTTCAAATATAATTTGATATGTTAATAAATATTTATTCACTTATAAATGATTTTAAAGCCCAAATGCTTTATGTCCATATGTAACAAATGTTTTATTTCCATATGTAGATATGTTAGGTTATTAAGATGTTCAATATATTAATTGATTTCAAAATGTAATTGTTTATTAAATTTAATTTTATTAACATTTCTATTAATTATATTTTAATGTGACAAGTCATCAATGGATACAAAATACAAAGTTACAACAAAGACATATAAATCCATATAATAACTAAAAATACAATACAATTATAATAAAAACATGTGAATCCAAAACAATAACTAAAATATCATGTATCTACATATTTCATAAATATATTCTTGATGCAATGTGTTAGAATCATTCTAGCATATCACAATCATTACATAATTTTCTAATATCGCACAATTTACTATATTAGGACAAGGAATAATGCTACACAAACGTTATTACCATTTTCATTTTTTTTTTCAAATATAATTTGATGTGTTAATAAAGTTTAATAACGCTACATCTCCAACACATTTCCATTTCAGTCATCATTCAGTTGTAATATCTTTGGAACTTGTGTTCACAATATTTGATCATTGGAAAGAAGGAAACACTATAAAAAATCATGAAAGTGAGATCCCATTTTATCATTGGAAAGAATGAATTACTCCTTTAAATAAATACATGAAAGGTATCAAGTGGAATGACAACATAAATACAATCCATGTTCAAAATGAAAGAATGTTATTTCTTCTTATATTAAAATTAGTAGCATTAATGTAAATATACCATGTTCTAATGTAGATACTAATATAGACAATACAAACTATTACTTCAAATAATATGTTACAATTAGATAATAACGGTTTTACAAACATGTGTCAATGACACATTTTTAATTTGTTTTCTCATTACATTGATTGGGAAAACCCAATGTGCTTTTGAGCACTTCTTTCAAGTGGTTGTGTTCCCACTCGCAAATGGTCATCATCTCTTGAACCTTTGCCATGGAAACTTCTGACATTTGCAGCCTTGCCACACTCATTGTTTCCAAGGTTTTATGTGTCATCTGTAGTTGACATATTTCCATCTCCATATTGACCTTTGACTCGCATAGTTCCATGATCTTCATCCTAACAATTTTCTTTCTTCTCGTAGTTTTTTGTTCTCTTTTTCATAAAACGCAAGTTTCTCTTCCAAAACCTTTATACATTTTTTTGTCAACTTCCGTCATGTCCTCGTACCTTTTCAACAAGGATGGAAACTATGGGGCGTGCAAATATGTGTGAAAACATTATGTTACGGTCTTTACATTAAAAAATCAATGTAAACAAAATGACAAAGTAAACAATTTGTTATGGTATTTACCTCCAAAGATAGTAGACTTCAAGTCATCCCTTCTCCTCTTAGATGCACCCGAGTCACTGTCAAATAAGTTGGCATTTTCCGGTGGATCATTGACATTTACAGGTATCTTCACACCACCATGCAATTTAGTCGAACCATCATGGTTGACGATGTGAATCTGGAAATGTGATAGACGCACAATGTTATTGCTCAATTAATCACACAATAAAACAATCAAAAGTCACCATTATTTGTAATTGAAAAAAATATATATATATATATATATATATATATATATATATATATTTGATCATAGATTGATCATTGCATAACATACAAAAGATTTACCATTACATTGTCTACATACAAAATATTTAGAGACAGTCTATAGATTGATCATTGCATTGTGAACATACAAAATATGTAGAATAATGACTTGACTTATTAATATGCAATGAAAACTACATAAAGAAAACAAAAATTTTTACCATAGCAATAGTTGTGAACCTAATTAAGTACCAGGATAACTCTTTGATGTAATTGATGTCAAAACAAATCTTACCTGGAACATGTCGTGCTTTACCACTAGAATTTCATCAAGAGATATATACCAACCCTGCATATGAATTCCATGTCTAGCCTAATTTAGAATGCTATAATTTCATCAAGAGAGATATACCATCCTTGGCTATGAATTCCAATTCTAGCCTCATTTAGAATGTTATGGTCAAGACAAGCCAGGATGAAAGGAATCTTAGACGTGGGATCGAGGATTGTAGAAAACTCCTCATTTATCTTCTTCCAAGAAGCTACCACCTTGGGTTGTCCTTTCCAAGCTCTTCAACCTTGAGTTGTTAAATCCTCATCACAATATAATTTATTAATTGAAAACAACTATTTTACCCCAAGATCCTTCAATCAAATCCCTACCGAATTATATATAATCAAATCAAATTACGATAGAAAATACAACGTTAAATTTAGGTGATTTTACCTCCTCAAGCAAAGTGATATTTGTTTGAACATGTGACGGTGAAGTAACGTTTAGTGCAACCGCCTCATCGTCCTTTAATCAACAATCCATATAAAAACTCATTACTCACACAATAAATAATACCAAAGTCCAACAAATGTTAAAAAAGCAATGTTAGAATGATTAGTAGATCAAGTGTACACACACACATACCGAAGAAGATATATAAAGGTATAATCGCATCCTTCGCCGTTTTGACCTTTTGATGGAAGACCCGACCACATGTGCTTGAAATAAGATTGTGTTAATTACATAAAAATCAGTTTCAACGTAAAATATAATACAATTATTTATTTTTCAATTGCAGCAATGGAAAAGGTAATTGAAAAGTGTGTATTCTTACTTGACGAAGACACAATGTCCTCATAATGCATCTTCATCAAATCCGACCCCAACACTAGCAATCTACTTTGTTGGCTTCCATAAAAAAATAGCATAATTAAGCTTAACAATAACCAAATGGACAAATATAGTGCCTAATTATATTTTGCTAAGCATACACACCATGGAAGAGTATGATGCTTACAAGGTCTTATCACTTTCCAATAATAGTCGCATTATTTCCGTGACAATTTCTGTATTATTCTTACAATAAAGCGCTATGTCTACCATTCCACAAATGCATCATAGATAATATGTATTAAGCCATTCAATAATTAAAAATAGGAATGTACATAACAAAAAAGGAGTTACAATGTGTACATATATCATATTACAATGTCATCCATGGAAAGTGCTAACAACGCTACCACTTCTTCGTTTATAGTGGCCCTAGACACTTGACATACATCCAACCTACCTCTATTAACCTTTACATGTACATATGAACATTTCTCAAAGCGAGATACAATCTCTAGCACCTAAACTTGAAGAATAAAAATATTTACATTGTTACATTGGTAAACACCCTTCATTTGATTCACAACAAGCATATCATGTGAAAACACACAAATTTTCGAACTTCATGGCGTATCACTCCCTCAAGACCCAATATCAAGGCCCTATACTCAGCCTAGTGCACAGTCATAGTGGCATCTCCCACAATGGTGCCTCTCTCTATTTTCTTGTTGCCATCAAGGTCATATAATATGAACGATGAGCATGTAATATTTTTTAAGGTATTTAACACTCCATGAATTTCCAATCTCCAAATGAAAAGCATGTTTACCTTTACAATGGACAAACATCCATCGTAAGTAACAAAAAACCACGTCTTTTTTTTACATATTGAACACTACAAATTTGATCTTTTTCAATACAACTATCTACCTTCCAGGAAAAAATGCATATCTATGTATACATGCTTCTTTTTTGTGTGTTAGTTGTGGTATGCAAACTATTTTTATGTGTATTATGTGGTATACACATTGTTTTTTTGTGTGTATATGACAATACAAATGGTATGCCACTATTTAAATTGATTGATTAGAAATGAAGTCTCGTGTTTTGACATAGGGAAGAAATAAGGAAGGGAGGGGGATAAATATGATCACTATTGCCCCAGATGTTGTGGAAGATAAACTTATAGGGAAGAAATAAGGGAGGGAGGGAGGATAAATATGATCCCTATTGCCCCAGATGTTGTGGAAGAAAAACTTATAGGGAAGAAATAAGGGAGACAAGGGGAGATAAATATGATCCCTATTGTCCCAGATTTTGTGGAAGAAAAAATTATAGGGAAGAAATAAGGGAGGAAGGGGGGATAAATATGATCCCTATTGCCCCAAATGTTGTGGAAAAAAACCTTATAGGGATAAAATAAGGGAGGGTTTGGGGGATAAATATGATCCCTATTTCCCAGATGTTGTGGAAGAAAAACCTATAGGGAAGAAATAAGGGAGGGAGGGGAGATAAATATGATCCTTATTGCCCTAGATGTTATGGAAGAAAAACTTATAGTGATGAAAGGGATTTGAACTGGGCCTAGTTGGTCATTGTTAGAATCTAGCAAAATAGAAGGATCTCGTGCTTCGAGTGGAAGAAGCAAAGGAGGGGGAAGAATTGGAAAATGATAATTAGAAAATTAGTTAGAATGGAAACAAGAAGATACATGGAGAATATGTACATGTATGGATGAGTATATATATACATATGTATATGTAATGGTTTAACATACCTGGACATTTGTATTACCATATGGGAGTGTTGTTTGTTATATAGACATTGTGTGTATACCACAAAAGATAGAAATGGATGATGCATGTATGACATCTTCGGTGTATCTTATGGGGGTCATAAGAGCCTATCTTGGATAAAAATTAAATGACTGGACTATAACACATGTTGTGTTTATACTTTATGTGGCAAACAATGCAAACACATTAATAATATACTAGTAGTGAAAAATTGTGGTATACACAAGCTGTAATTTTTTGTGCATATGTGACAAATGACAAAAACACCATAATAGGATACTAATAGTGACAAGGTGATACTAGTAGTCCTCTCTCCATCCATTGTCTTCGTCTCCACCATTGTATTTGCACATATTCATACACACACACACACACGTATACATATACATATACATACTTATAAATACATATATACATATGTATGTATGTGTGTGTGTCTTTTGTATGCATATGCATATACATATACATATATATGTACATGTATGTACGAGCATACATATGCATATGCATATACATATACATATATATGTACATGTATGTACGTAGTATACATATGCATATGTATATGTGATGGTATCACATACTGGACATTTGTATGATCATATGATAGTGTTGTTTGTTATATACACATTGTGTGTATACCACAAAAGATAGAAATGGAAGATGCATGTATGACATCTTATAGTGTATCTTATGAGGGTCATACGATCCTATCTTGGATGGCAAGTAAATGATTGGGATGTAACGCCATCTACAACTAACATGAAATTATGTGTAGATGTGGTCGAACAGCTCATGCAACAATACACCAACCCTCAAATTTCTCGCATTTATGTCTTTGCATGAACCACGCTTGATCACTCATCATAAGCTTAAGACTCCCCGAAAAATAAGTTTCCAAATACAAATTAGAAGAAGAAAAAAACTAGTCTATGCTGTGACTTGAAACAAACAACACTTGCTGCAAAAATTTTATCTATCTACTCCTCTCTGCCTCGCTAATTCTCCCACAATGGATATGAAACTTCATGGAAAAACAGTTTTAGTGTTTTGGAACTTAAATTTTTAGTGTTCAATCGATGGAATGACGA
The DNA here is from genome assembly GCA_018340775.1 of Taxus wallichiana var. yunnanensis. NCBI lineage: Eukaryota > Viridiplantae > Streptophyta > Pinopsida > Cupressales > Taxaceae > Taxus > Taxus wallichiana. The sequence goes on from CM031241.1 coordinate 45,628,053, forward strand.
GTCTCGTAGTTGCGTAAGGCAACGAAAACCAAAGCAATGCATCTTAAATGCTTTCCACCTTTTGCCATCCTTTCTTATTCCTTTATGTGCCTTGGGATCTACTTTGGGAACTGACACATCACTTCTACATGTTGAGACCTCATGCACTGACCTTTTGTCTTTACTTTCTCAAAATACTCATTTTCCTTCATTCCCATTCTATTTGATTATGCATTGTAGAAGCGAAAACTCTTAATTGGGACTCTCCTACAAAGATAATATTTGCAAATTTGACATGTGAACCAGCAGAAGATTACACAAGTGGAATTCACACATGAGATTTTGATGTTTAGGGGAGCTTTTTGTAAATGCCTTAAAAAATTCTATGTCATTATTTATTTCAAATGGCAAGTCACATGTTATTCTTGATAATTTCCACATGTAGAATTGTTCTTCCAAGAAATTACTATATATTGAAGAAGGTCTTTTGTAGGCAAGCAATTTTTCCCCTAATACACAGGCAACTTGTAAGTCATTTTTGATCTTTTCCTTTTCTTTTTCTATTTCTATTCTTTTCAATATTCTCTTCTTCCAACTGATTTTTCAATGTCTCATTTTGAGAATGCAATTTTTCATAATTGTTACAAATTATACCCCAGACATTTCTGACTTCCTCTATGTTTAAGGAAGTTTGAACTTCCTTATCAAATTTTACTTTAGTGTTGGAAAGGGTTGTTTCTTCCTTTTCCTTGCATTGCATTTCAAGTTTTTCAATTTCTCTTGTAAAGAAGAGATAAGGGTTTCTTTTGTTTGTACCTTTATTTTCAAAAACTTTATTTTTTCTTTTGATTGCTTCTTGCTTAGAGAGGAGAAGCACATGTTGCAATTGTTCTTCTTCAATACCCTAACTGGGTGAAGTAGGGGATGTAGGTTCTTCTTTTGTAAGATAAGCCTTTCCTTTTTCTTCGTTACTAGAAGAAGAAGATTATACCAAAGGTTTAGGAATCCTTTGTTCAAAGTGAATTTCTCAAATTCTTCAAGTCGCTTGTTTTCGAGACTCTCTGCGGCTGAATTTATGCTTCCCAACTTTTCCGCTACGTCCTTGAGGTCTTCATCCTCTAGATGAATCATTTTTCTTTTTATTTTTATACTTGGGGGTTCAATGACATCTTCTTCTCCCAAAATTTTCAATGTTCTTGTTCTTTTTACAATTGGTCTAGCAGATGTGACACCAAATATTTAATCTTTTTAGCACTAGGTGCCGCAATTTCTCCTTCAAGTTGAGTGAGGGATGGAGTTGATTTAGGTGCAATGATTCAGAGAGAGTATGTCTCTGTTTTTCGGTAACTTTATCCATATCCTACATCAAAGTTTTCAAGCCTTTACCCTTCTGCTACATGATAGAATATTGACAAATAAGGTAAATGAGACCATGGTGCTTGATTTCTCCTTTATTCTCCTTATATCTATTGGCCATAATGTGGATGTTTTCACACATAAATTGAGGTAAATTTACTCGATGCCCTGGTTTGTGAAAACCTTGTTTCAAATGAATCAGAATTTGCATTGTATCACCTCCTAGGAGATTGTATTCACCTTCGTAGGTGAAATACTTCACTATCCAAAAGGCGGCTGCCCCATAGGGTTCAAGAATTGTATCTCTCCTAATACCTTTGACATGATTTGCATTATTTAGGGCCAATTCCGGTTTAGGCTCTCCATGGTCATGAAAATTTTGAATTAGGTCTTTATAAATAGACCTTCTAGCAATTTGCATCCCTTCACAAGGAATCTTTGAAATTTGACTTATGATCTTACTATTAATAGGAATCTTAGTGCCTCTTATGTTGGAAGAGCTTCCCTTGAAAATTTTGAGGAATTCTTCCACTATTGCTTCCTTATAGCCTTGGAATTTCTTTATAAATTCCAACCATCCTACCTTTTCAAATAGTGTTGCAACTTGTGAATCTCACAAGAAAAGTGAGGCAAACTCTGGTTTTGATTACTTTTTATGCCCCATTCTTATAATCCAAGCGAAGGATAAACTTAGCAAGAATTATAGCGAAAGCAATCCATGCGAGACAAGCTGAATATATAGACCGAAGCAAGAGTGTTTAGGGAACAATCTAAAGCGAAGGCAACAAGGATGCTTTAATGCAAGGGTTTCTATTTCATAAGAAGGTAAAGGACGCCTCGATCTGTCCTTTCACACATGTGAAATGCCTCCATTTGATGCGATGAATTCAAATTAAAGGGGGTGATTTATTATAAACACACCTAATGAACCTACTACAACCAAAAATAGATAAATTGGCGTAGTTAGTTCTCTATAAATTTTTATGTCCATATAAATCTTTATTCACTTCTAATTGATATTAAAGCCCAAATGCTTTATGTCCATATGTAACAATGCAAAAATGTATGCAATAATTAATTAAGATAATTGTCTTATAAAAGGACATAAGTGCTTTAGTCAACTTGCTTCAGAGTATAGTCTACTTGCTTCGGAGTATAGTCTACCATAGTTGATATGTCATGAACATAGATATGTCAAGTTATTGAGATGTTCAATATATTAATTGATTTCAAAATTTAATTGTTTTGGGAACAATCAAGCGAGGGAAAGAATATAGTCGAAGCGATACATCCGAATATGAAGGGAACAATCGAAACAAAGCAAGAATGATAGGAACAGGTTCAAAGTGAGACAACTAAATATAGTCTAAAGCAAGAGTGTTTTGGGAACAATCTGAAGCAAATGAAGTCATGTCGCCAAAGATAGATAGACTAAGTTAACAGTTTTAAATTCATTCAATAATGAATTTAATGGATGTTCATGAGGTAACAACCTATGAAATGCAATCATAGCACATTCATTGACTAGCCACCAAGACAAGAGTATAGACAATTTTATCTCTCTTTGTGGTATACACACAGTGTGTATATGACAAACAACACTACCATATGATAATACAAACGTCCAAGTATGTGAGACCATTACATATGTAATTACATATACATGTGTATATGTATACTCGTACATACATGTACATATATAAGTATATGTATATGCATATGCATGTATAAACATGCATATACAAATACATGCATACATGTGTGTGTACATGTATGAATGTGTATATGTATACACATGTATATGTATGTGTATGTATAAGTAGCTGTCACAACACATTCATTGGTGATCAGCCAAGACAATACTATAGACTATTTTATCTCTCTTTTGTGGTATACACACATATGTGTATATGACAAACAACACTACCATATGATAATACAAACATCCGGGTATGTGAGACCATTACATAGGTAATTACATATACATGTGTATATGTATACATGTACATACATATATAAATATATGTATATGCATATGCATGTATAAACATGCATACATACATATGTGTATGAATGTGTATATGTATACACATGTATATGTATGTGTATGTATAAGTAGTTGTCACAACACATTCATTGACTAGCCAACCAAGACAATAGTATAGATTGTTTTATCTCTCTTTTGTGGTATACACACAATGTGTATATGAAAAACAACACTACCATATGAAAATACAAACTTCCAAGTATGTGAGATCATTACATATATAACTACATGACATGTGTATATGTATACTCATACAAAATATGTATATGTATATGCATATACATGTATAAACATGCATATACAAATACATACATACATACATACATATGTATGTATGTATGTACATGCAATACACATGTATATGTATATGTATGTATAAGTAGGTATGATAGCACATTCATTGACTAGTCACCAAGACAAGAGTATAAACAATTTTATCTTTGTTATGTGGTATACACACATTGTGTATATGGAAAAAAATCTTGCATGACCCCACAATATTGTATTAGTTTTCATTCAAGAATTTTCTCAATTTTCTATGCTCTAATTTTTTGTCATGTTGCAACTTTGTTTTTTATAACTAAAGAAATTTTTTTTTTTTTTTAATTCTTTCATAGTATTAAAGAGACCTTTCTACTAGCAGGGCTAAGGAGTTGATAAAATATTTTGTAAAAACTAGATATTAATTGGAAGTGATTTTTTAGATTTATTTTAACACATTAGCTTGAGGAATGAATTTTTTTAACATCATGGGCTCTACCAATGAAAGTTTGCCAATCTTTGATGGAAGCGGTTTTGAAAGATTGGAAGATTGTAGTCAAGAATTCTCTAAGGGAAATAACTCTATGGAGGATGGAAAATAAAGAAATGAAAGAGCCTCAACAAAATGATAAAAATGAGTTATGCAAATGCAAATTGGAACAATCTAGAGGTATTATTGGTAAATCCTTGAGCTCGAATATCTATAGAAGATTTGTTGATGTTGATAATCCTATAGAGCTATGGGAAAATTGGAAAATGATTTTAAATATGCACATATTGCTACCATGTTTAGTATAGAGGAATATTTGATTAGTTTATTTTGAGAAAATGGTTGATTACAAATAGAAGAATAATATCAACCTAGAAAAACATATACATTGCTCTATTTTGTTGTTTAAGGTGCACTATGAGACTGTAATTATCATCCATAGCTTGAAAGAATCTAAACACGAGTTGATATGCATTTATGATTCGATATCATGATCATTCAAGTTCACAAGGATGCGAGGAAGCTCTACTACAAGTTGTAAGGGTGAAAGAAAAGTGGTTTAAACTCATGCATGTCTACATCTTTGTCCTACATAGTCTAGGTAAGAAGAAACAAGTGTTCTTTCAAAGTTTCATGTGTTATTTATGTTGACTGGTAAAGAACTAAGGAGGAGTATAGTGAAATAGACCCCTAGGTAATTTTTGGGTCTTGAATCTATAATTGTAGGGAGTTAAAGCAAAATTTAGACTTTCGGGTAGACACAAGCCTTAGAAACCCTCTAGCTAGGGTTTGGAGGTTAAAAATCCATTATCTCTTGAATACACCCATGGAATTGAGTATAACTTTGTAGAAAAGTCCATTGTCACGTGATGTAAGTGTTTATTGAGGTTTTTGCTCAAAATAAGTAGTTCCAAGGAAGATGTTAATGGCACTCTCTTCGAGGAAAGTGAACATAGGTTAGATGGCTAATGGGTAAGACCATTTGACAAAGGAACTATGTCAAAATGGTGGAGCTAGTAAAAAAATTACCCACGCGAAAACCGTTATTTTTAATTGCGAAATGACGTATGTAAAAATTACCCGAGCCAAAATGCAAGAGGGCTGCTTTATAAAACCTCACACGAGTTGTTGTGAACAAACCTCGCCCCAATTGCTGCGAATGAAACTCACCCGAGATGTTGTGAACCTCACCGACCGCATTGCGAACGAACCTCACTTGAGCTATCAAAATGTAATGGTTATACCTTTGTAATCTCTATAATATCTGGTTGTGCAAATGCGAAGAAGGAATGCAATGGGGAGGGAGGGAGACAAGAGAAGGAGGGAAATGGTGAATTAAGGAATGAAATGACGGGTCTTAGAGCCTTCGTCTGGGTTGATGAGCCATCCGGACACATCCCGTCCAACTTGCTGAAGAACGTGTCAACTCACCAAAAAATGCATCACTTTCCCAGAGACGATTTCCAATGGTGTCCATTTTTTTATTATTTTGGTGCCACGCAAGTGGTGATGGGTTGGCATGCATGGGTATGATGTATGACATCTTATGGTGTTTCTTATGGGGGTCATGCGATCATGTCGCCAGGATAGTCAGGGGCACAAAGCATGAGGTATTTCTTGGGACAATTAATCCCAAAAGAACTTCAAAGCATTTATAAATTTAAATAATTCAATGACATATAACCTAAAAAAATTGGCTCACTTCAGCAGGTATCTAAGTTCTAGTAAATTTTTTGTTAACTCAAAGGAATCAAGGTTGAGTCAAGAGTACATGGAGTGCGAAGCTCTAATACGGGCGAGCCCCCCTATAACCTCTAGGTGGAGAATAATGGACCACTCACCACCCCCACGATAAATTGGGAGTTGAATCCATGACCTCGACCACCTAAAGTAATGACCAAGACCAAGTGAACTAACCCCGATGGTCCAGGTTCTAGTAATATTATTGAGCATCTAGGATGATCATTAGTCAATTCAAATCGGCTACAAATGGATTGGTAACTGACCATTACCCAATTCTTATGTCTCTTGAAAATGGGGAAAGAGATTTCTCAAGTGAAACAACTTTTAAGGGATTGGAATAGGATTTCGTTCAATAACATATTCAAAGAAAACAAAAAGGTAGAATGGATCTAAAAGCTCTTTATGAACAAATTTTCTTTGAAGTAATGAATCAAGGCTCTTTTTCTTTGTAGAATAATATTTTGGTTGAACTTGGGGAATTGTTTCTTAGGGAAGAAAATTATTGAAAATAGAAATGTAGATAAGGGTGGTTAAAAGAAGGTGATTGTAATACAAAAATTATAAAAATTAAATTCCCTCTTGAAGGAATCACAATACTCTCCCCATCCCCCTTAGTGCAGTCATTTTTGTGGTGTCCTTCATCCCCACATTCTATGCACCATCTATTGAGCAATTGTTTCATTCTTTCCTATAATTCCTCCAATAGTCCTCAATTTTCTCCACCCGAATAGTTGCTTCAATGGCCTACGATTTAGTTTGGAATTTTATTTTCACAATTACAAACTAGATCTTGCTACACGATCCTTCCATAAACTAGACGTCTTTACTTGACTCATCAAAATTAAAATTGGATTTATCCATCACATCAAGAATGTCATATCGTACTCCATGATAGACTCCCCTGGTCTCTGCTTAATTTGTTTCAAATCCTGAATAGTCTCCCCTACACATTTCTTTCTCTTGAATTCTTGTGTGAGGGCATTTCGTATGTCCTGCAATGTTTGCACACTAAGATTTCTAGAGTATATAAACTCTAAGGCTCTTCCATGTAGTGCCCCTATGAGCTCACACTTTTTGTATTATTTTTCCTCCCAACACATATCAAAGTTTTTATATAATGTTCAGGATCAGCAGACCCGTCAAATGGATGCAAGCTTACATAAGGATTATGGTAATGAGCCATCCTTCCTCCGGTCTCCAGCTAACTTCTTGGCTGACTTTGCACAATAGTATAACTCGAACTCTAATTGGATTCACTTGCACACTTGGCTAGTTGATACTCACACCAGAACATATAACAACCTTACTGGACTCTGGCTTTTCTTCTTCAAATTCCTCAAATTATGGGAAGCTAACTCAGTATTTTGAGCTTACAATGCTATTATCACTACACTCCTCGTTCCTTTCATTATTCCCCCTTAATGCAACCACACAACAGAGGGTTGCAAGAGATAAATTTATTTCCCTAGTAACTTCTCTCGCACCTATTCTTATGTTCTAGAGTGAAATATTGTCTATCTTACAGATGGTTTGAGGTACAAGCAATTTACCACAACAATAAAAATAATATTCTTTGTTATTATTCAATAGACAAGCATGCCATTATATAGGCAATGACATCTCTTATAAAATAGGAGGCTTAACAAAGTTCAAATAACAACTCACTTAACACTCATTTACAGTATGATCACCCCGTGAAACATGCCCTACTATGTGACTCATGATCTTGATCCAAAATAAAGGCTCTCTCCTTGCATGGTTTTAAACTGGGTCACCACAAACCTTGATGTGAATAGGGCCCATCAATTGTCCACATTATGTGGTTTTCGGATCCTCACACAAACCCTTTCAAGATCTATGAACTAACTTACTCGGTGTTTTTTTCGCCACTATGCTTGTACATCGTGGAAGTATAGAGAATCAAATCTTGCTTATTACAAAACTAAACAATAGAACACATACTGGAAAGAGATTTCACATTACATCCTATAAGAATCGCAATGTTCTTAATTGCAGACATTGTTGTTGATTGTTGTCACTTGATCTCGAACAACAAAAAAAGCGCCACGCACATCGAAGATTTCCCTTGACTTTAGTCGGTTTTGCATGAGAATGGAAATGGAACATTGGTGTCATGTTCCCCCACAATGTGAAATTTCCATTATTCACACAACCAAGAACACTAAAAAGAAAATCTTATCGTATTGCACACTACTGTCTGGATCTTGTTGCACATGATCACCATTGCCATTGAATGTATTCACTGATCGATCATCTTCAATGAAATATGGAAGTCATAGGATCATTGCAGTAAGAGGATCTCTGCAATCATTAGCTCTCCAATACAATCATTTATTCAGCATCCACAATACACACCACATTGAAAATATGAAAAATTGAAATGAAGCACAACCGTTGAAAAGCACATAATCACACCACAAACAAGTCACCACAATCAAGCGGTCCCATCATTGGCGCATCGACTAGAGGTCATTGATCGATCCCCAACCTAAAATTTATTTGTCCTCCAATATCATATTCCTAGCTTAGAAAATTTAGCTTTTGAGGATCAATGGTTACTAGGGTGTCGTGTAACACCGAAAATGTGTCAAGTAAGACAATTTTTTTCAATTTTCTAACACTTTTGAGAACTTGACTATTACCTTGATTTTGACTATTTTGACTATTTCTTTTATCGACACAAAATTTTGATGTGTACATGAATTTTGAAACCTTTTGCAACAAGGGACTTGACAAACTTGAAAGACTATGAGTTTCAATTGACATTCATGGAAAGAAAGTTTAATGAAATGAACACTATAATGGAACTTTATAGCACAAATTGACTTTACTAAAAAAACATCCACTAATATGTTTATTCTTCTAACTTGGCAAGATTTGATCCCTTTTAACTATGCACTTCTAAAAAATGATCGCATGCCAATCTATATTATTCTACTGGACTGCAATAGTTTCTATTTATTGTTTTAATACAAAGCAACATTAGTAATTAAAAACAATGTAACACCTCTTGATACACACCTCTTGCTTATATGGTCAAAATTCTTCAAGGTGAATCCAGATCCAAGTCTTGTGTTACCACCGATAAAAAAAAACCGTCCAAACACCGCACATGGATCTACTGATGATTCAACACCATAAAAAAATATGTGCCTCTCGTCGCAATGGATGATTCAAACCCGAGCTCACAGAATACATATTGCTTTCGGTTGTAAAACGTCTTCCTAATAACCCCGCAAACTACACAAGTAATTACCAATTGATGGCATTTAATCCCGTATCAATATCTTCACCGATATAGCCCCGAGAAAATGCAGACCCGGTAGGTGAGAGAGGCAAGATTCGAAGTCTAATCAACAAATTTCAATGTTAGGACAATGCAGATCCAACCTTGAGGCCAATGTGAAATACGGAGCTATCATCTACCGGAGCAAAATAGAAGTATATCTCGCCACCAAAAAAATAATTAAACACCCATCATAGGCTTTATTTGATGTTTTTTCTATGAAACCCGATACCAAATGAGATGTACGAGCAATTTGCATAGCAGTAAAAATAATCTTCGTTATTATTCAATAGACAAGGATGCCATTATATAGGTAATGACATCTCCTATAAAGTAAGAGGATTAACAAAGTTCAAATAACAACTCATTTAATAAAACAAGTTGATCTAACAACTCATAACAATATACAAGCTAAGACTAACCAATTTAATAATAACCAAATAGAGCACTAATAATATAATTTCGACATGGTTGGCTTAGTCTTCTTTGCAATTCTTGCAAAATCTCAAATTGTTCCAAGTCATTTAGACAATTCCACATAATCAATTATCTATCCACTTCTAAGGACATATCCTATAAGAGGGGTATTATCATCTTCTACGGGCCTTTGTACATTTAGTCTAATTTCTTTAGTGTGGATTACATTTTCTTTCTCTGTGCGATATTATGGTCTCTATGATGGTTTCTCGGGTTCAATATCAACTACTTCACAAATCCACTTCTAGTCTCCTACTATGGCTTCCCCATTTGGTTCCTTGGTTTCACACTTAAGGTCCACACCTCGTTCGCACACCCTCTCGGTCACTTCCGTGTTCTTTTCAGCAATCTATTCACTTCTCTAGGAGGGTCCTTCTCCGGAAACCTTCCTTATTTTACTCCTACTCACATTTGATTTCTTCTTCCCTTCAAAATTACTTGAACTTCCCCATTTATTGTGTCTTTTGGCCTCTCCTCAGTCTTTCAATCCTTCTCTTTTCTTCTCTTTGATCCTTTTCAGACCCTTCAAGAATCCTCTTTAATTTCAGCCCCTTCCCCTTCATCTTTCCTCTTCTAGGATTACATCATTTTGGCACCTACTTGACTACTCCATATTGTCTAGAATCAGCACCATGGCCTTTTCCATAGCTAGCATCTTGACCAAGAAAGGAAGTTGTCTAACAAACTTTCCTCTTAATCCAAATAGAAAATGTGTTTTAACAGAATCAAAAGAACAAAATATTTGGACACCAATTTAGTTACATACATGTCAATTGTAGTTTACATCCAATGGTCAACAACACGGGTCCATGAAACATCCAATTTGGGCAACATTTCAACTTTTTCCTCCATCCATTCGTATTCCTCTTTTTGTTCATGTCTAAAGTAGTAAAATTCCAACCGAGATAACAAGGTGGTTAATTGTTTTAAAAGCTCGCATCATAAATCTCATGAATGTCTCCATAAATATAATCCAAACATATCTTTTTAGCAAGAACTCTCGTCAAGATCTCTTCAACTTCTGCAAATTGTTTCATCTTGACTGTGACCATCCGTAACCCGACCGCAAAACAGAACACAAGACTACGTAGGAAACACAGGATAATTTTATTTTATTTTACTTGCTTGACACACAACACGACACAACATGTCATCACAAGGTTACAACCAACTCTGGGAACCACTTGTTACGAGTATGACCGCAAGGTCAACACGGAAACGTTCACACCCAAAAGGATAATACACTTTTCTTTTTTTTTTTGTGACAGAACAACATAGAAGTCCAACCACATGACACTCACACAACTAGGGCAAGCCACAGTAAGAAATGATTGAAGGTTATTTATTTTGATAAAACACCCTTTAACTCATGACTTATGTTTTCAGAGAGATTCAAGATATGATTCGCACGATTCATCTTACCAAACTAAATTATTTTCTTAAGCACTGTAGAGTAGTTCACTTATAGTCTTCTCATTATGACAATTATTTATTTTATTTATTTATTTGATAAAGGTGATAATTTAATTTCACAAGGCCATCTACTCACACTTACGCTACTAAATCTCATTCATACCCTTATGACAACATTGGTTCGCGTTCAACAAACTTAAGGGAAAATTACAAGGCACTTTGGATAAAGTTAAAGGAAGAAGTTCAATTGAGTTCATCCTTGAGACATCGTTCGTTATTACCAAGATTTAATTGGAGCTTGAGGTTTTATCCAGAAATATTAAAGATTTTACTTAGGCTTCATTGAAAGAGCTTTACAAAAGGAACTATTCACTTTCCAAAAAGGCTGAGAGATAAATTTCGTGGTTTCTATATTGTTTTCCCCTACTTATTAAATCTTATTATCTTCTAACAACTAACCATTGATTTCCCTAAACTCGTTTAAGAAGTCACCATATAAAGATAATGTTTGCTAGCTTAGCTAGGGTTAACAAATTATAAAAATTTTCTTTACAAGGATAGTTTCACCTTTGATTACTTCAGGAATCTCTTGTTCTCAAGTAAGTCATCTCTACATTAATTTATTTGAATATATATATTTAACTAACTTCTATAAGGGTTAACCACTCCATTTAATTTTACTTATATCACATCATTACAAGGTGTCAGAGAGTTTTGACTTAACACTTTATTCTCAAAATCAAGGTTTTACAATACTTATGCCAATGTAATGATTGAATATCATTTCTCACCAAGGTAAGTTACTAGTCTAACAACAAAAGGGAAAGAACACTTCACCACGTAGTTTTCCGAACATACCAAGACAAGAGATCTTCTAAACTCCTTGCAAGCAATGTTACAAAATTTACAACGCATTGAACTTTCTACAAAGAACTTCATAATTTGAACTGATGAAACTTTTACACTCTTTTCCTTTAATCTACTCGCATAATCCATCTGCACAAATATTTACTAGAGTCAGTTCGCTAGAACTGAGCATGATAAGATATAAACCTCACCTAATAATTTATGCCATCTAGCATTTAAATAAATGAAAGTTTGCAATACTCCCTATCAAATAATTTCTAACATGCATTCAAATCTTAACTGCACATCTCATGATAATACATTTCATACTCATTAATGTTCACTCCCCTAAGATCTGCTTACATGTGAACAAAATTCCAAGTGGCTAGATATACAACCTTAACCATGCAATTAATCATACTTAAATTACAGTAATAATAATATCGCTCACTTTATACCTTCAATCTACTTCTCCCATATATGTATCCAATAATATTATCTTTTAATTAAATAACGCACCAACGACGTTAAGTTTCTATAATAAATACAAGTATCAATCTTATATTATTCATCGATATTACTCAAGCATCAAACCTTCATAGATAATCAATGATTATATGTAAGTATAATTTTGATATTTACCTCACAATTTTAAGAATATACTTATGTTAACAAATATTCCACCAATCCACGAGTTCATATATTATTTAGATATCCTTTTGGTTGCTTATTACCATGTCTTTATATGTTTCTATTAGTATAAGAGTCCAACTCGTTGGAATGAGTCACGATCAACAAGTATTGTCATATTTTGCTAATATGTCAAAGATACATTTGACTAGCTAAGATATGTAAGCGTGGTCCAAGCCACTATAAATACAAGTATCAACATTATCTCAACTCCCAATTGAGATGCAAGTATCAATTTTTAGCTAACATAATAATCATCGTAAATGCCAGAAAATATTCCACTCGTTAACCAAGTATTGAAATAACATATTTATCCTTACTGGTTACCTGATAACATAATATATCATGTTATATAATTCAACCTCCACTTGCATACCCCAATTTATGGGTATTAATTATTGTTCTATATAATGAAGTTAAATAATTTCAGGTCAACTTCTATCCTTACTGTCATACATGGTATGTACAGTCCCATTATGGCAGTTGTCACCTTTACTTAAGGCTGTGTATGAATCCATTTTAGGGTAGTTCTCATAACTTCCCTATTCATCTGTTTTCCTACCAAAAAGCATTTCAACAAGCTTATAAGTCAAAGTATAGGATAAATTTGTAATTTCATATTTCAAGCATTGCCTGAATTCATATGCCTGAGGGCCATCACATGTCAGTCAACTTGAAGAATGTACACATTCATGAGAGTTCGATGTATCCAATATTACTTTAACTGATTTGAAGATCCAAGTAGTGCCTCAAACTTAAGCCATATAATTATCCACGCAAGCTAACGTCTTAAGAGCTTACCGTATTCAAAAAGGTCACAAAAAACCCCATTAACACATGCTTCACGAGCGTCCCAATCAAAAATAAGCTCATAGTAATAATAATAATAGAGGGCCTAGTGAGGGGTTTTCAATAATCCCCAAGGTAAACGGTAATCAAAAGAGTCAGATGGTATCTAGAAAGACCAGTAAAACCAGTACGAATCCCCAAATAAAAGCCCCCAATCCTAATGGGGTTTATATTATTATCAATCCTCATTAAAAGACAAACACAGTCTTCCGAGAAAAATTCCCGTTTTCAAGCCATGTTCTACATATTAAAACAATACAAGAAGTATTCTAAAACTCATTCACACACCACAATATTTTCTACAGAGACCACTGTTCACAGGATAAAACATGGCAAAAAGATAAACCAACTTTATAAGATCGCTAAGCAAGAATCACTGGAGAGAGATTTCTTCTTGTCAAAAAGGTAATTAAGATAAACTGTAAAGGGGGAGAGAGATCAGCTCATGCAATTATGATTATAAGTCATACCCATCTCTACAGAATTCAAACAAAAATTACAGAGATTGATTTACCCAAATACTAAAGGGAATAAATTATTAAGAGAGAGGGTTAGGGCTTATCATGCCTTTAATGCGCTTCCCAAGACCAGGACACGCTGAAACAGGACCTGCAACAGCAACCCAAGCCTAATTCCATTTTCTTCAAGCTTGTTGGGCGCCCAAACATCGATCATCTCCACGTTGGCACAGGCAAGGAGTTCACGGCCAAGGTAGGTGGTCTAAATACTTGCCAACATCCTCCCAACGCGTGTCAAAAGGGAATGTTACAGTGGAACATGGACATCCATCCAGCACAATGGAAAATCAAATTTTTGTTTTGTATGGTGTGGAAGCACCCACGAGGAAGCAAACTGTTTGACAAACTGCCTCAAAGAGATGTAGTCTCACGGGCTGCTATCCTTGTTGGAAATTCACAAAACAAAGGTCAACAAAACAACTAACAGGTCAACCTGATCAGGACGCCTTTACCAGAAGTTCATATAATTGCAAAGCAAATTGTGCTTCATGAATATTCTGATATGAAACAGATCCACCTCTATGAGATTCTCTTCCATGAGTTACATCGTAAAACAAGTAAGGTCTCAATAGAGAATCTTTGTAATAAATTTCATCAGGTCTCCTGGTAACACTCTCACTGTCACTTAATCGATTTTGATAAAAATATCTTGAAGGAGAATCCCGAATTTGAGGATGCATTCGATACTGAACAGATAACAACATAGTTGGACAACCTGCTTGTTGGAAGCGCTCAAAAAGGCTTCTACTATACTGCAACATGCCTGCTGCCTGGCTAATTACTGTTGCAGGCCGTTGCTGTGGATCCCCGACAAGAACACACCTCGCAGCACCCAATGAAAGTGGAGGTAACACGCCTACTTCACTAGCTTGTAGCTTCCCTCATGAAGGAACCACGAAGGCACGGCTCGAATAAGAAGAACAGGGTGTCAAAAAAAAACTAGGGACTGCGCCCAACTGCGGGAGCTTAAACACCAATAAGAAAACAAAGAACTCAGCAAAAGCCTCCCCCCTCCAATCTCACGCAGCCAACAACAATGCAGGCATTGGAAGAAGACAAAGACAACAAGGGAGAAATAATAATAAATCTCATTTACGAGGTAATGGCCAAAGCATGGAGGAAAAAGGCGTTCCACTCCCGTCAAAGGCCAATTCATCATTTAATTAAAGCCTGACAAGGGGAAGAAAAACAGGCGGCCCAATAAAAAAATCTTACACTTCCTCCACCCAAACTCTGAGGCATTAACAAAAAAGAGAGAAACAAAAAGAAAGGAAAAGGACAAGGAATTCCTCCACGCCAAGCATGGCATAAATAATTTAAAACAAGGAACAATACAAGTGGTCACCAAGGCGTATAAGCAGAGTGTGAACTATACAAAAAAAATAAATTGCTTGACAAAAGAACCTACACTATAGTTTACAACCCCATACGCCTTTGCTAACCAAAACTACATAACCTCAAAATGGAATAAATTAAATTAATCACAATTCATTTTAAAAATTCCGTTAGTTGACAACTTTGACTGGTAGCAAAGAAACAACTGCAAAGTATAACTGATATCCGTTCTTATATTATTTATTTTTATTATGTTTTAAAATGTCGCGACACCTAAACGGGGTTAAAAAAATCGTTTAGGACCTAGCACAAAAGTGACAACAATTAATAATAATAATAATAATACTAATAATTTAATCGAGAGGTCGAGCACGAGAGTGACCAATACTACGGAAAAATATCTTGAAGGCAATTAAACAACAATCAACCGGAGGTTCGATATAGCCAGAACAAGGTCTTCCTTTAATAGAATAAAACGTGAGGGACACTGCGGGGCCAACGACCAAAACCATCGACACTAGCGAAAGTAGGAAAGCTCAACAAGACGAAGACACCAACGTTTCAAAGAAAATGCAACGGCGTTCAACCCTAAGAAGCATGGTCGTCACAGAACAACAGAGTAATGATGGATGGGGCATTACATTCTCCTCCCCTTAAGAAAGCATCGTCCTCGATGCGACATAACACAAGGAAATGAACGGCGCAATAACAAAATAAATAAAAATAATAATATGGGTGCGATTAAATTTAAGGTTACATTTTCTTAAAGTACTGGCAATGCCATGGGATGGCCTTAGGGACATGTGGCTGAAATTTTAACTTCCAAGGTTCTGTGAAGATTGGCAGTTCCCTCTTATTCATTATTTCATTAGTCCCTTTCCATTAACATTATTTTTAGTTGAAATTTCAGTAAAATTTCATTGTTGGAGAGCTTAGTTTATTCCTTATTGTGGGTGCCCTATCATGAACTACACAACACCCTACCGGGGTCAGACAAGACACTACAAATTAACAAACACAAAGCATGTACTTCATGACTGCATTACATCACAAAATATTACTCAAATAAGGAAGGGGATAGGCACGGCCCACATAGCCTAGTACTCGTCACACATCTAAAACTGACATGCAAAATACTCAAACAACGAGTATTCTACAAACCCACCGGACATTTCCTCAATTCATGAGATAAAAACAAAAATATTCACATAACTCCGAACAAAAACTACATGGTACATAGGTACACATGGGAGCACAACCATAACCAATGCTTATGAGTACACATACATCATAACACTACATAGAAGCATCGTAAAATAACCACCCACTCCCAAGTATTACAAAGCCACTCCATATAACTCCTCGAGAGAAGAACATACATAGTGCCAAAACCAAGTCGGGTCACTCAACCTTAGAGCCCCATCAAGAATATCAGGTCACTCAACCATAGAGTGTCATAAAGAATAACAGGTCACTCAACCATAGAGGACCGTCTCCTTTCTCCTTTTAATGAGGCCGGGTCACCCTATGGCCCTAGGCACATAGAGCCCCGTCACCCCCAACTCAAGTGACATAATAACTCGTGGTCCAACAACCCACTAGTTATCTGTAACTCCTTGGGGCATACCCCCATACAACGAAGCGGGTCCATGGGCCCAACCATTCCATGGTGCATCCCATGACCCTATTCCACACATCACGACAATAGAACCAGCATAACAATCCGATCCAAAATGCCAAGTGGCAAAGTACAAGCCTTGGGCAAGGCGGTACAATCTTAAAATTTAGAAGAAGATTCAAAACCAAGCAAAACAACTGACCAAATGGCCATAGTTAGTGCAAAAATATGAGTGTTAGTACCACAAACCAAGGAAATGCCCAAAATGTAAGCATGGCAATCAAGAAAATTGTTGGTCCTTGCAAAATAAAGTAAAAAGCTCAATTTACGAATAAAATACACTTATAATAATGTCACATTACGATAAATGTGTGGCCTTATCTAGCCACCAAAGGGGTACTCAACGAGTTGCTAGCACTCGGAACATCGAGCCTCAGCTCATAAAATATATATCAATAATACAACTGTCATCATCTCGATCGGAATCATCTCGCCACAACTTCAACAAGGCTCAACATAGTCAAAATAACATAGGTTGAATCTATATGACAACCATATCAGGAGAGAGAAAGAAAGTACAAGTCACCATCTACTGAGCCTAAGGTGTCCGCGAAACACAATATGCATGACACCCGTTGAGCAAGTGCCACACATACCAAACGAACAAAAGTGGGTTTTCAGCCTATGTAAGGCTCCACTTCCTATCTCGTACTCGGCTCGAGTGACTGGTCAACGGTACACATTTTCTCACTCCATACATACACAATTTACCGATTTCCCTCAGGGTCGGTTAGTGTAAGGTTCACAACATAACATGTAACTACATCACTAACACAATGGTGGTACACACATAACTACCATAACGTCTTACGTATGGTATGTATATAGGGTAGATCACAATCATACATTCACCGGGTGCATTACATCACTTTACCACATTCTGCACCCAAAGTGCAATCACTATACGATAGGGTTCATACACTCACCATATGACCCTAAATCACGACATGAATCATTACATATCACACAAATCATACATATGATGGACATAATAACATCACAACATAACATTCATTGCTACATACAAGGTGATACACACATTTCTTCAAAACATGGTAAAACATCATGATCTGACTTAATTCACTTTACATCAATCCAGTCATACACATATCGACACACCCACATATCACAATATGCCACAATGCTTCAACACTCCATCATCCACATTAGAATACTTTTCACACATCACAAGTAGTAATTCACATGTGAACTCTTCATAGAATCCACAAGAAGGAGAGAGAACACTCCCATCCTCAGCACATCAACATGATAACAAATACGCACTAAGTGACATACACATCATGTGCGTTCACAATATCACAATTACAACACGGATCACATCACGCTTAAAGCACATTACTCTTCCAATATCAACCACCATCATGCAATACCATCACCATCATCTAATGTAACATTATCATATCACGCCATCACCAACATGACTCCAATCCGGCCCATAGGTTCGAGAGCATGAACCTACGCTCACGATACCAAATGTAACGACTGCAAAAACAGCACACAAGACTACGTAGGAAACACGGGATAATTTTATTTTATTTTACTTGCTTGACACACAACACGACACAACATGTTATCACGAGGTTACTGACCAACTCTGGGAACCACTTGTTACGAGTATGACCACAAGGTCGGCACGGAAGCGTTCACACCCAAAAAGGATAATACACTTTTCTTTTCTTTTTGACAGAACAACATAGAAGTCCAACCACATGACACTCACACAGCTAGGGCAAGCCATAGTAAGAAATGATTGAAGGTTATTTACTTTGATAAAACACCCTTTAACTCATGACTTATGTTTCGAGAGAGATTCAAGATATGATTCGCACGATTCATCTTACCGAACTAAATTATTTTCTTAAGCACTTTGTAGAGTAGTTCACTTATAGTCTTCTCATTATGACAATTATTTATTTTATTTATTTATTTGATAAAGGTGATAATTTAATTTCTGAGGCCATCTATTCACACTTACGCTACTAAATCTCATTCATGCCCTTATGACAACATTGGTTCGCGTTCAACAAACTTAAGAGAAAATTACAAGGCACCTTGGATAAAGTTAAAGGAAGAAGGTCAATTGAGTTCATCCTTGAGACATCGTTAGTTATTACCAAGATTTAATTGGAGCTTGAGGTTTTATCTAGAAATATTAAAGATTTTACTTAGGCTTCATTGAAAGAGCTTTACAAAAGGAACTATTCACTTTCCAAAAAGGCTGAGAGATAAATTTCGTGGTTTCTATATTGTTTCCCCCTACTTATTAAATCTTATTATCTTCTAACAACTAACCATTGGTTTCCCTTAAACTCGTTTAAGAAGTCACCATATAAAGATAATGTTTGCTAGCTTAGCTAGGGTTAACAAATTATAAAAATTTTCTTTACAAGGATAGTTTCACCTTTGATTACTTGAGAATCTCTTGTTCTCAAGTAAGTCATCTCTACATTAATTTATTTGAATATATATATTTAGCTAACTTCTATAAGGGTTAACCACTCCATTTAATTTTACTTATATCACATCATTACAAGGTGTCAGAGAGTTTTGACTTAACACTTTATTTTCAAAATCAAGGTTTTACAATACTTATGTCAATGTAATGATTGAATATTATTTCTCACAAAGGTAAGTTACTAGTTTAACAACAAAAAGGAAAGGACACTTCATCACGTAGTTTTCCGAACATACCAAGACAAGAGATCTTCTAAACTCCTTTGCAAGCAATGTTACAAAATTTACAACGCATTGAACTTTCTACAAAGAACTTCATAATTTGAACTGATGAAACTTTTACACTCTTTTCCTTTAATCTACTCGCATAATCCATCTGCACAAATATTTACTAGAGTCAGTTCGCTAGAACTGAGCATGATAAGATATAAACCTCACCTAATAACTTATGCCATCTAGCATTTAAATAAATGAAAGTTTTGATACTCCTATCAAATAATTTCTAACATGCATTCAAATCTTAACTGCACATCTCATGATAATACATTTCATACTCATTAATGTTCACTCCCCTAAGATCTGCTTACATGTGAACAAAATTCCAAGTGGCTAGATATATCTGACCTTAATCATGCGATTAATCATACTTAAATTACAGTAATAATAATATCGCTCACTTTATACCTTCAATCTACTTCTCCCATATATGTATCCAATAATATTATCTTTTAATTAAATAACCGCACCAACGACGTTAAGTTTCTATAATAAATACAAGTATCAATCTTATATTATTCATCGATATTACTCAAGCATCAAACCTTCATAGATAATCAATGATTATATGTAAGTATAATTTTGATATTTACCTCACAATTTTAAGAATATACTTATGTTAACAAATATTCCACCAATCCACGAGTTCATATATTATTTAGATATCCTTTTGGTTGCTTATTACCATGTCTTTATATGTTTCTATTAGTATAAGAGTCCAACTCGTTGGAATGAGTCACGATCAGCAGTATTGTCATATTTTGCTAATATGTCAAAGATACATTTGACTAGCTAAGATATGTAAGTGTGGTCCAAGCCACTATAAATACAAGTATCAACATTATCTCAACTCCCAATTGAGATGCAAGTATCAATTTTTAGCTAACATAATAATCATCGTAAATGCCAAAAAATATTCCACTCGTTAACCAAGTATTGAAATAACATATTTATCCTTACTGGTTACCTGATAACATAATATATCATGTTATATAATTCAACCTCCACTTGCATACCCCAATTTATGGGTATTAATTATTGTTCTATATAATGAAGTTAAATAATTTCAGGTCAACTTCTATCCTTACTGTCATACATGGTATGTACAGTCCCATTATGGCGAGTTGTCACCTTTACTTAAGAAATTTGTGTATGAATCCATTTTAGGGTAGTTCTCATAACTTCCCTATTCATACATTTTCCTACCAAAAGCATTTCAACAAGCTTATAAGTCAAAGTATAGGATAAATTTGTAATTTCATATTTCAAGCATTGCTGAATTCATATCCACGAGGGCCATCACATGTCAATCAAACTTGAAGAATGTACACATTCATGAGAGTTCGATGTATCAATATTACTTTAACTTATTTGAAGATCCAAGTAGTGCCTCGACTTAAGCCATATAATTATCCACGCAAGCTAACGTATTAAGAGCTTACCGTATTCAAAAGAGTCACAAAAAAACCCCATTAACACATGCTTCACGAGCGTTCCCAATCAAAAAAATAAGCTCATAGTAATAATAATAACAGAGGGCCTAGTGAGGGGTTTCAATAATCCCAAAGTAAGCGGTAATCAAAAGAGTCGGATGGTATCTAGAAAGACCAAGTAAAACAGATCGAATCCCCAAAAAAAGCCCCCAATCCTAATGGGGTTTATATTATTATCAATCCTCATTAAAAGACAAACACAGTCTTCGAGAAAATTCCGTTTTCAAGCCATGTTCTACATAATAAAAACAATACAAGAAATATTCTAAAACTCATTCACACACCACAATATTTTCTACAGAGACCACTGTTCACAGGATAAAACATGGCAAAAAGATAAACCAACTTTATAAGATCGATAAGCAAGAATCACTGGAGAGAGATTTCTTCTTGTCAAAAAGGTAATTAAGATAAACTGTAAAGGGGGAGAGAGATCAGCTCATGCAATTATGATTATAAGTCATCCGAAACCCATCTCTACAGAATTCAAACAAAATTGCTAGAGATTGATTTACCCAAATACTAAAGGGAATAAATTATTAAGAGAGAGGGTTAGGGCTTATCATGCCTTTAATGCGCTTCCCAAGACCAGGACACACTGAAACAGGACCTGCAACAGCAACCCAAGCCTAATTCCATTTTCTTCAAGCTTGTTGGGCGCCCAAACATCGATCATCTCCACGTTGGCACAGGCAAGAGTTCACGGCCAAGGTAGGTGGTCTAAAATACTTGCCAACATCCTCCCAACGCGTGTCAAAAGGGAATGTTATAGCGGAACATGGACATCCATCCAGCACAATGGAAAATCAAATTTTTGTTTTGTATGGTGTGGAAGCACGCACGAGGAAGCAAACTGTTTGACAAACTGCCTCAAAGAGATCTAGTCTCACGGGCTGCTATCCTTGTTGGAAATTCACAAAACAAAGGTCAACAAAACAACTAACAGGTCAACCTGATCAGGACGCCTTTACCAGCAAGTTCATATAATTGCAAAGCAAATTGTGCTTCATGAATATTCTGATATGAAACAGATCCACCTCTATGAGATTCTCTTCCATGAGTTACATCATAAAACAAGTAAGGTCTCGATAGAGAATCTTTGTAATAAATTTCATCAGGTCTCCTGGTAACACTCTCACTGTCACTTAATCGATTTTGATAAAAATATCTTGAAGGAGAATCCGAATTTGAGGATGCATTCGATACTGAGCAGATAACAACATAGTTGGACAACCTGCTTGTTGGAAGCGCTCAAAAAGGCTTCTACTATACTGCAACATGCATTTGCTCGGCTAATTCTTATTGCGAGCCGTTCTTTGTGGATCCCGACAAGAACACACCTCGCAAACACCCAATGAAAGTGGAGGTAACACGCCTACTTCACTAGCTTGTAGCTTCACTCATGAAGGCAAGCCCAGAATACAAGAACAGTAGTGTCAAAAAAAAAACTAGGGATCGCGCCAAGCTGGAGCTTAAACACCAATAAGAAAAAAAAAAACTCAACAAAAGCCTCCCCCCCAATCTCACGCGGCCAAGAACAATGCGGTCTTTGGAAGAAGACAAAGAAGACAAGGAGAAATAATAATAAATCCCATTTGAAGGGTAAGCGGCCAGCATGGAGGAAAAAGGCGTTCCACTCCAGCAAAGGCCAATTCATCATTTAATTAAAGCTGACAAGGGAAGAAAAACAGGCGGCCCAATAAAAAAATCTTACACTTCCTCCACCCAAACCTGACAGGCATTAACAGCAAAGAGAGAGAAACACAAAAAAGAAAGGAAGAGGACAAGGAATTCCTCCACGCCAAGCATGGCATAAAAATTTTAAAACATGGAACAAAACAAGTGGTCTCCAAGGCGTATGAGCAAGAGTGAGAATTATACAAAAAAAATAAATAAATAAATTGCTTGACAAAAGAACCTACACTATAGCTTACAACCCATACGCCTTTGCTAACCAAAACTACATAACCTCAAAATGGAATAAATTAAATTAATCACAATTCATTTTAAAAATTCCGTTAGTTCGACAACCCGATGTGATAAACAAGCTGCAAGTATAACTCGATATCCGTTATTTTATTATTTATTTTTATTATGTTTTAAAATGTCGCGACACCTAAACGGTGTTAAAAAAATCGTTTAGGACTCCAAAGCACAAAAGTGACAACAATTAAAAATAATAATAATAATAATAATAATAATAATACTAATAATTTAATCGAGAGGTCAAGCACGAGAGTGACCAATACTACGGAAAAATATCTTGCAGGCAATTAAACAACAATCAACCTAGGAGGTTCGATATAGCTAGAACAAGGTCTTCCTTTAATAGAATAAAACGCGAGGGACATCAAGGGGCCAGCGACCAAAACCATCGACACTAGCGAAAGCAGAAAGCTCAACAAGATGAAGACACCAACGTTTCAAAGAAAACGCAACGGCGTTCAACCCTAAGAAGCATGGTCGTCACAGAACAACAGAGTAATGATGGATGGGGCATTACACCATCGTTCCACATCTCTTTGTCATGGAAGCCATCTTAAAATTTTCAGTGTCCCGATAATATAACTATTATCGTGAAGGATTCTCGATTACGACATAAAGACTGCAATAGGTTATAGTCTAGGTTAATGCATATTAAGTTCTGCATCAGAAGCAACACACACATGAGTGATTAGGCCTTGGTTCGTAGTTGCACAAGAATGCTTACAAAGAAAACATAATTCAAGGAAAGAAAAGACAAAGAATGGGAAAGTGCATAAAATAACATGAATACTCGAATCGAACACAAAGATGCTCAAGAATGGAAGGAATTCAACTAAAATTCTAATACGATCTTAGGTCAATTGCCTCTACGAATAGCACTTGTATAGTTTAATACATTATGAGGCAAATTGTTGAGTTATCGGGTCCTTTTTTTCTTCTTCTTCTACCAAAAGAAGCTATTCACATTTTGTATTTATCTAAGAGAGCATTATATCTTCTATCATCCGTCCTATCTAAATTACGCATTCTGATGGGATGTGCAATCATACAAAATAATCACACGTCAACTTTCTAATCCTTTTTACACTCCAACAAATATCATTGCCCATGGGCGATGGTATCGGGTTTGGTTTTTCTATATCGATGCCATCGCCTACGAGAAATGGCACCGAGTATTTATACCCCTCTTTATCTCATTTAGATCACATTAACAATCAATAAAACATTCATAAAGGCACCACTCGATATTGTTCACACAATGTCGCACTATTTTGCACCTACTTGTTGGACTTGAGGATTTAGAGGTTAGCTTTTTGCATTTGGATCACCATAATGAGTTAGGAATAGAGGTCCTCTTTTTATCTTTCCCCTTCTCCACCCATAGTGATTTTGTCTTTGTGTTTCTCTCTCTGGGAAGGATTGTGCATCGAGAGTCTCACACACGCTACATGTAAGTATTTATAACCTTTTTTAGTTTTTTTCCTCGCACTTGTATGTTGTTGATTAGTCATTCATTGCAATAGACTAGAGTAGATGTATGTTTACTTTGAACTATTGCTTTGACTTATTATATTACGCCCCTTGGCTTTATCCATCCCTTGATCTACCTCTATTATGAATCCTAATGTGATATTTATCATTATCTTAGGTGTAGTTCTTGAAACCTATAGCTATCTTAGGGTTAGGGTCACAATCCTCTAGAATTACATCACTAGCACTCCTTGAGCACGTTTGGTATCTGCATAGATTGTTCGGACCTAGATTCGATCCCTACTTTTGAGAACCCACCTGGTAACATATCTTTGTTTTTCATTCACTCTAGGGAACCTAGCGTGAATTTTACTCTTTCCTAAATTAGGTCGATTTGTTTCGCTTCTTAATTTTTCCTTATTTTCCTATGCGCTCAACCCCTAAGTGGAACCCTATTATAGGACTAATCCTATTTGCACATCATTCTTCTACTTGTGATGTCATCAACCCTTATGCAAGCTTCGCACCGTCGACATGTTCCTATCATCGTTAATTTCACACTTGTCCTCTATGTTATTGACCCTATCTGCAAGCTTCCGCCCGATTGATCCCGATCAGATATTTTACCGAGAAATTCTTTTTCAAGAATCAAATCTTCACAATGGAATACTTAGTGATTCTACTACATCTTCTACCAAGACACCTTTGTATGGAAACATTAACAACATGGTTGATGATTTCCCTAATTCTATTCCTTATCAGATGAACTAATTTTTCGTAGGAGCTACTAATACAAAGAAGCCAACCCACCACCTCGTAATGTACAAACCAAATCCAACATTTGAAACTATGTCTTTGAAACATACGAAGGGGAACATGAAGAAATCCCTAATTCTAGTCATACTCCCTTGTATGCAAAAAAATCTTCAAAAATTCCATGAATATGTAGGAGAGTCACTCGACATGTTGCAAAAATGCATTGAAAACTATCTTTCTAACAAATTGGATTCAAATATCAATCATTCTGAGCCTCCTCCAAATGGAGCAAATGATGATCCAACCAATAACACAAATCTTCCTCCAAATAACAATCCTACTCAACTCATCATACAACTCACCGATTATCGAAGTCAACAACAAACTTTTTGATCGCAATTCAATTCTTGCAAATGCAAACAATCTACCTCAACTTTTAGTTGACTACAAATGATCTCTTGGGCACAAAAACCAAGGTCAAACCCCTCCTCTTCTAGTTGAAATTAATGGAGAACCCATTGCCCAACCTCTCATCCACAAAAAATTCATTGAATCCATTCAAAGAGAACCTCTTGCTCCCTACATCGTTTTCATAGACATTAGAGGGATCACCCCTTCCATCTCTTACAATGGCTCTACCGATCCTACCCTTCGTATCAAGGCCTTTGTCAACCTTTATATTAATGGATCAAAGCCAATTCTTATGCCGCCACCAAATTATAAGTTGAGACACTCACAAGCAATTTGGATTGGTACCATATTGTTTCGCCAACTCTATTGTCAAACTTGAAAACTTGGTGACCGTCGTTGCAAACAAAATTCAATATCATGACCTTCCTAAAAACAACATCAATTGCAAACAAAAGGACAACAAATCTACCCGAGATTTCATCAAGCATTGGAAGACCTTATCCACTAAGGCCGAACACAACATGCCTAATGGGAGTTTATTTTAGCTATTCCTTAGGGCACTCAAACCTCACCTTCAATACAAGGTGAGATCCTTCTCTCCTACCTCTTTGGAAGAAGCATTTGAAAAATCAAAGCGAAAAAAATTACCTCATGAAGAAATTCAAAAACCTTCCCCAAACAACCACCACCTAAAACCATTCAAGTCCTCATGTGTCCTAGAAACAAGAATGCAACTTATGATGGAGTCACAAACACTCTTCCTCAAGGCACTTCTTCTAATAGGACTATCCATAACATTGACCAATCTACCTCTAAATCACAAGGAAATTCTCTTTCTTCCTCTTCCGCTAATTGTTGACACCTTTGTCTAAGGAGTTGAGACGATGACTACCCCGATCATTCACCATGGTTAGACCCTTCTCGACCTCTTCCTTAATGGCATGACGAAAGTAAATTTTGTTGGTGGCATGCTAATTAGGGCCATTCTTATGATAATTGATGTGCCTTCCATCTTTTGCCTATCGCAACCGTAAGACACCGTGTTAGGTGCAACAAGAAGACGATTTACAAACCCGACGATTTGGTCAATCTCACTTCCTTACTTGTAAGTCCCAATGGCCGACCTTTCTCCTAGATCTCCTCTCGCAATCCGAAGATACGTCTTTGATAAACTTGTATCACGTCTTCTCTCGTTAATGAAGAAATTAATGTTTTAGAAGAGTCTAGTCCCACTCCTGAGTGGCGACTTCCTAAAAAGTCATATAATGAAGTATATTCCCATCTAAATAGATTTCAGCTTTTAGCTTCTACAGTGTTTAAAACTAGAGAGTCTGTAATTCAGGTAGCCCAGAGTAATAACAGTGAATACAATATCCCGCTGATTGATAAAGCTGATTTGAAGTCTTTAAAGAAGCAATCCACATATAAGTTTGCACATGTTGGATGCGTACAGATAGGGATCACACCCTTGTTTCGAAGAGGTTTAAATGCTAGTATCCTATGTTGTCTTATGGACCTTAGGTTTGATAATTTCAAAGACAGTCTTTTAGCTGCTGTACAAACTGGCCTTCACAATGGCCCCATATCCTTTGAAGTTTTCCCAAATTACCCAGTGTCACTTACCAAAGATGACCTTCTTCAGGATGTTTTAAAGTTGCATCTTGCAACTACAGGATTAAATATGCGCGTAGGATCTTGTCCCCTCGCCATACATTATAAGATCATTTACAGGCTGGTCAATACCATGAACCCAGCTGTAAAGCATGGAGTGTCCAAGGGCAGTAGCGTGGTGACACACGTAAATTTAGAAACTCAAAAGATTGAGCCTGAGCTCATTTCATGGTCTGACATTAAAGTCCCAAGAGAATGGACTCTTGCCAAAAAGTTTGTTCGTGACATCACACCCAAATTAGAAAATGCAACATCGTCACAGAGAATAAAACAAATGTGACACTCTGGCCAGAAGAAATTCGGATGTCGGCAGAACATCCGACATTGTGCCAAAGAAAAGCGATTACAAAGAAGCAACTCAAGAGTTTCTACATCTTCCTACTTTTTGTAGGCGAATCTTTCGCTCCTCAAGAAGAAAACAAAGAAAAGATATTCTTGTGTAGTCATAAAACGTTAACTCATTATCCTTCTACTGATTTTTTATGGTGTACAGATTGTGAGAAACTTGTAAGCCAGAAGTATGCCCCTATCAACGGGCCAACAATCAATATGGCTTCATCTAGCACAAGAACAAGATTTCTACTACAGATCAACATGAGTTGATTTCTCCTGATGAAACCCAGAAGGCTGTATTCTGGTATCAAAGAGCAGTCAACAAGGAGATAGAGCCATCAGAAAGCTCTAAGATGCTCAACTGGACCAACAAGGCCCTTTGTCTGTTCATGAAGAAGTAAGTACCTATTCAAAAGCTCTCTAACTGGAAAATACTTTAAAAGCTGAAGAGCCGAGGAAAAAGGAAATACAAAGCAGAGCATTGCAATTGCTAAATGGTAGAATTGATCATATAGACAAAGCGTAAAGCAAGTAGAAACAACTGTTCAAAATATTTCTACTAATCTACCAGAAGCAATTTCTCAAAGAGTCACCGATTTAAGATAAACCATTAGTAGACCATACAGTCGGTCTCAAAAGCACTATTGTTTCTAGGACTACACAGACAAATGAGTTAATAGAATCTGGTATATCTCAGTTGCAAGATGACAATGAAAAAACCCATTCAAGAATAGATGATATCCAGAAATGTCTGACACAGGAACTTCCTAGAATAATTCCTAAGATAAATGAGCTGAATCAGAGAATGACTCCTAGGAAAGAAGGAGACTGGACCAGAGCCGTCTCTTGGTCAGAAGTCCAGAACTTAGCCAGTCCTACTCCTAAGAAATCCTACAAAGAAGTGCTTGAAGAATATAAACCTCTCTTTTTCAAAGATAAAGAGGTTAACATGTTAAGTATTGAAGGCACTCGAAAGTCATATTGAGGATCCACAGTTTGAGCCACCAGTGTTCGATGAACACATGGGAGAAACTAGTCCTCCGGATTCCAAGCACCACGAGAATCAAACCTTACAACCCTATTTCTATAGGGTTGAGTGTAAATCCACTGCAGAAGTCAAAGAATTGATTCATGCCATGATAGGATGGGGTAACACCCAGCAAGAAACATATGGCAGGACTCCCAAGAATATAGCCGCCACCATTGTTAATGGATTTGTTGGCATATTAAAAGAATGGTGGGATGTTCTTCCTAACAAAGCTGCAATTCTTGAAACAGGTTTTACAGGTCTAACTGCAGCATTGATCAAAGAATTCATCGGTAATATCGATGATGATAAGATGATGAATACAGCCATGTTCCTCAGAGCACGCTTA
Organism: Taxus wallichiana var. yunnanensis; assembly: GCA_018340775.1. NCBI lineage: Eukaryota > Viridiplantae > Streptophyta > Pinopsida > Cupressales > Taxaceae > Taxus > Taxus wallichiana. The sequence continues at coordinate 45,657,289 of CM031241.1, forward strand.
TGTGACATGACTCGCATAAAGGAGTACCAATGCTTTATGCAGAAGCTCTACTACAGCTCTGGCAACATAAATGATGAGACCATGCGTCTCCGGTACATAGAGTCATTTCCGCCTTTCTTTGCTACTCAATACAGAAAGGCCATGCATGGTATGAAAACTTCTGAACTCAGTTTTGGTCATATTAATCAAATTATTGACCAATGTAATGCCAAGATGTGCAAGGAAAATGGGAACGCATAAGCAAGCGTTCAAACACCGTAAAGCATTAAACAATACTTTACGTGAAGCAGGTATCTGCTAACCGGAACCCTTTGGGTGTCAGATTTAGAAATACAAGCTTCCCGCAAGAAGTCATCTTGCAAAAGTTGTTTTTCAAAGGGGAAGGGTGTCGCGGCGTGAGAAAAGAAAAAAGAAAAATACAGAGAGTTCAGAGAAGGAAAGCCTAAGAAAAAGTTCAAATTTAGAAGATACAAGCATCTAGGCAAATCTAAAAGATTCAAGCCAACTTGTTACATCTGCAAGGAGGATCATTATGCAAATAAGTGTCCTCAAAGAGACACTGCCAAAGGTAAGGCCAAGGTAAATGCCTTATCCTTAAAAGGAATTGAAGAAGATGAATATGCTTTCATTTGATTACGACAGTCTATCGTCGATATTTCTTATGCCTCCATTGATGGTGAAGCCTGTAATATAGTTCGGCATGCTTCACCGAAGATAGTGATGATCTTGATGAGAGTGGGTATGACTCACTTCCTTCATTTGCTCGCTTCAGTATAAATATGGTTTCTAACTTCATACATCCCATGATTCCACCAAGTGCAGATCTCTTAAGAAGGCAAGTTGAGAGCCTTCAATCTGTTTATGATAGTTGTCCCCCTTGGGACACTGCTCGGAAAATGTCTCTGAACAAGGAGCTCAGAGATTTACAAGATAAATATATCAGGCAACAGGAGCTTGAACAAAGTCAAGCACAGTGTAAAGCAGAACAGGTGCCTGATGAGCCTTTTGAAGCCTTTCCCATAAGGCCACCATTCCAGCAGAGGATCCGTCAAAGACAAACTCCCACCAGGGGAAGATTCGGATCTTGGCGTGGCCATGGCAGAGGAATAAGTCCCCCAGTCTATTCTTCTTATGAGGAAGGACAATCCTCTGTTGATTCAAAAAAGGTTTACGTAACCCTGGAGAAAATCCAGGATTGAATTACTTGAAAAGGTGCTTGCTAATGCCATCAAGAATACAAGTGATTGCGAGAAGAAGAAAGTGAAAAGAAGATCCGAGAAGAAGATCTTCAAGAAACATACCGAGAATCTTGCAAAGCGCAAGAAAGATCAAACAGATGAAGCAAAGGTATGTACTTTAAGTTGTACTCAGAACCCCTTCATTGCAATAACTATCTGCATCCCTCACATTAAGCCATACAGTCTTGATGCAATGATAGATACAGGGGCTGAAATTAGCTTGATTAGACAGTATGCTATCCCTAGTGATTGTTGGGTTAATACCCATACTAAAATAAGATTTGATAAAAGGGAGGTTGTCTCAGGAATAAATGGCTAAAGTTAAGATTGATGTTGAAGGAAATTCTATTGAAATAGAATTCTATCAACACAACATGGAGAACTATGACTGTCTTCTAGGAGTTGATTTCCTGCAAAATGTGATACATTTGCCATATCCCAAGAACACATAATGTTGTTTTAAACCTCTGTAAAAATACCTAGGAGGTATTCATTTGATCCATAGTTCCTTTACCTCAGAAGGTAAAGACTGTTAATAATGCTTGATACATAAGTCCATTTCTAATTGCCTTGATCAAAATTGAAGAAATAGTATCCAGGATTAAGAAGAACATCTGCAGCGAAGATCCACATGCTTTCATCAGCAGAAAGAAGCACTTTTGTTCTTTGGACCTTCAGCTGGTTAAAGACAACAATGGCAATGAGATTGTGCCAAAATTTAAGGCACATCACAGAGGTATGCCTCCCAATGAAAGAAAGGAATGCCAAGGTGAGATCCAGAAGCTGCTTAAAAGGCGGATTCATCCAAGAATCCAATTCGCCCTGGTCCTGTACTGCCTTTTATGTTAATAAAAGGTCTGAGCAGCTTAGAAACAAGAAAAGGTTAGTAGTGGACTACAAGCCACTAAATAAATTCATAGGCGTACAACACCCTATACCTGCCAAGGACGACATTCTCAGAAGAATCAAAGGATCAAAGGTATACAGTAAATTTGATCTAAAGTCTGGCTTTTGGCAGATATTCTTGAAGACAGAAGATATGTACAAGACAGCATTCATCGTGCCAGGTGGACAGTATGAGTGGAAGGTGCTTCCATTCGGACTCAAGACAGCCCCATCCATATTCCAAAAGATTATGGATAGGATCTTTGGTGAGTTATTTGATTTCTTGATAGTCTACATAGATGATATTCTCATCTTTTCTAAATCTCCTCAGGAACACTTAACCCATCTTGAAAAGTTTTATGAGACTGTCTATAAAAATGGAATCTGTCTGTCCCCCACAAAGATGGAGGTCTTCAAGGAGGAAATTGATTTCCTCGGAATCAAGATTAGTTCTGGATCAATAACAATGCAACAGCATGTTGTCTCAAGTATCCAGAATTTTCCTGATCAAATCCTAGAGAAACAACAATTGCAGCGTTTCTTAGGATGTGTCAACTATGTTGCTGGTTTTTACCAGAACATAGCAGCTGATCGTGTACTGCTCAACAGAAGGTTGAAAAAAGATGCTCCTGCATGGACTCAGGAGATGACTATGGCAGTACAAAGAATTAAAAGACAAGTCCTTCAGCTTCCAGCAATGTCACTTCCAGGAGCTGGCATCAAAATCATTGAATGCGACGCCAGTGAACAATTTTGGGGAGCTGTTCTAAAAGAAAAAGGAGAAGATGGTCAAGAAAAGGTATGTAGATTTGCTTCAGGAGCCTTTTCTGGTTCTGAACTAAAATATCATTCTTCTCATAAGGAATTATTAGCCGCAAAGAAAGCCATTAAAGCTTTCTTATTCTTTGTACAAAATGAATCATTCATCCTTAGATCAGATCTTAAGGATTTTAAGAAAAGGTTGAATGGTGGTGATCCGACTAATAAAACTGCCTTCAATAGACTCCAGAGATGGGGTCTTTGGTTTGATAACTTTGAGTTCTCTGTTGAGCACATTTCAGGGAAAAGTAATGCTCTTGCAGATTTTGCAAGCCGAGAACTCAACACACATAAAGCTGTGAATGTAACACAGGTGATCCATGAATATCAAGGAACGTGTGGGATCATAAACAGTGCAAAAGAACAAATTGATGCAATAGGTCGATGTGATAATAGAATGTCACAAGAAGCCGAAACACTCCTTGTTTCAAGAGATCGATTTCAACCCAAGCATTTGCCATGACGAGCGAGAATGCAAATTTTATGATCCGACATCATCCTCGGAGAGAATTTCACACACTGCATGAACCGGTTGTAAAATGTTTGTCTCCATTGGCAATGGAGATCTATGTATGCTGTTGAACGACCTGATCACCTACCTGTCGAAGGACTCAGACTCAGACAGCTGATACCTCGCAAGGACACTATTTGGCGATTCGAGTTCTCCAGATTATGGACTGAAGAACATCCTTGCTCAATGACTTATGGAATCGTCCTCCCACTCTGGGAGACAGGAAGTATATCTCTTCTCATTTTAAGTATTTCTTATCAAAATATCTTCCTACAAAACTGTCTGACTCTCCTCTTGTTAATGTGCATCCGGATATAGCCAGAAATGTTCTTATTCAGTGTAAGATCCCGTGGTTTGTTAAAGCACATTATTATGTAAAGATTAATCACAGAAATATGGTTGAAAGACCAAATGCAACTCTTTGGAGGAGAATTCTTCTGCATCACACCATGGTAAATCAGGCCTCCGCTCCGATCAGATCTTAGGATCCTTGACCACTACATGTTTCCAACAAGGCCGCACTACACTGACCCTAACATTGGCAGTCGCACATCTGCCTCGCATATGGCTTGAACAAAGACGAGAGAAGACTTCCTGGTGCTCCACAACGACATGATAGCACATCATCCTCCAGTGATGATTCTGACCATGAGGGTCCCTCCGTCTCATTCAGTGATACTTAGTGCGCTCCGCACTACTTGCTATTGTGGCAGGCATGTTGCCACACTTGTCGGATAAGATTCTATCTTATCCTTTACTTTTTTTTAGTGCGTTTGCTTTTGCTATCCGACAGGCTTGTTGTCGGCCGTAGAGATTCGTTCTTATCTCTACCTTTGTCAGGGCGTGGTGGGCCCATGTTTTCAATAATGCTTATGTGAGTGGGCTGTACTCACTTAGTGGGGAATCTTCCCGGTAACCTTTGTCTTCGGTTATCCGGTTCCCAGTCTTTAGGTTTTCCCGGTGAAAAGCCATAGATAGTCTATAAATAAGACTTTCTATCTCATTCACTACATCGGGATTTTAGGAATCGATACATCGGGAATTAGTAGCGGAATAGATCAAGATTTAGGATCAAGTTGGAGTTCAAGCGAGGAAGACGATTGCGAAGTAAAGATCTTCCCTGTAATGCTATCTCCAGTCTATTTCAAAGATTGTATAATCTTTCTCGTAAGTTATCATGTTCAGCCTGCTCATTCATACTCTTGTACGAGTTAATGGAGAATTAAAGTTCATCAATATTGATAACTTTGACGAGTTTGAGATATATTTGAGTGTGATGATGTATTTGAAGTAGTTGTAATGATATTAGTAGATTTGTTTGGTGATGAAGTGAGATAGATATACTTGTTAATATTTGGAACTACGGATTAGATTCCGGAATGGTTGACACGTCGTGTTATATTAATCGTAGATTGTGAGTTTAAGCTGATGATCATAGATGAGTTCAGTTTATTTGAGGATCTTGTATGAAACCGATGTGGTATTCGATATTGTATTAAAGATCATTCCGAAGTACTACCTAATTCTAATGTTACTATCCTGCGTATATGTATGGTTGGTAGTAAAGTCGGATTTGAGTCGGTATATTTGTAAATGTTGGCATATTAAAAGAATGGTGGGATGTTCTTCCTAACAAAGCCGCAATTCTTGAAACAGTTTTTTACAGACTAATCGCTGAAGATCGATCAAAGAATTCATCGGTAATATCGATGATGATAAGATGATGAATACAGCCATGTTCCTCAGAGCACGCTTATGTGACATGACTCGCATAAAGGAGTACCAATGCTTTATGCAGAAGCTCTACTACAGCTCTGGCAACATAAATGATGAAACCATGCGACTCAGGTACATAGAATCCTTTCCGCCTTTCTTTTCTACTCAATACGAAAGGCCATGCATGGTATGAAAACTTCTGAACTAAGTTTTGGTCATATTAATCAAATTATTGACCAATGTAATGCCAAGATGTGCAAGGAAAAGTGGGAAAGAAAGCAAGCTTTCAAACATCAGAAAGCATTAAACAACACTTTCTGTGAACAATATGCACTGGAACCCTTTGGGTGTCCAGATTTAGAAATACAAGCTTCCCGCAAGAAGTCATCTTGCAAAAGTTGTTTTTCAAAGGGGAAGGGTGCTTGGCAGCAGAAAAGAAAAAGAAAAAAATACAGAGAGTTCAGAAAGCCTAAGAAAAAGTTCAAGTTTAGAAGATACAAGCATCTAGGCAAATCTAAAAGATTCAAGCCAACTTGTTACATCTGCAAGGAAGATCATTATGCAAATAAGTGTCCTCAAAGAGACTCTGCCAGAGGTAAGGCCAAGGTAAATGCCTTATCCTTAAAAGGAATAGAAGAAGATGAATATGCACTTGTTTCAGATTCTGACAGTCTGACATCAGATATATCATATGCTTCCATTGATGGTGAAGCTCAGTAATATAGTTCAAAGATGCTATCAAGATAGTGACAGATGATGACAAGTGGGTATGACTCACTTCCTTCATTTGCTCGCTTCAGTATAAATATGGTTTCTAACTTCATACATCCTATGATTCCACCAAGTGCAGCCCTCTTAAGAAGACAGGTTGAAAGCCTTCAATCTGTGTATGAAAGCTGTCCCCCATGGGACATCTTTGCTCGGAAAATCTCTCGAACAAGGAGCTCGGAGATTTACAAGATAAATATATCAGCAATGGGAGCTTGAACAAAGTCAAGCACGGTGTAAAGCGTAACAGTGCACGATGAGCCCTTTGAAGCCTTTCCAGTAAGGCCACCATTCCAGTCAAGGATCCGGCAAAGACAAGTTCCCACCAGGGGAAGATATGGATCTTGGCGTGGCAGTGGCAGAGGATTAAGTCCCCCAGTTTATTCTTCCCATGAAGAAGGACAATCTTCTGTTGATTCAAAAAGGTTTGAGGTAACCGGAGAAGATCCAGGATTGAATTACTTGAGAAGGTGCTTGCTAAGGCAACTGAAGAATATAGCAAGCTGATTGCTGAAGAAGAAAGTGAAAAGAAGATCCCAGAAGAAGATCTTGAAGAAACATACCAGAATCTTGCAGCCAAGAAAGATCAAACAGATGAAGCAAAGGTATGTACTTTAAGCTGCACTCAGAATCCCTTCATTGCAATAACTATCTGCATCCCTCATATTAAGCCATACCTTCTAGATGCAATGATAGATACAGGGGCTGAGATTAGCTTGATCAGACAACATGCCATCCCTAGTGATTGTTGGGTAAATACCCTCACTAAAATAAGATTTGATAAACGGGAGGTTGTCTGTAAATATATGGCTAGAGTTAAGATTGATGTTGAAGGAAATTCTATGGAAATAGAATTCTATCAACACAACATGGAGAACTATGACTGTCTTCTTGGTGTTGATTTTTTGCAAAAATGTGATACATTTGCCATATCCCAAGAACACATAATGCTGTTTAAACCTCCTGTAAAAATACCTAGGAGGTATTCATTTCAGTCCATAGTTCCTTTACCTCAGAAGGTAAAGACTGTCAATAATACCTGGATACATAAGTCTATTTCTAATTGCACTGTCAAAATTGAAGAAATGGTATCCAAGATTAAGGAAAACATTTGCAGCGAAGATCCACATGCTTTCATCAGCAGAAAGAAGCACTTTTGTTCTTTGGACCTTCGGGTTGGTTAGAGACAACAATGGGAATGAGATTGTGCCAAAATTTAAGGCACATCACTTGGGGAGAGGTATGCCTCCCAATGAAAGAAAGGAATGCCAAGGTGAGATCCAGAGTGCTGTGCTAAAAGGCGGATTCATCCAAGAATCCACTGCATGAACAGTCCGTGCTGATGCCTTTTATGTTAATAAAAGGTCCGAGCAATTTAGAAACAAGAAAAGGCTAGTAGTGGATTATAAGCCACTAAATAAATTCATAACTGCTGTACAGCATCCTATTCCAGCCAAAGACGACATTCTTAGAAGAATTAAAGGATCAAAGGTATACAAAGAAATTTGATCTAAAGTCCTGGGTTTTGGCAAATATTCTCAAGACAAGATATGTTCAAGACAGCGTTCATCGTGCTGTGTGGATGCGGTGATGAGTGGAAGGTACTTCCATTCGGACTAAGATGCCCCATCCATATTCCAAAAAATTATGGATAGGATCTTTGGTGAGTTATTTGATTTCCGATAATCTACATATATACCGATATACCCGATTAATCACGAAATATGGTCGAAAGACCTAATGCAACCCTATGGAGGAGAATTCTATCGCATCACACCATGGTCGTCGTGCCTCTCGCCGATCGAGGATCTTAGGATCCTTGACCATTATATGTTTCAACAAGGCCGCACCTACACCTAACATCTTTGTGATGCACATCCTGTCTCGCATATGGCTTCTTGAACAAAGACGAGAAGACTTCCCGGTGCACCACAACGGCATGATAAAGACATCATCCTCTAGTGATGATTCTGACCATGAGGGTCCCTCTGTCTCATTCGATGAAAATTAGTGCGCTCCGCACTACTTGCTATGTATGGCGGTGCATGTTGCCACACTTGTCGGATAAGATTCTATCTTATCCTTTATTTTTTTAGTGCGTTTGCTTTTGCTATCCGACAGGCTTGTTGTCGGCCGTAGAGATTCTTTCTTATCTCTACCTTTGTCGTCATGCGTGGTGGGCCCATGTTTTCAATAATGCTTATGTGAGTGGGGTGTACTCACTTAGTGGGGAATCTTCCCGGTAACCTTTGTCTTCTGTTATCCGGTTCCTGAGTCTTTAGGTTTTCCGGTGAAAAGCCATAGATAGTCTATAAATAAGACTTTCTATCTCATTCACTACATCGGGATTTTAGGAATCGATACATCGGGAATTAGTAAGCGGAATAGATCAAGATTTAGGATCAAGTGGAGTTCAAGTAAGACAAACCATATGCGAAGTAAAGATCTTCCCGTAATGCTATCTCCAGTCTATTTCAAAGATTGTATAATCTTTCTCGTAAGTTATCATGTTGATTGCTCATACTCTTGTTCGAATTAATGGAGAATTAAAGTTTATCAATATTGATAACTTTGATGAGTTTAAGATATATTTGAGTGTGATGATGTATTTGAAGTCGTTGTAATGGTTTTAGTAGATTTGTTTGGTGAAGATGCAGAGATAGATATCTGTTAATATTTGGAACTACGGATTAGATTCCGTAATGGTTGACACTTATCAGATGTTATATTAATCGTAGATTGTGAGTTTAAGCTGATGATCATAGAGGAGTTCGGTTTATTTGAGGATCTCGTATGAAACCTGATGTGGTATTCGATATTGTATTAAAGATCATTCCAGGAAGTACTACCTAATTCTAATGTTACTATCCCGCATATGTATGGTTGGTAGTAAAGTCGTATTTCGAGTCAAGATATATGTAAATTGATCCTATCCATAATTTATCAAGTAAATATGTAGATTATCAGAAATCAAATAACTCACCAAAGATCCTATCCATAATTTTTGGAATATGGATGGGGTGTCTTGAGTCCGAATGGAAGTACCTTCCACTCATATCCGTCCACTGCACGCACGATGAACGCTGCCTTGAACATATCTTCTGTCTTCAAGAATATTTGCCAAAACCGGACTTTAGATCAAATTTATCGTATACCTTTGATCCTTTAATTCTTCTAAGAATGTCGTCTTTGGGCCGGTATAGGGTGTCAGATGGCAAAGCTATGAATTTATTCAGTGGTTTGTAGTCTACCACTAACCTTTTCTTGTTTCTAAGTTTGCTCGGACCTTTTATTGACATAAAAGGTCAGACAGACAGGCATAATTGATTCTTGGATGAATCCGCCTTTTAGCAAGCTTTTCTCGGATCTCACCTGGCATTCCTTTCTTTCATTGGGAGGCATACCTCGTGATGTGCCTTGAATTTAGGCACAATCTCATTGCCATTGTTGTCTCTAACAAATTTCAAGGTCCAAAGAACAAAAGTGCTTCTTTTCTGTGATTGAAAGCATGTGGATCTTCGCTGCAAATGTTCTCTTTTATCTTGGATATCATTTCTTCAATTTTGACAAGGTAATTAGAAATGGACTTGTGTATCCAAGTATTATTAATATTTTTTACCTTCTGAGGTAAAGGAACTATGGATGAAATGAATACCTCCTAGGTATTTTTACGGTGAGGTTTAAACAAAGCATTATGTGTTCTTGGGATATGGCAAATGTATCACATTTTTGCAAGAAATCAACACCAAGAAGACAAATATAGTTTTCCATGTTGTGTTGATAGAATTCTATTTCAACAGAATTTCCTTCAACATCAATCTTAACTCTAGCCATATATTTACTGCACAACCTCCCGTTTATCAAATCTTATTTTAGTGAGGGTATTTACCCAACAATCACTAGGGATGGCATGTTGTCCGATCAAGCTAATCTCACCCGTATCTATCATTGCATCTAGAAGGTATGGCTTAATATGAGGGATGCAGATGGTTATCGCAATGAAGGGATTCGAAAGCGGCTTAAAGTACATACCTTTGCTTCATCTCGCTTGATCTTTCTTGGCCGCAAGATTCTCGGTATGTTTCTTCAAGATCTTCTTCTCAGGATCTTCTTTTCACTTTCTTCTTTCGCAATCACTTGCTGTATTCTTGATGGCATTTTAAGAAGCACCTTTTCAAGTAATTCAATCTCGGATTTTCCAGTTCCGTAAACCTTTTTGAATCAACAGAGGATTGTCCTTCCTCATAAGAAGAATAGACTCTGGGGACTTATTCCTCTGCCATGGCCACGCCAAGATCCGAATCTTCCCTCGGTGGGAGTTTGTCTTTGACGGATCCTCTCGCTGGAATGGTGGCCTTATGGGAAAGGCTTCAAAAGGCTCATCGTGCACTGTTTCTTTTACACTGTGCTTGACTTTGTTCAAGCTCCGTCACTCGATATATTTATCTTGTAAATCTCTCGAGCCTTGCTCGAGAGACATTTTTCGAGCAAAGTTGTCCCAAGGGGGACAACTATCATAAATGTATCAAGGCTCTCAACTTGCCTTCTTAAGAGATCTCACTAGGTGGAATCATGGGATGAATGAAGTTAGAAACCATATTTATACCGGCGAGCAAATGAGGGAAGTGAGTCATACCCACCTGTCATCGATCACTGTCACTATCTTCAGCATGTGAACTATATTACAAAGCTTCACCATCAATGGAGGCATAAGAAATATCTCGCGATAGATCGTTTAATCTGAAATGAAAGCATATTCCTCCTCTTCTATTCCTTTTAGAGATAAGGCATTAACCTTGGCCTTACCTTTGCAGAGTCTCGTTGAGGACACTTATTTGCATAGTGATCCTCCTTGCAAATGTAACAAGTAGGCTTGAATCTTTTGATTTGCCTAGATGTTTGTATTTTCTAAATTTGAACTTTTTCTGGGCTTTCAGCATCTCCGAACTCTCTGAATTTTTCTTTTTCTTTTTCACGCTAAGCACCCTTCCCTTTGAAAAACAACTTTTGCAAGATGACTTTCAGGGAAGCTTGTATTTCTAAATCTGACACCCAAAGGGTTCCAAAGCAGTGCATCTGCTCACGTAAAGTATTGTTTAATGCTTTTTGGTGTTTGAACGCTTGCTTGCGTTCCCATTTTTCTTTGCACATCTTGGCATTACACTGATCTATTATCTGATTGATGTGCCCAAAACTTAATTCTGAAGTTTTCATTCCATGCATGGCCTTTCTGTATTGTGTAGCAAAGAAAGGCGGAAATGACTCAATATAACGGAGACGCATGGTCTCGTCATTTATGTTGCCGAGTCAGTAGTAAAGCTTTGATAAAGCATCGTACTCCTTTATGCGAGTCATGTCGCATGCAGCGTGCTCGAGGAACATGGCTGTGTTCATCATCTTATCATCATCGATATTACCGATGAATTCTTTGATCAATGCTGCAGTTAGACCTGTAAAACCTGTTTCAAGAATTGCAGCTTTGTTGGGAAGAACATCCCACCATTCTTTCAATATGCCAACAAATCCATGACTATGGTGGCAAGCAATATTCTTGGGGGTTCTCGCCATAAGTTTCTGTTGGGTGTTACCCCATCCTATCATGGCATGAATCAATTCTTTGACTTCTGCAACAGTTTTGCACTCAACTCTATAGAAGTTGGGTTGCAGAGTTTGGATTCTTGAGGCTGCCTGGAATCCAGGAGCACTGGTTTCTCCCATGTGTTCATCGAACACTGGTGGCTCAAACTGTGGATCCTCAATATGACTTTCGATTGCCTTCAATACTTAACATGTTAACCTCTTTATCTTTGAAAAGAGAGGTTTATATTCTTCAAGCACTTCTTTCAGAGGATTTCTTAGGAGTAGGATCAAGCTAAGTTCGGACTTCGACCAAGAGACGGCTCGTCCAATCTCCTTCTTTCCTAGGAGTCATTCTCTCGATTCAAATAGCCGCATTTATCTTAGGAATTATTCTAGGAAGCTCAGTAGTCGACATTTCTGGATATCATCTATTCTTGAATGGGTTTTTTCATTATCATCTTGTAATTGAGATATACCAGATTCTATTAACTCATTTGTCTGAGTAGTCCTAGAAAGAATAGTGCTTTTAAGACCAACTGTGTGATCTACTAATGGCTGTACTAAATCAGTGACTCTTTGTGTAATTGCTTCTGGTAGATTAGTAGAAATATTTTGAACAGTTGTTTCTACTTCTTTTAAAGATTTGTTTACAGTATCAATTCTACCATTTAGCAATTGTAAAGCTCCTGCTGTATCTCCTTTTTTCCTAAGCTCTATAGCTTTTAAAGTATTTTCCAGATTAGAGAGCTTTGTAGAATATGTACTTACTTCTTCATGAACAGACAAAAGGGCCTTGTTGGTCCAATTCAGCATCTTAGAGCTTTCTGAGGGCTCGATGTCCTTGTTCACTGCTCTTTGATACCAGAAGACAGCCTTCTGGGTTTCATCTGGAGAGATCAACTCATGTTGATCTGTAGTAGGAAATACTGTTCTTGTGCTAGATGAAGCCATATTGATTGTTGGCCCGTTGACAGGGGCATACTTCTGGCTTACAAGTTTCTCACAATCTGTACACCATAAAAAGTCAGTAGAAGGATCATGAGTTAACGTTTTATGACTACACAAGAATATCTTTTCTTTGTTTTCTTCTTGAGGAGCAGAAGATTCGCCTACAGTAAAGTAGGAAGATGTAGAAGCTAATGAGTTGCGCTTTTCAGAATCGCTTTGGCCTCGCCGATGTTCTCCGCCGACATCCGAATTTCTTCTGAAACTGAGTGTCACATTTGTTTTATTCTCTCGTGATGATGTTGCATTTTCTAATTTAATGTGATGTCCGAACAAACTTTTGGCAAGAGTCCATTCTCTTGGGACTTTAATGTCGATCACTCCAAGTCTAACCAACCTAATCTTGGTCATGCTCCTACTCGAATAGTAATGCAACTACTAACATTGTTGACACTTCATATTCCTCTACTAGTGCATCTATGAAGAACGCAATTAATATGCAAAGGTACCAAATGAATTATCTCTGTATCAAACACTCATATCCTTCCTCTACCCAAACTAAAGCTTACAAAATCATTAATTCATGCTCTCCAAACCAAACATCTCACGAACAAGCTTTTATCCCCGATTCCACAATTTAGATAAACGACATCGTCCTTGTCAGGGAACATTCTGCAAGCCGATCTTATTTGTGGTCACATCTTCCTCAAATGCCATAAATCCTTGTCATCATACACGACCAATCTCGTTTGTTTCCAATCTTGCCACTTCCTATACCATCAACCCTTGTGATGATTTTTTTTACCTAGGTCAATCCTTTAGAATTGTTAAAAAAAAATTAAAATCCAACATTATTTGCAAGCTCTCCTTCAAAACATGTTTAGGTTGATCCTCCCTGTGTTTAGACTATTGCATAGTCCAGTAATGAAGATTGGGATCCTCTTACGTAACTCTCTTGCCTCCCAAGTCAAATCCTATTTTTGGAGCTCATTTGTACCTTCTCAACACTCTTCGCTATGAACATCCCTTTTCCACCCACTTTAGCGCACAAACTCGTGGTACATGGTTTGAAAGAGAGCATCGTGCGTCAATGTGAAGAACTATCAATCGCAACCGACCTTTCTATAGATCGCTTCGCATGTATTTGTTTTCCTCTTTATTCCATGATTCGTGATGAACTTCTCTTTTGTGTAACCGACCCTACCCTCTTCATCTCGGTTCAAATTGGCCACATTACAATTAAGCAAGCCCTCATAGACGAAGGTTCTGGCACCATTTTCACTTCTCTTGACTTCATTAAGACACTTGGCTACTCTATCGACAACCTAAAATCCATCATAAACACGTGTTAAAATTATGATCGTAGCCAAATGCCCCTATGAGTTGCATTTGCTCTCTATCATTGTGTCTCCTTGCACCGTCCACATCAAAGTCATGATCTTCAACTTCCCCTTATATCTTAGTTAGACAAAGGACTCACCGCATGCACGCAATGATGTCATCGTCCACCGCTAATGTGTTAAGTTCACACACCTAGGGGTTATCTATAATGTGCAAGGCGAGATTAATCACTTTGGAACTTTAACCTCTTCCAATAACGCGGACACACACTATTCCCACACTTGAAGAACTCCCTACCATCTCATTTCAAGAATACCAACCCTTCAACTATCCTATAGATTCTTTGGGATGTGTAAGGGGAACAATTAAATAATTAAATATTATGCCTTCTGGAGCTTCATGACTATAGTGGTCATTCGGTGCTCCGTGAAGCCATACTCCACCTAACCTTCTTGACTTAGATGATGATGAGCTCAATGAAATCAACCTTAGGATCAATACTTCGATCTCCTTGATTCCATTATATCACAATACTCATACTCTACGACCTTGCTCACGCAAGGACATTGATAGAGTCCTTATCACCATTAGTCGCACTAAGCATCCTCTTGTAGAACATCTTGTACAACTTGAGATGATTATTGGCTTGTGTACTATTGATGTTACAAGTTTGATACCCAATGGAATTTGAAATCTTGCCCCTTAACATAGCTTAATCGCCTTGATAGGAATCAAAATTTTGAAGTCAAACCCAAAATCGCTTGCTTTCTTTGGTGTTTGTCCACCAAGGCCTCCTCTTAGGAGCGACTCAATCATATCGGAATTTCCAACCCCAAATGCCCTACTTGTGCTAACTATGAAGCCTTCAAGCATCTCTTTTAGACTTTCCCTTGTGTTAGAGAACGTGGAATCATTATTTATTCCAACCCTTTCACCCTAAGCCCATTAATTGGAGAATGGATTTGTTTAGTGATTGCTCTCATTCGCAGTATATATACATAGATACTTTTATATATAATTTCTTCAAAGCTATTATTTTATTTTAGCTTTCAAAAACTAAAAATGTTATCTTTAACAATTATTCTATTTCTCAACAATTTTCTATTAATGATAAAGTAGTAGTGATATTCATTGTTTTTCCCTAGATCTAGGAACAACCTGAGAAAGTGGCATTGTAATTCCAACATCTACAAGAGTTGTCAATTCGGTGGGGGGACCACTCTTTGCACCATGAACCGTGTGTCACCAAATCCATCACACAACAATTGGGTTTGCCACCTCCTCCTCAACAATAATGTCCCCATTTCTGAAGACCCTTAGCCTATACTTCCCCGTGGGCTTCGAGATGTTGCAAGGGGAACATTTTTATTAAATAATTAAATATTATTGCCTGGAGCAATAATTATTTAATTATGAAAATTATTTAATTTAATTCCCAAAATATAAAAATTAAATGGGGAATTAATTAAATAAATATTTAGGTGGCTTTTATTGATAAAATCACCCTTTGAAAAGGGGACGCCACACCTAGAGAAAACAAACAATTTCCCCAAATTTTATTTAATAATTTCCCTCTCGTAGGAATTTTGAATTTTGTGTCTCCTTGCTTATAAAAGGAGTGTTAGGATCATTATTATTATTATTATTATTATTATTATTATTATTATGTTATGATGATATTTATTTTATGCTCCATGCTTGGAGTTGGGATGCATGCCCATTGATGTTCTCTCTCTCTTGTGTGGGAGGTGGTATTGAGCTGGTTTTGAGATACAACTGAAGTATTTATTTGTGAGATCCATGTTTGTGGCTTTGGCACACATTTTGGTTAAACTTGCAAGTGAAAATCTACCTTTTTCTACTGTAGCGACGTCACTGTAGCAGCTGGTTTTTGGTTATCAAGTTGAAGTGTTTTGTGAGTGCTTTGCAAATCGGTTTGGTGTATGATCTCTCTAAACCCTAGGCGACTTCTTCTATGATGTTTGTGGACTGTTTTTAGAGCATTCTTTGATGTGACTAGATCAGATTTATACATGTTTTTATGCCCTTGCTACAGCGATTTCTTTTAGACAGGTTGGAGTCTTACACATACTGCGAATTGATTGATATTATTTTAATAACTCCAGTGACTATATTGGGTGTGTTTTGGACTGATTTCGGATCTGGAATGAACTGTTGTTCTTTCCTTCCTAACAGCGACTAGTTTGGGAGTAAATGCTAAATATTTTAATACATGTTTGAGCTTCTTTGGATCTGTAAACTGTTAGCATTGCTGGTATAAGCTTGGCGTCAATAGTATGGTGTGCAAGCATTGATTTTTATATCAATTTCTATGCATATTGGGTGCCTCTAATGTCTGAGTGAAATGACTGGATTTAATACATGATTTATTGCTGGTTTGAAGTCTCATGGGCAGCGAACTACATGTGGCAAGCTGTTAACATACTTTGGTGACAGTGTTTGCATTTTATGTGGGTGATTTCTAAATCCTCCATTGCAGATCTAACTGTGACTGGATTAGTCTATTTACATTTGATTGAAGTATTGGAAAGTTGGTTGTTTGCATATTTTCCATTGATCCCGAAGAAGTGGATATTACATCCCTCCACCATGCATAGGTAGATTTGTTCTTGCAGTCAGTTTTCTTCCCTTGTTTGTGGTCGTTTCTCAATTCTGCCACCTCAGCAAGGAGATTAAACTTTGCCGCCACATGTATAATCTATTGCTATACCTTCTCAACGGCCATCACTGGTGTAGGGAGTTGTCACGATGGATGTATCTTTGCCACCCAGGTGGGGTATCATGGTGCCTTTGGCTTTGCAAGATTATTTTGAGCTCAAGATGGTGGTCCGCCTTGGATCCTCCACAAGAGAGCCCTAAAGTTTGGGTGCCCTACCTCCAAAGGAGGCTCTCTTGCCTGCCCCTAGTGTTATCGTTGCCTATGCATGACTTTCATATTGCTTGTCTTTTAATGTGTTTACTAGATACTGTTATGTAACTGCAACTTGTGGCATTTTATATTTTTGTAGTTTTTAGGCCTTTTTTTCCGGCACAAAGATCAGTCCATGCATTCCTACTGGCCACTGCATTTATCGTAAGCATATTGTATTTTTTTATCTTTGTTGATTAATATAATTATGTGTTTTAATAAGGCCATAATTAATGTTTATTTTGTAATGCCATGCATCTCCTACTGTCTCGTTCTAATTAGATGGAGTCTTTTCTGGAACTTCATGACTGGTCACAAAAAAGACTTTTTGCATTCATCAAATTATCCTATTAAAAAGTGGACAAACTTCTCTAAAAGTCCACTTTTATTAAAAATTAACATTTACTTGTAAGACAGCTATAAATAATGCAAAAACTCCAAAAAAAGTTCATATTAATAGAATGGAAAATCTGCAAATGGATTCATGAGGGCTAATGACACTATTCAGATTTTAGTTGCTTGTAGAGCCAGCCAACATGACTCAGGTTCAGCGAGTGGAATCAGATGCACAACAAAGAATGCTGTAGCAAACAATGTTTAGTACCTTCAAGAATAGTGGGGCTAAAATGAAGTGCTTCTGCAGAGACAAATGTCTAATTTACGGGTTATCTTAGCCTCTCCATGTTTGGCATCTCTATCTTCTAGGATGAGCTAGTTATTTTCTTTTGTTGAGCATTGTCCCCATCTTTACTGTCTTTATCATCCAAGTCATACTTGGCAAATGCAGCTGGATTTACCTCGATGCATGCTTGAAAGGCTATAAATTGTTTGACACAGTCAGAGCCCTGCAATACAAAAGAGAAAACAGGTCTCTACATTAGAACTTCAGCTAATCTGAGATAACAGAGTACTGTAGTTATTGCCATAAAGAATAAGAGAATAGCTAAAAGATAATTTCAAACATTGAAATATAGCAATACCAAAAGAAAATTTGTAAAAGGAGAACACGAGTTGCTAAAACACAAATACAAGCTAAGCATCATAACACCAAAATAAATACACATGATGTTGGCAGGAGTCTGCACAAAGTCTCTCAATCCCATGTACCATCGATTTTCCTGTTGACCACAGCACATTAGCCTCCATGAACTTTCAAACTCAACATGAAACTGACCTTACTTTATCTCCCAATATCGGTGCCCTCAGAGCCCATTTCAAAAAAAAAAAAAAGTTCAACAATTAATCACAACTTTGAAGATTTTAAATCTATTGCAGATACTGTTATTTCTTATCCTTTAATAAGCCATTGTCATCTAGTAATGGTGCTGTTGCGATCAGCCTAAATTGATAGTAGAGACTAATTTCTCCTTTATATCCTTATCACCTTTATCCTTCATATACAGAGGACAAAAGTACTATTACCATTTCATTTTAAAGTACCATATGGATATAGTTTTCAGGTTTCTGGGATCTTAGAAAATGAAAATATGACAGGGTAATTTTCCTCCATGATAATATTTGATCTGGGTGGCAGCTCAATCCAAAAGGTTATACACACCACTGTCTTATAGCGTGCAGTCAAACCAACGGAAACAACTATTGTTCTATTGTGCTCCCCTTTGCAAGATCAGGGGAGGCAGTGCCTGCATGGCAATGAACAGTGCCCTCCCACTAAACTGCTACAGGGGTAAGTCTGTGGGGCAATTCACCACATCAAAATTCTCTTGGAAACCATCTACAATCAAATATTTCAGCACTCGTGCCAAAATTTCCAGTTGGTGTCAGCACTTTTGCACCACATATCATGTCAACAAAATCAGCACTACAAAATGGGACATTAGTTCATTGACTTTGAGATTCTTGAGAGAAAAAAATTCTTCTACACCTGAGAATCTCTTCCTCTACACCTCACCCAGCTATATATGCATTTTCTACAATTGCACAGGGTAAAGTAAAGAGAGGGAGGAACCAGAACTTCTCCTCACCCACGGTGTAGAGAAATACAGACATCAGTTCATAAATCTATACAGCTTGGCATTACACCTTCACAGTTGTAGTTCACTCCCATGTACAAGGACTCTGGACACATCCCTTGAGGAACACGACTATCCTCACAGCCCCCTTAGCTTTGGAGTACATGGATTCTACAGTTCTACTACATCCATTGTCACATGCCAGCTTATCATGTTCTCATTACTTTTTTTTTTCAATACACGTAAGACCACATGCAATTCTTCATTCCTAGCTGTACGATTATTCTTGAGTAATTTATAGATTAATTCTTCACTTATCTATTCAATTTAATTATTGCTTATTAATATGCTTCCACTCACAATAACAAATAATCGCACAATTGATATATTATCCCAAGGGTTGCTCTAGGAAACGGGCCACTACTACTACTAATTATAGATTATTGCTTCTTTCTAACATGGGGCAGCATACAGAACATAAAATAATATAAGGAGGTGTAATAACTAGTGCAAGTTACAGTCAATGGTAATGCAACAAATGGAGACATCAGCAGGGTCCAGAGAAGGCCTAGAGTGCAAACTGAGGTTCTCAACTGCGATGAACCAACACTTGGACAATGAGTTCAAAAGGAACCTCGCCCTATCCACATTATCATCAATGAGTTCAGAATGTGAATATCCTTGTCGAAGTCATCTGATGAAGCCATTTCTTGTTGCCTGGATGCCATCTCAAGAAACCACAAAGTATCCCTTGTATCCTCAGTTTCAAATCTCTAATATTGGGTTGAAGCTCGTCGTAGACATGATAGATAATAAAGCTTATGTAGTGTACCTTTTAGGACATCAAATGGAAAATAAGGGTTTGGGCCCAAACCCCAACCAACAATCTCCGATGTTTATGACAGCTACCCAAAAATTACTTCAAACCCTTGTGGAAACAAACTGAAAATGCAATTAGCAACAAGAAGAAATCTGATTTTTTTATGACAGCAGTTGAATTGTGATGACAGCCAACAATGATTCCACACAAACCCTAGCTGCGAACCAGTATTTATTCTCCTAGGGCAGCGAACTGTAATGGCACTTCAATGGCATCAATTCCCATGCAACACAAGCTGAAAATGACATAGAATGCTTCCAAATATTTTATTCAACCATGGAAATATTTATCCAGCCAATACACTCCAAAATAAATGAGAAATGAGGAGATAAATCACAGCTGTAATTAATTTCTTAACAGCAGAAGTACAGCCAACACACAAGGCTGGAAATAATGATTAATGAATCCCAAAAATCACTCCAAAGTGTAGATCCAGCCTCATAAATTATGAGGAACAATTACATCAACTCAAAATGCCAAGATGTGCCCTAGAAGGCACCAAACACAATACCCAAGCAAGTCGCCTAGGGCTGGAAATGAAGGAATTGCACAAGAAATCTCCTTAGTAGCTCACTTGTGATCTCCTTGTGAGATCACCCCAAGATGAATGAGGGTTTTCATCCTCAAACAAGGCCAAGAAAGGGTTTCATCTTTCAAGGCAAGAGAGAGAAGCTTCACAAGCTCCAACTTCAAGAAAATATCAATGATGAATGATGCATGCCTTCTCAAGCCAAATGATCTCCTTATATATCCTCTATGTGGCACCAACTTCAATGCATGCTCTTTGTTGGAGGACCGACCTCCTTGGGAGAGTTATTTCTCCTTTATCTTCAACATATGTTTTCCACAAGACCGACCTCATTATGAAGGAAAAGAGCACTTTCTATCACCAACGTAGGAAAAGGGCACTTTCTATCTCCAAAGAAGACCGACCTCGTGAAGACAAAAATAGTTCTTCTTGCTTTGTTTGTCAAGTCATCCTTCACAATTATGGCAATGTTTCACCTCCCTTGCTTCCCTCCCTAAGGCCCACGGGAAGTGGAATGGGCCCAAGGTCTTTGTAGTCAACTAACTTGGAAAAAGGGGACATCACAGCTTACATGCTTCAGTTTCCTTTTTGGCCATTTATTTTTCTACTATATTTTTGAGGGTATCTTCATTTCTCCACTAGATATGTGCCATGATACCCCTTTGTTTCAATAATCTCACCATCTTTCCAGTAATCGTAATCGCTCCCATGGCGAATCACACAATAGAATGAGGCCATTCCAATGTTTCAAATGAGATAAAAACGAAGCTCATATTAACAAGATATAACCTCTAGAAGATTTCCTCCAAAAAAATTCCATCCAAAATACAAAATAAATCAAAATTTGAAATATCAAGAAATTTCGAATTTCAATACACGAGCCCTGAATATACCAAGTGTCACTGCAGGATTTGTGAATGCAAATAAATAATGAATTTCCAGTTAACCTGCTGACTGTGCCAATATAAAAATGGTGATTTGACAATGACAAGATGGCATGTGTCAATGGAATTGATTTGATTATTCTGCCTCAAATTGTGAACCAATAACAAGGTGCCATGTATATATCAAAGAGATTGCCACCTCAACAAAACTCACAACACCCCATGCAGACAAGTGGCATTCAAACTCCTAACCTCCAAGGAAGGCCTAGCCTCGAATAGCCTTAGCACCTCACGGCCTAGCCATTTGGGCTGGGTGCATGTCCATGCCTAAAAAGGGCATTAGACTGTCAAAAGGTGATATCGGTAGTCCTTTAGGAAGGGGTGCCACTACTCTATCATACAGTCAATATGCCACCTCCGTTCACCAGTTCACCACCTCAGATCTATTGTTCCTACTTGTGGAGCGTCATCACCTATCTGCTGCCAGTTAACCACTAGTGCACTACCGATCCTCTACTACTACTCTCTGCTGCTACTAACTGAGCGGGTCAGTAATCATTTCACTCTTGAGAGAACAGTGTGTAGACCTTCTGATCTAGTCATCACCTACTAAACAAGTTACCCAAGTTGAGATTCAATCCTCAATTTTGAAGGGCTAACAGCATTTTTGAAATCAGTGCAAAAATGAACCCCAGACAGGTTTTTTAAGGAATTCAAAATGTACAGAAATTTGTAATATTCCAACCCAAACTCTAGACATTAGAGTTTTGTGTGAAGACCCCAATTTAGCTCCAATCACACACCACAGAGATAGAAGCCAAAATTCTCACCACAATCTCTTTCCGCCACCTTCAGCCTCCAAACACAACGTTTGCAGAAGTCTCATGGAATATGCAGAGGAATGAATTTCCTCCCAAACCCTTGATTCAATCTCAAAGATCCTGCACAAATTTGAGTGTCTTCAATGCCTCCACAACCCTTGCAAGTACTTGGATCAAGCCTTGGGAGTTACCCCATGTGAGAACAAGTTACTTTATTCCATCAAGACTGATTTACTCCGTAAAACAATGTAGTAAAGATACAACAGTAAGAGGGAAAGAGGATAACACGAGAACATACGATATGAATGGCATGCGATGTACCACATTACCACAATGGCACTTTAGCACAATAGATAGAGATGATCTAAATGAGGCGCAACCCTTGTCTAATTATACATGTGAAATAACCCACACTTGGGTGAGTATAATACATGTATGCATCTATCATACACAAGGTAGGCCATCGTGATCCTACTACAGCAACATAGGCCCACATAAAACTTGAACCCCATGGAACGTCAAACTTGCAACCAATTCGGTCCAATAGATGCTAATCCCAGGAACAACACAAGTTGGTACCTCAATGGGCTGAATGAACACTAAACTCAGGCATCCCAACGAATACACCCAAAACCAGTGACCCAAGGATCCAAAAAGGTGGGTTTCCTTCAACATGCTGCTGAGAAGAAAATGAGAGCTCTACATAGGGTCCACTCTTGTTCTATTGAAAAGTAACAAAGTAAGAAACATGAAGAGAGGACGGGGTTTAAATTTAAACTCTTCAACAAACCGGGCAAACCCTTATGAATGCAGCCAACATCGTGGTAACACGTGTATCATTATGTAAAATGGGACAAAATCATACAAAAAAAGTGTATTAGATGTAATAGTATTGTACGTAATATTAATAATCGTAGGTGTTATTTAGGAGAGCTTTTGTCTTGTAGTTGGAACTTGAAGAGTTCCCATAGTTGAAGATACTTCTCTAGAATATGAACAGTCATGGTAATATGAAGTGTAACAGCCATTCCAATGGCTTTCTATGTGTAAATCCCATCATTTGTTTATGCTAAACAATAATACTAAGTTTGGTTTGCACAGTATATTTCTATTTTCATCTTTTTCGCACAGTCCATGATTCCTGGCCTGACATTGGTATTAGAGCTCAGGTATTTTCATCCTACATTGCAGTCTTATTTTTACAGCTCAGGGTCTGTGAAACATCCAGGTGGCCTTGTTGTCCATATAAACCCAAGTATTGAAAGCTAGATGATTTATCAGCATACAACAATTCCTGCCTGAAATTTCTTGAAATATGCTGAGATTTTTCATCATTAATAGAGGGTGCAAGATTCAATTTCAATATGGCCCCCAGCGCCAGCTGTCCCTCTATCGCTCATCATTGTTGAGCTCCTCTATTGCCAAAACAAACGACACTGCCTTCAGTTTCATATTGCCTGAAGTTGAAATCTGTACTTGGCGTATCTCTGGCTGTTTTTAGCAGTGATTCTATCAATAAAACTACAAATTTAATTTTATTCTGCTTAAATCAAGGCCTGCACTTTGCTGGGCATCACGCTCCAAGGGATGAGGTTTTAACTTCTCCAAGTGCTTGGAGATGTGAAGATTCCCGAGTGCCACATTGAAAACAAAACAAAAAAATTTGTTCTTTTGAAAAATTTTATGCCTTTTTTTCTAGACTGCCGGAAATGCCAAGTACCCCCCATACCAGGCCTGATACGTACATCGGGTACTGGTACTGAAGTGCAAAAAATAAATAAAACTTGAGGGCTTTGACTGGAATTGAACCTTGGAAAGTTCGTGTGAGATTCAATATTGCCAATAGGCTCGAAGGGTCAAGAGAGATGAAAAGGACTTCATTTGGTTGACTTACTATTTGGGGGCTTTCTTGTTGCTCCTCATGGGTCCTTTATTCTTCAGTCAATTTGGAAGGCATGGGAACAAGTGAAGCACTTGGTGGTTGGGCAGCCTATCTTCTCTTCCTTTGACACTAGGTGCCAAGCCTACAAATCGATTTTGTCGAATCTGAAATATAATGACAAGATCCTTGCCTTGACAAGAGGCTGCTCTGCCCTCCTTTGGTTTGAGAAAGGAATTAAAATATTTCATGACTTGTACAGATTTGGGAAGTGGATGAAATGGACAGACCTTAAAGCTTTCTATAAGCTTCCTCAATCTCAGTTCAGAATGTATACAATGCTCAGATATGCTTTCACAGCTCCCTCTACTGGACTAATTATGGAGGATGAGAATGTTGGCTCAAAGGGCCCCTTCTCCAAGAGGCTACCTCCAAACAACTCTATGAAAAGATTGCCTTCTCCCCAAACCTTTCCCTGGGCCTTAACAATAAGTGGAATGTTTGTGAGCCCATTAGTAGATGGACTCATAGATTTAATGTTTTGTGGTCTTCTTGTATTCAGTCAAAGAAATCTTGCTTTAGATAGCTTCTGATTCATAATAAGCTTGTTGTTGGCTTCTAATATTTTATAGGTTGTTGAGACTTGAGACTATAAGCTTGTTGTTTTCTTTAAATTTTTATATATATTTATATTTTTACTTTTTAAAAATATATTGTACAAACGTACCCACAGCGTACCATACTCGAGGTTTTTAAAAATTTGCCGTTTCAGCATACTGTACCCGTACCCGTACCGAAACAGTCTAGCTTAGTTTTTGTGAAAAGCATTTTACAAGATTATTTTTGAGCTTTTATTTAGCAAAAAAGAGCAAGCTCATGGAGGAGTTTTTGACTTATTAAATAAGTCATTGTTATTTTTGCAAACCAATTCAAAACAAATTTTTGTTTTCAAAGTAAATAAAAATTTGAAAAACAAAATAAATTTGTGAGAAACAAATAATCACAGCATTCGGTATCAATGATACATCCGGTTGCTATCCTATTACAGTAATGTTGTCATGATCGAAAAGATTGTATTTAACACCTAATATAACTACAACGACAACATCTATGGCATCATCCCTATAAACTGTTGGGGTAGAGACAAGGTAAAGATTTATTTTCACTTACCTTCCCTCCATTACCCAAAGCATTTTCGCTCGGTTTGAATCCCAAAAATAGAAAAAACCGAGTATATAGGGGAATTATGCCCACGTATGAGTTAAATGGGTTTTATTCACAAAGCAAATATTTTTTTTCATGTACCACCTAGGTACCACATACCATTTTGCTCTCATGTACTTTAACACCTCTTTCACATACTTTCGATGGTTATATTGAAAGGGGGAGGTTCTTCCATGTACCAATGGGTATATAGGAAGGGTGCGTATATCGAAAAGTTTGGTGTATTGGTTAGTGTATATCTTGAAAAGGGAACCTATTGGAGTGATAAGGAACCCCTCCATCTCCCTGGTACAAAATGACTTCAATAAAATCAATTGTTGGCACAACTTTGACTAGCAAAGATACCTAGTTAGAGTGGTCTCGGCAAGTGGAGAACACACTTATCTTCAATGATCTATGGTTTGACATTTGCAATGGGGACACAAAGCCAACACCGCCTACAAATGCAAAAGAAGCCAATATCTAGAAGCAAAAGAATTTGAAAGCATTGGCCTTAATGAGGGCCTCAGTTGATGCAAAAGTCTTTCATCACATTCAGGGGTTATGGACTCGCATGGGAAGCATTCAATAAATTGAAGGACTTGTATGATTCTCACTCAAAGTTGGAGTTCATATAGTTGTAGTTAAAATTGTTCAATCTTGAGTTGAAGAATGGTGATGTCATGAGTTTGGCCTAAAAAATTTGTGCAATCAAGCATGATGTAAAAGCCATTGATGTAACAATTGACATATATATGACTACTTTCATAAAAGCCCTTCTTCCTACTTACTCAACCTACTTGGAGTCTTTCAAGCAAGCAATCAGTTGAAGACTCTAAATTTTGATCAATTGGTTGAAAAGATGGCCAAAAGAGAAAAGGCCTTTGGGAGAAAAACTGAGTCATCGGGAGAAAGCATTTGTTATGCCAATCAAAAAGGCAATTCTTTCAAGGGTTCTTCCTCTAAGGCCTCATCTTCCAAAAATGAAGTCAAAAAGAAAAAAGGGAGGAATAAGGGTCAAGGAAGCAAAAATAACAATAATGGTGGGCAGAAGAAAAATTACAAACATCATTTCTTTTTGCAAATAATGCGGCAGAAAAAAGGGAGCCAAGAGGCTCTGTTGTGAATGCAAGACTTCATGAGAGAAGATTGAAGTTTATCACAAAAAAAAAGAAGAAAAGAAGTGCACCAAAAAACCAAACTCCGCCCAATTCACAAGTGAATATGTGCTCTCAAGTACAGATGAGGAAGTAAATAATGTGTTAGTGAATTCAGCATGATTCGATGCTTGGATCTTTGAAACCGGTGCCACAACATATGACTTTCCGAAAAGGATTTCTTGAGGAAGTTCTCATGAGGAATGTTGTGACCCATTATATGTGGCAGATAGATCATCTCTACAACCAAAAGGAAAGGGTACAATCCAACTCAAGTGTCCAAGGCTTCCAAATTTCATTCTTAAAATGTCATCTACCTTCCTCAATTGAAGAGAAACATGTTGTCTTTGGTGCTCATTCATCAACAAGGGCACTCCATTTTACTGGACAATGGGGAAGTCACTATCAAAAGAAAAAGTGACAATGCAGTTGTATTGACTGGATGTGAGGAAGGCAAATTAATAAAACTCAAGGGTGAGCCATCAAATTCATGGAATTTTGCTCATCTCATTGAAGACAAAATGTCTCCAAGTATGTTGTGGCATGCGAGATTTGGGCACTCCAATCATGATTGCATTCGTGTGTTGCAAAAGAATGGCGTAGTAGGATTGCCCACCCTACCTACAAAATCTGAGAAGTGTGAAGCCTGCATTTTGGCTAAACACTCAAGAGGACCTTTTCAGAAGTCAAAATGGAAAGTCAATAAAAAGTTGCAGTTGGTCCACTCCAACTTGTGTTCTCTTCCAATTTTGTCAATTGGTGGTCACAAGTACTTCATGTTGTTCATTGACCACTACAACAGAATGACATGGATCTATTTCCTCAAACAAAAATCAGAAGCCTTAAAACATTTCAAAAAAATTTAGATATGGTAGAAAAGCTCAAGCCCACATTGGGACAATCAGACTAATAATGGTGGTGATTACACTTCAAAGGCATTTGAATCCTATCTCAAGCAAAATAGGATCAAACACCATCTCACAGTTCCTCACACTCCTCAACAAAATGGAGTTGTTGAGAGGATGAATAGAACCATGATGAATATGGTTTGTGCAATGTTATATTTCAAGGGGGTAAATCTACACTTCTAGGTAGAACAACACAAACAATAATATACCTCTCGAAACAAATCACCATCAACAACTCTTCAATTGAAGACTCCATATGAAATGTGGTGTGGTCATCTTCCTTCAATGCGTCATCTTTATCATGTTTTTTGGATCCACTTGTTATGCATTGATTCCTAAGGAGAAAAGGAATAAGTTGGACCATAGGAGTTGCAAATGCATTCACTTGGGATACTCCAAATCCTCCAAGGCATACAACCTATATGATGAGAAAAACAAGAAGTTTCTTGTCACAAGAGATGTGATCTTTTGTGAAACTGCAAAGGACAAAGCCAGCATTGATCGGCAATTGAATCGACTTGACAAATATGCAAAGTTTGATGTCTACAAGGAGAGTGATTTGGAAATTCCAAATAGTGAGAGGAGGACATGCAATTTGGAGTCATTTGATTTTGTATTATCTCCTATAACAGAGATTGAAACTCCTCAAGAAGAAAATGAAACTTCATTAGAAAATGAACAAGTGGCACAAGAACAAAGGACAAAAGTGAAGGAGCTTCAAATCATGAGATTGAGGCACCAAAACCACAGAAGAAGATGCCTAAATGGGCAACACAAACATTGAAAGATGTCCATCCAATGAAGTTGGAAAAACTAGCACACAAAGTGCACATGCAGCCGCACAACCAACAAAAATGTCCTAGAAGAAATTCAAAACAAGATTGAAAAGCTCACCTTGAATGATTCTCCAAAAGAACTCAATGTTGCATTCGATTCAAAACCAACCTCTTTCAAACAAGCTGAAAAGGATGAGTCCTGGAGAAAATCCATGAGAGATGAGTATGATGCATTGGTGAAAAATGGGACTTGGAAGTTGGTTGATCCTCCACTCGGTTGTAAACCAATTGGTTGCAAGTGGGTCTTTCGCAACAAATACAAGGCTGATGGCTCACTTGACAAACATAAAGCAAGGCTTGTCGCAAAGGGTTATGCTCAAAAGGAAGGAATAGACTACAATGAGACCTTTGCACCTACAACAAAGTGGACTACTATTTAGACTTTGTTGGCTTTGGCAGCACAAAACGGATAGGAAGTTCATCAAATAGAGGTAAAGTCTACATTTCTAAATGGTAATCTAAAAGAAACAATGTACATGACTCAACCTGAAGGGTCTATAGTGATGGCAACAAGAGCACAAAGTGTGCAAACTTGAAAAATCATTGTATGGTTTGAAACAAGCCCCACGTGCATGGTATGAAAAGCTTACTAAGCACCTCTTGAACATGAATTTCAAGCGATTTGAGTTTGAAGATGCAACTCTTTTTGTCAAAACAGTTGTATTTCTAGTGGTGTATGTGATTGACTTGCTCATAACAGGGAATAATGAAAAATATATTGCAAAAATCAAAGCAAAGTCGACGAAAGGGTTTGAAATGACAGATTTGGACTATCTTCATTACTATTTCAAGTGGTGTATGTGATTGACTTGCTCATAACAGGGAATAATGAGAAATATATTGCAAAAATCAAAGCAAAGTTGATGAAAGGGTTTGAAATGACAGATTTGGGCTATCTTCATTACTATTTGGGTATTGAAGTGCTTTAGAAATCAAAGTACATCTTCATAACTCAACAAAAGTATATTGGTGAAATTTTGAGCAAATTTAGAATGATAAATTGTAAGCCTCTCAGTACACCCATGGAACAAAATCTAAAATTGACATCAGAAGATACCACTGATTTGGTCAATGCAACCAAATACAAACAACTCATTAGAAGTCTAATCTATGTGACCACAACTAGACTAGACTTTTGTTTGGTTGGTGTTCTATCTAGATTCATGCAACCCAAAGAAAGTCACTGGGAGCAGCAAAAGAGTCCTTTGATATCTCGAAGGAACAAACAATTTTGGGCTCAAATACTCCAGGGCAAGAGACTTCAACCTCGTTTGCTATTCAAATTTTGACTATGCTGACAATTTTGAAGATGGGAAATCTACATCAGGGTTTCTAATGAATTTGGGAACAATAGTCGGGTTGGAAATCAAGGAAGCAATCAATTCCGACAATTTCTTCGCGGAAGCGTAATACATGGTCACTTTAAGGACAACGAGGAGATCTTGTGGCTCGTAAGGGTTCTTTCAGGCTTCATAGAACAACAGGTTTTGTCAACATCATTGATGGTTGACAACACATCTGCAATTCAAATGGAAAAGAATCTAGTCTTTCATGACCGAACCAAGCACATCAATACAAAATTCCACTTGATTTAGAATCGTGTGAAAAAGGTAGTGTCTCCTACTACAAAGCAACCAACAGAGATCTTGGCAAAAGCGCTTGGAAAAGAAAAATTTGAAAAGTGCAAAGGCATGTTTGGTCTCACTATAACCCCTACGAATTAAGGGGGAATGTAATATTATTGTACATAAAATATTAGATAATCTTAGGTGTTATTTAGGAGAACTTTTGTCTTGTAGTTGGAACTTAAAAAGTTCACCTAGGTAATTGAAGAGTCTTCTATAGAATATGAACAATCATGGTGAATATGAAGTGTAACAACCATTCCAATGGTTTTATATTTGTAAATCCCGTCATTTGTTAATGCTGAATAATAATACTAAGGTTTGTTTGCACATTCTATTTCATTTTCATTCTCTTTTACGTGGTTCATTATTCCTGGTCAGACGTTAGAGATCTCACAACTTAGTAACATACCAGAACATATGGGCCCCAAAATTTACTAAAATCGAATCTATGGTAATACGTCTACACAAGCATGCAAATTCTGCAAGAAGATATCATGTAGCAATTGAAGAGGGAATGAAAGCCCTTCTCTCCTATACTGAATTTAACCCCCTCGAGCAGAAATGCAACAAATGAACCCGGTACACATCAAGGATCACATTTCCCAATAACCTTGATCTACAAAATACACTTGAAACTAGCCACTCGGCAAAGCTTCCACCAAGATTACCAGACTTGACGAATGCACATTCTCTTGAACAAGAAGAAGACCATATGCTATGGAGCTCCATGTCAAGCACATAATTCACAACTCACTTATGCAAAGCTTATAAGGAGATGCAACCGCCTCATCACTAATCACATAAAAGTATGAAAAATATAGAATTGGGCCAAAATTGGAGCCCTTTTTGGTTGGTCATCCATGAAATGACATTGATATCTAATTATGTTCACAACAAAGGTTGTGTAGGACACTATTAATGGACCAATTATTAGAAGGCAAGTGAAATGATAAAGCGTCTTTTCAATAATTGAGGAAGATTTGGCAACAACATTTTTGTCAAAAGGGCTCTAAGAAACTCGGCTTAAGAACATTCAATTCCATTAGGCCACTTCAAATTCCAATTCTAACATTGTCGAAGATCTTTTCAAATTTCAAATTGGTCCCTATCTTCCTATGAATGTACATATGGTTAGAAAGAAACAAAAGAGTAGTCAAAGGAACTTAGTGTAGGAAATTTGAGGCATTGGAGTCTGTAATCTCCCCTTCTTGAGGATAATCCTGGAAAAGACCCTTAGCCTGTCCAATATTTTCCCATGGGCTAATGGGGTGGAAAACGGAAATAAATTATAAGCACTTATGTTTTATTATTAATTTAAAATTTGACTTTATAAGATAAAGTTCTAATAAAGAAATAAATAAAAGCATTACTTTATTGAAATAAGGTAAAACATTATTTTATTGAAATAGAGTAAAGTATTACTTTAAAGTTTATTTTAAACAAATTAAAATGCCAAAGTGGGGCGTCCTATTTGGGGACTTTGTATTGAGATATGAACCATGAAAAAAGCATAAAAGGAGGCCGCATGGGATCATTTGGGATATCTTTTTGGTCATTATCATAATTTTCATGAAGGGTTTGAGTTGCTGCTCCAACTTTTGCATTAGAGGACGGAAACCCTCTTGTGTATTCAACAATTGAGGACAAAAACCCTCCATTGCAACCAAATTTGAGGACGAAAAACCCTCCAATCTGCCAGGGTATCTCCATTCAGGGGTTACAATTGAGCTTCACATCAGTTTGACAGAGCCATTTCAACTAGGGTAGCATTGGGCTTCAGATCTACATGAATATCAACTTTCAGAGTGACAAAATAATTAGGGCATCATTCAGAAATTCAGATCTTCATCAAAATCAGTCAAAGAAATATCAGATTTTCAGCTGCTACAGTGTCACTACAGTAAATTAGGGAAGATTGAAATCATTTTTAGCTTGTTATAGTGTCGCAACAATAAATTAGGGAAGATTTCAGCTTGTAGAGGATTAAATTCCAGTTTCAGTGTGGTTGAAGATTGCTATCAGATCTAGCAAAAATATCATCTATATAGTCAGTTGTATTTTCTGATTTTCAGTGTTGAAAAATAAATTAAAAATTTTGATTTCAGTGTTTATGTTACGGCTGTCATTATATGCAACAAATCTGGATTTTTCCTAGGGTTTAGAAATTATTTCCATCATTCTCCAGCAATTTTAATTTTTGTTGTTAGGGTTTGCTAATTCAGCCCTAAGGGTTTCAAAGAAACCGGAATTATTTTAAAAATGTCCGCCGAGGGACATTACAATGGTATCGAGCAAGGTTTTTGCCATCCCGTGAATCGTGAGGATAATGCAAGCATCCATGTTAGAAATCATAAAGATCTAAAGGCATGGATGGAGATAGAAATAAAGAAGGGTCAAAATATAAGCCTCGAGAATCTACCAAAGAGCCAAAACCAAAAGAGTTTCTCTTGAAGGAAGAAAAGGAACCAGAGAATGTGGTTGGAAAAAACTAACCACATTGCAGACAAGCGCAGAGGACGTAATGAGGACCCAAAAAAGGTGTGATGAATGGCTAAGAAAAGCTAAGGAAGCTAAGTCAATAGCCATTCAAGCAAAGCAACACCTACAGAAAATTAAGGAAAAGAATTTCCCCATTGTAATCAGGAAGCAAGAAGAACAGTCTAATTCAGATCTGAAAGAAGTTAGTGAGCAGCCCATAGAGGAATCCACCATGCAAGTTGAAGGTGAAGGGTCTTCAATAAAAAAAAGGTATACGACTCCTGATAAGTAAAATGTTTGTATTAATAATGCAAAGGAAGAACATGAATTACATGTTGAATGCCAAGTGCCCAAAATTGAAGTTGATTCAGCCCAAGAAGCACCTATCAATCTTCCAAGTATTGAAAAGTTTGAGTCATTACCGTATGAGGTATATTTTCAGAGAAACCAAGTGGCTCGAGCCACACAATGCATAGAGACAATTGAGGGTCTATCCTTAGGTAAGATACTTCAATATGATAATGTTTGGTATGTTTTGGATATACTCAATATTACACTCCTAAGGTGGCCCACCAAATGAGATATTTGCAAAATGAGGATTTCTTGTTGGAAGTAACCAACATGGTAAGGATATGTAGTTCCTCGCCCGCCGCACCTAGTTGGCAAGCTTTTCTAAGGCCATTAAATTGTTGATGCGTTCATTTCGATTGCTATTGCACAAAATTAGCAAATCAACTCTTTATAGAGCCTTATCACCAAACGTTAATCAAAATGATTTATGTTTCGTCTAGCTCCAACCTATGGGTGTCATTTTGCACGTTTTGGATTTGGACCTTGATCACCCTTTTACATCATGTTTAAGTGATATTTTTAATAACTATAGTAATTAACGTTTGACGCCGAGTTTGGGTGTTGTTTCAAATGTCATGCCTCGTTGTACCCAATGGAGACGGTGTGGGTCACTTTTCATAAAATGACGCGCCGTGAAACCCCCAATTGATGTTGTTGCCAAAGATTCTCATGGACTTTAAGTACACGATTCTAGCAATTGTGTCATTGATATTCTCTTTCGTGCTCTTTGTTCTCGCAAAGCATCCCGGTTCGGCGTGTTGGGTGGATTGCCACTTACCAATTAATTGACTTGAGATCGTTATAATCATAATAATAATAATATCATTTAATTTTACAAATTTTAATATATATAGAATGATATTAAATAAAAAGGAAATAATAAAATAAACAAAAATAATCGTCAAAATGATATTGTTATGTGGGAATGAGTGGGTGGTTCCCCTGATAGGTGAGTGGGTGAAGATAGAGGTAGGGGGAATTTAATGACAATATGAGGCTTGGCGTGTGTCAGCACTCAAATCAAACTTTATTTTCACTTTCAAAAAAGTATTCTTTTCTAAATGTTAGAGAACTGGACTATGTTGTTGACTTCATCAAATTTGAGGTATGGTATGCATCTCTGGAATGAAAAGCGAGAAGAGATGGAGATTGGGAAAAGCAAGAAAGAGTGCTTGAAGGAAATGGAAAGCTATTGGGGCAGAGTAGGAAATGTGAGAAAGAACTTGCAATCAATCCAATGCTAGGAGACTATGAGGAGAGCATCTCTTGATATTTATTTTCTCCAACTTTGTCATTTTGTATGGTCCTTTTCTCTAGATTAATTGTATTGTCTTATGCCTATGTCAGGTTTTTCATTTAGGACTGAACTAGGAATTACACCCTTAGCAAAAAGTATGAAATAAAATTAGCAAATCAAACAAAACGTCCCTTTTGGAATACTTTCAGAACTCGTGCATTTGTTGGTATAGGTATTGTGGGCGTTCAATGTTCCTAACTGTGTTCGCCTATCTCTTGTTTATTTTTATTCTTCGAGGGAGGGAGCCTCGTGCTGTGGATGACAACGTGCATTTACAACTCTGGTTTGTAGGAGATGATGGGGAAGCGACAGGGACTTAGGTCGATGTTGTCAGAAGCCGCAGTGCTATGGTAGATATGTATGCAAAATGTAGAATCATGCACTTGGCATGTGAATTATTCGACTACATGCCTGAAAGAAATGCGACCTCATGGACATCAATAGTTGCAGGATATGCTCAAAATGGGTTTGTTGAAACGGCCTGGAACCTTTCAAGCAAATGCAATGGCAGCTTAAAATCCAAATTCCTCAACTGCAAAGCATCCTCCGATGCATTGCTAAAAAGGAGCTTTTGGAACCCTAAAATTGGCAAACAACGTGGTTAAATCAAATTACTTTATTGACAATTCCTTACTTGTGTTGAGTGTCTTCTTCGCCTCACTTTGTGTAGACATGATCTGTGCTCGTTGTTTTTGACATCATCCCTAAATGTGGAAATACTCATGAGGTGTGAAAACCGTTTAACA
The DNA here is from genome assembly GCA_018340775.1 of Taxus wallichiana var. yunnanensis. NCBI lineage: Eukaryota > Viridiplantae > Streptophyta > Pinopsida > Cupressales > Taxaceae > Taxus > Taxus wallichiana. The sequence goes on from CM031241.1 coordinate 45,691,591, forward strand.
AATTATGTCGAGAGAAATATGATTTCGTGGAATACAATGTTTGCAAGATATTCCCAAAATGGTGTTCTTCATGAGGCCTTAAGAGTTTCCAAAGAAATGCATAGCTGAGATGTGGTTTTATGGAACCTATTGATCGCAGGATATGCACAAAATGGGCTTCTTCAAATAGCTTTCCGGACTTTTAAGAAAATGCAACCAACAAATGTAAAGCTAAACTACATAACCTTTGCCACCATTCTTGTAGGTGGTGCCGAAATGGGAGCTCTAGAGCATGGTATGGACTTTCAAACAATAATGAAAGTGGATATTTATCAAAAGTATAGAATGTGGAAGCATATTAAAGGCACGCGAACTATTTGAAAAAATGCAAGGTGCAAATGTGGTCTTGAACAGCCCGTAAACTGGTCATACCGCACCTCTCAAGCATCTTTTCGTCGTCTCCGTGCATGGATCTCTCCCCTTCTCCTAACCTCCGCTTTCATAGTTTGCATTTCAAATTTAATAAAAATAAAAATAAAATGCTAAATCTAAATCATAACATTTAATTATCATATTGTATCAAATGAGTTTTGCAAACCTCCTCAAACAAAGTGTTGGTACCAATATAGACCGCCTTGCAAAACAACTCATCATGGGCGGTGTAACACAAACTGGATCGTGAACTCTCTTAAATGTAAACTGAAAACTTGTTCTCTCACGCTTTTGTGTAGTGGGTATTCAACCGAGAAAGGAAAAATGATGAGAGAATAAACCTATGTAATGTTTAATCAACCCCTTAAAATGATTCAAAACCTCTTCGAGATCGACACACAAAAGGCGTCACCGAACCTCTCCTCTACCTTTCAACCGCTCAAACTCATTCTATGGTATGTAACGACCTCCTTTAAACCTCGATAAAACATTTATTTGATGTGTTTTTGAAGTTAGTTTTTGTATCACTTTAAAGAGTTGGTTACTTGAGGTAACTACTCAAAACCCCGTACAACCCTCCAAAATCGCCCCAATTTTTGTGCCTATGGACTCAGAAATATATTCGGCCATTGAAAACCTCTTCCTTGTCATACAGGAATAGTTTTCCATATTTGGTTTTGCTCCTACCATCTAAAAGGCATTTTTTCCACACCCGTTTTGAGCCAACTCGACTTAGGTTGCTAAAGAACAGCAGCAAAATTCAGCCAACCGACTCTGAAAGTTGCTCCCGCTTGAGCTTCGGTTATTGGTTTTGGGTCCACTTCGATCCCTCGGGATTTTCGTATAGTAGTTAATAAGTTTTGAGTGTTAAACATTCCATTAGGATGTTTGGTGCCCTTCCCCACAGAGGCCATTCTCAGTAGCCACTCGGACTAGATTGTACAGCAAAGGCAACTAAGCACTATGGATTGCGTTTTGCCCCCTTCGAGGTGTTTGCGATAGGTTAAACAAATGAGATGTTTGGAAATGTGAATATCAACCATGAATATCAATAATACGAATATCAAATGAGATGTTTGGAAATACGAACATCAACCATGAATACATTGGTTTGACTACTTAAGTCAATGTTTGATTGAGAACCTCGATTTGCAAGAATACCACACTACCGTTGATCCTTAGCGACAATGAAGAACAAGATCGTGTCAAACCGAAACTCTCCCACACTTGAAATATGTTTAAACTCCAAAGGACACATGGAAGAACTTTATTGTTATCTTTCTCACCTCATCTTGTATTTGTGAATAATTGGTTGCTTATTTAAAGGAAGTGTATGATTTTTCTCTTGCTCTCTCGAAACCAGTAACGTATAATTATGAATTGCTATGTGTGGAATATAGAAAGTTATTCTCTCTCCTTATACATTGTTGATGCAAGTTTTAATAGCATTTTAGATGGGAAGGGTGGGGTCCATGCTAGCATATCGCTAACACCATGCCTATGCGGGTTGTAGGTAGCACAGTGAAATAGAAATGAACGAAGGAATTTTGAATTAAAGTTGTATATAACTTGTAAAACGTGTAATTTTGTTAGAATGAGAAATACATTGTTTATGAGCGCTCATGTAATATATCCCGAAGAAGAAAAGTTTGACTATATCATGTATGTGTTGAAACGGCCATGAAGTTGCATTCTTTATGTTATACTTACATGGTTTAGATGCATGAAAGCAATTGTTTACCATGGTATTTATTGTAGTTCCCTTGCAACATTCACAATGTATGGTAGAAACTTAATACACCTAAACTATTGAAATTAAATGTGTTCTTAAACCTTTCCACCATATCTTCCCTCTTAGTCAAGTCACGACTAATTTGTAAACCCTTAACATCATAAGAGAAGACTTAGAACTCTCACAAAATGTTTTCCAATCATACACCTAGTAGGAGTCTTCCAAAAGACCATTTCCTTAACTAAAGTGATTTCTACACTAGGCAATAGCTATACTATGTGAACCCTGTCATAACTATGGTGAGTAAGACCAGCACTTCTAGGTGTAGTATGTCTAAACACATCGTGGATAAGTTTGAGTTTTGTATGTTTGTAATTGTCCTTGCACCCTAGTGGGTGACCAAGTTCTTGTGAAGATAGTTTGGGATGATAACACCAATGAATGATCTCGTTGTGAGATCTAAATGATGCAAGTGGATTCAGTGTGCCAGTTTACCTATTCATTAAACTCTTGTGATTGATCCAATTAAGCCCCTGCAGATAGAAGTGTTACCTTGACAAGTAGCAATGGTATACCTTTGATTTGTATGAACTATGAAGGTTTTGCGAGACAAGGATGTCCTGATTACTCTAGTGTTGACCCGTAGTAGGTTGTACACCTCTTAAGTGAAAGTTGGGATAAACTAAACCTGAGACCTCTTAAGAGGCTAAATGTGGATGGAATTTGCAATCAATAACACTATCAAAAGTGTGTCTAATATGATGTACTAAAAATGTAAGGTGAAATGTAATGTCCCCTTTTTCGAACTAATTCATTTTGAAGACTTCTAGCCCATTCCACTTTCTGTGGGCCAGAAGAAGGTGAACAAGGGAAGTGTTTGTTGATGTTTTTAGTCTTTTTTGTGAGCATTTACCTTTTTCTTTTGTGGTTTCTCTTATGAGGGTTATTGTGAGATATCTTGGCATTCCTTTTGGGGTGGGTCTCTCGCCTGTAGCTATATGGGACTGGGTTCTTCAGTGTTTGCAGCATAAGCTTTTCCTCTGCCAGAATAAGGATCTCCCATTTGCGATAAAGTTGACTATGTTTCACAGAATTCTTCAGGCCTCCCATATTTATTATGTTTCTTGTTGGCTGCCCTCCAAGACTCAGTTTTGTCGACTTGAGCAAGTTTTGAGGTCTTATTTATGGGCCAAATATGATGGAGCTCAGGGCCTCCGTATGGTTTCGTGGGAAGGTAGTATTATGCCCAAGGATGAGGGCAGTCTTGGGTTGATTGATCTAGCCACTCAGGAGTCTACTCTTGCCACCAAATGGGGGTCCATTTTTGAAGTGCTCTTCTCCTTATGAGTCGCAAATTACTCACTATGCAACATTCGGAACAGGTCATGGACTCTTTTCAGTTATGCGACATTATTTCTAGACCTCAGAATTTTCAGACCATGGACTTCTTCATTCTTAGGAGTATTTGGACAGCCTGGAGAAAAGTTGCTAGTTTGATCATGTGGAGGATGACAGTCAGTCATGCAGGGGGCGGGCCTTGGCCGGAAGGCCTATTTGGAGTTGGAAGCTTCAAGATACCTATTTGGTTGAAATTCCCCATTTTTAGGCTCGAAGATTATATAAGAAGAGGATTTTCTTATGGAGGGACTTGTGGGATGCCAATTCCTGCTCTTGGAAGGACTAGCGTCCCTTAGCCCATGAGGTTGCCCTTTCCTCAGCTAATTGGCCCACTATATTGGTGATCCATAACTTCATCCCACTAGAGGATAAGTTTAAGCCAAATATTGATATGAATGGGCCCATTTGGCGAGATTGGAGGTGGAGCTATGGTCACCCCTTAGCTCAATATGACACTTGTCATCTCTACTCCATTCTTCATCAGCACAGTGCTCTTGGTCTTGTTCTTAATGCTAGATGGGTGTCTTTTGATGATGAAGCTTTACAGGTTTGTTGGTTGCATGGCATGTGGTCGGTGAATGTTTCCTACAAGTTACGGGTTTTTGCTTGGTTAATGATCTATTAGGGGCTTCCCTCTGAGGCTCGTCTGCTCAAGAATGACCTCTCTAGTGGCATTTGCCGTTTCTACCACAAACTAAAAACAGTGAAGCACCTCTTCTGGGACTGCTCCTTTGTGAGATCTTGTTGGAAGCTTATTCAGTCCAAGCTGGCAGCCATTCTTCAACAGAGTGTTCATTAGTAGGCAGCCATGTTTTGTGACTTCAAATCTATTATTGCGGACTCTATTAGGGTATTTGGCATTGCTTGCAAGTTTCGGCATTGTTTATTCTCTAGAAACTTCTGTGTAAGTATCTTTTTGCAAATAAGGTTTGCTCTTTGCCTGATTTCAGTCATGTGGAAAGGTAAGATACCTGTGCAGTTGTTGGCTAAATGATATTTGCTGATCAAGGATGCCAGGAAGATAGAGTCTGGGGCCTATTCTGATTTTATTTCTGTCCTTATTGCTTTAACAAAGAGAATGCAGTCTTCATTGTATATCTCCATTGTACAGTTTTTCTCTATTTTTTGTATATCAAGGATGCCAGGAAGTTAGAGTCTGGGGCCTATTCTGATTTTATTTCTGTCCTTATTGCTTTAACGAAGAGAATGCAGTCTTCATTGTATACCTCCATTGTTAATATTTTTTCTATGAATATATGAAGCACCATTCCAAAAAAATGAGTGTAAAACATTGGATGTGTTTTCTATTAGATTTGAATACACTAGAGTACAAAATCAAATCATCGTGCAAATACAACAGCCAGTTGATCAGTCGTGTGAATTTATGATGATTGTCATTGACAATCATCATAAATTGCATATCCATGGAAGTTAACAAATTATAATATTTACAATTTCCTCTTCCCTATTCTACTAAAAATTGGGGAGAGGGTCTAGTGACTCTACTAGTCTCTGCACTCGGTCGCAGCTACTCGCTCCTTCTAGAAGGCTATGACTGCAGCTCCACCCTGATACTAGATAACAGCGACTCCTATGCCTCATGTTCGACATCATCTACAGCGATGCCATCTAATCCAATCTCTCCTACTTCTGCTTCACCCTCCATAACTTCCCTCTCGAAAGCAGCAATCTCGTCCTCTATGAACATGGGGATCTCCTCTTCTTACGTAGTCCAATGACTATATGGATGAAATGTCCCACTTCCTAAAATAATCAGTCGAAGACCTTTAGCCCAATTTTGTTTCCCGACGGCTAAAGGGTGATAGAAAGGGAAACTTATCATAATGAATTAATTATAAAAGTGCAAAATAAAATAATATTATAAGCACTTTATATTAATTTATTAATGATAAAGTCAAATTAAAAAATAGAAAAGAAAAATATAAAGTGATAAAGTAAAATAAGAAAAAGGAAATATCACTTTATGTTTATTATTCTCCCTAGGAGAAAATGCGACCCCTTTGGAGGATGAAAAAGGTGGAAAAAGCATTAAATGAGGGAGGTGAAATCTGATTGGAAGATGAGGGTGGCTATTTGGCCAAGTTCATCTATAAAAGCAAGTCGACTTGCTTGTAGAAGGCATGCTTTTCTATTTTATACAAATCTGATTTTTGTCTGAGCCTTAGAGCTTTACAAAATATTTTCTAAGGACGAAAACCCTTAGAAACAATCTCTTGAGGACGAAAACCCTCTAAGGGATCTAGAAGAGGAACGAAAACTCTTCTTCTAGTTGAGAGGATTCTCCATACAGGGGTTTCCATTGCGGATCAAGGAGTTAGCTGATTTTCCAGTTGTTTTCCAATAGTATTGAGGGCTGAAGTTGCAGATCTATACAGGGTTTGAAGAAGAAGAATAGTTGTGTTTCTTTTTTATTCCTATCTTTTTCTTGGTGGAGCGACCTATCTAGGAGCTGGTTTGTGGGGTTCCAAAGTTGTTTATGATCAGATTTTGATTGTTGTTCGTATGTCTGATTTTTAGAGATCACAACAACAAACTTGCATAATTTTTGGTTCAAGGATTAGGCACTTTTCAGCTATGTCTGAGGGCAGCTATCTGCAGAATTATTATAAATAAATTCAGCCTGTTTTGAAGCTCAAATATGGTATTTCTTTCATGATTCCATCTTTGCAAAATTTGCGATTTGTTTCCATTAAAGATTCAGTGGTTTTAATTCAGATTTGGTGGGTTTGCATCTCCATACCTAGTCGCATTTTCTATATAAAAATCTGATCTGCATTCATAAATTTTGGAATATCTTTTATAAATTGTTGCATTGGATTGGGATTTGCCTAAAATCCATTTGAGGTGGAAAAGTGTCCATTTGGGGACATTACAATGGATTGATCTCATCCAAATCAATAGGCTCCTAGAATGTATCCACCTTCTTGTGTGAAGCCGAAGATTGTATTACACAAAACTAGGTCATTGAGGTGTCTTTGAGTCAATTTTTGCGCTTCTTTGCGTGAATGGACTCAAACACACTCAATTGCGCTCACATGCAAAAGCGCTACAAGATTGAGATAAAATTCGAGAGGGCTAGTTTTTTAAGATTTGGGATTTTTCCACCCCAATATTCCCACCAAAACCTACAAACATGATATTCAAAGGTTGGGTTACTCGGCCTTGGCCACCGCTTTAGGTGGCTCGGGTTGTCAGGTTCAAATCCGTGCAATTGACCCGCGGCAGCATGTGTTAAGGGATCGGTGTATGTGCTCCAAATGAGGTTGATCGGTGGCACTCGCCTTGTGTTAGAGCCTCGCTCCTCGAAGCTCCGGTCATTTGGGTAATCATTGATCCCTCTCGAACCACAAAAAAATGTTTTTTAAAATGTCGAAGCTTGCATCTCAATTAATGGAGTCCAATCCTCCTAGCTTGGGCTTTTCAAATCCATCAATCAAGGCTTCCCTTAGCCCCCGCTCTTTATGTGTTAGTTGTTGAAGGCTTTAGTTGTTTGCTAATAGTGCTTTTCAAGGCTTCACAAAGGCAGTTCACTACTGCATTCTAACCAGCAGCTCATTAATGGTCAATTTGTTGATGACTCATTTCTTACTTTGTTAGAAGAAGAGAAAACTGTCAAAAATGCCATGGATTGTCTAGACACTTTCTACCCGGCATCCGGCTCCTCTATTCAAGAATAGAAAACTCAAAGGCTGGGCTACAGCAAGACTCTAGTTGTCAAACCTCCATGGCTCAAGGATATCGTTGGATGTGGATTCAACCGGGTGTGCAATTTAAATTCCTTGGCATCCCCTTTGCCTTTGATGCTACTTCTGGAGCTTTGGTCATATGTGGTCTAGAGAGTGGAGAAAAAAATTGCCTTCTCGGATCACTAAACCTTTATCTCTAGTAGGCAAGTTCTAAATTCGCTCCAAAGTGCTTCGTAACTACTCATGTTTACTACTCGCTTGTTGAGCTCCTTTGAAAGCAGCTTATGCCAGATTGGAGAAATTACTTAGAGATTTTTTGTGGGCGCATTCTGAAGGTCATAAAGGTTTTCACAACGTGGCCTACGATATGTGTTTCCATCCTAAAGAAGTAGGGAGCCTTGGCCTTCTCGGACATTAAACTTCAAGGTTACTCATTTTGTTCTAAATGGATAATCCGTTGTGTAGGAGTTGAAGCATGGAAAATTCTTCTCAGGAACTATATCTCCTAAGGCACTCCTCTAGGCCGGCAAGCTTAGAAGGGGTTGGGTTTTCAAACTCTTCTTATCTCCCTGTTTCTATCAAAATTGGGGGCACTTTTATAGCCAAGAGTTTATGGAAATCTTGGGAACTTCTCAAACCCAACCTCATCTGGGTTGGGGAGGGTTTTAGATTTGGGATTTCGCCTCAACCTCCGCTCTTTGTGGTGGTCTCCCATTCTGAAGCTCCACGAGGTTTCTTTGCCACAATTCCTCGCATCAAGATCTTAAGGCTTTTTAAAAAGGGTATTAAAGTGACTGGGATCTGCTTTGATAAAATTCTCATTCATGGTTGCCTCTAGGAATCTACAAAACTCAAAGAGGACGATGTTGACTCTATCCATGAAATCATCAGCCCATACCGATAATTGTTTGCATAAGATTGGTATCACTTCTAGTATTCCTTGGTGGAAAGACCGGAACTTGCAGACGATTACTCCCTTCTCCCTAGACAAACCCCATATGGATACTCTTTGATCGCAACACAACAAATTCATGGTTCAACCCTCAACAATCGTTGGAATTTTCAATCCCGCGATGTTGTTTGGTCTTGACGCTTTGCTAACCTATGGAAAGCCCACATTGAGCCCAAAAAAGCTCATTTTGTTTGGTGTTTCTTGATTAAGGGCTCCTAACCGGAGACAGACTTAAACACTTGGAGGTTTCCAACCCCATTTACCCAACCTATCACTAGCCTAATAAGACTATTAAACACGTCTTTGGTTTTCCCCGCACCCTTTTTCATCCTTTTCTCCATACTTCTTCACTTGGAAAATGGCCCTATTCGGGAACTCGACCAACCTACCCGCAAATTACAACAAATATTAGAATTTTTAGAGTAGATATTTTTTTGTTTTGCTTATGGAAAGATAGAAACTATGTTATTTTCAATAGATTCCCTATGGATAGAGATTTTTCTGTGACTAATAAAGTTGTCATCTCCAATGTTGTGCTTGGATCCAAACTTAGGCTAAAAAGTCCGCTAGAGGTGGAACACCTCCAACATTTGCTAAATCATTGGGGAGTGCCTCGTGTGTTGTTAATCGATTCCTCCCGATCTCAGAAGCGCCATTACTCTCCACCAAGTCGTGGCCGAGGTTTTTATAGACGTCGCTCCAACTACCGGCAAAGCTCTTCTTCGTGCCACCGTTGTTCCCCTAGATCTCGCCGCTCTTCCCGGCCCATAAGCGGTGGTGGATTTGACAAATTTGATGGTGGGGTGGCTGGTTTGGGACGCGCCTCAAGGGAAATTCCCAAGCCTATCCTCGCCATTTCTCCTCACCGCCAACAATGGCAAATTGATGAAGCTAACAAGAAAAATAACAACAGGATGGGTGAGATCCCATCCTGCATAGGAAAGCCTCACCCTTCCGACACCAACAATTGGGGTGACAAACCCGAGAGCCCTATGCCCCCTTCGAGTGCTATGTTTGCGAGGGTAGCCTAGTTTTTTGTTTTCCTTTATGGCTTCTTTTTTAATTCCTAATCACACTTTTATTGTATGCCTTACTTTGATGATGTCATGATGAGGTAGCTTAGCGCCTCTCTCAAGACTTTTCGGCTTGATTTGCATGTATTCTAGTGGTGTGACCTTTTCCACTCGATCTTTTGTATGATTAGCATTGTACATTTATGTTTACTAATAAAAGTGTGTTTTTCAATCAAAAGCTTGTGAGTCATTAATAATTGTAAATTTGTAACTTCAAAGATATAAGTACATGCTCTATTTTTGTTATTGAGTGGTTGGATGGATCTCTTAAGGATAACTATCAGAAGAAAAGAGCCACCCCTAGTGTCATGTCCCTTTTTGAAGGCTAATTGTTGAAGACCTTAACCCATTCTTCTCCCGTGGGTCTAAGGAAGAAAGCAAGGGAAGATCTAGATTAATTTTTATTATTGTTTGGTTAGTTATTTTATTTATTATCATGTATCCTATGGGAAGCATAGCGCTCCGATAGAAAGACTTTAGTTAGGAAATAAAAGTATTTTGAGCATGTAGGCTACAAATACCAATTAAATATTTAAAAGCACTTTGTGGGGTTAGCCATCATTTTTATATTTATTACGCACTCCTTGTGGTTATATAAGGAGGTCATTCAGCTATTAATGAATTATGTTTTTGGTAAATATTCATATCTTGGCTAAGGTTTGCTTGTGAAGCACCTTATCTACCTTTCTCAAGGACAAAACCCTTGATTGAGGACCTTTTCCAAGGACGGAAACCCTTGGTTGAGGACTTGTGGAGGACGAAAACCCTTCATGAGGTTTTATGTATGCAAGTTGATTTGAAAGGCAATAAATTATCATTTTCTTGCATGATTGGTCTCTTTAGTTCAATGATCTATTTGTTTGGAGTGGAGCGACCCACTTGGGAGTGATTATTTGGTATGTGTGATGCTAATTTGGCAAATCTGAAATTACTATCTTGTTCTCCATATTTTCTAAGGCCAAGATCTAGAGTTTTGTGAATTTTGGAGGTGTTCTACTATTTTTCCAAGCTTGATGATGTTCACTGGTTAAGGGTTCCATAATTAATTATTTTCACGCTCAATTCTGATTTTTAACAGCTGATTGTGTTTGCTAAGGGTTTCCTAATAATTTTGGCATAAGATTTGAAGGGCTTTAGCAAGGTTTGACCCACCTTTGAGGGGTTTAACTCCTCTAGGGAAGTCGTTGCCCTAGGAAGGGTTTAATTTGCAGATTTGTAGGGTTATAACAACAGTTCCATAATTTGATTTGTGAGCTACATCTCAACTTTTGGTCATTTCCTGAGTCCCCCTAAAAAGGGACATAATTTTACAACTCTAAAATAATGAGGTCCCTCACCTCAAACTCAAGTGTCGTCCTCTATATTCATGTTAAGAGGCCCTCCATAACCTCCCCATTAAAATTTGTGAAATCAATAAAAAAAAGAAAAAAGTGGGTTTGAGATAGTACCCCCCTACATGAATGGGTTGGTTGAGTTGATTGTTCCACCTCCAATCAATTAACTCCCAAAAGGAACCAAATCTAAATACATCTCCCCTTTAATAGTTTTGGATGGTCTTTTTGGCCCTATCTATGGCCTCATAAATATATCCCATTGAATTTTGCTCCCCATCCATCAAGCAAAGAACCCTCACCAAAGGCTTTGACACCTACAAACAAATTAAACTTTAAAGTTACAAACTTACAAAAAAATATCAATACATTTAAAAATTGAAAATAAAGGAATCAACTTGAAATTTAAATTGAAGTTTGAAGTTACCTTGATGATCTTTATAGCTCTCTTCACAAAGGCATCATCAAAAATTGTCTTTTCGGTCCTCTCTCCATCGGGTTTTCTTTGAATATGGCGAGTCTAGCCATGTTTGACTCCACAAACATTTGCTTCAATGATGTAAAATACTACAAATACTTTCAGAACGTTAGGAAGCGATTTCAGGTTCAGAAACCTTATGACACCCGCTCACACAAACTATTTCCCTTGTTGTGTTCTTTCATCAAGTTGAGAAACCAAGCGTGATTATAGATTATTTTGTTATATGTTTCAGCATCTTCTACAAATCGGTCTCATCCAATCAATTTTTTAATGTCCTCCAAAAGAAGGTCAAGGCAATGGGCTACACAAGGGGTCCAAAAGAGTGATGGATGCTTATCCCCAAGTAGTCTTTCAACCGCCACATATGTTGTTGCCAGATGTCAACGACAACTTGCACAACAATCTCAATGCCCGCCTTTAAGACAACCCCTCCAACATAAGGCTCAAATTTTATGCATTTTTTATTATGTTAGAGGTGTCAATTGACTTCAAAAAAACCATCTCACCATTTGAAGCCGCTAAAAAAATTGAGAGTGCAGTTCCTTCGATCCATCCACTAGTCTAATGTAATGGTGCATCCAAACTTCACGCCATCGTTTCTTTTGTTCTTCCGAAATTGACTTTTCATATGCAAATGCACCCTAGAGTTACCTCCCACTTAAGTCTCTTAGAGAAGGAGCCTTGTACCCTTTCCCTACAACTATGAATGTTGTCACCAAATACTCCCAGATTTGAGCTCTTCGCCACATTTAAGAGAAAGTTGTCATACTAGAAATTTCCACACACCTTATTTGCTTCCTCTTGCACCTCCTTGTTATAACTTGTACCTTGCAACAAAAGTTGTGACCCAAGTATGTTTCTAGGTACAAAAAGTTGTGTTTGGTCTTTGCTCAAACTCGATGAGTTGGATGTGCCTCGTACTTATGAACCATGACTAGAGCCCACAATCATTGTCGTATCTACCTCCATTCCTGCTGCCATTTCAGGTCTGATGGTAGTTATGGAAGTTTGTACCCTTGCCCTCTTTAGTTTCTTCTCATCCAACAATGCAAGTTTTTCCCACAACTCTCGTTTTGTATCTTCCATGGCATTGAGACATAGTGTGATGCGAACAATGCATGCGCCATGGTGCTTAAGGCAATTGATGCCTACAAAAACCTTCAAGCAAAACATACAAATCACAGTCCCCTCAGCCAGTTGACGACGCCATACTTCCAAGAGGTGGTATGGGTATTTGCAAGAATGCTTCCCCACGCTGATGTTGAGCCTGATGCGGAGCAAGATGCCATTGTATGCTATCCTGCAGAGCGTTTAAATACAAAAAAGTTTTAAAACAACATTTTTAAAAATAAACCATAAATTTATAAATGTAAATCCTAATACAAGGAAAATGCCAAAAAATTAAATGGCATTTTAAAAACTCTTAAACCATAAAGTGGTAAACTAAACACTAAACCCGATGTATTAGTAAAGAAAAATAGTGATTTTGATCATAAATTACGAAAAAAATAGCATTAATCATGATTAAAAATTATGGGAATCCATGTAAATTTGTAAATCATAGGTATAAATCTAATATCAATTTCGAAAGAATTTACATGCTTAGAAAAAAATAACCAGTCTGGAAATGAAATTCCTCAAATCTGCTCTATAATTCTGCTATAAATTCCCTCCAATTTAATCAAATGCCATGTGATTAAAATATGTGGCGGTGGGGGCTTGGAAAGAGCAAAACCAGCATATTTTTATTGTCGGACTATATCAAAGCTGCGTTTCACTGTTCACCCACGTTTTTTTGCATGTCTAACAAGTCTGTGCACAGGACTTGCTGCTTTTCAGCAAGTATGCTCCACAACTTCACAAGGAAAACTCGCCCTGACTCGGGATTAAAGACTCGCGAGTTTTAATGGGGAAAAATCGCCATGGTTTTTTTTCGACGAGCACTTGCCGAGTTTGTAAACACTGATATTAAGCATACCAGTTAGAACAGTGGAAAAAAAAGCAGCTATCTATCTAATCAGGATGTGGGTCCCTAGAAAATTAGCAATTAGTAATTAGTAGTTTAGTTATTGATTGCATACTTCCATATGTAAGGAGATTGAGATTTGATCTTTATAATGAGTAACTAAATTTTTTTGGGGGACTATAAACATAAATGAAGAGCTGCCCGAATATATGAAAAAGGCAGTGATTCAAATTTATGACTGTAGTGTTCAAATATTAGACACAAGGCAGTAAGTTAGAAGAAAGGCATAAAATAATTTACAATATCCAATTTTACCTTAATGATGTTTTGTGAAAATCAATGTTATATGGACGTTTCTTCCAAAAGAAAATATTATGAATGATATCGTTACCTTTTCTGCCGCAGAACTTTTGATGTAACATTTGAAGGATTCAGCAAATGCCCCTCCACAAGGACCATCTCGTAGTTCATCAAGGCAAGGACATTCCAATGCTTGTTGAGCTATGATTTCTAAAGACTGGAAAGAAATACCACAAATGTGAAGATATAAGTACCACTACTTCAGAAACAAAATCCACTTGGATAAGTATTAGAATCTGAGTTATTTTTCTGGCTAAATTATTGAGGTCAAATATTTCAGTAAATGCAATATTTGATTTTCAACTCAAATCAAATAGCAGTTACCAATCTGGACAGTATCTTGAATCTACATACAATCATAGTCCATTTTTCTGTAATAATTTTAGACTTGAACAAGTTTTCAAATATGAAATTGGCAAAGACACAAAGTACACTTACTGAAAGGAGCAAAAGCTACCAACCTCATTCTCATTATTGTTACCCTTAGCTGTGGCTTCTGCAGCAAGAAAAAAACTTTCATTTGGTAAACATAGCAACTACAATTCTAAAATATAGTTTAAAATTAGACATCTGTATTCTTTAAGTCACAATTCCTTACGGACTTCATGTTACAAGCATCAAACAGTGCACACAACTCTTATCACATATATATATATATATATATATATATATATATATTGGTGCAACTTTTGTCATTTTGCTCATTGTTTCACTTTTCCCCATCTAAAAGTGTATGACTATTGCCTCGTTGATAAGGCAATTTAAAAATATGAAAATAAAACGTTGGCATTAAACAATTTCCACAGCCAGAAACTTTCTCTTCGATCATGTAATACAGAATATATTTTGACAAACACATCAATTCATGTGCCACACAACAAATTGATTTGCAAAGAAATTAAACAGATTTAGAAAAGCCTAATTTACACTTTTGTAGAAGACATGTCTACGGAAATTAAATAAAGAAGCATAACAATGACTTTGGACTGTATAAATCCATAGTTGCAAGAAACACAATAAGGGGCTTCCATTGAGCATTAAGCTTGGCTGCAATTGAGCCACCACACAAACAGCTGTCTGCGGCCTTGTGCACATTTTATTCCTGCAGCAACAACCGGAAATGTGGCCATTGCAGGGCCATTTCTTCAGTTTGTTTTACATTTTTTCATTTCCTTTGTGTTTCTTGGCCTAATTTTTAATGCATTTCTTGTCCATTTCAGAGTTGTTTCAGGCCTCAAAATGTGCATTATATGTATATCTCTACAGCCATTGCAAGGACATTTCTTATGTGCAACATCCACCAGCCTTGTTTCATGTCATGTTTCCTTGTTTCTGGAAACATAGTCTAAATTCTAAGATACTGATTTGGCTGGGTATGCAGCAGGACCCTGCCCCAATATGGCCCGGGTCCGAGTGTAGGGGTATGCAGCAGGACCCATGTTTAATACAAAGGATTTAATTGAATATAGTGCAAACCATGAGATATGCTTAGTGATGGTCAAAGACCTCACTCTCCCTCTTGTTCTTGTAAGTTCTTGTTTTATCTTGCCATCATTTGATGGGATGTATGTGTTTTATTGCTCATTTGAGTAGTAATGTGGTTTTCTTATATGTCGTGTACTTGTTTAGTACTCATTGTGGGACTAACAAGCATTTTGTGTGTACGGACAAAGTAAACCTTGTGTGAACTTAAGGAGGAACCAAAGGTCTGTGAACTTTGTTCTAGCGGAGCAATAAGTGGGTTTTGAATAAACTAGGTGGAGGGATAAGTGGCATGCATATTTATTTTTATTGGAGGAACCAAGAACTTACGCCCCATACCTTAGTGGAGCGATAAGTGGTTTGGAATGACCCTAGTTCCCCTTACAAGGCCTTTGAAGGCTTGATAGTGCATACAAATGTTATCTGAATGTTCCTAGTTCCCTCTTTCAAGCCTCGTATGATGGCTTGATATTGTGATACATATATGATGAAATTTTATTTTCACACTCTCTTAATTGCTAATCTATTGTGGATTTAATTGGTTTCTCATTGGAATGTGTGTGCATTGGATTGATGAGTTTTTTTTTCTTGTATGCTATGCATGTGTGTATGTTGGGGACTTGCATTGCCAAAGGTGGAGGGATAAGTGTTATTATGGTGTATGGGGTTCTTATTTATTTTGGGAGGAAACAAAGGTTGGTGAGACTAGTCTTAGTGGAGGGATAAGTGTGGAGGGATAAGTGTGTTTTCATGCACGGTTGCATGACTTCTTTGGAGGAACCAAAGGCTAGTCTTCCTTCCTTAGTGGAGGGATAAGTGGAAGTATTGGCACCATTTCCCCTTGACAAGCTATTTTATGGCTTGGCGGTATTATACCTTTTCCTTTCTAATGTTTAGTTGGCATCATCATCTCCTTGTTTTGGAGATACATGTGAAGTGATGCATGTTGTGTTTTGGTTCAGGCATTGTGTTGTTATGTGGGCCCAAGTGATAGAGTAAGTGTTGTTGATAAGCTTTTAAGTTTTAAAAAAAATTGTGTTTTGTTTGTGTTGCTAGTGTAGTTTCCTAAAAATACTTTCTAACAAATCTAGATATTCTCGTTAAATCCTAGGAGCAGCAGTATTGCAAATGAACATTTACAACCACAGCAATAATATGAATAAAAACAGTGAACCAATATGGAAAAAACAGTCTTTTATTTATTTATTTCCAACTAGATACAATTAAACAATACTAGCGTTTAAATACAATAACTTCCCTTTTAAAAGCTGAACTGGCAGAATAATTGCACCTGAGGAAATGTCATCACAACCCCTGAATGGAATTGTCAAGCGCAGACGTGAGGGTTTTCGTCCTCTTATCTATGTGTCAAAATGAGGGTTTTCATCCTCAATTCTGATGCGTGTTTAAAGGCACTTGCAAATAAAGAGAATAATTGATAAATTTCCGAGATGTGTTACAATGAACCCCAAGTTTGCCTTTATATCTCTCGAACACTCCAAAGTGGGTGCCCCATCTTAAATTTAGGATTTACAAAAGCATCTTTATTTATTTATAAAATCTAACTAAGAACCTAATAATAGAAGTCACCTCTATTATTATTTTATTCTAACAATGTTTTTTGAATTAAAAATATAATTTAAGTGTCCATTTTCCAATTAAAATATAAAATATCTTTGGACCACTTAAATTAATTTATTTTCCTCTTTCACTTTCCCCTTAGCCTATGGAAAATAATAAAAATAGGCTTTAGGTATCCAAAAGTAATTAATTCCGAAAAGGGGACATTACAATCCGCCCTTCCAGAATTGCTTGCCCTCAAGCAATTGCAAGCTGGGATGCTTAAGAATTTCAGCACCCTCCCAAGTAGCATCTTCTGCAGGTAAATCCTTCCATCGTACCAGATACTCAGTGATAACCTTGTTCCTTAATTTCTTCTCCCTAAAATCCAAAATTACTTCAAGAACCAACACAAGTTTGCCTTCATCATCCAAAGGAGGCAACTCAATAGAAGGAACAATATGTTGTCCTAAAGCCTTTTTTAGGCATGAGACATGGAAAACATTATGTATCTTACTTGCTCTAGTAAATCCAACTCATAGGCAACCTCTCCTATCCTCTGCTTGATCTGTATGGTCCATAGAAACGAGGTTTGAGCTTTTCAGCTCCACTCTTCTTCAGAGAAGATTGTCTATAGGGCTGCAACCTTAGGAAAACCATGTCACCAACCTCAAAATTCCTCTCTACGCGGTGCTTATCTCGCATAAAATTTATGTTGGTTTTGTGCATGTTGGATATTCTCTTTGAGCATTCTTATGATATCTTGGCTTTGTGCAACCAAGTCTTTTGCCCCTGGCACTCTACTATCTGCAACTACTAAATCCACAAAGGAAAGAGCATCATAACCATACAAAGCTCTGAAGGGTGTCATACCTATGGACATGTGATGAGTGGTATTGTAGCAATGCTCTCCCATATAGAGCCATTTGACCCAAGTTGACTGCTGTCTGCCACATAATTCCGTAAATATCCCTCAATCCACTTGTTCACAATCTTTGTTTGCCCATTGTCTGTGGATGATAGTTGGTACTCGGAGTTAACTTTGTTCCTGTCAAGCGGAAGAGCTCCTGCCAAAACAAGCTAAGGAACTGCTATCTTTATCACTCACAATATTTTTAGGCAATCCATGTAGCCTAAATACCTCTCTGAAAAATAAATCAGCAACCTATGGAGCCTTAAATTCGCTAGGAATAGCAAAGAAGTGAGCATATTTAGTGAGTCTATCAACCACTGCAAAAATACAATTCTTACCTTGAACATTGGGAAGACTGTGATGAAATCCATTGATATACTTTCCCATTTTTGGTTGGAATAGGTAAGGGCTGCAATAAACCTGCTGGAAAAGAATGTTCCGCCTTGTTTTGTTGGCACACAATACACTCTCTGATGTATTGGAGGACCTCTACCTTGAGTCCCTTCCAAGAGAATCGATCTCTGATCTGCTTGTATGTCTTGAAATATCCTGGATGACCAGCCAATGGTGTATCATGGACAGCCCTCAAGATTTTGCTTTTTACCTTGGATTTAGTACCAAATAGATTCTATTCTTGTAGAGAATAAGATCATCAACCACCCGGTACTTGTTGTCTGTATTTTGCCCTCAAGGATCTCATTAGTGTAATCATTCTTCACATACTCCGCAATTATTAAAGCTTTCCAATCAGAAGAGATTTCAGAAATAGAACATAGAAAAGGTTTTCTAGATAAAGCATCAACTACAACATTATTCTTTCCTTTAACATACTCTATGTCAAAATTATAAGCTTGGAGCTTACTCACCCACTTTTGTTGCTTGTCATTCAAATCCTTTTGACCAAGAAAGAACTTCAAACTGTTGTGATCAGTTTTGACCACAAACCACAAACCAAATATTGCCGGAATTTTGCTAGAGCATGCATGATGGCCAACATCTCTTTGTCATAGATAGAGAATCCACGCTCTACCTCACTAAGTTTCCGGCTTTCAAAGGCTATTGGATGCCCCTTTTGCATTAAACAGCCCCTACTCCTTCCCCGATGCATCACATTCTAACACAAAAGGAATAGAAAAATCAGGAACAACCAATACTGGACAAGAACTCATTACCTTTTAAGTTTTTCAAAGGTTGTTTGGGCTGTTTTGGACCAGCTAAAAGCTCCTTTCTTTGTCAAATCAGTCAATGGGACAACAAGTTGTGAAAACCCTCTCACAAACCGCCTATAGTAACTGCAAAGACCAAAGAATCCCCTCAACTGTGTCAAAGTGGTGGGTGGAGGCCAATCCAATATTGCCTGGATCTTCTCTTGATCAACCTGTACTCCTTGGGCACTAATGACATGTCCCAAGTACAAAATTTCAGTCATTCCAAATTCACACTTGGATTCTTTTGCAAAAAGAGCTTGTTGTTCCAAAATTTCCAGCACTGTATCCAAGTGTTTTAAGTGCTCCTCCCAAGTTTTATTGTACACCAAAATGTCATCAAAGAATACTAAAACAAATTTCCTCAAGTGTTCCTAAAAACATGGTTCATGCATGATTGGAAAGTAGCGGGAGCATTGGTTAAACCGAAAGGCATTACCAAGAATTCAAAATGTCCAAAATGACAACGAAAAGCTGTTTTGTGCACATCTTCATCCCTTACCTTGATTTGGTGATAACCGGATCTCAAATCAATTTTGGAAAAATACACCGCTCCATGTAACTCATCTATCAATTCATCAATCCTGGGTATTGGGTACCTATTTTTGATAGTCTTCTTATTCAAAGCACAATAATCAATGCACATCCTCATTGTCCCATCCTTCTTCACCAAAACAACAAAAGAAGCAAAAGGGCTAGAACTAGGCCGATATGCCCCATCTTCAAGAGCTCTTTGATTGTCTTCTCAATTTCCTCTTTGTAAACTCTAGGATGGCGGTAAGGAGTAATCATAACAGGTTTAGAACCTGTTTCCAGCTCTATGATGTGTTGGAATCCCCTATCCGGTGGCAATCGAAAGGTAGATCACTGAATATTGTACTATGCCTGTCCAAAATAGATTGTATGTCCACATGATAAGATCTATCATCAGTACTAGAAGTGGCAATACTTACCAAACAATGGGCTGCCCATGCTACTTGCCCCTTACAAAAAGCTCTTTCCATCCGCTTTGCTGTGATAACCCTAGGTGCTCCATTGGCCATACCATGAAGTACAACTTCTCCTCCCTCGGTTTTGAATTTCAATTCCATAGTTTGATAATTTTGTGTGATTTCTCCAAGTGAATGCAAGCCATTGCACCCCCAAAACCACATTGGTTTCTCCTATGCCCACCACGTAAAAATCATCACAAACCTTGTGTTTTCCAAGAGTAATTTCCAACCCCTTCACCCTCTTGGTGCATGGAATAGTAAAGCCATCTGCTACAGTAACATTAAAACCTTGGAATTCCTTTGTTTTCAAACCTCTTTGAGCTACCAAACTCTCATCAATAAAGTTGTGGGTTGCCCCACTATCAATCAAAATAGTCACCTTATGTCCATGTAGTACTCCATGTACTCTGAAAGGATGATACCTGGGTGCACCTGAAAGTGCAGCAAGAGTGCCATCTAAAGTCTTTTCTTCACCTTTATTTCCAACCACTGGTTCTTCCTTTTCTTTGTCCATGACCTGTTTCCTCTTCTTCTCCTTCATCATCAGATATCACCTCTATGTAATGTACTTGTCCCTTTGGGTAGACATCTGTGACCGGGTCCCCACGGATCTCTGCAAGTGAAACACAATTTCTTCCTTCTAAGTTCATTTCTTGTTTCTATCTCTTTGTTGGTTTTAGGCAACTCCTTTTGTTGAAAACCACCCTGCTGAAATGGCCTTTTTTGTTGCCCATAAGGTGTTGGTTTTGGCTGTGCTGTAGGCTGTCCTATAGGCTGATATCTCCCTTTAGGAGCTGAAGTTTCCAAATCCAAAGCCTTCTTGATGGCTCCTTGTAAAGAAGTAGGGCTGAAAGCTTTCACTAAACCCCTAAGAGATTCAGTTAAACCTTCAATAAACAAAACAACCAATCTCCTCTCTGTCACATCAAGTACCATCACAGAAAGTTTCTGAAATTCAGCTACATAGTCACTTACCGAATGTAGTTGTTTGAGTTGAGCTAATTCTGGAAATGAATTTTTGGATCCACTCTGTCAAATCTCTCTATCAACTTATCACTGAAATCAGCATATGAGCGAATGAGATTGTGTCCTTGTGTGATTAGCCCATGGTACCACCACTCATGTGCTATACCTTCTAGATGAAGGGTTGCAAATTTGATGGCTTCCTCTTCCATCATTGGCTTGAGTGATAAGAAGGTATCCAACTTTTGTATCCATGCACGAGCGGTACTCTTGCCAGAGCCGTCAAAAGTAGAGTGACAACTTCCCTAGTGCCTGCTGCAAGTCTCTTTGAGTAGTTTGTGGTCTCGGATCAGCTCTTGGTCCACTCCTATTTTTCTTTAGATTGATGAAATTAGTGAGTGATACAGCCTCTCTAATCTCACTTGGAAGTACCTTGTATTTTGCATAGCTAGCAGCATGATATCATCTGCAATCGATGGTTGAGTTTCAACCTCTGGAATTGCTTCCTCCCTGTGAAGGAATTCAGGTTGGAAGGGCCTAGCAATAGATCAGTGTTCATCGTCCGAGTGTGTTGGTTATTGTCTCCCCTGAAGAACTTCCTTCACCATGGGAGTCCTTTGCACATTCGTGCCCTACATAACTTGGATCAATTGACCCATCATATCAACTAACATGTCTTGTCCCTAAACAAGTCTGTCAAAACATGCCTCTTCTGGGTCCCGGTTCTCCATGACTTCTGGTTGTTCTGAAGCTTTCTTCTTTTCCCTTTGCTGGTATCTGATTTCTCTGTCACTAACCTGCATGAAGTTCAAAGCTGCAATTTTTTTTGAATTTTTTAATTCCCTTCCACAAGTTGGATGAAGGAAAGCAGCAATTTGATATTTATAATATTTCCCTTCCAAAGTTATCGGAAGTTCAAATCTGAAATGGAAACTTCTAGCTCATAATCTATAATATCCTGAATATTTGTTAAATCCTAGGAGAAGCAGATATTGCAAAATGAACTTTTACAACATTTGCCGTGTTTGTAATAATCTGAATAACAAACAGCGAACCAATATGGAAAAAACAGTCTTTTATTTATTTATTTCCAACAGATACAAACAATACAAGTGTTATTTGGAGCTGGAGGAACAATTGCACTTCGAAATGTCACTACAACGTTGAAATAGAATTTTGAGACGTGAGGGTTTTCGTCCTCAATCTGTGTGTAAATGAGGGTTTTGCACTCAATGATAAAAGCAAAAACTTGCAAATAAAGAGAATAATTGATGAATTTCCAAGATGTGTTACAATGGACCCCCAAGTCTACCTTTATAACTCTCAAACACTCCAAAGTGGGCACCCATCCTAAAAATAGGATTAAACACTTTAAATAATACTTTTTCCACCCCTTATCCTAAAATTAGGATTTACAAAAGCATGCAACTTTATTTATTTATAAAATCTAACTAAGAGCCTAATAATAGAAGTCACCCTCCTATTATTATTTTATTCTAATAATGCTTTTTGAATTAAAAATATAATTTAAGTGTCATTTTCCAATTAAAATATAAAATATCGTTGGACCACTTAAATTAATTTATTTTCCTCTTTCACTTTCCCCTTAGCCTACGGAAAATAATAAAAATAGGTTTCAATATCCAAAAGTAATTAATTCCAAAAGGGGACAGAACAACACTTATTTGTGGGCATTCCAACAATGACAACAAGTCTCAAATGTATACTACAATATTTGTAAGTCAATTGGCTCCATATGACAAGTTTTATAACTTTGACAAATATATAAAAAAAGGTAATTGCAGTTTTTTTGGTCACCACCAAGCAAGAAACTACTTTATCAAATGAGACCCTAAATGGATAAACCTATGCAAAAATGGTTGATTTATGCAAAAATGGAAAACTTTGAAAAGATATGAGGGTTTCTCAAACCGAAAGAGAAATATGTGTCTATAGTATGGACAAGGCAACCAAAATGGAGAATATGTGTGTCAATGAAAATGAATTTCCAAGATGTGTTACAATGAACCCCCAAGTCTACCTTTATAACTCTCAAACACTCCAAAGTGGCGCACCCCATCCTAAAAATAGGATTAAACACTTTAAATAATGCTTTTTCCATGTCCCCCTTATCCTAAAATTAGGATTTACAAAAGCATGCACCTTTATTTATTTGGCGCCCCCCTATTTATAAAAAGAGCCTAATAATAGAAGTCAGCCTCTATTATTATTTTATTCTAATAATGCTTTTTGAATTAAAAATATAATTTAAGTGTCATTTTCCAATTAAAATATAAAATATCTTTGGACCACTTAAATTAATTTATTTTCCTCTTTCACTTTCCCCTTAGCCTACGGAAAATAATAAAAATAGGCTTCAAGTATCCAAAAGTAATTAATTCCAAAAAGGGGACATTTGTAAGTCAATTGGCTCCATATGACAAGTTTTATAACTTTGACAAATATATAAAAAGGTAAATGCAGTTTTTTTGGTCACCACCAAGCAAGAAACTACTTTATTGTATGAGACCCAAAATGGATAAAGTGCAAAAATGGTTGATGTTATGCAAAAATGGAAAAACTTTGAAAAGATGGAGTTTCTCAAACCGAAAGAGAAATATGTGTTTATAGTATGGTTGACAAGGCAACCAAAATGGAAAATATGTGTGCCTGAAAATTATAATGGAATGGCCGGTGCATAACTCTTTAAATATCAGGTTCACCAGTTGGCATATCAGGTTCTTCACAAGTCATGCTCAAATGATGTGAAAGTTTAGAGTTGGTTATAAGTGTCATTTGCACACCTTGATTTTACTGAAAAATGAAACGCAATGCCTCAATGACAAAAGAAAATTGAGTGAGAGAACTGTTGCAGTTGCATATGGAAATGAATAGATACTCCAGATATATCCTAATTCTGCATTCTCGTGGATCTTCATGAAACATGGCTTTCTGTTGAAAGATTAAACCTTCTATGATGAAATTAGATTTACTAGCTGATAGTACCTATTGTGGATGGAAGCCCTTGTCATATAATAACATTGAACCAAAATTTCTCCTGTCAGAAGTAAACAATCAAGAAGATATGTATCTCCCTCAAGCAATTTTGTGTATATTGATCAGAGGGTGGCATTGACCATCCATTGGTAGTCATGGTAACCAAAACCAGTCGTATGAGCTGTTTTTTTCCATACATTTTGGTGACCGAATTAAAACAGCAAAAATTTGAAAGCTGCCACCTGGGCTTTCAAAAATACACAACATCGTATATTTTCAATAAGTTACCTCAATCTGAAGACAATACAAAGGGACCTTAGCACATTGTGCACTGAGAAAATTTGTTTCATGCAGACAATTGCATATGTTAAACTCTTTTGGCTTGATTTATTGCTGGCATGAATCTATACTGTCTGCTCTAACTTGGAAATATTTCAACATGTATCTAGTTTGTTGTAAATATGTATCTAGACTCTTGAATTGCTATAATTTTTAAATGTATGGTATGCTTTCTTTTTCTATATCTACTGTATCTTTTCTGGTCTAACATTGTCTTTCGCACTTGAGGT
Organism: Taxus wallichiana var. yunnanensis; assembly: GCA_018340775.1. Taxonomy (NCBI): domain Eukaryota; kingdom Viridiplantae; phylum Streptophyta; class Pinopsida; order Cupressales; family Taxaceae; genus Taxus; species Taxus wallichiana. The sequence continues at coordinate 45,715,683 of CM031241.1, forward strand.
CCACCACACAGAACATTCTGTACAAAATTTTTACTACAGTGCTGGAAAAAGTGTGCTTTATAATCCCCATAAATGGCAACACGGGATCATGTGCTAAGTCCTCAGCTTGCAAAGACATAGGATTATGCATTAAGACCTCAACTTACTGAGGATTCCATACAACCAGATCCCTTGGTTAAAAAAGTTCGATGTATGAGCGATCATGGGCTTTTAGATATTCTTCCTTTCAGAGTTTAGGCTTTTAGATATTCTCCTCTCAGAGTTTACTGAAGGTGTGGCGTGTCTATTCCATAGAGAAGGCATGGGTTTGAATCTAGCGGGGTAGGGTAAGTACATCGTATAGAACAATGTGTAAAGTAGATAGAAAAACGATCCTCTTATGGGCTTCCAAAGAGGGGATCTCATACACCAAATTGGAGTCTCACTTGGCAGTGAACTAAAAATCTATCTTTACCTTTACCTTTATCTTTAGTTTGGGGGCTTTTAGACTACAGTTTATGCAAAAGTTGAAAATAAAAATTACCATTGTATGATTGGATGTGTTTCTCAAAGTAGCTACCATATATCAATTTTTTAAAAGTACTTTTCGAAAAAGTTCTTTGAAGTTGCATGGCTATTGAATTTCATAAATGAGCAGCAATTGAGCTACTCTTGGCCACGGCCAAATTAAGGGTTATGAGTGCCCTAGGCAATACTAGAGTTAACGCCTTCTATAAATAAATAAAATCTATAGTAGAAAAAATAATTAATCGTGACCAAATATCATATTACTTAATATGTTATGCCTCTACCATCTAAGAAAAACTTCCTAATAATGTTTGTAGCTACTACTGCCTAAAATCCCCAATTAATTCTCTAACATATAGTCTATTATAATCCTCCTTTTCTCATATATTTCCCAACTATTTTTTCCCACGTTCTTTACATATTCACCTTTCTTGATCTCTCCTCCAAAAAAACTTCCAAGACTTCAAAACAATACAAAGTATGAAAAATACATGAGTATGAATTAAATTTAAGAATCCTGCAACAAAGGCACTTGCATAAATATTTGAGGCCTCCTAAATATCATATTCTTAATACAATTACATAATTTTAATTTTATTTTGAATGAAGTGAAATAAATTGTTATATAAGATTTGATACTAACTTCTACTAGCATATATGGAACCAATAAATTAATTTAATATTCATAAAAACCATAGTAAAATTAGCACCCCCTAAATGTTAGCGCTCTAGGCAGTTGCCTAGTTTGCCTAAGCTTTAATCCCCTCTGCTCTTGGCTCATTCTGGCCATGTTGCAATACTAAAGAAGCACCCTTTACCACGCTTTTTGTACGCCTGGGTTAAAAATGCCAAACACAGTTTTAACGGGGTGGATGCACAGTCTGCATTGCAAGGACTCTAGGGTTTTGCTGAAGGGTAAGAGCATATCATATCAAGGAAAGAGCAAACTAATAGCCAAAAGCAAAAGAAAATATTTATATCATTTTTGAGATTGATATGATCAAAACAAACATAACCAGTTAACTCAGCCATGAACTGCACGGTAATTTAATAGACAGTGAAAGCATGATAATAAACAAAGGAAAAAGAAGTATGAAAATAGGAATTTGAGTTTGAAATGACCTGCAAGCAACGCCGCCATAGAAGGAGCGGAAGAGGATTTGTGATTGACATTATCCGTACTCTCACTCTTCTCTTTCTCTACTCGTATATCAAAACTATTCTCATTGTTACGCTCATCCTCATTCTGGTTGCCTGCGCTAATAATAACACTTTCCGTCTGGCCCATGAGCGCTGAATTAATATACTCAAATAACAAAATGCTATCACGCCCGACTAATACTTACTAACTCGATTGCTAAAGCACAGAAGAAACATTTATACAATTCGACTAGAGCAACTTACCTAGAAAATTACAATCTTTTGTTAGCCGGGTAGAGATTTTCAAGCATGTTACAGTATCTCTTTTTTCTATTCGGGAAGGCAGTTATGTTGTTTCCACCAAAACCATCAATTTCTTTCCCTCTAGTCAATAAGAAGAAGATGATATTTTAACCCACACAAGAGCAGATCAAGTTATATTGTTTCCACCAAAACCATCAATTTTTTCCCTCTAGTCAATACGAAGAAGAAGATATTTTAACCCACACAAGCGTAGATCAATAAACAAATTTTATCATAGAATACAATGCATCAATGCTTATAATGACATCGTTTGAACCACAACCAACCACCAACCGTGAATTTGTGAGGTTTGAACCTGGGTGGAGAGCTTTGAATGCTCTACTACCGGTTGGACTACCAACTCAAAGCATAAGCCTCCATGTACTTTTGGTTGGTTAGGGGGTAGGCAAATTTTTCTTCTTTTTCAAATTGAAGGATTAACACCCTGAGCTATGTAAAGGCATTTTGATATTTTTTGGGGTACAATTTTACAAAATTCTTTAACAAGTTTGTTAACTAACAATCTATTAAGTAACATAATCTTGTTACTATCACTTTATGTTCATTTAAGGCATTTGTTGATAGATTTAATTTGGTTCCCCAAGTAATATTGGTTTGTTGGCTCACTTTATGTTTCTAAAATTCTTATTTTTTCATTCATTATTTTACTATGGACTCATCTTGTATTTTTTATCTCAAAGATGAGAGGTCTTTCAAGACTACCTTCTAATTGCATTACTCTTGGTGGCATTTTGCATCTCAAAGAGTATTCTACACCATATATGTATGATCTAAAATATCTCGATTAATAGACCAATATAATTTTGTTCATTTTAAGGCAAGGGTCCCCAACCTTCATGTCATACATAGCATGCACCTTACACTCTTGCAAGGCTCCATAACATTTCACAAACGTGGGTATGATCCTCAACACTTTTTTGCACAATGCAACATCAATAGTTATTTGCCACCTTCTTGATGTATTGTCATCCAAATCGGCTTACCTCAAGTCGCAACATCTCAAAAAGCTTTCCTTGTTTGATGTTCCACTCAATTTGCACACCCCTAAGTAGCACCTTGTTAGGAATAAAACTTAGCTTAATTCATTATTAGTTGATATTTGAATAAATGTAATAAGTTAAAGTATTTAATTTAAATACTTTAAACTTATGTCAATAGGTATTAGTTATCCTTAGTTGTTAGTTAACTAAGTGATAGTGTTCTCATCCCAATGTTTGTGGGATCATGTTATATCTTGCATATTTTGTTCCGGATGATTTCCATGAGGGGTAATAGGGGTAGTTAGGGGCAATATGTTATTTCTGCATATTTGCTCAGATTAGGTGATTTGTTTCCATATATTGTGGATGAGATAGAAGTTGTCCAATATCTATAAATATTATTACACTCTCTCATTTGTTTTGTAATGCTTGATTTTGATATTAATAAAATACACAAGCACCGTCTTGTTTTTGTGCAAAGCTTTTGTGTCAAATATTGTTTTCAAGTATTCATTGTCAAGATTTGGTATCAGAGTAGTATTCTGATCCAGAGAGGAGTGTAGGAAGTTTTAGGGAAGTTTAGGGAGATCTGGAGAAATTACAGAGCTAGGAGGAGCCATAGATGCCCCCAACCATTTCATAGCCCCTACTACGAATCCACACCTCGGTTCACGATTGATTTGCAGTTGAAGAACACCTGGAGTGCAATCACAGGCCCTTGCAGACCTGGATGCAACTCTGTTGCAAAAGGTGACATTGTTTCATTCTTTGGTATTTAAAAAAAAATATATGTACCTACATATATTTTTTAAATATATATTTTAAATATATGAAGCATATATATATATATATATATATATATATATATATATATATATATATATGGGGACCCAAGCTTTTCAAGCTCCCCACATAACTTCTACTTCCTCTTCTCTATGCTTTGTCTTTTCATATATCTGGCAAGAGAATTCTACGTGCCTATGAGAAGATTTTTATCCAAAGCAACATCCCAAAGTCTCCAATCAACTGGAGATTACATTCACAGATTCAAGAACATTCAAGAGAAGAAGACATGCCTGCAAAGAAAAAGAAAACAAATCCAACGCAGAGGAAGCAATAAATTCAATGTTGCACCATGCCGCAAAGATCCAATCAGCGTCAAAATTGTGTCCCAATAATATACCTGCGTGAAGCCAAAGCAAGGAGGAAATCAATAATTAAAAAGGCGGCCAAGGGTTATTATAACGCTTAGGCAAAGCGGTTGAACTGCAGTTGTGCCCTAAAACGCACTACACATGCATGTAAGTCCTTATCTACACATGCATGTAAGTCCTTATCTTTGTTTGGTTTTAAAAAAATTGCTTCTAAAAAAACTTTCCATTTTTGGACATTGCGAAAAAAAAAAAAAAAATTAAAAATTCCATTTTTGGAAAGGGGCCCGAAAAGATATTGAAATCAAAAGTTAAAAAGGTCATAACTTTCAATTGGTACCTCATATTGAGGTGTCATTTTTTTGAAGTGTGTGTTTTTGTGAGCTCTACGTCTTGGTCTAACTTTTAATAAGATTTATTTTGTAAAAATTGCACAAATTAGAGATTGTTTGTATTTGAAAAGAGGCCAAAGAGCCCCAAAAAATTAAATATATATTTTTCAAATCGGCCAAGAGAGCCATTTTATTTTTGCAAATCAGCCACATAACCAAATTTGTAACAAGGCCAATAGTGCAAAAAATCATTGTACATGGCGAAAAGGAGCCCAAAATAAATAAATAAAATAATTTTTGGGGGGGTGTGCATGCTTTAAGGGGGAAAAGTGTTCAATTTTTTCTTCTATTGTTTATCACTTTTCACAATGGCCGCAATTACTGACACCAAAATTATTTTTGCCAGATTCTCAACTTTTACGTTCTGATAATTATCCAGCATGGAAAACAAAAATTTGTGCACAACTTGATTTTGAAAATCTATGGTCCGTTGTTTAACAAGATTGACAACATATGTTACACAACAAGCTACATTTGATCGTGCAAATCAAAAATCAAAGCTAATAATCTTGTTTAGTGTTTAGATGAGGTACAACCTCATATTCGTGAGACCACAACAACAAAAGAATCTTGGGACAAGTTGAAAACAATATATGAGTCCAAAAATAAGAACACAATACTTCATCTCCAGAGTCAACTATTGAACTTGAAAATGCAACCAACTAAGAAGTTGAATTTTTTTAGAAGAGTAGCAACTTTGCGTGCATCACTTCAAGCTTTGGAAGAAGAAGTAACTAACACATCACTTGTGTCTATAGTATTGAGAGCTCTTCCTCCTTATAGGATTTTTGTGACCACGTTAAACATAATTGGTCAAACAATAATTTTGAAGAGTTAGTGAATATGCTACAACAAGAGGAAGCTATTCACTCAACTATTGAAACTGAAAAGAAGGCATTTGCTTCTAATCAAAAAGGAAAAAAATAGGCTAAGTCTAGTAAAACAGCGACCTCAAAGGCAAGGTAATAATACTCAACAAGGCCAAAAGAACCAACAAAAATGTCTTATTTGTGGTCAAAAAAGACATGAGTTAAAAAAATTATTCGGGTACAAAAATTCCAACAAGGATCATCAAGTGGTAAAAAGATTAATTACCAACAAACAAAATTTGGCCAACAACAGAGTAAACAAGGACAAAATAATCAAAAGTGGAAGAAGAAACCAACTCAACAAGGAAATGTAGCCAAACAGGAAGATCAATTTGATGATGATGACTTCCTATATTCTAGCATACCAAATGAAGTATCCAATTCTACAAATCAAATTTGGTATGTCGACTTGGGTGCAACTCGACACATGATAGGAAAGAAAGATTGGTTCTTCACAATGAGTAAAACACCCACCAAAAATCATGTCTCTTTGGGTGATGATACATCATATAGTGTTGAAGGCATTGGTTCCATTTCACTACCACTTGGGCATCATAATTGTAAAATTACATATGTTCTTTATGTCCCTAGTTTAACAAAAATATGTTATTTGTGAGTTAATTATTAGATCACAATCTCAAAATTGACTTTGATTGTAAAGGTGGTAAAAAGATGTGTCTAATTTGAGATAAGTCACGAATCTCCAAAATTGTTGCAAAAGCTTCGAATGTGGGAAGAATGTTTTAGTTAGATTTTGTTCAATGAAATGATCAAGCACTTGTAGCCAAGGATACATCATCAGCTCAAATCTGGCATTGAAGACTTGGACATGTGATTTTTGGCTATCTTGACACACTTCATCAATATGACAGCATTGTTTGGTAGGAAAACAAAATAGAGCACCACTCAAACATAGTATGTTTCGGGCTAAGGCAAAACTTGACTTGGTGCATACCGATCTGTCTGCAGACCAATGAGACCTAGCCACTTTGGGTTTCAATATTTCATGCTCTTTTTGATGATTTTTCAAGAAAAATGTGGATATATTGTCTTTCTACAAAATACCAAGCTTTTGAAACTTTCAAAAAGTTCAAATCCCTTGTTGAAACAAAGTCTGGTAGGAAAATAAAAACACTCTACTCAGATTGAGGGGGAGAATACACCAGCAATGAGTTCAATGATTTTTGAAAACACATGGCATTCATCATCAAATGTCTCCTCCTCACACACCGCAACAAAATGGTGTTGTTGAAAGGAAAAATTGTACTATCATGGATATGGTGCGATGTATGATTGATGATGCAAGTTTATCAAAAACATTTTGGGTCGAAGTAGCTAAAACGCAGTCTATTTACTAAATAGAGTTCCCACTGTAGCTCTTGATGGAATAACACCTCAGGAAGCATGGTCAGAGCATAAGCCATCTATTTCACACCTTAGATTTTTTGGATGTAAAGCGAGTATGCACATTCCTAAGAAACAAAGAACTAAGATTGATATGAAATCAGAAAAACTTATCTTCTTGGGATACAATGATGAAGCACTTGGCTATAGACTTATGGATCCAAAAATAAGGAGGGTATACACTAGTTGGGATGTTGAGTTCTTTGAGAAGAAAGAAGCAGATGCTCCTTCCATACACTCACATGATGAAAAAATCATCCCTACAGTGAAAACAGAGGATGGTAATCACTTTGATGATGACAAAGTGATGATGGGGAAGATGGTGAAATTCAACCTCCCACAGGAACCACAAAAATTATGCCTAAATGGTATACAAGTATGATTAGAGATGCAAAATTGGATAGTGTCCCCAACACATCTACCACTGGAATGAGGACTCGCAATATGGCTCGAAATGAGGTCAATTTGGCCTTAATGGGTAAAGTTGTTGAAACTACTAAGCCATCCACAGTTTCAGAAGCCCTATAGTCTAAACCTTAGAAAGATGTTATGGATGCAGAATATAAGTCACTTATGAAAAATAATACATGGCAACTTACAGATCTTCCACTAGGGAAAAATTCGATTGGATGCAGATGGATCTTCAAAATGAAGTACAAAGCAGACAGAAAAATTGATAAACATAAGGCTAGACTAGTTGCTAAGGGATATGCTCAAAAAGAAGGCATTGATTATGAGGAGACTTTTGCTCCCATAGCTAAGATAAAAACTTTCAAGTTAATATTTGCTCTAGCTACACAATTTGGTTGGAAAATACACCAAATGGATGTGAAAAGTGCCTTTCTTAATGGTGATTTACAAGAAGAAGTTTACATGACTCAACCAGAAGGTTTTGTCATACCAGGTAAAGAGGAAAAGGTATGTAAACTCATAAAATCACTATATGGTCTAAAGCAGTCTCCCAAGGCATGGTACATAAAAATCAACGAGCATCTCATTCAACATGGATTCAACAGAGTCCATACGATCCTAATCTCTATCTCAAAAGCAAAGGGGGAGATAGTGATCATTGTAGTATATGTCGATGATCTAGTCATCACTGGAGGATCAAGTGAGGATGATTGAGTCAACAAAGAAAGATCTAACACAATCATTTGACATGACCGATCTTGGGCTTCTGCATTATTGTCTTGGACTTGAAGTTTGACAAAGAGAAAATCATATATTTGTGTCACAATTGAAATATGCCAAGATAATGCTCGAGAAATTCAATATGATGGATTGTAATCCATTTTCCACACCTATGGAGACAAGACTTCAACTGTCTCAAACAAATCCATCACCACAAGTAAATGTAACTCTCTATCGGCAGTTGATCGGGAGTCTCATCTACTTGACTTACACTAGGCGGATATTAGCTATGCAGTCAGCTATCTTTCACGTTCATGCAAGAACCAAGGGTTTCTCACTGGAAAGCAGCAAAGCAGATACTGAGGTACATTAGAGGAACTATGGACTATGGCCTAGAATACAAGAAGAAGAATAACTTCTTGACATGATATTTAGATTCAGATCATGCAGGAAACATATATTATAGGAAATCCACTTCAAGATTTGTATTCTTTTTGGGATCTGGACCGATATCATGGGGGAGTAAGAAGCAGACTTGTGTTTCAAGATCCTCCACAGAATCAGAATATCATGCAGCAGGTGGAGTTGTCTGTGAAGCGATATGGCTTCGACGTATACTTGAAGGATTGGGAATACCACAGAAAGATCCAACTATCCTACATGTTGATAACGAAGGAGTAGTAAAACTTGTTCAGAATCCATTTTTTCATGAGCACACCAAACACATTGAGGTGCAGTACATTTCATTCGCGAACATGTTCAGAACAACAACATCTAGCTCCAATATTGCCCAACAGATATGCAACATGCAGATGTCTTCACAAAGTCACTTGCTCGAGGTAAATTTGAGGGTTTTAGAGAAATTCTCTCCTGTTCAATTGAGACCGTGAATTAAGGGGGAATGTTAGGAATAAAACTTAGCTTAATTCATCATTAGTTGATATTTGAATCAATGTAATAAGTTAAAGTATTTAATTTAAATACTTTAAACTTATGGCAATAGTATCGATAATCCTTAGTTGTCAGTTAACTAAGTGATATCTTTGTTCTCATCCCAATGTTTGTGGGATCATGTTCTATCTTGCATATTTTGTTCCTGGATGATTTCCATGAGGGGAAATAGGGGAAGTTAGGGGCAATATGTTATTTATGCATATTTTCTCAGATTAGGTGATTTGCTTCCATATATTGTGGATGAGATAGAAGTTGTCCAATATCTATAAATATTGCAACTCTCTCATTTGTTTTGTAATGTTTGATTTTGATATTAATAAAATACACAAGCACCGTCTTGTTTCTATGTAAAGCTTCTATGTTAAATATTATTTTCAAGTATTCATTTTCAAGACACATGACATCAAGGACTTCTACAAGTTAATCTTCACACCAACACGTGCATAATCATGGTGTCATCTCTTATGCATTTCTCATCTTGAGTGGTGCACTCCCATTTGGTACACAACACCAAAGAAATATTGTATGCATGCATAATATCATGCATGCTCACAAACGTAACCCAATTTGTGTACCTCTACGCGCCCATAGTGAATCTTTACACTCTTATAAGCTTTTGTGACACCAAGAGGCAAGCCACACATAGTCATGCTTCTGCATATCCCGTACACCACCACGACATCACTTGTCATATGTGGTATCTAGAATATTTAAACTAGGTTAATATAATCAATGTATTTGAATAAATGACCATAAGTTAATCCATGACATTAAATACAACATTCTGGATTGTGAAATGATGATGTTTTATTATTAGCATAAGTATTTAAGAAAGTTATAAACATAGACACAAAATTATGCACTTATTACTAGTACATCACGCCTCTAGTATGTTGTTATATACATGATTTCTAAGTACAAAGATTAGACACTAGTGACACCTTTTCCTAGTCCTTCTATTACTTTTGATTGATTTTGATTGTGAAATTGTCTTATACTTCTTAGATTTACATCTTTTGGTTGAGTCATAGGGATCCATGTCCCTGTTCTTGGTTATGTTTTTGTTTCTTGGCTTTAAGACAGAAACCACCCATTAAGGACACTACCACATGGACACTAGTGTCCCTTTTGGGTACTTTTGTCCATTCTCTTTGGTTTTCTAAATTATTGCTTAGCACTTAAATTTGGGTATTTTCTAATTCTTTTGGTCGGCCTTTGGTGTCACTAAGTGTCGAAATTCAAACAAGGGAGTCATATATATACAAAACTTACTCATTATTGTTAGGGGATGGACAACTTTGGGGCTATTACTTACTATCTACTACTTGGGAAAAGAGCAACATTCGAAGATTGCATGTGGGATGCATTTTTCACTTTGCATAGGAGGGACTATTTCGAATTTCACCCCATAAATTCGTCTTGGAAGAAAAATAGTTGCGACCCACTATCTTGGTGTAATTTGCACAAAGGCAACCTAACTTCAAGGACACAATTCAATCTCACACAAATACCAAAACTACATAGAGTCCTGAAATGTAGTGTAACGCTCGGTGACAATCATATTGGGGTGACCACTGAGGTCGTATGACTTAAACATATGCAGATTTACTTCATCTATTGTTTTTTTATCCTTGTGTAGGTAGTTAGGGTTTGTTTTGCAGGTTCAAATGTAACACATGAACACTACAATGAAGTGGATGTGACCAAGAGCGAAAGGAAGAAGGCAAGTTCAAACCTTGAAAAGCTAAGAAGTAGAGTTGTTGTCGGGACACTTGTACCTGGTTCAAACACCAGCCGCTTGACCCTTGGTGGTCCTATTCGAAGAGGTTTCAGATCCCAATTTCTTAGACATCGTACACATAGTTCAGATCTAACCTTCTCGGTCTATTTATTAGTCCAAAATCAATCCAGCATTTGTCAATACAAGCTAATTCACTCTTATTTCCCTATTGTACACACTTGTTTGTTTCTTGTATGATAGATCTTGTTTATTACTATTGTATTCATTTGATCTCATTCCTCTTATAAAGATTTAAAATTTCATTAAATCAATAAAAAATAGGGTTAGGGTTTGGAACCTATTCACCCAAAGTAGGCTCAGGTTGTGTAATGGTGATCTAAAATTGGGCAAGAATATTGTCCATTATTACAACAATGTCTATACATTTTAGAGTTTTGAATGAAGTGGATGATAGGTTCACCCACCTAGGATAGGTTCTCCTAATGAATACATCCTAGGGTTGTTGAATTCATCCTCTACTATTATGACTTATAACTTAATTATGACACTGATGCGGTGTGTCTACGAATCTGGGATATTTGTGCGGTTTCATGTAATTGTACTTTAGTACTTGCAAATAGCTCTTTCATGTGTTAAAACTCTCGCTCTCCTCTTGTGACCTAAAAAGGGGTTAGTTTGCAATTAAGATTGAGCATAAAAAGATGAGCAATGAGAAATCAATACACAAAGTAAATAATGACACAAACAAATAAAACATAGAACATATAATGACATAGAGGAAACAAAGCATAGAGCATAAAATTGCATAAATTAAAAAATGCTTATAGAGAAAACAAGATCATACAACACCATTTGGTGAAATATTTTTCAAGGAAAAAATGGGGATTTCATCAACGCTCACAGGACTAAGTCCCTTTGCTTCAAGATGGGGCAGCTCACATTTATTGAAAGTTGGAAAAATGTACGCTAAACTATCTATCGGGGTGGTCATATCTTGGGAATGTGCAAAAATACCCTTGTCATAACTGCAACAATATATAAGCGATATGGGGAAAGATAGGTGAGTAAGTGGAGAAGAATGAGGAGGGGAATTGTATTAGTGAGTTGAAACCAAATTTCACTAACTATAATCTAGAGAGAGCTTTCCGATTCAATTAGAAGATATTGACAAACATATGCAATTTATGTAAAGAACGTGAAACCAAAATTAGGGATTGACACAAAGTTAAAATGTTGATGTTCATTCCATTATCAACATGTATAAATCCCTTTTGTCCTTACAAAACTAAAATACATCCGGTTGAGTGATAGAAGGATAATGGAGAAAATTTACTAGATAGGAATGGAGGAATTATAGTATGTTATAGAGGAGCAAAAATTGATCCTTTACAATATAGAAATTTATAACCACAATATCAAAAACCAATTAAAAATTGTCGATAAACATAATTTTTATTTATTATATAAGTTACATACATCATACATTTTTACACTTACTAAATTTATCATTCACTTCAAATCTTCGACACTATTATAGACTAGCAATCGCATGTGTTTCATGAGATGTGAACGCCGAACGGTATATGCTATTTGATTTAGAGGTATAGTTATTACTTTTGTACTTGATGTTGATAAGGGGTTCGAGAGATGTTGTAATTGTAGAAATATAGTTGATCCACTTAATTTGAAGGTTGTTTCTACATTTCAAACTTGTTATAAATTCGTACATGATTACATGTGATACCGTTTTCGATAGTTAGTTAATTTTATAGTTGTTGTTAGTTGTGCATCGGTTGTTCAGTTGGTGTTTTGTTGGAGAATTGATAATGTGTGTGAAGGTGATCACTGGTTTAGTTTTTTCGCTTACTTTTGTTGAACCTACATGTTCCCTTAAGAACTTAGGCAGAGATGCCATTGAACTAAGTAATCCAGTGCCCAATTCGACACCCTTAAAGGTGCTTAATCATAAAATAATAATAATAACAACATGAACAGCAAATTGCCAGATCGTGATTCCAATATGTATTGAAATTTTTATCACTTTCTGTTTCCAACGGGAACTTGCTGATACAAACAAGTAAAACATTGCTTAAAAGCCGCCGATGGGGTGGGAGTGGTGCGGTCAAGTCACATGGTTGTGTGCTTGCCCACCCGGTTTCAAATCCCCCCGAGGCACGATCCTCCTCGGAGGTGGTTTCGCCGCTAGAGGCGGCATCTCTGCTCGTGCTGACACTGGTGTTTACTCCTCACTGCTGACGCTGGTGGCTGCTCCTCTCGTTGTCGACACTGGTGGCTCCTTCTCCTCTCGCTACTAACGTTGGTCATTTGCTCGCTCCGTTCTTTGCTCCTCTCGTATGATCGTGTTTGCTCCTCTCGTCGCTTGACACTTGTGGTGCTCCAGCCTGCATCGATACTCGTGGTTTGCTCCTCTCTCGCCGATCTTTGGTAGTTGTTCTAAATTGTCCCACTCAGCTGTGGTCGTGTTGACGGTCGTTGCATCTTCACTTCGGTTCCATGGTTGCTTCAATTGGGTTCCTAATATGTGGTCCCCTTTCATTGTAACCAGGTTGTGGATCCTCTCTAAAATCCTCATATGTACAAGGATGTGGGTCCTTTCAAACACCCTCAAATTACCCTCAATCCAAAAAAACATTGCTGAAATAACTACAGTAAATCCAGAACTGAAAGTTAAATTTGAAATGGTAACAGACATTTCTGAAACTTGAGTTTAAAATCTGCACATATGCTATAAAAATGAAATGAGAAAACTGCAAATGAATTCAGAAAGAAAAACTTTTTTATTACTGAAAAAGAAAGACAGGTATATAACAGAGATACTTTTACAAGAAGGTGCGGATGCTAACTCAGGCCCAAATTCAGGAAAGTATGGATGCTATGAGGCCCTTGCCAAAAGAGATTATGAGGTTTGTGTACAAGTCTTGTTCCCCAGAAGGTTTTATTTATAACGTTTTTCCCACTTTACATCTTTTGGCTCTTGCATGTGGGAATATTTTTAATCTTTGTTTTGTTGGGAAACTAACGATTTTACATAGATATTGGCATCTCTGCCCCATGTTTTTATGGAGATTACATATATCAGATTACACTTGCTGAATAAGTGTATCTCTATATTGACGCCTTCATTTGGTAAAACAATCCTGGACCTAGCTGTTTGACTCTCCGTGTCAGATATCTAGAGGGATTTGTGCCCTGGTGAATGGTTTAACAAACCATCATCCTCATCATTGGAATACAACCCTTTTGATATCATAATAGTTGCAAAAACAATTCATAACACAGTCCAAAGGGTTTATTGTAATGGTGATGGGGCACTCCCCCCACCAAATTGCAATTGCCTATACCTTCAAGAGACATGGTGCAATGATTATAAGGTACATTTAAATCTAACTGGACTTTACGAATCTTAAGTATATAGTCCAACCTCACCCCAGACTGTCATTTAAATCTAACCCAAGTTTACAGATCTTAAGTATATAGTCCGACCTTACCCCAGACTGTCATTTAAATCTAACCCAAGTTTACAGATCTTAAGTATGTTATCCAACCTTACTCCAAACTGCATAACCTCGCTCAATCTCTAGGGGGAAGAGAAAAACTACCCAACACTTGTGAATTGCAATTGATAAAGCCTTATAGTAAAAAAAAAATAGTTGGACTGATGTAATTTATGAACTGCAAATGATCTCTTATTTGGGTCTCAGAAACATACAATTAGCATGAGCCAACCCCATGCTTCGGTCAGTAGAGAATGGGTATTTAATACAAATATATATATGAAAAAATATGAAGAAATACAAAAAACATATCTGACCTAGGTCAGCACAACAAATACTAAGAAGCAGTGTTTCTAGAGACCAATATGTCTCTCCATGAAATATAAAATACAATCCTCTATCTATCAGTCAACACTTATACAACTTGGGTCATGAAATGTACTTGAGAAAAATTGCTAAATGATTGTAACATAGTTACATAATATTCTACATGCCCAATTTTATGTGAACCTGGGTATTCACATCAATTAGACTGAAAACTTGCTAGGCACTGAAGCAGAACAAGAACTTCTTTGGCACCTGGCCTGCTGCACGATATTTGGCACCCGACTCCTCTACCTTGAGAATTTCCTCTCCACGTCTAGCCTCAACCATGGCTTTCTTCTCTTCTGCCTTCTTGTGGATAGTAGCAATTTCATTTTTCATTCTCTCAACAAGTGCTGCTTTCTGCTTCTCCAACTTCTCCTGCAGACATAACAACTCACTTATAGATACAAGCAACTTGCAAGAAAACCTGAGTGGATTGCTATTATTTTCTAATAACCAAAACACCAAACCAGGAAGTTTGGCTCAGTAGTAGGACGAGCACATATTTAACAAACAAAGGAGAATGGAGTTGCCTTGGACCATGAATAACCCAAAGATACCATTAGCAAAAAGTTCAGGATAATTTTTAAACCTTTATAAGATGACTTGTACTTTGATGTATTTAACAGCTCAATTGATTGATGTTGCCAGAGACTTTCTACTCGCTAGCTATGTCAATATCAAATTCTATTAGTCTAATCTGGCGTGGAGGGAAAGGGTTTACCTCATCCTTTCTCAGCTTAGTTTCACTTGAAGACTTCTTAGTAGCTTCCCATGCAACAATGTTTGCCAATGCTTTGTGGTACCTAAACCAAGGGAACCCATAATTTACGAGTACTGTAACCAGGAATCATGCAATATGTCTAATTTTAATGCATCTCTTGGAACAAAACATAAAAGAAAAAAAAAAAAAAAGGACTTTTTACAGCAAGATTTTAATGTTTTCCGAAAAAATCATCTGCTCACAAGGGAAGCAAGATTTTAATTTGACCCATTGCACCTGAACCCACACCAATTACATACATCATAATCTATGTAATCTAGTGCCGAATAAGTGCACTACTCATCTAAAAAAATCTTTTTTCTTTTTATAAATATAGTTTTTCCCCTGTAATTATCGTATTTCTTTAATTTTGATTAATCAACTGGATATTTCAAACTTAAGGTAAACACGAACATTTTGACTTAAAAGGGCACCCATGTATTTGCTTATCTATGGCAAAAAGAGCATTCAAAGTGTTTAATGTAAGTGCAACCTTAATTGATGGATATAAACTGCCAAATTTAAGCTTCAAAGGTCTTTTTGTAGAATCCTATGAGAGATAGACCAAAGAAACAAACAATTACCAAAGAAACAAACCCAGGATTTAATATTAGCCGAATCTGGTAAATATTTCAAATTCAATGCACTCGACATTGACCAATGATAACTTCTCACATGCATTGTGATGGAAATTTTCATGAATCAAGTAATACAGTACATTGCTTGAGTTTGCAAGTGTGTGGGATATAGGAATTTGAAGAGGAATGCAGCTTTCCATGATTGAAAATATTCCCAAAATGCATATAATCAGATATCTCAAGAAAAACAATCTACAATTTACCCACTTTTGCTTCACAATCAAATCTGCATACTTCATCATTGTCAATGAACTTGACCAAAGAAACATGATAACTACTTTCTCTTATAAAATAAATTTCACATACTGGAAGAAAAATTAATAGGCATCCTCAATTATTCAGCATACAAGCTCAATGAGAAATCCATAAATCTAATAGCATTTAAAATATTTGGAAAATATCCTGAAAATTGATTTTAATTTGATGATATAATCAATTCAAGAGAGAAGGGAAAAAAAGATATGACAACTTACAGGATTATGGTATCTACCTGTATCGAATGACAGGGGCTTCTTGCAGCAAACAAAACTACTTTGGCCCTAAATACCATCTGATCCCAATAGCTTCAATCAGCGATAACCCTGCTGATTGAGTTGTTCAAAAGTCATCCTTATGAGGATCCAAAGGGACATCCTCTATAAGACAACCTTTTAGAATCAAAGTAACCTAAAATATTTACAATGAGGTACTGAAAAATCTCAGAATACTGATTCAAGAAGATTGTAAGTAATTTTTAGCATACTTTTGTATTACATGTAGATGTGAATTAAACCCTACACATTACGTCAAACATATACAGATCACAAACTAAATTATTGTTGTACAGATTTTCATTGCTAAAATGGAAATGATAAAATAATGGAGCACCAGAATACCGCTGAACATAGAGCACAAAACTCAATTACAAACAAAACTGTTAAAAGTAGAAGAGTAAAATCTTCCTTGAAAACTGTTCAATAATCACAATCATAGAGGACTTAAAGACAATGGGAGGAAGTCCTTTAGCAAGCAAAATTCAAGGCCAGTCAGAGTTTGGTACCTTAAATTTGTGTTAAAACCCGTCTGAAGAGCCCATGTAAATTCCTGAACCTTTGAAGATCTTCCAAGATTTCTAGACTTCGAGAACTGAAGTCGTTTGGATATTTCCCTGCTCATATAACACTGTACAACAAACAAATCCCATGTCCGTAAATTGAAGCATTTTAAGCCCGGACTGAACTTCTCCATCAGATCTTGAAGTATTACCCAAGAAAAAGGAAAATATGTTGGAAAAATGCTGCTTGTATAAGCATATCATAAGAAAAAATCAATTATTTTGAAGGACAAAATGAAGCCATTGAGTATAACCGCTCTTTAGCATTAAGATACTCAAAAATGTTTTTTGTAACTGGCAATCAAGGTTACCAAATACCGTGGAATCAGTCTGATTTTTTGCACAAAACATTTAATACTCTCCATACAAAAGTTGCAAGCTTGCTGGCAATTAACAACTCACAAAACCCATATCCTAGATCACAGTACCTTATAACATAACTTGTGAGCTAAAATTCACAAATTCAGCCCTGTAGATTTTCTTGGAATGAAAAGATTATCTTCTTTTCAAATAAAGAAAAATAAATAAAAAATTGGCGTGCAAAATTTTGAGCGAATTTTACAGACGAAAGCAAACAGACGCCATCCAATTTCACGGAAGGGCAACAAATTACACCCACAAGAAAATCCGAAATCTTAGTTGAGAATACAATTAACAAGAACTCAAATTGCAGAAACCAACAGAGCCGAAATGGTCAGAATTTGGTTACAAAGATTACCCAAACAGGAACAACCTCAAGAAAAACAAATCCGATCTCAGATTAACAACCTCAAAAAAACCCTTTTTAAGAATTGCTCTATTGTGAAGTGGGCATTGTAACATTTTCTCTTTTAATATAAAAAGGATTTCGAATGGATAGTTGGTGACAAATTTCTTGTTAAAATTATAAATGGGCAACTAAATATATATAAACAAAAACTCGACCTTGTTGAGAAAGCGGCGAGATGTTGGTGATCAAGCAAACTAAAGAGATCCAAAACACCCGATCTAATCGAAAAAAGTAGAGTAATTGTCAAATTGAAAACAGGAGATAAGTAGAATGAAAGGAGGGTGTATCTATCTTTCCTCTTCACTTTTGGAATTTTCAATTTGAATTTTGAACACTGGTGTAATAATACTTGCACCTTTGAAATAAGAACTCAAGTTGAGAATACAATTAACAAGAACTCAAATTAGAAACCAACAGAGCCGAAATGGTCAAAATTTGGTTACAAAGATTACCCAAATAGGAACAACCTCAAGAAAAACAAATCCGATCTCAGATTAACAACCTCAAGAAAACCCTTTTTAAGAATTTCTCTATTGTGAAGTGGGTATTGTAAAAATTTCTCTTTTAATATAAAAAGGATTTCTGAATGGATAGTTGGTGACAAATTTCTTGTTAAAATTACAAATGGGCAACTAAATATATATAAACAAAAACTGACCTTGTTGAGCCGTAGCGAGATGTTGGTGATCAAGCAAACTAAAGAGATCCAAAACACCCAGATCTGATCTGAAAAAAGTAGAAGAGTAATTGTCAAATTGAAAACAGGGAGATAAGTAGAATGAAAGGAGGGCTGTATCTATCTTTCCTCTTCACTTTTTGGAATTTTCAATTTGAATTTTGAACACCATTTCAACACCAGAAACGCCAATTTCACGGCAGTCTGCCTTCTTTGGTCAACTCTCACCTCCGATTTCATGGCTGGGGTTCCACAGATTTAGGGGTGAAGATGCCGAGGACACTGACACTGTCGTTCCATTCCTGGAGCGTGGAATCCCCGATTCCGAAGCTTAAACTGCACAGATAAACAGCTCCTTCCCGGCGTTTTCTCCAGACGGGTCTCTCATCACCTTCAATCCGAACAGTGGACTCCTGGACGGCGGGGTGCATTTGGTGAAGACAGACGGGTCCAAGAAATGGAAAACGAACTTCAAAGGCCCTGCATTTGCTGTGGCATGGAATCTACAGTGCATGTCGTCTCGATTCGCTTTAAACCAGAGGATTTGGGAGAAGAAACGCAGGTGAAATCAGAGGATATATGGGAAGCGCCATTTCTGGCGAGCCTCGCACCTCGCGAATATGAGACTTCCTTTACTCGTAAAAAACCCACAACCAAAAAACCCTAAATACTAAAAGCCTGAACTACCGCAAAAACAACAAAAACAACCTAAAAACTGCTTTAAAAAGTAAAAACGTCAAGCGGCCGTCAAATTTAACATCGTTGTAGAAACGTTTGGAGGTCCTTTACCATAGGAGGAACACCTTCGGCGTAATAAACAATACTGCTCTCGTGATTTATCTCCTATCACAGGTTTGTGGCCCTGAATTAGTTAGCTCACTTCAATGTTTCAACTCCACACATTGTAATTATTTTATTTATCACAAGTTTAAGATTCACTCGATATCTCCCATGTTCTCCAAGCTTCTTTCTTGATCGGTTATAATGGCATTAATAGACATAAGATCGGATTTCTAAATTTGAATGTGATTATATCTAGGATGGCATCTAATTTCAAAGGGGGTTAAGAAGTAAAGGAAGCTATTATTCATTTAGGGTGTTTCGTTTGGAAGCGGAAAGCACATGTAGATAGGATCAGCCTGCAATCAGTGCATAAATTAGACGTTACAGAGATGCTAGCTTAAGAAAAAAGAAAAATCGTCGATTTATAAATCTATGTATTTGTAATATAATAATGTCAATGGCTAGAACCGATACCCTTGTATCGTGTAATCCGCATAATGTTATTCTGTGATATGTCATCTGCCGCTATCTTGTTGTCAATTTTGTTTTTTGACAATCCACTAAATTCCTGCAATCAATATTCATGTTTATAAGATAAATTTGAAAAACCAAACACTCATGCAATGAATGAAAATCCTCAAAACTATTCATTATCAAAAAATTTATATGAGCACTTAAAATTTCATTAAAAGATATCAAATTGGGAGTTGAATAAAATGAAACTAGACAATGACGGACTCCACAGAGTAGATTCCAAAGCCTAGACTGTTGAATTCACAATAAATGTCACGAATGTGTTTTTACCCTTCCCACCAATCCCACGGTAGTAAATGAACAACAGTTTCAGACTCTCAGAGTTATTTAGTACGAAGACATTTTTACACTGGTTGTAACTAGTAACAAATAATATATTACTGGTGGAAAAAAATCCAAAAACCTATTAAAACAAATTTGTGTACCGCCACGCTGCGCCATGTTGTAGATGCTAATTAGGAAACCTTCTTTATTATCAAATAAACATGATAATAGAATCAAAGAAAGAAAAATTTGAAGAAAATATGCCTCGTAGCAATATCTTAGCATACCTTAAAAGTATTATTTAAGAAATTGGATATGTGGCCTAGTTTCCTGGAACTTTGAGATATTCAAAAACGTAAAAAAAGGAGTTTTATAGGTACATTCAATAGATCATCAATAATATCTATTTTTTCTCCAACGACACCCCACGTTTACATATTACATGGTCAGATAATTAACTATATTCCAAGCCGCATGCATCATTCAAATCTGCAACCACGTGGAGTTCGGTAGGAAATTTTAAAATTATTGGAATTTCTTAAATGTGATTAAAATATAAAATTCTCCCATTTATTTTGGAAAAGTTTATGGCATGTATATCTTTGTAGTTTATCTATTTTTCCAATTTCGTATTCTTATATAAAGTTTTCACTCATTATAATATTATTTGGATTGTGGGATTTTTTTTGAATATTAATTCATTAAAATATATTTTTTAAATTGGGTTTTTATATATTATAAATCAAAAAGTGCTAGGTATTATCTATATTAAATTTAAAATTACGAAAAATTGTAATGTCATATTTCTATGGAAATTTTATAATATCTTAATTTTAAATTAGTTTTTATTTTATATATATATATATTGAGTGATCCACTCAATCATTCTCATTTTAAGTAACACATATTATAATTAATATATATTTTAGGTAATATAATATTATCACACTAATATTATATATTAGTTATATTAATATTTTTTTGTTAATTTCATCTTAAAATATGATACAATAATGATATATTTTTATACAATTGGATTTTCATAGTATTCTAATTTAAACTTTCTATATTTTTTCTTAAAACGTGTAAATATATTAAAATATAGACAATAGAATTTCAATATTAATATAAATTTATATTATTCTTTTAAAAATATCTCATAACTATAATTTGGTAACAATTTTAATTTTATTTTCAAAAAAATTGTGGATTTTCTATGATGAAGGGTTGGATATGTGAGTTATCTACGAATTATTATCACTATGTGTAAATTGTAGCACATCCACAATACCTAAAAATGAATAAATGAAATTGTTGCATAGAGATGCCACACTTGTTCTACAATTATTCCAAATTGTGGAAATTTTGTGGAATAATTGTGGTAAAAAAGGTCGATATGTTGTAGTGATACTTTTTATAGTATGGAAATTTGGTTTAACTAATTATTAAAAATGGAAGTGTGTCAAAGGCCTCAAAAGTTGAAATTAGACAAATGGCTATAACTTTTTTTATCAATCTATGAACTGATCACAACTAATCGAGTATTCAGGGTATATCCGCATTCGCTTCAACCGTTGTTTGCAAATGTTAAAAGCCTCAAATCCTCATTAGGTTGGTAAGTGAAAAATAGTTTTCATATCAAATGTGGATGTTGATCTGCCTTTGAATAGACCACTTAATCTGTAATTAGATACATGCTCTTCATACAAGCAATGTCTATAATCAGTAGATAGTCGTAAATCAATAGGACTATAAGGGATATAATAATCATTGGTGTACATAAACAACACAGTTCTTCATAAATCAATACCAAAAAATGAAAATCCCAACATAAAATCCATCCATCCTTGTTTAATCATCCTTTAATTAGGGGTTCATTAGTTATTATCATCCCTTACTGCAGAATTTAACTCTGTAATTGGTGATGGGACTTTTCAATGCAATTTTAATTTGAACTTCTTAATAGTTTTCTACAAACTTAAATTTTGATTTGGGATGACAATTGAACATGCCACCATCATTCCAATTCTTTGTGTCAACTTCCTTCAATAACTACTATAGTCTGTATCCAAACACTTTTAAAGTGTTTTTTTAGTAATAGTAATCAACAACAAATCCTAGCCACACTATATGATCTAAAACTAACTGACAAAAAGATGGGAAATTAATGTCAAAAGGGTGAATCACAGATGAAAACAACAAAATAAGTATTATCCGATAAAAAACATCAGATTGAAGAATGGACTAATACATTGTCAAAAACATAATTCCCATATCTCACAAACTTTAGATATTAGAAACATCCACCAATGAGAAAAATGAAACCACTAAAGAGTTTCACTAGAATAGATACAAAAAAGAAAGGCAAACTAGTTAAAAACTACAAAAGATACATAAAAGTATGCAAATTACATTGATATAAATTGTGGCATGAAATGGTTACAAGATGGCACTCGTTTCTTTTTAAACCTACACGTGAACAAGATAAACGCCCACAAACTTTCACTTCATAATGCTCGTAACTATCAAATTTTACCAAAAGCCCTTGAGTAATAGAATACTTTACCTATATGCAAGGGCCTCATATAGGGGGCTACTGCTTCTTGTATTTTTATTTTGTAAATGGTCTCACATATAAACAAAACTATTACAAGACTATAAATAAGGCCATGGTCCCAAGGTGTAGGCGCTCCTTAAATATTTACAAGTGACATTGAAAAAATTTAGGGCAAAGATATTTTTAAAACCAATTGCATAGACATTCGATAAGTTGCAGGTTAATAAAGATCAAATTTCCCTAAACCTAAATTGTGAAAATAACTCAATCACAACTCTGCATAAGGTCCGAAAAATGGAGCTCTTATGTTCAAGGGCGAAATTCTTTTATTTCCTGTAACTGATTTCTAATAAATTCGTGGGACCGTCAGTAAAGAAACGTAGGCAAAAGCTCTAAATTTGTGGAGTAGAAAACACTTATCCTACAATTTATTTGCGGTTAGCTAGTAGTTAGTTGCTATAATCTATCAGTAGTTGCAAAATTGATGAAGTGTACAAATATGAACACTAGTCTCCTTCATGGGACAACTGCCAGTACTCAACATGCAACACTGTGCATCTCTTTTGAAATTAATATACCTCTATTTATTAGGTGAATTATTTCCCAAATTAATGCTTTGTTGCTTTTTGGCCCCCTTCACATTTTAAAAAAGTAATAGTCTAGTGAGATGCAAGATTGTAACAATAACGGGTTAAAAACACAACTAATCAAACAATCATAATCACTAAAGAACATTGACCTAATGACAAAAAAAAATTAGACAGTTAAACTCTAGACTAATGAACTAAAAATCTATACCAAAACTCTCACCTATTGGCAATATAACAAGTACCACTTGAAAACCTTGCCCATTGGAAAAATCCTTGTACACCAAAACCCATTAAATGAATGGCACTAAAACCTTCATACAAGAAAGCCTACCTTAATGGCACCATACTCCTAACACTAACACCCTAAATCCTCTTACCAAACCCTAAACTTAGGGTACCAAAAATCCTAACCTAAATGTCGTTTTAAAATGACTCGGTTAAAGACAACGTTAATAGTTCTAAATGAATCCTTTAGATGACGAGCTTTCACATCCGAATTACACGAGAAACTTTGTATCGAAATATTCATTATGCGGGTCATTCTTCCAATAAAGAAATATCCCAAACATGCCTTTAAGTGTTATTAGCAACTCTTACAAAACGTAATGCTAGATGACCAAATACGTAATGGAACTAACCAAAAAGAGAAGAGAAAATGAACAGTGGACTTACGAAAATAAAATATGAGCAAGGAAATAGTAGATGAAGGACATTAAAATACCTTTGTCTGTGGATCCTGCCCTACGGTTGTCTAGTCATTGCCATTCCATTCAACTATTTACATTGTGTGAAATTGCGTTTTATTTGGGCACCAAATATATGATCTTCATCAAGGGCAGAGAAAATAAAAAATCTAGAGCCAAAAAGAACAGGAGAGATCCAAAATAAAGTTAAGCCCTCGGAAAACGTCCAAATAGACGTCAAATTTAACATAGTTGGTGAAGCGATAGGAAGGGCCTTTCCTATAGTGGAATGCCTTGGCGTAATTAAGTAATATTAAATATTTTTTTCCTAAATATAAAATATTATTATTAGAAGTATCTTTAAAAATATGATCTAATATTTTGTATGAAACTAAGCAATTGTTATAATATTAAATGTATTTATTGATTTTTTTTGGTTTATTTATTTGTTTATTAATTATTTGTAATTAATTATTATGATATTAATTTATTTGTATACATTGTATATTAGTTGATGTTATAGATTTAAAATATAATAATAATAAAAATTAGTTAATATTGATGTAAGAGGTTATTTATCATCAATATTAATAATATAAATTCATGATATTATAAATTGAATATTAAGAAATAAAACTCAAAGGAATTTCTACTCCTTTTTAATGATAAAATTTGTAAATTATTTTTAAATATATAAAAATAATAAGAAAATGAAAACAATAAAATAAAATACAATAAAATCTAATTCTAACAATAAATATTTAGGTACCTATGTATTAAGGTGGTCCTTTTATAAGTGATTATTACAAAACATATATGAGTCAAAAAATCATTATATCGAATGACTATTGACTCAATGGTGAAGATGTTTGGCTCTTAAAGAGCCCACCAGGGTTCAATTCTCATTGCAAGTGAAGTCAGGAGATGCACTGTAATAAGGGATGAGGTTGGGATCGTGCCCGGGTGAATTTGACGGAATGGATACCCCTTAGTCCTTGGCCGCTTAGCCTAAGAAATCTACCCACTTCACCGTGGCGGAAGACGGTCCGAGCCTGCCGATTTCAATTAAAAAAATCATTATGATTAATAATAATAATATTAATTGACAGTGCATTTCGCCTCTGCCAGCAACTATGTCACAAAATTGGAGTTGGCTCTTCTAGGGTTTCGCCTTCCTAACAGTCATACCATGGCCTTTTTGGGCTCTGCTGGAATTTATTGCTATAGTCCTTTCTAGATTTTCTCGCCCTCTGGGTGTCCCCTATTTAATGACCTCATCATTTTCAGACATGGTTGTTTCAACCATGACGGAGATAGTGGAGCGAGCAATGGCACCGCTGGCGAAGCGCCCCAAGAAGTTCGTCCCGAAGGTTTTTCACGAGGTAATCTCTCTCCTCCGGATGTAGTTCTACCCATTCCTGAATTTAATGTTGCTTGTCAATGGTTAGAACAATTTTGCCTCATTGGGTATTTTGTGGGTCAAATCCTCCGAAAGCATGCTCAAATCCTGGGCTAACACAGTCTGGACCCCTCATGGGGTCCGCCTGGATAGTGTTCAAAACATGACCAAGGGTTTCTTTCTTTTTCGTTTCTCGACCTGTTAATGCACCCAATATTCGGCTAAGCAAGCCACTTGGTATGTCCACAACTCATTGCTTGTGTTAACACCCTGCACAAGGACTTTGTGGTATCTGAATATACCGCCCTTAAAGTGCCTGTATGGATTGAATTTCTTGGTCTTCCTCTTGCCATGTGTACATTTTCTGCCGCAAATTGTCGCTTCGCTTGGGCGGGTAGTATGCATGGAAGCCGATAAGTTTTACCATGCTCGTCCTCGAAGCGAGTATGCATTGAGATTGATCTCTCATAGGATCTCAAAGAATTTGTGGATATTCAAATGGGCGATAAACGTTATTCCCAAAGTGGTCATGTATATCAATCTACCCAACACTTGCTTTCGTTGTCAAGCGTCTGATCACAAGATTAGGGATTGTCCGCTCTATGTACCTCGTAACCACCCTATGGCCAAAACAATTTATGAGCCAGTTAAACCCCAACAGGAGGAAGGTTGGCAAGTTTTTGGGGGCCGGCGAAACAAGAACAAAGCCTAGCAATCCAAAGCCTCTAGCTCCCATGGCCATCAGGAACCAGCTGTTAAGGAATAATCTCTCAATATTTTGGCTAAGGAGCCTACAACTATTGTTGAAGAACCAATTGTTGTTGTTATCTCGGCTACCACGTTACCAAAGTATTCCAAAGACACCCCTTGTGGCGTCGATTCTCATGGACCAGACAAATTCTGTTTCTCACGTCCCCATCCTGCATTCAGTTCCACTGCTATTGCCAAGCAACTCACAAGGGCCTTCCAAATGACCCCGAAGTCCCTCTCGCATCTCTCGAGACCATAGCCCAACATGCAACGTGGATTCCATCGAAGTGGAATACAACATTGAGTACGTGACTAGAAAAAAATTGATCTGTAGGATTTTTGTAGCATAATGTTGCTCATTTCTTGCACAATCAATATGATGCCCTTGATGGCTTGGAGGATGGGGATATGGCTCTTGACCAACATTTCCCATGAATTGTTTATCTTGGAATGTTAGGGTCTTACAAACTCCTGTCGTAAATATGTGGTGCATGAAACTTGACAACGATGTGTAAATCTGGACGTTTTGTTTTTATAGGAAGTAAAAATTACAGGTTTTCAGTTATAGATGGTATGCAAATCCATTTGGCCTAACAGCTTGGCTTTTTGTAGCAATCATGAAGTAGGGTGTGGGGATTAATTTCACTTTTTGCTCCTAAATGACGACCCTTATTAATTGACCATGGAATCAACCCCACCAACCATGTCATATGGGTCCTCTTTAATATTGATGGCCACCCTTTTGGGCTCATAAATATTTACACCTCGAATGATGCGGCCGAAAGGGCCGATCTATGGCAGTGGATAGCCAACTCCATTCCCGATGCCTACTGGGTTATAAGTGGAGATTTTAATATGGTTGAATCCCCAAATGATAAATGTGGCCACTTGCCTATGAGGTGGACACCTGGTGAAAGGGAAGCGTGGTACTTCATGTGAAATAAATTTGGATTTTTTTATCCTAACACATCTCGCTTTCCCACCTCTGCAGCTTGGTACACATGGTCCAATCTTCGTGGAGGGACATATCGCGTCCTTAAACGGCTTGACAGGGCCATGTTGTCAGCTCAAAATTTTTTTGAGTTTGATAGCATTTATTCTATGCCAGTGGAGGTCATGCCTGACTTTGTCCTTTCGGACCACTCTCCTATACGATTTTGTATATGTTGGCATGATGCGCACCCATTTTGTCATAAAGGCCAATTCTTTCTTAATACTACTTTGATGCAACATGGCCCCACTATCAATCATATCAAGCGGGTTTGGAATTTAGCTCCACGACCTAGTCATTGTTAGCGGTTTCATCCACCTATGCAAACCAGCTGGTTACAATGGTGGGAAGATGTGTTGACTCGGACTACCATATTTATTAGAATCTACCATCGCCTAACTGGCAAAATATCGGCGCCGCTCATACACCGCTAACACCTCAACTCTCAACCAGGCAACGGTGGTGCTTCAAGGCGATCCCTTCTCTGATGCTCTGCAATTGCAAGTTGCAACACTCCGACATCAAATCCAAATTATAGACAACTATAATGCCAGAGGCGCTCAGATCTAAGCTCAAATGCATTGGCTCAAGATTGGAGATCGGGTCTCGAAAGAATTCTTTCTTTCTCTCCGAGCCAGAAAGCCTTCTCAACAAATCCGAGCTATCATGGACAACGAAGCTCAAATTATTGACCCACAACTTATGTTGCAAGCCTTTGTGCGCCATTACAAGCTCATCTTTCAAGCTCAGCCACCCTCCATAGCTCACCGAGCCGCTCTTGACCAATGTTTGGGTGTTGTGCCACACAAGCTTTCAGAGGCTCAAAAGGTGATTTACGAAAGAATGCTTACCATTGAAGACCTCCATGAAGCCACTATGCAAAT
Organism: Taxus wallichiana var. yunnanensis; assembly: GCA_018340775.1. Lineage (NCBI taxonomy): Eukaryota > Viridiplantae > Streptophyta > Pinopsida > Cupressales > Taxaceae > Taxus > Taxus wallichiana. The sequence continues at coordinate 45,743,531 of CM031241.1, forward strand.
GGCTAATGATAAAGTGTCATTGCTATGATGGATTCCCTTGTGAATTCTATAAAGCTCTTTGGGATTCCGTCGGGCAAGACCTTCTTCAGGTCTATCTTGAAGGATTTCAGAACCAATCCCTAGGGCCACACATTAATAAGGGAAACATTGAATTCATCCCTAAGCAAGTAGATCCCGAGCAAATCACTTGTTAGCGGCTGATTACACTGCTGAATGTCTCCTACAAAATCATTGCCAAAGCATTAGCTTTGTGATTACGTAATCTTCTACCTGTTATTATTCAGGCAGAGAAAATAGGCTTCATATAGGGGTGTTTCATCCTGGATAACATCATCAAGTATGAGAAGGCATGGAATGGGCTCGCAAATCTCATTGAGTCATCATGTTTATAAAGATTGAATTTGAGAAGGCTTATGATCGGATTGAATGGCCTTTCATTCTCGCCATGCTTTAAGCCCTTGGCTTTGGACCCATTTTTATTCAATCCGTCAATATGCTTTTTACAGATGCTTTTGCTCAAATTTCTATCAATGGCCTTAGCTCGGAGCCTTTGGACTTTTCCGGTCTATCAAACAAGGCTTCCCTCTTGCCCCTACACTAGATGTGCTAGCGGCTGAAAGCTTTGGTTATGTCTTAGCTCATGTCAAAGCGCAAGGTCTTGTTCGTGGAATCTTCGCTGCCTAATGAGCCCAATTCTCAGCTCCTCAATGGGCATTTTGCGGACGATTCCTTCCTTATGCTTATCGAGGATGAGAATAACATTTGTAATGCTTGGATACTTTTTGCCTAGCTTCTAGCTCATCCATTCAATGGTGAAAAACCCAATGTTACCGGAAATCTTTCCTTCCTGCGCCAGACTGGCTTACCACATTTGATTGGAAAATTCTACAACATGGTGAGATTTTCAAATTTCTAGGTATTCCTTTTGCTTTTCAAGCCTCCTAGTTGAACTATGACATTATGTCATTCAACGGGTGGTGAAAAAAACTAGAATATTGGCTTACTAGGCCTTTGTCTCTGGCTGGCAAATTCCAAATCTGCTCTAAAGTTCTTGCTGCAACCCATGTCTACTACTCATCTTGTTGGGTTCCTTCCAAAGCCTCCATTCAGAAGCTTGAAAAGCTGCTCAAAGCTTTCCTATGGGCTAATGCTTCCCTATGGGCTAATGCTTCTACTGGACAAAGGTTTTCATCGAGTAACATGGGATATATGTTGTTTGCCTCACAATTCTGGAGGCCTCGGGCTTATTCACATTCAACGCCAAGGGCAAGCTCTCTGTGCTAAGTGGATTATCAGAAGCATCACTGGCAAGAAGCTTGGAAAGTTCTCATATGACATGACATTACGGAAGGCTCTCCTTATGGCCGCCTTGCATGGAAAGGCTTAGGGTTTGTCAATTTTCTCATCACTCCTGTGCTTGTCAAAATTGTTGGCACTTTTGTGCTTAAAAGTATCTGGAAAGTGTGGGAATGTGTCAAACCCTGGCTTTTATGGAAAGGGGATGGCTTTTGTAATGGGCTATCTCTTAACCAACAATCTCTCTGGTGGTCGTCAATTTTTCAATCCCAAGATCAATGCTTAGCAGAGGTCCGGGAATCTCCGCACTCAAATTCTTCAAGCGCGGAATTCACACCATCGAGGACTTCTTTTGCAAGAACATGCAATCCTGGTTATCTTGGCCGGATTTTAAAGCTCTGTTTCGGCTTTCCAACCAAGATCAGGATACTTTCAATATTGTGATCAATTTGGTTCCTGATCACATGCTGCATAAGATTGTTGTGCATTCCTCTCGCCCATGGTGGACAAACTGGAAGTGGTATGTTGATACTCCTTTCTGTAACTACAAATCCAACAAAGGCTATCAATGGCTCTCACCCCATTTGCCCATGGTGGACAAGCTTAATACTCATTGGGAAGTCACGTCACTTTGTCTACCTGGAGTAGACAATCTGATATTGTTTGGACTATATGTGTGGAGCCCAAAATTGCTCATTTTCTTTGGTGTATTCTACACCAAGGCCTTCCTATCGGGGCTTGTCTTGTTCAAATTGGGATTCCGGCTTCTAATTGCCCTTTTTGTGGACATCTGGAAATACTTTTGCATGTCTTCTAGTTTTGTCCCAAAGCTCAAATTGCCTAGAATTGGATCCATTCTTTTTTTTTTCCCTCATGGCCCCACTGTTTCACTTGGCAACATATCCTCTTGGGAGATAATCCCAAACTTCTGCCTATGTTCACCCAGATTTGACATGTTTTCAAAGGGAGATTTTATTTTGGATATGGAAAGAAAGAAATACTTTTTTCTTTGTTAATTCTGTAGTTGATCAATCTTTCTTGATTTATAATAAATCTATGGTGATCTCCAATGTACTTCTGCAGATTCAAGTTCAAGCAAACAAGGTGGCGCTGGAGGTGGACCACCTCTAGACCCTATTGTGCACACCTGGGGAAGCCACGTGCGGCAACGTTGCTTAAGGGCCTTCATCTCCCACCAGGCGCTCCTCGCCTTCATCCGTGGTGGTGGTGGCGTAGCCCTCCTAGCGCCATTGTGCTTTCAATCGCACCCGCCGCTCTTCGTGGCCGCTACATTGGCATAATCATTCACATGTGCGCAACCATGGCTGGGGCTCCCCACTACACTCATCGGTTCGCTAGTAGGGCTAAGGCTCGCCACCTCGGCAACATGGGTGGGGTTCTTCGCCACATTTGTCGGCTCAACAACAGGGTTGGGGCTCTCCTTCTGCCGCTACTTCACACTAGGTCGCTTGGCACCCACCGCCACCCCGCCATCATCTGACAAATTTCCTCGCCTCAACCTTGCCATTCCTACGCACGAGGCGGACCGAAGGAAAAACTTTTTGCCGATTGGGAGATTAGGATCTTTGCAAAGATCTTCTGGTTCGGGGTGGCCGGATGATCAGGATCCGCTTGCCTCTAGCATGTTTGCTGCTGCTGCTTGATAGTGCCTTTGTTTTTTTTTTTTTTTGGGGGATGCTTTTTGTTTTGTTGTACTCTCCTAGGCTCGGCCTAGTTTGACTTTTGTTGCCCTAGGCTCGACCTAGCTTGTTCGTGGTTTTGGGGCATGCTTTCATACTGCCCACTTTTTTGTTGAAAGCTATCTTGTATTTTATTGTATTAATATAATATAAGACCTTTTTCATCCCAAAAAAAAAAAAAAAAAATTTAAAAAAGGAGTCATTATGATAATGAGTATTAATGGAGTAATTTTGAGATATGCTGTTAAAAGATATTTCTGAATCTAAAAAACATAAAATAATGGCGCTATTTTCGGCGTGGAAGAGATTTTGATACGGACCTAATCAAAGCAATATTTCAGACATGCTTATTTTGAAACAAGCGCCATGATTTTACTGACACCTGGTAAAATCATCTTCATAAAGCAATCAACATCCATGGAAATGGAAGTTTCAAATCTCGCCCATCAAATATTTCATCGTTTTTCCTGATATTAATCGACATTCGTAGGTTTTACAAAGGGAAAACATGAACCTGCAACGAAATATGAGATTGAGAATAAAAATCCAATCTTTGTTTTACAATAAATGGCAACACAGAATGGCAATGGCGGCTTCAACAATCAAAATAATTTGTTTCGCTTTGCTGCTGCTTTTGCTTTCCATAAAAGCATGCAAACAGATCAGAGGTCAGTGTATTTCATCGCGTACAATTTACTGTACAATTGCTGTTCAAAATCTTATGTGGATTGCTGCAGGTGGAAATAGAATTATGGATTCCCTTGTGATGATTTCCATGGATTCTTGGGCTTGCATATGTTGCTCCGTCACAGATGGATCTGAAAAAGATTGCTGCATCGAATGCTTTGGAATCGCAGACACAAAACCATTTTCAAAAATGGATGCAGCTGTGAACGATGAAGCGGAGAAAATTGTTTTGCATTAAAATGATTGCATTGGAGGCAGATAAGCTTCAGCTTTTCTTGTTACTGTAATTGTTTATTATCACTTCTTGTTTATATTCTTCTCTATTGGACTTTGATGTTCTTTTTGCTAGTAAAAGAATTATCCTCATTTTGGTCACAAATTATAGTTGTGTATGCATTTGTATTTGTTGTATTTGAAATTTTAATTTTAATTTTGGTATAGGTGTTTAAAAATATTATTCTGCTCAACTTTACGATTATTTTAAAAAAATGATATACAAACTATGAACAAAGGTATTGAACACATCTAGATATTGTTTTGGATTACAATTGTATGTTTGATGTAGCAACACCAATGCTTCTCATAAATTAGCGTACCTTTAATGGCTTTAGTGTTATTTTAAATCTAAGTATATTAATATGGTGGCGATTGAATGAACAAGAAAGGGGAATGTAGTAAATATATAACAATATTGCTAATATATCATGATATCATTAGCTGAAAAATGGTAAAAAATAAATAAATGTTTTATGAAATAGCATCTTTTAAATGTTGCACTTAGACACAACCACCTAGTTTTACCTAGGTCTTCATCCAATCCCATGACAATAGCTAAAATTATATTATTATCTTTGAGTATTTGTTCGAGTAAACTAGTTGGTAAGTGTCTTTTGTTAGATATGTGACAATAAAGTTAAATTTTGGATCCTTTTGCGGTGTAATTTATAGCTCACTTCTCGAGTGGGGTGTGGGGATGTTATGGAGCCCTTGGTATTGTAGCGTGAAGGAGTGTCCTAGTATCCGATGGAATGTACAAAATGCTTCATAATCGTATCAAGAGGGCTTCCACTCTCGAGATTCAGAGGACTTATTTAGGGGTAATGTTATGAGAGATGAGAAAATAAACTTTCGAGGATTCTAGTATAATATGCTATCGTAGTTTTCTCGGGATGACAATAAGAGGGTGAAGGATTTGTATATCATTTGATGATTTAAAGGGTTGAGATAACAATGTCACGTTATGTGTGGCACGTTTAGATGCTAGTCGAGGGACAACCCAATATTATGTAATGGTAATCGTGAACTTAGATGAGGGATGAGGCCCTAAGATGGAAGGCAAGGGTTGTGTATTTCGTGATAAGGTTGTTTGATGATCATGTGGTACAATTTCTATTTTTTTGGATGAATGATTTGTGGATTGTCTAGTGGGATTATTGAAATTTCGATGTGGTGTTGGGTGATGTGGTCTTTGAAAGAGATTTTAAAAATTTCTATGACATGTTTCTTTTTATGGGGCTTGAAGGCACGATGGGGGAGTTTGGATGGGTCTTGATAGATTATATGTGTTGTGATGTCGATGGATTTGTGGTCTTGGTAGTGACAAGACTGGAAATTTTGGATGATTCGGCTAGTGTCTTAGTCGTAGAAACACTTGGCGGTGATGGTGTAAGTGGGAGATCTTTGGTAGAGCATGCCACTTGGTCCAATGAAAAAAAGGGGAGAAGACTATAGTTTAAAATTAAAAATTTCCTCTAAGTTTTAATGGCATAGGAAAATGACAAATTTTTGGTATTTTAGCCATATCTTTTGATTGGGGCCACCAAATCGAGAAAAATTGGATCCGTGGAAAAGATCTCAATAACCATTTTCCAATGGAGTATATCTTGGAGCTTGAGCCATGGTGTTTTGGGAGAAGCAAGCAATCAAAGGTTTGGTGGTTATTTTTCTCATTTGATGTAAGTCAAATGAATATTTAGAAATTAAGAGAGTTCATTTCTTGAGCCCAACACTGCAACGTTTCATGGGGGCTGTTCTCCACCAATGCACCACCCATTTTCAAAGGATTTGAGGTTTGACATTCTTTGCGAGAAGATTTTATAGTTCGAGTTAGATTTTGGTGTTCATTATCTACAACCACATTTTGAGTGGGATTTTTATCTCTAAGTTTCAACTTTTCCCTTTCCTCTCTTTTCTTCTTTGTTCTCAGCTTCAATAAAGTACAAAGTGTTTTCATTGTAAAGGGTTCTTCCCTTAAGAATTTGAGGTGGCTTTGATGTTTTTTGAGTTTGAAAATCTCTAAGTTTTCCAACCTCTATATCGATTTTTGTAAGGCTTCAATGCCTCTTTCACTCTTGGACATATTGTGCATATTTTACAAGAGCTCATTTATGCCCTTTGGCATTGTGGTTATGTTATTCTTTCTTATGATTCTTAGTGGAAATACTATATGTGGGTGATTATTGTAGGGTTTCAAATTTTAAGGAGACAAGGGAGGGCCCTTTGTACATCACCATGTGGTTATGTTATTCTTTCCTTTTGTGATTCTTGAGTGGCAAGAAAGAGTATATGTGGGTTTCTTTTAAAGAATGCCTCAAAGTAGGTTTCAGGAATTCATTGAGTCCTTTTTGTAAGAGTAACAAATGGGGAAATGTATTTCTACTAAAAAGTGTGATCCGATACAACAAGGAATGTATTTCTCTAAGTGTTCTAGAGCTACCTAGGTTTAAGCCTTCAAAGAGTCTTGTTAAAGAACATATTCATTGTGCATCACATAAAGGCTCCTGATCATAATCCTTGGGAAGACAAAATCCTTAACAAATTATTTTGATATTGATGGACCTCTTCCTCTCAAATGGAATAGGGCATCCTAGTGATAAATAAACCCTCTTCTCCAATGTCGTTCTACACACCCAAAATTGACACGGTGCTTAAAATGTGGAGAACATGTTTCAATGATGAAAAAGTTCCATATAAACTAGAGAATAAAGTCCAAATCCATCTCACATCTTGTCACACAACTCCTAAACCACACCTAAAATATAATTTAAAAACTTTCTAGTTCTCAAAACTTGTGTTTCTTTTCTCACGTTGATTTTTTTGGTCATGTCAATTGCCTAACCAATGGTTTGTCTATATCGGTTGATTTTCACTATTAAATTCAAACAAAAACATGTTTTTTCAACACAAAATTACGGTGGTTGTCTATATCGGTTGATCGTCACCATTAAATTCAAACAAAAACATGTTTTTAAACACAAAATTTAGTTCAATTTAATTTTATGGTTGTATTTACTTGGTCATCCTTCTTGCTAAAAATAATCTCATTAATTTCCCCACTCCCAAAAATTACAAATAATTCTCTTCCCATTAATTCAAGGTTAATCAATTGAGAGTTTTTGTAAATTTATGTTTCCAAATTATTGAGAGATATTTTCCAATAAGCGATCGACTATGTCAAACCATTTTTCTAGTCATATTTGAGCCATATCTCTATGTCAAGCCAACCAATTTTCTCGAGTCCTTCATTGCTACTTTTTGCTTCAACATTTCCTACATACTTTGATCACATGGAGTTTGCATTTAAAAGGAGCACAATGTGAACAAACATCAAATTACAACCAATAAGCTTGGGACAAATTTGTCACAAGACTATAATAACTAGGTTGGAGGCGTGGTAAATTATTTCTTTGTTATTTCATAGTTTGTTGAAAATATTTATGACAAAGTTTATGTTTCTATTTTAAAGTTACAAAATATAAATATGCTTATTACTTAGAATTTTTTTGCAATAATTAGATATCTCCACCTAATCTTCTTAGATAGTTTTCTTATAACGATCCACTATGATAGAATTAAGAAGAAAGCTTCTTACCATAAGATTCTCCAATTATTTCTTGTAAGCATTTATGTATCATTTATGTTCTTTCTTTTACCTAAAAGCTACTAATACCTTGTGGATTTTCTTAGGGAAAGGTTGGAAGTGGAATATAGGGTTGTGTTGTATTATTTCGGTTTCAAAGTAAAGATTTGTTTAGGAAGGTTTGTTTGGGTTGAGAGAAAAACTTATTAGAAGCTTCTCTTCCTAGCTAACCAAAGGTGAATAGTCTTTTTATAAGAAGATTTCATTTGTTAAAAGGACTTACATTAAATTACAACAAGCTTATGCATGTTTTAATCCTTTAATAGCCTCTAACATAGGAATAATTACATTTGGTTATACCATGTTTAGTTTGTTTTATATGAAGATGCAATAATATTACCTTTTACTTGTTTATTTACATACACTAATTGTTATTTTAATTATTCCGAGATATCAAAAAATTCAAAAACGTTAGATAATTTACTTGTTTACTTTATTTCATTTAAAAAGACATTTCCATGAAAAATACTAAAATATTTAGATCAAATAGTCATTTTGGGTTTATTAATGAATAATTTAAAGTGATTTAAATATATTATAAGTACTTTTTATTAGTATTTTGATTTGAATAGATTTGCTTTTACTTAATCATTTGTTTTATAGTTTTTAGTGAACACAATACAAAACTAAACAAAAACATAGCTATTAAGAGTTCAAGCTATGCATACTTAACCTTTGAATCTCCTTTAGCTCAGACTTCATTCTTTCATCGGGAGTTGATACCATTCTATACACATAAAATGTATGCACTTGGATTCATTTCTAGGTCCTAGAGCATACTTATATATACATGATTCTTAATCAAGAAAACTAGTAATTGACCATGTCTTTTGGGCCTTTTGCTTTGTCTTTTATACTTCTATTGACCTTACGCACCCTATAACCATGTCAATATTTGACTGATTTATCTTTTACGGCCTTGGAAACTAGCGCCCAGGTGCTCTTGTCCCTCCTGGGCGCTCTTGACCCTTTATCCCCTTTTTCTCACTCTTTTGGGTATCTTTTACTTCTTGGGCATCTTTTATACTTTTAGTCGGCCTTTCAATTGTCAATTACAGAATTCAAACAAGTGAATCATATATATACATAGTTATAACTCTCAAATAAAGGACCAAGCACTAAGCATTCCATACTATCACCTAAGCTTGCATCCAAAGGCATAAAAGCACTTCAAAGCATCCATCTAGCACACTCATTCAAGGGACAAGGGCTGTATTCTTTTGCATACACATCATAGGAGGGAAGTCTATTCTATTCCATTACACACATTTGCATCTGGAGCATTCTAGATCTAGCCCACTATCATAGTGCAACTTGCACAAGGGCATCATTACACACACTCTCACACATAACTACATGGAGTCTGAAATGTAGTGCATCGCTCGGAACTAAGTTCACTCATGGGTGACCGCCTGGGGTCGAGATGACTCCACATTTTGCATCCTTTTTATTAAATTTGATGTGGTTTGTGGACATGTGCAAGTAGACAAGTTGTTTTGAGTTACATGTACGTTTGGAGATCAAGGAGAGAAATCGGAGTGAAAAACATGGACCAATAAAGTGAAGCTCCTCCTACACATAAGAGATCCGATCACGATCATTCACATGTAGACACTAGCGCTAAAATGAACACTAGTGCCTAGGTCCTCTTGTCCTCCCGTGGGTGCTCCTGTCCGACACATTCCTAAGTTTTAGAACATCTAGCAAACATTGACGACACTCTTCTCAGTTTGTTTCAGCTATTCACCTATCCATATCAATTCCAGTTTTCTCATAAATCAACTAAGTCCTCTATCTCTCCTTCTTACTTAGGGTTTCATATTTGTACATGCTTGTTTGCTTGCGTCTTTACTATACATTAACATTTGTATATTATACACTACAATAGTTACTTTGCAATTAGATTTAATTCAATTTATATTAAATCAATTACATGACCATTCCTAATCCAGATCGAGCTCATAGGAGAGTTTTCGAACCCATGGTTAATCCATATGATATCTACCCATATCAAGTAGACATACTTAAGGTGTGCATGTTTGCCTTTTGATCTACTCCCATACTACCTCTAATCACTTATCAACTTAACACTTTAAACAAACACCTTTCAATTGTGCCCACATTTTGCTTGATCAAGTGCACCCTCCTAGGCATGCAAACCCATAGTTTTATTTTGTTACCCTCTACTTTAGGTTGTCGAGACCGGACCATGGGAAGTTGAGTGCACACATGACATTTTCCTTGTGTATAAATGCCACCAATTCCTTCGGCATGGATTGAGTATCATTGACTCTAGTCTTTGATGGAGTTGAGTTATTCCATCTAATAGCCTCCCCAAGTTGTCCAACTAGATTTCACTGCAAAACATTTGCAAAAAGGCATTAACACAATTAAGGATATTTGGAATAAAGACATTGGCACTTGGTTCCCTTGGACATTATTGAGGCATATGTTTGGCTTGCTGTGCAAAACTTAATTAGACTTATGAATCTCTTATACAATTGATTTCGCCTAAAGTTCCGCTTTAAAGTTACCATTAATTTTACATCCCCTAAGAAAGATTGGTGATAACCAAACTAGGGGACCATTACGATGATTGCACTAATTTTTTTGTATCATCTCATTCAACCTAAGTTCCTTCTAGATTATTCTCTTAAGTTCCACTTGGTCTATGTCCTTATCTAACTCTAATGGCAATGCAATGAAGAACACGATTTGGCGGTCCCCTACTAAGGCCGAATGTCAATTACTAGGTTGGCACATTCTTTAGATGAAATTCCTAATTGGCCACACCTTGTCCAAACTTGGTCTTGTTGCCAACAAATGTGTTTTTTTTGTCTCGCCCTTGAAAAAGTCCCTTACCTTATCGGCATTTCCCATCCTCCTCTCAACTTTGGTCATCCCTTCTTTCCTCTCTTCCAAAACTCTTTCTTAGCAATTTCAATAAAAAAACTTGTTTCTTAGCATTCTATACCCCTTCCTTCTCGGTCATTTGGAACACTTACAAGTTGGTCATCCTTTTTCATATTTTAATAAATTAGTACCAACCATTGCACATTAGAAATGATGTCATATTAACTATTCAACAAACTCATATGTTGTCTAGTATTTACTTATAATTGGAACAAATTAACACATAACAAAGAGCTTCATTTTATTCTCAAGAAAATTAAGGAACAAAGGAGATAAGTTATCGACCTCCACATGCCAATGGACAAAGCTTCATTTTCATAACTTAATGTATGGTTAGATTGTGTATTTCTTGTCATTTCAATTTGCTTATGTTATATGAGCTTCCTTGTAAATGAATCTTAGTTTGATGTTTCTATGCAACACCCCTTCCCCCCCGACCTTTGGAAGAAATGAAATGAAATGAAAGATTTTAATGACATCCATGAGACCGAGGACTCGTGGGACCACAAGCCGAGACTTTAAGATGAGTCCAAATTCTTTTCAATATTAAATCTTCTACTATGAATCTTGAGCACAAATACCACAATATTTTCAAGTCTTGTTTCTTTGAATAACTCATTTAATCTGTCCACCTTCAAGTCATTTTTGTACCAAACACAAATATCATCATAAGCTAAACACTCCATGATGAAGTGTCATTCCGTCTCAACCACCCCTTTGTTGCAAAAAAGACAAGTTCTCCTTTCCCAATCCTCCTTGGGTATAGTCCATCTACCAGTTTCACATTGAAGGTGATGCGATCCGGTCCTCAATTGAGCTATTAAAATCCTTGCTTTACCCTTGATAATTGCTCCAAGATAATATATTTTAATGTCTAAGAAGCTACCAAAGGAAGCCTATGTGACAACAATCTTGCTAAAGATCTTTCTAGCATTCAGATCTTTCTGGGACAAATGATCTTGCTAAAAATGTTTGTGGATCTTTTTATCCTCCGACCTTTATATTTTGTCTAAAGAAAAAGGAAGTTTAAATACTACAAACATTTTGTCTAAAGAAAAGGAAGTTTAAATACCACAAACATCGCTTTAAGGTGTAAATATGGCTAAAAGTAGCAAAGGATGCTGGGAAGTTGCTCTGTTTATGCTCATGCGGGGTAGAGAATGACATGTACACCCATTTACAATCTCCAAGCAGTCTCGGAGATGTTGCAGATGCAGGGGCACATATTCCCATTGAGCAATGGAAAGCATACGGCTTCATACCCACAAGTCTTACAGAACAAGAACAGGAGCAGTAGCAGAAACAGGAGGAGATGGAGCAGGAGTCGGATCCAATGCTGCAAAGGGCACGACGAGAAATCATGGATGGAAATGGTGCAGTGGACGAGGATCCCGCAGTGGGCAGACGACATAATAGAGGGAGGAATGCGGAAACCCAAATCGCTGTATACTCACGATGACTGGGTAAACACAGGAGCTCCACGAGGCACGTTCGGCATCTCACTTCCAGTCTCTCTTCGCGTGTAATCCTCTCTCATCCCGCCTGTCTCCATTTTAACAGGAATTGCAGCGCTCGTTGCTGTCTACAATACGGCGGTGGGGGTTTGGATGAAGGGTTTCTTCCCATTGCCACTGCTTCACGCCTCTTCCTTGCCCTTTCAGCTCACGGCGCCTGCTCTGGCCCTGCTACTCGTCTTCCGCACAGAGGCCTCTTATGCCCGCTACGAGGAGGGAAGAAAAACATGGACTCGCCTTATTGCTCATGTAATGGACTTTGCAAGGCAATCCAATGCCTGGATTCGCCATGATTCCCAACTCAATCACCGCCTTCTGAACTATCTTGCCTCCTTTCCACTCGCTCTCAAGGTTCTTTCATTCTCTTGCAATTTGTTATTATGAATGCTATTTTTTTTTAGGAATGTCTACTTGCTCTACTTTGTGGAGGTTAATACAATTTCTTTACAGTGCCACATTATTTATGGATCAAATTTATTATTAAGGATGCATTTTTATCTACTCTGTTCAGGAATGTCTACTTGTTCTGTCGTTAATACAATTTGTTATTATGAATGCTATTGTTTTTCTCTAAACTTTCTTGCCTCCTTTCCACTAGCGCTCAAGGTTCTTTCATTCTCTTACAATTTTGTTATTATGAATGGTATTTTTTTAAGGAATGTCTACTTGTTCTGTGGAGGTTAATACCATTTCTTTACAGTGCCACATTATTTATGGATCAGATTTGAGACGTGATTTAGCAACCCTACTTCCAGAAAATGATGTATCTTTTGTGCTAAGCTCGCGGCATCCGCCTAACTGTATCATTCAGTTGATGTCTGAATGTTTGAGGCAGGTGCACTTGAATGATCATGAACGCAATAGTTTGGTAAGCTGAGCATTGAAATTGACAAATGTTTTAGCTTTCAATCTGATTCTGAGTTTGGTTAAGGTCAATCCACCACACTTCCCATGTCAACTGCACAGGATTCACATTTATCTGAGTTCAGTGAGAGTATTGCTGTGTGCGAAAGACTGATTGGAACACCAATTCCATTATCTTATACTCGGCTGACATCAAGATTTTTAGTCCTGTGGCACATCACTCTTCCCGTAATCCTCTGGGATCAATGTGAGTGGATGGTTGTACCGGCTACATTTATCAGTGCAGCATCTTTGTTCTGCATCGAAGAAGTATGTTAAATCCTTTCACCTTAACCCAAAACTTAATATGTCCCTGCTCCTCCTCTTCTCTACACAGTTGCACTAACAATACTTTTACCATCTTTTCTAGGTTGGAGTTCTAATTGAGGAGCCTTTCCCTATGCTTGCCTTGGACAAAATCTGTTCATCGGCACATGATAATATTAGGGAAATGCTTCAGATCCACAAGTTAATTATTGCAGAGGAAGGAACGCTTTTCACAGACAGGCTTGGTTCAAATTCAAATGGTACTGGGAGAGGAAACACCGAGGAAAATCTCAAACTTTGAAATTTCCTACAGATTGGAGCTGCAACAAACAAATATATATATATATTTGTGTTAAAATGCCTGCAAAATATGATCTGTGAGAAGTTTCTGTATGGAAACATGATTATATTTCCTTGATTGTCTCTGAAGTGAAAATTCCAAATACATGTAAATATTTCCAACTTGACTTTTGTAGGACAGCAATGGACAGTGTTTTATGGTTTATACAAGCTGGAGAACATATAAGGACAGAAAAAGAAAGGTTCTTGTCAGGTACATGAGATGCAGGGGCTTTGTTTTGGGTTTGTAGGGTAGGTAAGAGGCACTTAACCGTACTTCAGATATGATACATATATTAACACAGAACTAGAATAGCTTGGGTGCAAATTAATCCCTTAAATGTAATGAGTCAAGCTTTGTTTTTACAAGATGAACAGAATGGGGACTGGGGATTAATATATATTTATATAATCCTCTGTATTGAACCATTTTTCTCAACATTGTCTTGATTTGGAGCTGAATCAGCAAAAACATTGTAAAGCTAAAGCAGGTTGCAGACAATTTTAATTGTCAATGTAGTTTGATATTTCTATATCATGATCATGCTTCTTGTATCGCGTGTCTTGAAAAGCTTTGGCTTTGTAGGGTAGATAAGAGGCGCTTAACTGTGCTTCAGATACGAGACATATTAACACAGAACTAGAATAGCTTGGGTGCGAATTAATCCCGCAAATTCAATGAGTCAAGCTTTGTTTTTATAAGATGAACAGAATGGGGACTGGGGATTAATATATATTTATATAATCCTTTGTATTGAGCCATTTTTCTCTTCAATGTCTTGATTTGGACCTGGATCAGCAAAAACATTGTAAAGCTAAAGTAGATTGCAGACAATTTTAATTGTTAATGTAGTTTGATATTTCTATTTCATGATCATGCTTCTTGTATCGCCTGTCATGAAAAAACATTATATTTTTATTGTTGGTTTTGGGTGTCTGTCCTTGCTTCCATACACAACTTGATGGTTCTTTAATCATCGACCTTGGAATTTCAACATAAATGATTCTATGCACACATGAACATCCAAAATCATCCAAAGTAACTATGCCAGTTATTTGTTTGTGTACTTTGAATTTAAACTACATATATATTTTGGGATCAGAAACCCCAAATTAGTTTCACCAAAATAATATTTAAGTTAAGACCAGACCTAATTCAATATCAGTTCTGTTATGCAGATGCCAAATTTTGGTAAGAGACTGGTTAAGTGCTTTCTGCAAGTGTATATACATGTGTTTATTGATTACTGATTTAAGGTACGCTCTTCTTTGCACATGTTATCTTGTGTTGTCATCTGTCGACTTGTCTTTCTTGTATCATCAATCCTTTGTCGACTCCCCTTTATGTCTTGTGTAGCTTTATTTGCTTTTCGGGCCAATTTGTCCGCGTATTTGTCATTTATGCCTCTAGTAACCTTGGTTTTCCCCATTTTCCTACTGTCCTATCACCCTCTCCATTCCTTGCCATACTACCTCTGATCACTTATCAACTTAACGCTTTAAACAAACATCTTTCAGTTGTGCCCAAATTTTGTTTTATCAAAGTGCACCCTCCTAGGCATGCAAATCCATAGTTTTATTATGTCACCCTCTACTTTAGGTTGTCTACCGGACCTTGGGAAGTCGAATGCACATGTGTCATTTTCCTATGTATAAATGCCACCAATCCCTTCGGCATGGATTGAGTATCCCTGACTCTAGTCTTTGATGGAGTTGAGTTATTCCATCTAATAGCCTCCCCAAGTTGTCCAACTAGATTTCAGTGCAAAAACCTTCGCAAAAAAAGACATTAACACAATTAAGGATATTTGGGATAAAGACATTGGCACTTGGTTCCCTTGGACATTGTTGTTGCGTAAGTTTGGCTTGCTGCAAAACTTAATTAGACTTATGAATCTCTTATACAATTGATTCTACCGAAGTCTGTTTAAAGTTACCATTAATTTTGCATCCCCTTGGAAAGATTGGTGATAACCAAACTAGGGGACCGTTACCACGACTACACTAATTTTTTTGAATCATATCATTCAACCTCGGTTCCCTCTAGATGATTCTCTTAATTCAAAGTGGTCTTTGTCCTTCTCTAACTCTCAATGGCAATGCATGACAAACACGATTTGACAATCCCTGCCAAGGCCGAATGTCAACTACTAGGTTGACACATTCTTGAGATGAAATTCCTTTATGGCCACACCTCGTCCAAACTTGGTCTTGTTGCCAATAAATGTGCTTTTGCTTCGCCCTTGAAAAATTCCCTTAACTTTTTGGCATTGCCCATCCTCCTCTCAACTCTGGTCATCCCTTTTTTCCTCTGTTCCCGAACTCTTTCCTAGCAATTTCAACAAAAAAACCTTTCTTGACATTCTTTACCCTTTTTAGTCTTTTCGAACACTTGCATGTTGGTTATCCTTTTTCATTAACTTAAAGCATGGTTAGCTTCCTATCGTTTCAATGCTTATGTTATAGGGTCTTATAAACGAATCTTAGTTTGATGTTTGTATGCAACACCCCTTCTCGCCCTTAGGGTCTTTGGATCTTTTTTAACCTTTGATGTTTGTAATTTTTTTTTAGAAATAGAAGCAACATTTACCAAAAAAAAAGAAAGGAAAAAGGAAGTTTAAATACCACAAACATCACTTTAAGGTGTAAATATGGCTAAAAGTAGCAAAGCGGATGTTGGGAAGCTGCTTTGTTTATGGTCATGCGGGGTAGAGAATGACATGTACACCCATCTTTGGATCTTTTTTAACCTCTGGTTTTTGTATTTTTTTCTTTAGAAATATAAATAACATTTACCAAAAAAGAAAGGAAAAAGGAAGTTTAAATACCACAAACATCGCTTTAAGGTGTAAATATGGCCAAAAGTAGCAAAGCGGATGTTGGGAAACTACTCTGTTTATGCTCATGCGGGGTAGAGAATGACATGTATACCCATTTACAATCTCCAAGGTAGCTCGGAGATGATGCGGATCGGGCGGCACATATTCCCATTGAGTAATGGAAATCATATAGCGTCATACCCACTAGTCTTGCGAAAGCGGGATCAAGAATCGAGATCCAATGCTACAAAGGGCATGATGAAAAATCGTGGATTGAAATGGTGCAATGGATGAGGATCCCGTAATGGGCAAACGACATAAAATAGGGAGGAATGCGAAACCCAAATCACTTTATATACTCACGATGTTGGGTAAAACACGGGAGCTCGGCGAGGCACATTCGGTATCTCATTTCGATCTCTCCTCACGTGTCATCCTCTCTCTCATCCCACATGTCTCCATTTTAACGGGAATAACAACGCTCGTTGTTGTCTATAATACAACGTTAGGGGTTTGGATGAAGGCTTTCTTCCCATTGCCATTGTTTCACGCCTCTTCCTTGCCATGTCGCACGATGCTTTCTCAGGTCTGCTACTCGTCTTCCGCACAGAGGCCTCTTATGCTCGCTACGAGAAGGGCATGAACACATGGACTCGCCTCATTGCACATGTAATGGACTTTGTAAGGCAAGTCAATTGTATGCAATGGAAAGTTGTAAAGCTATGGAATGAGGCTAAAGAACCTCAAAGCTTAAACTGACTCAACCATGCACCATGAGATAAGAGCTAAACAAGAGTTAATCCTATACATGCATCATAACTTTGACAAAAACATCAAAACCTAGCATATATACTACTCTCTACTCTTTAGATTACTAATTAAACATTAAACCTAAGAAGATCAACTTAGCAATCAAAGGTGTGATTAGTTGTTTATGGTTTTCAAGCTTTCAAGAATGGAGTCTCACCATTAATGGATTCAAGGCCAATGGTTCTCTCCATATTACTTAAACTTGGATTATGGATGCAAATGGAAGCTATTAGCTCAACAATGGAGGAAGGCAAGCTTAAGATCAAATGTCTAATTAGCTTAAAGCTAATACAAATGAGATCTCAAAGCTTTCTTAGGCTTGTTTTGGTTTTGTGTTATGTAAAGTTGTGTCTTTGAATGGGTAGGCTTAGCCTTGTATTTATAGTTTTCCAAATGGAAGAGTTTGAACTTTGGGTGCATGTGGGACTAAAGTCTAAAAAGCACTTTAGGATTAGATTAGGATAAACATGATTTAGGATTAGTTAAACTAGGTTTAGGCTAGTTAAACTTGATTAACAAGTGATTAGAGACTCATTGAGAGTTGGGAGGGGTCTGATTAATCAATTGTGATTGATAGATAGCCTAGGAAGCCAATAGAAGTGATCTAGAGAGAAATAGGGAGGTTCTAAATGATCGAAAGGAGGAATGCTTAGCTAATAAGAGAGATATTAGCCTAATTAGATGATTATAGGAGGAATATGACCAATAAGGTGTCGTAAATGGGCATCCGAGAATGGAGTGAAGAGTGGGAAATTAACAAAGTATCGTCAATTAGTTGAATTGAAGGTTCCAATGGTCGAAAGGAGGAATGCTTAGCTATAAGAGAGATATTAGCCCAATTAGCGATTATAGGGGAATACGACCAAGAAGGTGTCGTAAATGGGCATCGAGAATGGAGTGAAGAGTGGCCAATTAACGAAGTGTCGTCAATCAATTGAATTGGTGGAAATGTTAAGTGTAAGCATATTTAGGTGTCTACACCAATGTCCTGGATTCGCCATGATTCCCACCTCAATCATTGCCTTCTAAGCTATCTTTGCGTCCTTTCCACTTACTCTCAAGGTTCTTTCATTCTCTTGCAATTGGTTATTATGAATGCTATTTTTTAGGAATGTCTACTTGTTCTATTTGTGGATCTTAATTCAATTTCTTTACAATGCCACATTATTTATGGATCAGATTTGAGGCCGCAATCTAGAAACCCTACTTCGAGAAAATGATGTATCTTTTGTGCTAAGCTTGCGGCATCCGCTAAGCTTGTATCATTCGGTTGATGTCGAATGTTTGAGGCACGTGCACTTGAATGATCATGAACACAATGGTTTGGTAAAGTGAGCATTGAAATTGATAAATGTTTTAGCTTTCAATCTAAATCGGAGTTTGGTTAAGGTCTATTCACCACACTTCCGATGTCAACTACACAAGATTCACTTTTATCCGAGTTTAATGAGAGTATTCTTTGTGTGCGAAACCTTTGATTGGAACACCAATTCCATTATTTTATACTCGGCTAGCTTCAAGATTTTTAGTCCTATGGCACATCACTCTTCCCATAATCCTCTAGGACCAATGTGAGTGGATTGTTGTACAAGCTACGTTTATCAATGCAACATCTTTGTTACGCATTGAAGAAGTATGTTAAATCCTTTCACCTTAACACAAGAACTTAATATGTCCCTGCTCCTCTTTTACGCACGGTTGGTTGTACTAACAATACTTTTGCCATCTTTTCTAGGTTGGATTTTTGATTGAGGAGCCTTTCACTATGCTTGCCTTGGACAAAATATGTTCATGTTAGGAATAAATCTATTAGTGCTCATAGGGGTTTGCATATTATATATATGATAATGTGGTTGAGTAAATTGTTATTAGTGTTATAACAATTTACGTAATTAGTGAGTGGTTGAGAGAATATAGGTATGCATTGTTAGAGTTGTTATGCCTATCTAAAAGCCTATATATATGGCTAATATATTGTGAATGCACATTCAGAATGAATTGAATGAAATATTATTCTTCCGTGGATTTTATTGTGTTAAATCTGTTCACCTATGTCATTTGGTGTCAGAGCGATGTCAATTAAGCCATGAGAGAATTTTTTTTTGAGCATTTTAGATATAGTTCAGGTAGTTTGTAAAAGTTATTGTATTGTGCATCTATGTGAATGTGGATAGCATGTGCTCGTTTTTGGTCAGATTAATTCTCTCACATGTCAAATCCGTGTGCCATCCATCTACCAGCTCGTATGATTTGATCATCATCAGGCTTGAGACGTCTCTACAGGCATTTGTTTTTGGATCGGGTGCATCTACAGTCACCGCCTCCTAACAGCCCGCTCTTTAGTGGCTCACGTTGATCGGTTATATGTTGCCTGCATCAATTATGTGCATGAATGATCAATCGATGTTTACATGCAAATTATTATGATATCTAATATTGGATCCGCAAGGTGGATAATATTTGATGGTGAGGTTGTCACAAATCAAGAAGAAGCATTTGTGTAAAATACGACGCCAACACTCAAATGACCATCCAAAATGTACATGATCTACGTTGGATTGCATTCAATTTGATTTCAATATTGAAGTCTGTTGTGCAACATTCGATCGTTGCAGTGAACAGTCAACATTGAACAACAAGAGATGCATTAATTTGCATAGGTGGAAATATATAGCACAAATTTCATCGCTATTGTCCAGTGCATTGATCATATCACGGAGATTGCAGACGCTGTTTATGATAGTGCATGTCAACTATGAGCTTACCCTAAATCGAATCTACAGCCACGTGGAGGAATTATCTCCATTAGAAAGGTATTTGCATGCTTTTCCGGTCATTCAATGAAATTTAGTCTATAACAACGTGAAGGCATCAAATTTCTATTCTACGCATTGGTTTTTGGATACACATCAAGCAACGAATAAATTTTTTGAACGGAGCTCAATATTCCCACCTCTCTCACCAAGTACCACGTATATCTCCATTTTAAAGTGATTATGTTCATACCATGTATCAGTCTTTTTCTTTTTCACACCTTTATTTCCATGCATACTGTGTTTTAGAGTGTGGTCATTTCACCTTATTGGGTAAGTCAAAATTATTCATTTTATTGTTTCGGTTAAGTTAAATGCCATGGTTATCTAAATACATTAGAAAGTGTTATGTCTAGCTTATTTGTCAAAATCTCACGTAGTCTTTTTGTTTGTATAGGTTTTTTATAATTCTTTTAAAATTTATAAATGTGTAAATTTATGAGTCTATATGGTCATTCTTTATTTTAAATGACATTTCTCATATGTCATTCAAGAGTCAAACGCCAAAATTTGTGTGTCCATAAGAAAATATTTGAAGTCGTCATTTTGTGTTAGTATGTCATCAAGTCAAAATTTTGAGTCAATTTTGAATTGACAAAAGTCGTGTTGTCAAAATTTGTAAAAGGTCCCGAATTTTTTTAAATTTTTTTTTACTCCTCACGGACGCATTTTCGGTGTTACTCGACGTCTGACAAAATAACATGTTTCACATTGCGGGAGGGAAGAAAAGAATAAGATCAATGTGGAAACAAATGTGCTTCATGTTCACATCTTGTTGAGTTAGCAGCATGACACTGAAGGTAGGAAGAATCGGAGGTTGGAGGTCATTCAGCGACCTCTCGTCGATTGGTTAGCGGCGACGGGGCCGCATATCAACTTTGGTGACATGTGTGTGTGTGTGCAATTTGATTTTAGTGCTTCCAGTGTGGTACAGTTTGTAGTTTTCAATAAGTGGAAATTTCACATTGAGGGGGGGAACATGATCCAATGTTCCATTTCCATTATGTCAATTTTTCTATGTATTTATGAGCAGCAGATTTCAACAGAATTTCCTATGTTATTCCTTGCAGTAAGATGTGATGAGGGCTAAAAATAGTACTTGGCATATCATGATGTGGTTGTAGGTAAACCACTTGAAAACCTTCATTTGTGGTTTGTGGTAAACTAATAGCAAAACCACCATTCTTGGTTGTTGGTAATCCATTTGCAAAACCATCACTTTGTGGTTTGTGGTAAACTAATTGCAAAACCACCATTCTCGGTTTTTGGTCAACTGTTTGAAAAACCATCCTTGAGGTTTGTGATCATCCTGTGAAAATCACCAGATCATGAGCAGGTGCAAAGTACAAAGGCATGTTTTCACCATGTTCGCACTAAGGGGGGGAATGTTAGGAATAAATCTATTAGTGCTCATAGGGGTTTGCATATTATATATATGATAATGTGGTTGAGTAAATTGTTATTAGTGTTATAACAATTTACGTAATTAGTGAGTGGTTGAGAGAATATAGGTATGCATTGTTAGAGTTGTTATGCCTATCTAAAAGCCTATATATATGGCTAATATATTGTGAATGCAGATCTGGAATGAATTGAATGAAATATTATTGTTACGTGGATTTTACTATGTTAAATCTGTTCACCTATATCAGTTCATCGACACATGATAATATTAGGGAAATGCTTTAGATTCACAAGTTAATTATTGTAGAGGAAGGAACACTTTTCACGATGGCAGGACTTGGTTCAAAGTCAAATGAGTCTTGGGAGAGGAAACACGAGGAAAATCTCAAACTTTGAAATTTCCTATAGATTGGAGCTGCAACAACCTATATATATATATATATATATATATATATATATATATATATATATTTGTGTGAAAATTCTGCAAAATATGATTTGTGAGAAGTTTGTGTATGGAAACTTGATTATATTTCCTTGATTGTCTCTCAACATGTGCGTCTCTAAAGTGACAATTCCAAATGTATGTAAATATTTCCAACTTGACTTTTGTAGGACAACAATGGATAGTGTTTTATGGGTTTATACAAGTGAAGAACATATAGGGACGAGAAAAAGAAAGGTTCTTTTTAGGTACATGACATGTAGGGGTTTTGTTTTGGGTTTGTAGGGTAGACAAGATGCGCTTAAGCGTGCTTTAGATATGAGACTTATATTAACACATAACTAGAATAGCTTGGGTTCGAATTAATCCCTTACATTGAATGAGTCAAGCATTGTTTTTATAAGATGAACAGAATGAGGATTGGGGATTAATATATATTTATAGAATCCTATGTATTGAGCCATTTTCTCTTGATGTCTTTATTTGGAGTGAATCAACAAAAACATTGTAAAGCTAAAGTAGGTTCTGAGACAATTTTACTTGTTAATGTAGTTTGATATTTCTATATCATGATCATGCTTCTTGTATTGTCTGTCTTGAAAAAACATTATATATATTTTTGTTGGTTTTGGATGTTCGTCTTTGCTTCCATACACAACTTGATAGTTCTTTAATCATCGACCTTGGAATTTCAGCATAAATGATTCTTTGCACACATGACTATCCAAAATCATCCAAAGTAACTATGCCACTTATTTGTTTGTGTACTTTGAATTTAAAGCGCACATATATTTTGAGATTAGAAACCCCACATTTGTTTCACCAAAATAATATTTGAAGTTAAAACCAAACCTAATTCAATATCGATTACATTATGTAGATGCCTAATTTGGTGGGAGATTGGTTAAGTGCTTTCTACAAGTGTATATACATGTGTTTATTGATTGCGATATAAGGTACGCTCTTCTTTGCACATGTTACCTTGTGTTGTCATTTGTCGACTTGTCTTTCTTGTATTATCAATCCTTTGTTGACTCCCCTTTGTGTCTTTCGTAGATTTATTCCCTTTTCAAGCCAATTTGTTTGCATATTTGTCATTTTATGCCTCTAATAACCTTGGTTTCCCCCTTTTTCCTCTTGTCCTATCACCCTCTCCATTCCTTACCTTTTCGGCAGCCTCGACCATGTTTGTGGAATGTTGACCAATTTTATAATCCACGAAATGGTGACATCTCCACAAAAATAGCCCTTTGCACTTTGTAGTCCTTTTTGACCACGATGTGTTTTTATTGACTTTTGTACCCTATTTAGTCAAAGCTTTTCCGCCTATCATATGCCGGCATGTGCGCATGAGCTAGTTCCTAATTTTAAATAAAGAAGTTTATAAATATATAGGTGTGTTAGTGCATTTGGGCACACAAGCGATTATATGTTGAGTTATTCCTTTTGCATAAAAGTGATATTGAAGTTAGAAGAGCATAATTTATTCTATTTTTGAAGTGCCCTTGTACTCAAAATCGGAGATTCATTTTAGCTAATATTAGTTGTTGTACACATGAGAAGACAAGGGTTGGACAGCGGCATACAAACTAAGTGGTGACTTGCATTTAGTGTTGCTCGAGATTTTGCTAAACCATACAATTTGTGATAATAATGGAGGGATAATAAAATCCCCAATTACCATCCCCCATTTATTATTGGTTTTGCAAAAAACTAAGTACATGTTAGGGTTCCCATAAATGTGATCAAACTCTCAAGTGATTCGCAATGTAACTAGAGAATCGAAGTCAAGATTTCAGATTAGGGCACGAGTAATATATTTTCTAAGTTAGTGTTGCACAAAAACATGTCTTTATAGTATCCTACCAATTTCATACCCTATAAAATAGGTATTATCTCCACAAAATAGTCACGATGCTTTAATGACCAAAATGCTCTGGGAGTTGTTTGTTATCATTTCTATACTGTTTCCTTCATATTGTCATTGATGAGAACATTTAGATCCACATTTTCAATGCATTTATGTTGGTAACCCTAATTCCCCGAGTTTGGTTAAGGTTTGTAATGCCCCCAAATGGACATATTTCAACCCCAAGTGGATTTGAGGCAAATCCCAACTAAAATTCGAGAATGAAATTAGACCACAAACTATATATTTTCCAAAAACCTAGTTCGTTGCCTAGCCAACAATTTAGCAAAAATAGCTGTCTACCTCAAAATACCTCCGAAAATTCTGAAAATTTGTTTGCAAATAGATAATAAATAATCAAAATAGGATCTCAATCAGATTTGAAAAAATATTAATTTTGGAATTTATTAGGAAAAAAACACAACAAAACTTGTAAATTCAATAATTTGCAAAATTACTTCACATTTACGGGCAAATTATAACTCATTGAAGCTTGAAAAATAAGCTTTCGTATGAACTCAAAATTAGATTTTTTTAACGGCGGAAGACACCCAAAATAAGCTTGGAAATTTGGAAATGTTTAGATAAACCCTAGTTGTATGTAAAAGTTGGAAATACAATTTCCCCTCACTTAGGAAAGGCCCAAAAACACCTCAAAATTGATGAAACACTTCATATATGATCTCTCCTTGAATTTAGCTTAAAATCAGTCTTCAACAACTCTTTGGAAAATAATAGAAAACACAATTAACTCCTTAATGCCCAATGGAAACTTCGGGGTGGAGAATCTTCTCAACTAGAGGAAGGGTTTTCGCCCTCAAGAGTGAAGATGCAAGCAAAATGCTCAATATGCAAATCTAAAATTTGAGATGTCTCTCAAGCAAGTTCACTTGCTTAAATAGAACAATAAGACCCTAATGGCCACTCACATCCAATCAAATTTTCCCTCATTTAATACTTTCCCCACTTGCTTTTCTCCCTAGGAAAGTCACATTTTTCCCTTGAATAAATAACACTTGCTAATGCCTTTTTGCCTTTTTCTTTTTTAATTTATTATTAAGTTCATAATAATTTATTATAAGTGCTTTATAATGTTTTCTTTTATTTTTTCCACTTTATAATAAACTATCATAACTTAAGTTCCCCTTGTGTACATTCCTTAGTGTCATCGAGACAAAATGGGCTAAGGGTCTTCGACCAAGAAGGGGATATTACAATCCTCCCTTCCCAAAATTGCTTGCCCTCAAGCAACCGCAACCCTTACTCGAAGTACCATATGCAATAGATGAAACATGTTGTAGTGTTCCAACAGTCTAGCTCCCGTACCTGTCAAATGAGAGAGCTCTTGCCAAAGTATGTAGCTCTCATAATGCCCACAATCATGAAATTGGAACAAGGGATCCACATGCTTCATTTTACAATTTGCATTACCATACTCCTCATGAATAAAGAAAATCTGAAATGGTTTACTATGCAACAATAAATATGACCCATTATTATGCTCTTCATACCTTGGAGTATCACCAATATCCTCATCATCCTTTGTCTTTATGATAACTTGACTTTTTGTATCAATTCCCTAACAACCTTGTCCACAATGGGCTGAATGTCATCATGATAATACTGCTGCAACAACAAAGATGATGTACCTCTTACCACATAATCCACATCCCGTGTGTCTGCTCCTCTTGGATTGATCCTTCCACGCTCTTGGCTGCCACAATTTTGCATTCTTCTTTGCCTTCCCTACAAATATTTTGTTCAATGGAAGTCATACCTTTTTCTTTAGAAGATTCTTCTTCTTCACTTGGCATGGTGGAATACTCTATGGGCTGATTTCCTTCCACTTTCTGCATGGTACCTTTTTAATATTTTCTAATATTCCTAATACCTTTACTATCTTTCAGCTCACAAAATTCTTCAAAGGTCAACATAACTCTTACCTTGGAACTGAGTGTTGCATACTCTTTACCCCATGTCTCCATGTCATCATCCTCACTGGTTGTTCCTCCTTTTGGAGAAACTTTATTTTGCTTCCTTCACCATTGTTGTCTTGATTTCCTTGAGAGCTTGATGTGATAGTACTCATTCCTTGTATAGATCTTCCCAAATCAGCAATGACTCCTATGAATTAGTCTCTTAAATCTCTTTGAGCATCCAACCAATAGGTTTGCAATTTTCCATGGTCTATAGTGATCTCTTCACTCATATAGTTTATCTTATATGTAGGATGAGCTCTATGATTATGCCCATCCATGGTCACCTTCTTCATCTTTAGACTTGATTTTCTCTTTCACAGGTTGGGAGAATCATCACTCTAATACCACGGTAATGTCCCTAAATGGACATATTTCAACCCAAGTGGATTTGAGGCAAATCCCAATTGAAATTTAGAAAGAAATTAGGCCACAAACTAAATATTTTCTAGAAAACCCTAGTTTGCTGCCCTAGGCCAACTATTTAACAAAAATAGCTTTTCCACCTCAAAATACCTCCAAAAATTATGAAAATTTGTTTGCAAGTAGATAATAAATAATTAGAATAGGATCTCCAATCAGATTCGAAAAAATATTAATTCTGGAATTTATTAGGGCAAAAATACAACAAAACTTGTAA
Organism: Taxus wallichiana var. yunnanensis; assembly: GCA_018340775.1. Taxonomy (NCBI): domain Eukaryota; kingdom Viridiplantae; phylum Streptophyta; class Pinopsida; order Cupressales; family Taxaceae; genus Taxus; species Taxus wallichiana. The sequence continues at coordinate 45,769,885 of CM031241.1, forward strand.
ATTCAATAACTTGCAAAATACTTTACATTTCTGGGCAAATAATAGCTCATACTGAAGCTTGAAAAATAAGCTTTCCAATGAACCCAAAATCAGAATTTTTCAATGGCGGGAAGACACCCAAAATAGGCTCGGAAATCTGGAAATGTGTAGATAAACCCTAGCTATAAGTGAACACTTAGGAAATACGATTTCACCTCAAAATTGATCAAACACTTTAGATATGATTTATCCTTGAATTTAGCTTGAAATCAGTCTTCAACAACTGCTAGAAAATAATAGAAAACACAACTAACTCCTTAATGCCCAATGGAAACTCCGGGGTGGAGAATCCTCTCAACTAGAGGAAGGGTTTTCGTCCTTCTCTAGAACTCTTGGAGGGTTTTCGTCCTCAATAAGCGAAGATGCAAACAAAATATTAAACATGCAAATATGAAATTTGAGAATAAACAAGCGATGTCTCTCAAGCAAGTTCACTTGCTTAAATAGAAGAATAGGGCTTAAATGGCCACTCTCTCATCCAATCATAATTTCTCTCAATTAATACGTTCCCCCACTTGCTTTTCTCCCCTAGGCAAGTCACATTTTTCCCTTGAATAAATAACACTTCCTAATGCCTTTTTGCCTTTTTCTTTTTTAAATTTATTATTAAGTTTATAATATTTTATTATAAGTGCTTTATAATATTTTCTTTTATTTTTTTGCACTTTATAATAAACTATCATAACTTAAGTTCCCCTTGTGTACATCCCTTAGCCGGGGAGACAAAATGGGCTAAGGGTCTTCGACCGAGAAGGAGATATTACAAGGTCCATTTGCCACACTTCCCATCTCAACTATACATGATTCACATTTATCTGTGTTCAATGAGAGTATTGATGCGTGTGAAGACCGATTAGAACACCAATTCCATTATTGGATGATTGACTTGCTTTAAGAGTTTTAGTCCCAGTGGAAATATCACTCTTCCAATTATCCTCTGGGACCATTGTGAGCGGATGGTTATACTGGCTACATTTATCAATGCATCATCTTTATTGTGCAATGAAGACGTATGTAAAATTCTACTTTATTTAAATACAAGATTTTAATGTCTATGCTCCTCTTCACTTCACTGTACTAAATTACTTTTGCCCTCTTTCTAGGTTGGAGTTCTAATTGAGGAGACTTTCCCTAAGCTTGTGTTGGACAAAATCTATTCATTGGCACATGGCAATATTAAGGGAACACCTTATATCCACAAATTAAATAATGCAAATCAAGGAAAGCTTTTCATAGACAAGTTTGGTTCAAACTCATGGATATGGAAGGGGAAACATAGAGGGAAACCTCAAACTTTAAGGTTTCCTACAAATTTGAGTTGTAACAAACAAAAATACATATTATTCGTAAGTGCCTACAAAATACAAGTTTTTAAGAAGTTTCTATATAAAAACATGATTATATTTCCTTGATTGTCTTTGTAGACACAAAGTCACACACATATTACTATTTTTCCATGGCATTAGTATGTTGTTATATGCATGAATCTTAAGTAAGAAAAGTATTCACTGGTGACTCTATCCCTTTTCCATCTACGCCTTTGATTGCTTCTTATTGTAACCATCTTCTACATCTATCATTTCTATATCCACTTACGGTCGAGTCACATGATCCCCTGTCTATCTCTGTCATTTCACATTTGTTGCTATTTATCCCAAGACACTTGCACCTGGCGCTAGTGTCCATTCTGGGTGCTCCTGTCTTGTTTGTTCTTTTTACACATTTTTGACATTTGTGGTCAGCCTTTTCACTTTTCTTAATCTTATCCCGTGTTCATAGTCAACCTTTTGTGTAACTAGTGCTGAAATTTAAATAAGAGACTCATATATATACACGACATACTGAGACTATTTTTTAAGTGACAACTATAAATGACTATCACATCTACATACTATCACTACTATCACAAGGGATTCGCATGTTTGGGTTGCATAAAGCGCATAGGAAGGGGTGTTGCACCTGTTGCATTGGTGGTTGTTGTCATTGATGTCAAAGGCATTGATGGAAAAGGGAGTGTTCAAGAGCAGGCATATAGATGGTTCTCATAGGTTCAAGATGATTTCATGTGGTTTCAAGAAGGCAGGGACTTGAAGGTTGATTGGTAGTGCCCTTTCAGGTGCCTAATGAGGCGTGAAAAGATGGTACAAGTTAGAGAAAGCATGGAAGAAGCTTTGGAAGAGTGTCTACAACACGTGTGAGCCAAATATAGGCTCAACTCAACCCCAAGAGTCAGATTTCTATACTGTAAAGAAGTTGCTCTTGAGAACTGAAAGTGTTCTTATGTGCAAACGAGATGGGCTGGAAAATTTCAGAGCTATTCTTGTCAAACAAATCATGGAAGATGATGGAGGAAGGTGTCCTTGAGCTTCATGCGAAATTTTAGGTCCTCAAGAGGTCAATTGAGCAAGTTGTGTAAGTTATTGCAAAACTGGTTTGTTGTAAAGCTCATTTTGAGCTACCTAGCTTCTTAACAGTCATGCAAAAATATAGTGTCTCCTTTAGATAAATCATAAAAGGATTTTTGAATAATATTCCAAGCATTAAGTAGTGCAAAAAGTTTCAAGTCATTTGGACTTGTCATTGGAAAATTTCAAAGCTATTCTTGTCAAACAAATCATGGAAGATGATGGAGGAAGGTGTCCTTGAGCTTCTTGCGAAATTTCAGTCCTCAAGAGGTCAATTGAGCAAGTTGTGTAAGTTATTGCAAAACTGTATGTTGTAAAGCTCATTTTGAGCTACCCGGCTTCTTAATGATCATGCAAAAATATAGTGTCTCCTTTAGATAAATCATAGAAGGATTTTTTGAATAATATTCCAAGCATTAACTAGTGCAAAAATTTTCAATTCATTTGGACTTGTCATTGAAAAGATATGAGCATTTTTGTGGAGTGGTTTTCTCTCCTAGGCTGTGTTTTGAATCAATAAGAGCAAGAAGATGAAATTGATCTCAAAATCTTGTTTGAGCACTTCTAGAGTGCTTAGTAGTTCATTCATGATGTTTTCTAGACTCGAAGGTGTTTGGAAGTCAAATCTCCTTGAAGTTGCATATAACTATTTAAGTCCTTGATCCTGTCTAGACGATGCTATCGGTTTGAAACCTGCACAAGAACCAAACATTAGTGAAATTGTTATAATAAGGGTTCTAAATCTATCCACAGATCTCTTTTCAAGGTGTTTGATCGGTCAAGATGTTGGTTTAGTGTAAGTAAAGGTGTGAAGTCATGATATCTATACGGTCCTAGAGAGTGAAGTCAACAAAACTCCTATTATTCTCCTTCATGAAGTCACAATCATAAGGTATCCTTTTCAGCTGCTTTCTTATGAACATTTTTGACTTCATATGCGGATATTAGAGTAATCTTTGTACATGATTCCGTGGTGAAATGTTTGAGAAAAATGATGAGGTAGTTGGTTCTCTTACCTACTGTCATGACTATTGAAGGTAAGATTCTTTCTCAAGCATATCAAAGCTATAAAATTGGTTGTTTCAAATTGTTTAGATAGTCTCAAGTGATCTATAACTAGCATGAAGGGTGACATCATGATTCTAAAATACCCAACAGGTGAGAAGTCAATCCAAGCTATCTATACAAATGAAGAGCATTGTATTTTAGCAGTATGTGGACAATTACTCTATCTTGTTGGGAGAAAATGGAGTTAGCTCAAGCATGTTTTCCATCTTGAAAAGGTGGAGGGAAATTCAATGAAGCTCCAGAAGAAATAATTTTCGTTTTTCATCCATTATTGAAGGAAATAACTATTTTCTTCTATCGGTCGATCACTTTATCAAGAACCCTGTTTAGGGTTTCTTTGATATTCTTTTGCTCGGTTCTCAAATAGTAACCAAGAAAATCACAAAATTTTGACCAAATCTCGTAGCAACATTTGCAATTGTTTGCAAAAGAAATGGAGTCAAATGTTGGAGTGTGGTGAGAGATTTCACTTGCGAGAAATTTTGAAAAACATCCATAGTCTAATAAGAACGACATTTGTTATCATTTTTCTTTGAAATTTCTCGATTGTCAAAGCAATCGTTTGGTTGTTTCAAGATGTGAGGGAAATGTCATGTATGGTGAAGGCATGATTGAATGTGTTTGAGCTTGAAATGCATTGTTTCAATGTCCAAGTGCTCCTAGAATTGTGAATAATGTACAGTGGGTGTAAAAGTTATTGTCCTTCGGTTTGAAATTTTGAGCAAATTGATCTACGCTTCTTGTTGGGCGTTTATGTCAAACAAGTATTTAGGATTTGGAGAACCTTATAAGGATGTGAACAAGATTGGAGGTCTTCATGCTCCGAGACAATGAAAGCGCAACAAGGTATTTTCCATGCTAAAGGAGTCTTGAGAACATGGTTAGTGTTTTGATCATTTTCATATCCTTTTTGATTCATGATAATATTAAGAGAGTTCCAAGCCCTTGGAGAACCTTTGATAAGCTTGAACAAGTGCATGCAAGTTCTCGGTGTAAGCTTCTTTCCAAAATAGTGAAGTGAAACATTGTGAGTGGAAAGGATGTTGATTGAAGATTTGACAATGCTTAAAGGCCTTGTTGGTTGAAGAGTCATGAGGCCAAATGAGTACAATTGAAGAAGACCAAAAGGCACAAGATATTACATATATGAACTATTTTATTAGTCTTAGCTCGGTGTAGAAGATGTAAAGTCTCGCTTTGTCTTCTTGTGAAGTTGTAAGAAGATAAAGAGACAACCTAAAGGAGTTAACTCAAGAAGTTGATGGGTCTTTGCAATGTTTTGAAATAAGAAGCTCGAGGTGGAAGATGAAAGATCTTTTTGTTAGGTCGGGACCCAACTTGACTCTTGAAATCTAAAAAGAAAGCGACAAGGCTCTTGATTTGTGGTTGAGATGATCGAACATGAAATGATTAGCACTTTGGTCTTGACATAAAATATGGCATGACTATTGAAGTTTGTAGCTTGAGTGACATGGCATGAAATTGATAGAGTGGAAGGTTTGAGAGAAATTGTGACACAAGTTAAGAATGCAAGAGTAATGGAAGTACATTGAACATGTTGAAAGAAATAGAGTAGTACTAGGATGTTATGAGTTGAAAGAAACATAGCAATTCTTTTAATGACAACTAGGAGAGTCAAATGGCAGACAAATTGCTAAATGGTAACATATGGTCACAAGGTTGTGAAATTTTGAGTTAGTTGGAATAAAGTAGATTACTGAGAATTTGATCAAGCAAGACACTGATATACGGAGGATTAAATATAAAAAGTAAGTGTTAGTGCAAATCAACGCACCCACGGATGTTGATCAGATTTCTAGTTTGATCATTCTAAGCATCCAGTGTGATTGCACAACATTGAAACCTCTCTCCAAGTGTGGGACTTGTAAAAATGAGAAAGGAATCTCCAGAGAAGGCTGGTTCCTCTTCCTAAACTACACCCCACATTGTCGTTCTAGTGGTGCAAGCTAATCTAATCCTAATCTAACCTCCAAGGAGACAGGGAGAGAGAGAAAAGAGAAAAAAACAAAAGCCTACACTAAAACGGTGATACACCAGAGAAGGAAAATGTTGAACATCTATCAAAACTACTATGAACACAGCTCCAACCTTGCAATGAACATTTAAATGTGCACAAATACCTGCAATGAAGAGAGGCAAGAAGAAAACAAGCAAAAAAATGAGCAAGGATGGACAGATGCATCACAAAACACATTTTTGTTGCTCCAGAAGTTTGCACAGAACATCATTTTAATGGTAAAAGGAAAAAAACACCATTACAGAGCAGGGGAGGAGGTTCAAACTCCATTTTCAACCCTGGGGAAGAAAAGAAAGGAGAGCAGAGTAGAAAAGATGAACCACCCTTTGAAAAATGAGCCAAATCTGGCTTTTTACAATGCATGGGTCGAGCCCAGGAGAGAGAAAACGTGTAAAAACGTGGGAGCCATTCCTCATTGAATGAAGATGCATTAAAACAACATGGGTGTCCTTATAGACCCATGCCCTGACATTTTTGACCATGCTGGAGAAGAATGCGACCCATTTTGCATTAAAACTGGTTGTTGAAACGTCACTTCTGGCCATTACCACGTGCCAGAGATGTTTCTTGATTTTATCTCTCCAAACTAAACCAAAATGCAAGATTGACCCTGGAATCATGTAGGAATTTCATCAGACTTTCCATTGATATAAAGAACGTGAAAAACCGAGCTTTGGATCGAAAGTTATGGCCATTTGAAGATTTAGGGAAAAAACAGGCCCAAAACGGATCGGCGGGAATTTTTTTGAATTTTACCTCTTTTTTGCATTTTGGAAAATTTTCCAAAAAATCCCCGCGCATCCACCACTTGGATGACACGTGTCAGGCTCTGATTCATCTGCGGGCCTCCTTGTCTCTTTTCGGCCATTTCGGCCACCGGACGTCTCACGCGTCCCGCGCGTACCATTGTCCCAATTGTCCCGGATGCACTGCTGGGACAAATATCTCGAAGCGCGAAATGGGTGTCTTTCGGCAAAAGCTGGCGATTCGTGTCCCACGCATACTTTTTCTGGTTGTCCTAAACCGCGTGAAACAAGACTTAGATGATTTTTCTTGCTTTCGGCCGATTCGGCTTTTCACGTCCCTCGCGTCTCGACGTCCCAACTGTCCCGCGGACCGCCTGGGACAAATATCTCTGACTTAGCCGATTTTCTTGCTTTTTCGGCCCCAAGCTTGGTACGACGAACCTTAGTACAACCCGAACTAGTACGACCTGAACCCTTCAGACCCGAAATGCCTTAAAACAATCCTGCAACCTTATTTTTCGCATTTTTTCCATTTTTTCTAACTCGTTGGGATTTCTTCTTGGATGGGAGAGTTAAAAAAAAAAGGCCGAGGGGACCCCGAAAAACATGATTTTGGGCCTCGAATCAATCTTACTTGCTCGGGACTGAATAATTTGGTGCATGTTATCAAAATTACCTTGAGGGGTGAATTTTGGATAACAATTTTGGTGACTCAATCGGGGTCATCTGCCTGCTAGATGAAGTTACCAGTTGCCTGAAGCATCCATTGGGCATGGAGTCATGAGTTGTAGCCTACAAACTGATCTGAACTTTGAAAACCTCCTCTCTGAGCCACTTGGAAACCCACTGAAATGGACCATGCAAGAGCAAAACCAGCACCACAAAAACTATGTACAAAACTGAAAATCATACATGCTCCAAATGGAACATGCAGAGTGTGCACAAGCACTTCTTTTACTGAAAGCAAACCTACCTACTCTATTCTAACTGGAAGCAAAGGTAAGCTAAACAAACCCCGCAACTGGTTGTGCAAAATAGCTTCCTTTCTTCAAAATTGGCAACCATGCAACTGATTTGGCACTGAACATGGCTGATTGGATGAATGGAAAATCAACAAGAAGCTGGTCTTCCACCCAAATCATCAAGGTATCAGCTGAAGGAAAATTCAATACCTCTTTTAGTTGTTCTACATTTGGATTGGAGAGGTATGACAGTTGATATTTGGTTCTTTGTAGCTCATCCTCATGCTCGAAGCAAGCATGGTAGTTGTGACTTCTCCTTTGGCTCCAATAAAGCCAAATACGATTAGGCAAGGTATGGTCCGTTTGATATGCCCATAGCTCGATTTTGAACTCCAAAAATGGAGTCTTCTTGTAGAAATTCTTGAATGGATGGTGTGGAAGCAATGGTAGAATCTTTGTGCCCTTTCTCTTCCTCCGATGAAGGACATGAAAGATTAAAATCTTCCAATCTTGGTTCCAAAGAGTTGTTATAAGATGCGAGTGCTGCAAATGGGTGCTCTCCTTCATGACAACGAGCTCGGGTGTTTGGGGACGTGGAAGATGAAAGAAGGAATGGTGGGAACTCAACCGGTTCTTCTTCATCAAAGCGATCCTCCAAATCGACAGAGATAAACTACCTCATTGTTGTCCTGCTGCAAATGCTCAACTTCCTCCATGGTCTCCTCTTGATCTGTAACTTGATCATCATGGTTTCTTTCATCCTCCAACATTGAGTTTGAGAGATCAAACTCTTCTTCAGCACTAGAGCTCGAGAGAGATGAAGTAGAAAGAAGAACTGAAGGTTCTCCTGTAGCTTGCTTTGTGCTCAAAGCCCTTGGATCTGCAATTTTCTCCTCCACAACTAGAATGTGCTCCTCTTCTTTTGGATTTGGAGCAGCTTCTCCCTCTTCTACTACTTGAAGACAATCTTGCTCTTGATGGAACTCTTCTTCTAGCATGAAGTTGGTCAAGTCAAACTCTTCAATCTGCTGCTCTAGAGGACAAGTTGGGACTGTAAGATCTTCTTCTGAGCTTTCTTCCTCTATGGCTGATTGTGCAACTTGAATTGAATCAGCATTCTCTTCAAATAGAATGCTAACATGGACACTACTTTCTGAGCAAACTGACTGCTGATCTGCTTCTTCTTTTTGCTCTTCTTCTCCTGCTGCAACAAATTCAGTCCTAACCACCACTTGCTTTCCAACGCCAACCTCTAAGAAGGCTTAACCATCAAGGGGATCTTTGTCATCCCAAATTTAAGAGCCCAACTCTTGGACTTTGAATTTCTTTATCTTTGTTTGGCTCTTCTTTCTGCTGCTGTTTTCCTTGACTGGCATTCTGATTTTTATCCTCCCAACATGGATTTGGGAATGCAAGAGGAGAAGTGGATTGTAACTCAATTGATTTGGCAATTTTTCGTGGTGGTGGAGGAGGTAGAAACTCTTGTTTCTTTAGAGGGAATGGCTGTTTGGAAGGGAAAAGGACAGAAGAATCGAGATGTGGTGGAAGACTAGGGAATGGAGAAATGGAATTAACTCCTGGGGCAGCATTGATTGGATTTAGAATTTGAAATTCCAAATGAGATGATGTTGCTTGCGTAATGGGAAGAGAAAAACCAGATGATGGTGTAGAACTTACCCATTGACAAGGTTGTTCAACACCAAGTGTATAGGCATCTATTTCTCTTTGTCCATTGTGCAAGTTGGGGCAACATCTTCATCATAAAGTCTAGATTCTCCGAGGGCTGAAGTGTCTTGGAAAAGGGCCTCCCCATGGACAAGGAGTCGGCAACCAATTGAAAGCCTTCATTTGAGTGCTTTACTCTTGATTGCACCATCTTTGCCTCCATCTTTTGGATTTTTTCCACAAAATCTGCATCTTCCATTTGATTGTCTTCATTGCATGCGTACCCTTGCTCTCGATGTGCTTCACAACCAAACTGACTTTGGCACTGCTGCTCATATGGGTAGATATGCTGATTTTGAATTTGATCAAAATGCTGATTTGGAGGATTTGTAAAACATGTTGGAGGTGTGATATACTGCTGTTGTAAATGTGAATTCCATGATGGAAATGAAGTCATGATTACACAACTTCATGGAATGGAAAAGGATGAAAGAGATGGAAAGAAGGATGGATGGAAATGGATGAAAAAGTGGTCTGCAACTCAGAGAATGAGTTATTTACCAGATGGAGTCGCCAGATGTGCTTTTGAAAGTGCCTCCAAAAGGCTGAATCTTTAACAGGAACACACCAACCTGTCAAAGATAAAGTGAAAGACCTCTAAGGTCCCACCGGCGTGCCAAAACTGTTAGTGCAAATCAGCAGCACCCCTGGATGTTGATCAGATTTCTAGTTTGATCATTCTAAGCATCCAGTGTGATTGCACAACATTGAAACCTCTCTCCAAGTGTGGGACTTGTAAAAATGAGAAAGGAATCTCCAGAGAAGGTTGGTTCCTCTTCCTAAACTACCTACCACAAAGCTTTTCAGTGCAGGCAAGCTAATCTAATCCTAATCTAACCTCCAAGGAGACAGGGAGAGAGAGAAAAGAGAAAAAAAAACAAAACCTACACTAAAACGGTGATACACCAGAGAAGGAAAATGCTGAACATCTATCAAAACTACTATGAACACAGCTCCAACCTTGCAATGAACATTTAAATGTGCACAAATACCTGCAATGAAGAGAGGTAAAGAAGAAAACAAGCAAAAAATGAGCAAGGATGGACAGATGCATCACAAAACACGTTTTTGTTGCTCCAGAAGTTTGCATAGAACATCATTTTAATGGTAAAAGGCAAAAAACACCATTACAGAGTAGGGGAGGAGGTTCAAACTCCATTTTCAACCCCTGGGAAGAAAAGAAAGGAGAGAAGAGTAGAAAAGATGAACCACACTTTGAAAAATGAGCCAAATCTGGCTTTTTACAATGCATGGGTCGAGCCCAAGAGAGAGAAAACGTGTAAAAACGTGGGAGCCATTCCTCATTGAATGAAGATGCATTAAAACAGCATGGGCATCCTTACAGACCCATGCCCTGACATTTTGACCATGCGTTGGAGAAGAATGCGACCCATTTTGCATTAAAACTGGTTGTTGAAACGTCACTTCTGGCCATTACCACGTGCCAGAGACGTTTCTTGATTTTATCTCTCCAAACTGAACCAAAATGCAAGATTGACCCGGAATCATGTAGGGAATTTCACCAGCTTTCCATTGATATAAAGAACGTGAAAAACCGAGCTCTGGATCGAAAGTTATGGCCATTTGAAGATTTAGGGCAAAAACAGGCCCAAAACGGATCGGCGGGAATTTTTTTGAATTTTACCTCTTTTTTGCATTTTGGAAAATTTTCCAAAAAATCCCCGTGCATCCGCCACTTGGATGACACGTGTCAGGCTCTGATTCATCCACGGGCCTCCTTGTCTCTTTTCGGCCATTTCGGTTTTCGCGTCTCACGCATCCCGCGCGTACCTTTGTCCCAACTGTCCCGGACTTCCTGGGACAAATATCTCGAACCGCCCGAAATGGACTGTCTTTTCGGCAAACCGGCGATTCGCGTCCCACGTGTACTTTTGTCCCGGCTGTCCCAAACCGCGTGAAACAAGACTTAGATGATTTTTCTTGCTTTCGGCCGATTCGGCTTTTCGCGTCCCTCGCGTCCCGACGTCCCAACTGTCCCGCGGACGCCTGGGACAAATATCTCGACTTAGCTGATTTTCTTTCTTTTTCGGCCCCAAGCTTAAGCTTGAGTACGACAAACCTCAAGACGACCCGAACCCTTTAGACCGAAATGCCTTAAAACAATCCTGCTGACCAACCTTATTTTTTCCATTTTTTCTAAATCGTTGGGATTTCTTCTTGGATGGGAGAGTTAACAAAAAAAAAAAAAAAAAAGGCCGAGGGACCCGAAAAACATGATTTTGGGCCTCGAATCAATCTTACTTGCTTGGGATTGAATAATTTGGTGCATGTTATCAAAATTACCTTGAGGGGTGAATTTTGGATAATGATAAGACTTATAAGTTTGGAATCCTAAATCGATATCGGATATCCAAGGTTTAAGTGATTGAAAAGGAACAATATATGAGGGATTGTTAAGTACAAGAATCCTGAAATGTATGAACTAAAAATAGAGATAGTCATTTGCGATTGACGATAAATGAATTGTGTTGAGTAAAGTGATGGAGAGAAGTAAGAGTGTTAGGAATATCGATGAGAGTAGAGAAGTGAATTCATACAAACATAGGTTATGAACTAGGAGATTGCATGCTTGTAGGTTTGAGGAATTTGAGAGGGAAAATCAATAAGTTTGAATAGAATGAATGAAAAAATGATAGTAAACATACATGACTCGATTGGTTGATGAGTAGAGATAGTTTGAAGAAAGTTGAAGGCAACAAATTTGAATGAACCTTGTATGATGAGATAAAAGGTGTGTTGAATTGATAAGCGAGGGAATGAGAAGAATAGTGACTTGGGAGCAAAATTGAGCAGCATTAGAAGAAGGAAAGTGTGTAATTATAGGGTCATCATTAGTCATTGAAGATAATAACTCAAGAGTGACCAATTGGTAGAACACATCTAAGTGGCAACTTAGCAGTTGGGGAGTTGAAGCTTCCTTGTGAGTTAAAGCTCACTAAAGATCAAGTGGAAGCTGATTGAATTATAGGGGTTGAAGCCTCTAGACTAAGTGGCATCTTGGTCAAATTGTGGAGTAGCAACTCCAGGTTGAGTTGAAGCTCAACCTTGAAACTAATGTAATGAAGCAGGAAAAATTGGTCCTAAGCATAGTTCATAGTTTTAGTGGGTTTTCTTCCCATTTTGGGTTTCCCACATTAAACCTTGTGTCATTGTGTACTCTCTTGCAAATTTCTTGTGTGTGTGTTTATGGGTTTATCATATCAAATTTAAGAAGGTAAATTTGTGAAGACACTAATTCACCCCCTCTCAGTGTCATAGTTTCCAATAATTGGTATCAGAGCCTGGTCCTTCGAATCAAGCCTAACATCTTGGAGGTGATCCTGAAGACACAAACATGGGTACATCAGTAGAATCAGTGTTGAAGAAGAGGTATGAAATTTCTCAAGCTCTTATAAAGGAGTTAAAGGAAGAAATCAAGCTTAAGGAAGTTAGTCATGGCCATGAACTAAATGAGATGGCTTCATTTGTTGAAAAAGTGTCAAAGGCCTTAAAAGATAAAGAAATTGCTTGCCTTAAATTTGAAGAGGATATAAAGACCCTGAATATTGAGTTGGTACATGTTACTAATCAGCTTAAAAACTTGCAAAGCAAACAAGGAAATTCTAGTGGAGTAGAGCATGAGACATGTCAGGAAGTTATTCAAGCCATGAGTGGAGAATGTGAAAAGTTAAATGCAGAAGTAGAGACCCTAAAAGAAGAGTGGAACAAACAAAGCATTTTTTTTTGAGAGTTGAATCAAGTAATACTTCTTGTCAAGGATGTTCTCAGCCCAAGAAGGACAACAAAGAGCACAAGAGGATATTTAGGCAACCAGCTACAAGATTATCAGGTATGTTTCATGGAGTTTGTTTTTCATGCAACATTTTGGACATAGAGCTAGAGATTGTAGGAGAAAGGTTTATGAAGGCTATCCATGGAGAGATTACAGGACTGATTATGAGAAGAACATAGTGTGTTTTAATTGCAAAGGAAAAGGTCACACTGATCAAGAATTGTTTAGAATATTCAGTAAATCAGTTTTGGGACAAGAATTAGGTTGTGTGCTTTAACTGCCATGAGATAGGACATTTTGCAAGACATTGTCATGAGCCACCTAGATTCAGCTATATAAGTGAATGCCTTTCAGAAACAAGACAAAAGGATACATAGAGAAAATGTAAATTCAAAGAGTAAGACCAAGTCAACTATGGTTGAGAGAGATGTTGGAAAGAAGAAAGAAAAATGGGTATGCAAAGTTAAGAGAAAAATAAGAAACTGGGACATCAAAGGATGACAAAAAGATAGCAAGGGCAAATGTTGAATAAAAACAAAAATCCAAATCAATCACAAGGGAAGCAAGCACAAGCAAGATAGCAGAAAATGATGACAAAGGAAAGAAGAAAGAAAAAAACTCAGTACAAAGCATGAATAATATCTTCCCCAAGTAGTATTAGAACATGTGTATGAATTATGTCTATCTGGCACCCAAGAGGAAGATGAGAGTTTAGGTGATCTGGTAGTCACACCAAGGATTGTATCTCAGAAGATAAACAAGAAACCAAGGAAAAATAAGGAAAGAGCTGAGTCATCATGTTGCCTTGATGAATTTCTCCTATTCTGAAGTGATTTAGAAAGATGGTATGCCTTCTCTAGGCTTCTAGAAGGTGTACACTAGCTGAAGGAAGCACAAGTTGAAGCTAATTGTTGCATCTATCATTTTTTAAGGTATGTCAGTTTCAAATTGTATGTCTTGCTCCATGTTGGAATTTGTGTATTCTTGAGTGTCTCTTGAGTGGTCTTAAAGAGAAAACTCAGTCAATAGGTGTTACTGAGTCATAACTCCCAAGATTGCTACCTTGCAAGAAATTGAGGTTTGAGAAGTTGTTCATCTGAAGTTGTTTTGTATGGTGTGTCATGAATCAATCATAAGCTTGTCAAGTGTGTACAAGTTTATGTGAAGTGAAATAGAATTCTTACACTTGATGGAAGTTGTCTAAGAGCATAATAGGTTTGAAATGAGCTATCAAAATAGAGGTGTATCAAATCTGAAAATGAAAGGGATCATAAGTGACTAAAGAGCCAAGATTTTTCTTAAGAGATCAAATTGTGCAATTAGTAAATTTGGGTGAGATTGAAGGCTGCTATCATGTTGTATGTATGAAGAAGTGTGGTACACTACATCATTCTTAGTGATGTTAATTCATAAAGTTGAAAGAAATTTCAGGTTGGTAAAGGATCAATAGTCAAGTCTAAAGAAATAAATGCAATATTTTTGATAGAGGAAAGCATCTTCACAGGGGGAGCAGTTGAGGTATCAAAGTTTCTCCAAGAGGGCTCAATTTGAGTCTAGATAGGGGAGTTGGTTTCCCAATTCCAGGCACAAAACAATGGTCATGTAAAGACAATAAATGAAGGTTGAATTTGCAAGTTTATCAGAAGGAGTGTTATAGGTGCTACATGGAAGAAGAATAACAACAATTCTTGAGCATCTTCAGACAAGAGAACAACATTTTCCCAGGGGGAGTGCCTACAAGGTATGAGCATACTCTATTTTTTTGATTTTTCCAATCTAATCAGTTTTTGTGCTTGTGCATCTTTGTCATAGATGTTAAAGGGGGAGAGAGTGTTTTGGAAACTTGTTCATGGTATGAGAATGTCAACATAATGGTTTGCCATCAAGTTTCAGTGTGTTTCCATCAATGAAAAAGGGGGAGATTGTTGCACCCTGTTGCATTGGTGGTTGTTGTCATTGATGTCAAAAGCATTGATGGAAAAGGAGAATTCAAGAACAGACATATCAGATGGTTCTCAGAGGTTCAAGATGATTTCATATGGTTTCAAGAAGGCGACTTGAAGCTTGATTGGTAGTGCCCTTTAGGTTGGTTTCAGGTGCCTAATGAGGTGTGAGGATGGTACAGTTCAAAGAAATCATGGGATAAGCTTTGGGAGAGTTTCTACATCACATGTGAGCAAATATAGGCTCAACTCAACCCCAGGAGTAAGACTTCTACTTTGCACAAAAGTTGGTCTTGAGAACTGACAATGTTCTTATATGCAAATGAGATGGGATGGAAAATTTCAGAGCTATTCTTGTCAAAAAAATCATGGGAGATGATGGAGGAAGGTGTCCTGAGCTTCATGCAAAATTTCAGGTCCTCAAGAGGTCAATTGAGCAAGTTGTGTAAGTTTTTGCAAAACTGGTCTATTGAAAAGCTCATTTTGAGCTGCCTGGATTCTTAGCAGTCATGAAAAAATATAGTGTCTCCTTCAGATAAATCATAGAAGGAATTTTTGAAGAGGATTCCAAGCATGAACTAGTGCAAAATGTTTCAATTCATTTGGACTTGTCATTGAAAAGATATGAGCATTTTTGTGGAGCAATTTTCTCTCTCCTAGACTGTGTTTTGAATCAATAAGAGAAAGAAGATGAAATTGATCTCAAAATCTTGTTTGATCACTTCTAGAGTGCTTAGTAGTTCATTCATGATGTTTTCTAGACTCGAAGGTGTTTGAAGGTCAAATCTCCTTGAAGTTGCATATAATAGTTTAAGTCCTTGATCCTGTCTAGACGATGCTCTCAGTCTGAACCTACACAAGAACCAAACATTAGTGAAATTTTTACAATAAGGGCTCTAAATCTATCCACATATCTCTTTTCAAGGTGTTTGATCAGTCAAGATGTTGGTTTGGTGTAAGTAAAGGTGTGAAGTCATGATATCTATATTGTCTTAGAGAGTTAAGTTAACAAAACTCCTATCATTCTCCTTCATGAAGTCATGGTCATAAGGTATCGTTTTCAGTTGCTTGCTTATGAACATTTTTGACTTCATATGCGGAGATTAGAGTAACGCTATACATTTCCTTGGTGAAATGTTTGAGCAAAATGATGAGGTAGTTGGTTCTCTTACCTACTATCATGGCTATTAAAGGTAAGATTCTTTCTCAAGCATATCAAAGCTATAAAATTGGTTGTTTCAAATTGTTTAGATAGTCTCAAGTGATCTAGAACTAGCATGAAGGGTGACATCATGATTCTAAAAGACCCAACAAGTGAGAAGTCAATCCAAGCTATATATACAAATGAAGATAATTACATTTTAACATTTTGTGGACAAATTACTCTATCTTGTTGGGAGAAAATGGAATTAGCTCAAACATATTTTCCAACTTGAAAAGGTGGAGGGAAATTCAATGAAGCTCCAGAAGAAAGAATTTTTGTTTTTCATCCATTATTAAAGGAAATAACTATTTTCTTCTTCTATCGGGTCGATCCATCATCAAGAACCCCGTACTAGGGTTTCTTTGATATTCTTTTGCTCGGTTCTCAAATAGTAACCAATGGAAAATGGCAAAATTTTGACCAGATTTTGTAACATCATTTGCAATTGTTTGCAAAAGAAATGGAGTCAAACGATGGAGTGTGGTGAGAGATTTCACTTGCAAATTTTTTGAAAAATGTCTGAGTGTGATAAGAACAATTGTTATCATTTTTCTTTGAAATTTCTCGAGTGTCAAAGCAATCGTTTGGTTGTTTGAAGATGTGAGGGAAATGTCATGTATGGTGAAGGCATGATTGAATGTGTTTGAGCTCAAAATGCATTATTTCAATGTCCAAGTGCTCCTAGAATTGTGAATAATGCACAAGTTGATTGTAAAAGTCACATGTTCTTTAGGTTTCAAGAAAGTTTGAGAAAATTGATCTACACTTCTTGTTGGGAGTTGATGTCAAGAAAGTATTTAGGATTTGGAGAACCTTCTAAGGATGTGAAAAGTCTTGGAGGTTTTCATGCTCTAGGTCAGTGAAACTGCAATAAGGTATTTGCCATGCTAAATGAGTCTTGAGAACATGGTTAGTGTTTTGATCATTTTCATAGCCTTTTTATTCATGATGATATCAAGAGAGTGACAAGCCCTTGGAAAACCTTCAATAATCTTGAAAAAGTGCATGCATGTTCTCTAGTGCAAGTTTATTTCCAAAACAATGAACTAAAACATTGGCAGTGGAAAGGATGTTGATTGAAAATTTGACAATGCTTGAAGGCCTTGTTGGTTGAAGAGTCGTGAGGCCAAACAAGTACAATTAGAAAAGACCAAAAGGCACAAGATATTTCATATATGAGTTGTCTTATTACTCTTAGCTCGGTGTAGAAGATGTAAAGTATCTGCTTTGTCTTCTTGTGAAGTTGTAAGAAGATAAAGAGACAACCTAAAGGAGTTAAGTCAAGAAGTTGAAGGGTCTTTGCAATGTTTTGAAATAAGAAGCTCGAGGTGGAAGATGAAAGATCTCTTTTTGTTAGGTCATGACCCAACTTGACTCTTGAAATCTAAAAAAGAAACTGACAAGGCTCTTGATTTGTGGTTGAGATGATCAGCCATAAAATGATTAGCACTTTGGTCTTGACATAAAACATGGCACGACTATTGGAGCTCGAGTGATATGGCATGAAATAGATAGAGTGGAAGGTTTTAGAGAAATTGTGACACAAGTTAAGAATGAATAAGTAATGGAAGTACATTGAATATGTTGAAAGAAATAGATTAGTACTACAGGATGTTATGAGTTGAAAAGAAACAAAGCAATTCATTCAATGACAACTAGGAGAGTCAAATGATAGACATATTGCTAAATGGTTACATATGGTCATAGGGCTGTGAAATTGTGAGTTAGATGGAATAAAGAAAAATACATAATATGATCAAACAAGACACAATATACAAAGGATTAAATAGAAAAAGTAAGACTTATGAGTTTGGAATCCTAAATCGATACTTGATATCCAAGGTTTAAGTGATTGAAAATGAATAGTGTATGAGGGATTGTAAGTATAAGAATCTTGAA
Organism: Taxus wallichiana var. yunnanensis; assembly: GCA_018340775.1. Taxonomy (NCBI): domain Eukaryota; kingdom Viridiplantae; phylum Streptophyta; class Pinopsida; order Cupressales; family Taxaceae; genus Taxus; species Taxus wallichiana. Next base: position 45,787,707 of record CM031241.1, read on the forward strand.
ATATATGAACTAAAAATTAGAGATAGTCATTTGTAGTTGACTGTGAATTGTGTTGAGTAAAGTGATGGAGAGAAGTAAGAGTGCTTGGAATATTTGATGACAACAGAGAAGTGAATTCATACAAACATAGGTTATGAACTAGGAGATTGCATGCTTGTAGGTTTGAGGACTTTGAGAGGGAAAATCAAGAAGTTTGAATAGAATGAATGAAAACATGACAGTTAGTATACATGACTCAGATTGGTTGATGAGTAGATAGTTTGAAGAAAGTTGAAGGCAACATTTTTGAATGAACCTTGTATGATAGAAAAGGTGTGTTGAATTGATAAGTAGGGAATGAGAAGAATAGTGACTTGGGAGCAAAATTGAGCAACAAAAGAAGAAGCAAAGTGTGCGAAATATAGGGTCATCATCAGTTGTTGAAGACAATAACTCAAGAGTGACCAATTGGTAGAACAAGTCTAAGTGACAACTTAATAGTTGGGAGTTGAAGCTTCCTTGTGAGTTGAAGCTCACTAAAGATAGTAGAAGCTGATTGAATTACAGGGGGTTGAAGCCTCCAGACTAAGTGACAACTTGGTCAAATTGTGGAGTAGTAGCTCTAGGTTGAGTTGAAGCTCAACCTTGAAACTAATGTAACAAAAGCATGACAAATTGGTCCTAAGCATAGTTCATAGTTTCAATGGGTTTTCTTCCCATTTTGGGTTTCCCACATTAATGGAATTTGCAAGGAAACCCAATGCCTGGATTCACCATCCCAGTGATTCCCACCTCAATCACCACCTTCTAAACTATCTTGCATCCTTTCCACTCGCTCTCAAGGTTCTTTCATTCTCTTGCAATTTATTATTAGGAATGCTATTTTTTTCTACTTTGTTCAGGAATGTCTACTTGTTTTGTGGATGTTAATACAATTTCTTTACGAGTGCCACATTATTTTTGGATTAGATTTGAGACGCGATTTAGAAACCATACTTCTAGAAAATGATATATCTTTTTGTCTAAGCTCGTGGCATCTACCTAACTGTATCATTTAGTTGATGTCGAATGTTTGAGGCGAGTGCACTTGAATGATCATGAATGCAATAGTTTGGTAAGTTGAGCATTGAAATTCAAAATACAAAAGAAATTGTTTTAGGTTTCAATCTGAATCCGAGTTTGGTTAAGGTCAATTCACCACACTTCCCATGTCAAGTACATATGATTCACATTTATCTAAGTTTAGTGATAGTATTGTTGTGTGTAAAGGACTGAATGGAACACCAATTCCATTACCCTATACTTGCACGACATCAAGATTTTGAGTCTGTGGCACATCACTCTTCCCATAATCCTATGGGACTAATGTGAGTGGATGGTTATACCGACTACATTTATCAATGCAACATCTTTGTTATGCATTGAAGAAGTATGTTAAATCCTAATTTACCTTGACACAAGAACTCAAAATGTCCCTTCTCCTCTTCTCTTCTGCACAAATCGCACTAACAATACTTGTACCATTTTTATAGGTTGGATTTGTGATTGAGGAGCCTTTCCCTATGGTTACTTTTGACAAAATATTTTCATTAGCACATGATAGCATTAGGAAATGCTTTAGATCCACAAGTTAATTAATGTAGAGGAAGGAATGCTTTTCATAGACAAGCTTGGTTCAAATTCAAATGCTACTAGGAGATGAAACACGAGGAAAATATCAAACTTTGAAATTTCCTATAGATTGGAGCTATAACAAACAAAAAAACATATATTTTTGTGAAAATGCTTGAAAAATATGATTTGTGAGAAGTTTTTGTTTGGAAACATGATTATATTTCCTTGATTGTCTTTGAAGTGAAAATTCCAATTACAAGTAAATATTTCCAACTTGACTTTTTTAGCACAAGAATGGATAGTGTTTTATGGGTTTTATACAAGTTTGGAGAACATATAGGGGCATAAAAAGAAAGGATCTTTTAGGTACATGAGATACATGGGCTTTGTTTTGGGTTTGTAGGGTAGATAAGAGGCACTTAATTGTGCTTTAGATATGAGACATATATTAACACAAAACTAAAATAGCTTTGGTGTGAATTAATCCCTTAAATTCAATGAGTCAAGCTTTGTTTTTATAAGATAAATAGAGTGGGGACTAGGGATTAATATATATTTATATAATCCTATGTATTGAGGCATTTTTCTTTTCAAGGTCTTGATTTGGAGCTGAATCAACAAAAACATTATAAAGCTAATGTAGATTGTAGACAATTTTAATTGGTATTGTAGTTTGATATTTCTATATCATTATCATGCTTCTTGTATCCTTTGTCTTGAAGAGTTTTGGGTTTGTAGGGTAGATAAGAGCCACTTAACTGTGCTTCACATACGAGACATATATTAAGACAAAACTTGGGCAAGAGTTAATCCCTTAAATTCAATGAATCAAGCTTTGTTTGTATAAGATGAAGACGATGTGGATTGGGGATTAATATATATTCATATAATCATATGTATTGAGCCATTTTCTCTTCAATGTCTTGATTTGGAGCTAAATCAGCAAAAACATTATAAAGCTAAAGTAGGTTGCATACAATTTTAATTGTCAATGTAGTTTGATATTCCTATTTCATGATCATGCTTCTTGTATCCATCTGTCTTGTAAAAAAATTATATTTTTATTGTTGGTTTTGGGTGTCCATCATTTCTTCCATACATAACTTGATAGTTCTTTGATTATCGACCTTGGAATTTTAGCATAAATGATTCTCTGCACACATGAACATCCAAAATCATCCAAAGTAACTATGTCAATTATTGTTTGTGTACTTTGAATTTAAACTACATATATATTTTGAGATCAAAACCTCACATTAGTTTCACCTAAATAATATTTGAAGTTAAGACCGGACCTATTTGAATATCAGTCTTGTTATGTAGATGCCTAATTTTGGTGAGAGACTAGTTAAGTGCTTTCTACAAGTGTATATACATGCGTTTATTGATTACTGATCTAAGGTATGCTCTTCTTTGCACATGTTACCTTGTGTTGTCATCCGTCGACTTGTCTTTCTTCTATTATCAATCCTTTTTGACTCCCCTTTGTGTCCACTTTGTCTTTTGTAGCTTTATTCCTTTTTCGAGCCAATATGTCCTCGTATTTGTCATTTTATGCCCCAATAACCTTGGTTTTCCCCCTTTTCCTACTTTCCTATCACCCTCTCCATTCCTTACCTTTCTGCAGCCTCGACCATGTTTGTGGGATGTTGACCACTTTCATAACCCACAAAAATGATCACATCTCCACAAAACAACCCTTTGCACTTTGCCGTCCTTTTTGACACTTGATGTTCTTTTATTGACTTTTCTACCCTCTTTAGTAAGCTTTTTATGTATCATATGTCAAAGCATGTGTGCGATTTGGTTCCTAATTTTAAATAAATAAGTTTATAAATATATAGGTGTGTTAGTGTATTTGGGCACACAAATGATTAAAGATTAATTTAATCCTTTTGCATAAAATCGATATTGAAGTTATAAGGGCATAATTTATTCTATTTCTGAAGTTCCTTGTACCAAAATCGAGATTCATTTTAGCGGATATTAGTTCTTGTACACATGAGAAGATAAGGGTTGGACACTAACATACACAAGACTAGCGGTGACTTACATTTAGTGTTGCTCTTGATTTTGCTAAACCATACACACAATGATAATGATAGAGGGATAATAAAATCCCTAATTACCATCCCCATTTATTATTGGTTTTGCAAATAACTATGTGCATGTTAGGCTTCCCATAAATGTGATCAAACTCTCAAGTGATTCACGACATAGCTAGAGAATCGAAGACATGATTTCATAGATTAGGGCATGAATAATATATTTTCTATGTTAGTGTTGCACACAAAATATGTTTTCATAGTATCCTTACCAATTTCATACCCCATAAAATAGGTATTAGCTCCACAAAATAGTCACGATGATTTAATGACTCGTATTCTCTGTGAGTTGTTTGTTATCATTTCTAGACCCGTTTGCTTCATATTTCTATTGCGAGAACATTTAGATCCACATTTTCAACGTATTTGTGTTGGTAACCCTAATTCCCTGAGTTTGGTTAAGGTTAATTTGCACACTTCCCATCTCAACTATACATGATTCACATTTTTTTGTGTTTAGTGAGAGTATTGATGTGTTTAAAGAATGATTAGAACACCAATTCTATTATTGCATACTCTACTTGCATCAAGATTTTTAGTCCCGTGGCAACACCACTCTTCCCATTATCCTCTGGGATCATTGTGAGAGGATGGTTATTCTGGCTATATTTATCAATGGATCATCTTTCTTGTGTATTGAAGAAGTATGTAAAATTCTACTTTATTTAAATACAAGATTTTAATGTCTATGCTCCTCTTCACTTCTTCTGTACTAATAACACTTTTGCTATCTTTCTAGGTTGTAGTTCTAATTGAGAGAATTTCCCTAAGCTTGTGTTTGAAAAATATGTTCATTAACACAAGGAAATATTAAGGAAATGCCTCGTATCCAAAGTTAAAAATGTAAATCAAGGAAAGATTTTCATATATAGGATTGGTTCAAACTCATGGAAATTGAAGGAGAAACACAAAGGGAAACCTCAAACTTTAAGGTTTCCTACAAATTTGAGTTTTAACAAACATAAATACATATTATTGTGGAAGTGCCTACAAAATACATGTTTTGAAAATTTTTATGTATAGAAACATGGTTATATTTCCTTGATTGTCTCAACACGTGTGTATTTGAGGTGAAAATTCTAGTTATATTTATGTATTTCCAAATTGAATTTTGTAACATAGCAATGGATGGTGCTTACCCATTTATATAGGCAAGATAACATATGGCGAAGAGAAAAAAAGGAAAGCAAAAAAGTTTGGTTCTAATAAGGTCCACTAGATGTAGGTTGTCATGTTTTATGTTTGCAAGGTAATGTATAGCAAATTGGACCATCTCATATTTCCATTATGTAGAGGTGTTTAATTGTAGTTTAAATAAGAGACATACATACCTTGAGACCTACATACCATACCTTATTAATATATTAGAACTAGAGATATTTAGGTGCCAATTGATTCCTTGAATTCAACGAGTAAACCTTTGTTTTTATAAAATAAATAGACTATGGAGTGGGGAGTAATATATACTTTATGAGATCCTATGCATTGATCCATTCTCTCCTCAATGTCTCGATTTAGAGCTAAATCAACACAAACATTGTAAAGCTAAAGTAGATTACAAACAATTTTAATTGCCCGATATGGTTTGTTATTTCTATATCATTATCATATGTCTTGTATCAATTTGTCTTGAAAAATTTTATATTTTTTCTGTTTTGGATGCCTCACTTTGCTTCCATGCACAAATTGATAATTATTTTATTCTTAGTTTTGGAATATTAACTTAAATGATTCTTTGCACACATGAACATCCAAAATTATCCAAAGTAATTGCAACAATAATTTATGTATTTTGAACTTAAACTACATATCTAATTTGAAATTAGAAACCCCACATTTGTTATTTGAAAATATATTTGAATTAAAAAATACCTTGGTTTGAGCACTTGGTAATGACACTTTTTATACTTAGAATATTCATTTGGTATATTTATTTGACTAATTTGAGTCATCTTTCAGCTCCTCTCACAACCTCTAAACCAATAGTCGACGATATTTCTCTAGTTCAACTTCCTAGAGACCATCTTATATGCCATTGAATATTTGTACAAACTCCATGTCTCATTCTAGATTTTGTCACTCCCACAGTATGTTCATAAGTCCTTGAAAGTATTGATTTTGGTACTTTTAATTAACCATGAATCCTTGCCCCATTGTGTAATGATTATAGTTTCAATAGATAGCTTGGTGTAGTCATCATAGAGGAGATTTTAGGTTCATTTGTGAGGGAAACCTAACAAAGGTCATCTAGATATACGACACACAACCTATAAGGACCTAACACTCACATTGGGGCAGCTTTGCACAATCTAGGGCACTTACCCTTCTCGGAGCATATAATTTACACACTTAAAGACAACCAAGTGCAAACTATATCACACATACTAAGCTTAATTTTGAAGTACAAGGTCCAAAGTGCATATAATCTTGCATCTCATCGTTGGTTAGAGAGAGCTATATGTGACTTTGATAACCCACAAAAATTGTTACATCTCCGAGAAAAATAGTCCTTTGCACTTTGCGGTTCTTTTTGAACCTTGACGTGTTTTTATTGACTTTTGTGCCCTCTTTAGTCATCTTTTCGCATATCATATGTCAACATGTGCACGAGTTGGTTCTAATTTTAACTAAATAAGTTTATAAATATATAGGTGTGTTAGTGCATCTCGGGCACACAAATGATTACATATTGAGTTATTCCTTTTGCATAAAAGTGATTTTGAAGTTATAAGAGCATAATTTCATCTATTTGAAGTTCCCTTGTACTAAAATCCAAATAAAGTGTTTAGAGATTCATTTTATCTGATATTAGTTGTTGTACACATGAGAAGATAAGGGTTGGACACTAGCATACACCGGACTAGCGGTGACTTGCATTTAGTGTTTTTGCGATTTTGCTAAAACATACAAGCTATGATAATAATTGAGGGATAATAAAAGCCCTAATTACCATCCCCCATTTATTATTGGTTTCACAAAAACTAAGTACATGTTATGATTCCCATAAATGTGATCAAACTCTCAAGTGATTCTGATAGAACTAGAGAATTGAAGACATTATTTCACATATTAGGGGAAAGAAGAATATATTCACCAAGTTAGTGTTGCACACAAAAATATGTTTTCATATTATCCCTACTAATTTCATACACCATAAAATAGGTATTATCTCCACAAATAGTCATGATGCTTTAATGATCATAATTCTCTAGGAGTTGTTTGTTATCATTTCTAGAAATGTTTCCTTCATATTGCCATCGATGATAATTTAGATCCACATTTTGCAACTCCTTTATGTTGGTAACCCTAATTCCCGAGTTTGGTTAATGTCAATTTGCCACACTTCCCATCTCAACTACACCATGATTCACATTTATCCGAGTTCAATGTGAGTATTGATGTGTGTGAAGATTGATTAGAACACCAATTCCATTATCACATGCTCAACTTGCATCAATATTTTTAGTCTCGTGGCAACATGACTCTTCCCATTATCCTCTAGGACCATTGTGAATGGATTGTTATAATGGATACATTTATCAATGCATCATATTTCTTCTATGTCAAAGAAGTATGTAAAATTCTACTTTATTTAAATATACGATTTTAATATGTCTTTGCTCCTCTTCACTTGACCGTATTAATAATTTTTTTGCCATCTTTCTAGTTGGAGTTCTAATTGAGGAAACTTTCCCTAAGCTTGTGTTGGACAAAATATGTTGATTGACACATGGCAATATTAAGGAAATGCCTCATATCCACAAGCTAAATAATGCAAATTAAGGAAAGATTTTCATAGACAATATTAGTTCAAACTCATGGAACCGAAAGGGGAAATAGAGGGAAACTTCAAACTTTAAGGTGTAGACACCTAGATTCCACTTTTGCAATCTTATTGCCGAAACACATGCAAATCACTCTCATCCTTGTCAATTCCGTTATAATTAGTGCTCTTTGCTAATTAACTAACGTTTCTTACCACTTTAGCCAATTAACAACACTTTTTTGATTGCGTAACCCCTTTCGCATTTAGGATGCCACTTTACGGCGAATCGTAAGTCAAAATCCTCTTCAAAATAGACAATTAGCGTTTATTAGCTAATTAAGCCTATTTTGCCCTTGTTTTGGTCAATATACCCTAGTATTGACTCAAACCCCTCTTCCAACCACTCAAAATCACCCCATTCACATCCACAACATCTCAACAAGCTTCAAAAACTTATCCTAGCCTCTAGTTGACCCTAAGCGGTCGATTAAGGCTTCACACCTCTTAATCACTTGGTAATTCACTAATTGTGATTAGCAAGACCTAATCATGATTATCAATTCTAATCTAATTTGGGGCTTTTAGTTCCACATGCACCAAAATACAAGTTTCTCCAAAAAGGAAAACTATAAAAATGGTGCACCTCATTCCTTTATACTTTACACCATGCTTTGATTTGCATCTCATATAATAAATATGATATATAGCCAAGTTCAATCCTTGCTTAAAGCCTTCAATGGGGTTAGTAGATGGATATCCAAAATGACCAAGTAGTCATTTGGAGAGGCCATTTCACCTTGTTTGGAGTAGCAACCATAACCATTTGATTGCCCTCTTAGGTCTATTTAGGCCCATGTTAGGTAATTCAAGCATATTAATAGGCATGTTTAGTTAGATTTTGTATTGTTTTCATACTAGTTAAGCATTATTTTAAGCTTCTATCTTAATGTTACATTCCTAGACTTAGAACCTTGGCTAGATGGATGGAAATGGTGTTAGCTTTCCTTGTTTAGTCATGTAATTTTCTTTGTAAAGTTTAGGGTGTCATCATTTGGCACGCCTGGTGGGAGAATACCCCATTGCATTCACTTTTTAAAGCTTTTTAACTTAGTTTCAAAGTTTTTCATTTCAAGTTTATAGATTAGTTTCAAGTTTCCTAGATTAATTTCAAGTTTTCTAGTTTAAATTTCAAGCTTTCTAGAGTAATTTCAAATCTTTTTAGATTAGTTTCTCAAGCTTTTTAGATTAATTTCAAAGTTTTAGAGTAGTTTTCAAAGTTTTAGATCATTTTTTCAAGATAGGTAGTTGTTTCAACTAGATTAGTGGTAGAAGTTGTGTTTTTATGTTCCTTGCAGGATTCAAGGAGGTGAAGCCCTATCAAAATTGTCAAAAAATACCAAAGATTTGACCTTTTTGAATAAATTCTTGTCAAAACTCAAATTTTGACCACTTCCAGTGAAGGGGCGCAGCGTAGGCGTTGGCTAGGAGTAGTCGTTGAAACACATGCGCACACATGTTGGTGAGGAGCACATGAGTTGAAATAGGGCACACACCGCTTCTCTGGAAGCGCACATTATCTCATTTTTTTCAATTGTCGGTCATTTTTACAAAGCGGGAGTGCACACGTTCAACAAGAGGAGCACATACGTTGAAACAGCGCACACCACTTCTTTGGAAGCACACACGTTAGCTCATTTTTTTTCAGCTGTCAGTCATTTTTACAAAGGGGAGCACAGAGGCGTTGACATAGGCACGCAGCGTTAAAACAAGCACACACTGAGGGCTAAGGCTTGCGCAGTGTGTATGTATAATTTTTCCTGCAAACTCAAAGTTTCCATTTTTGGTTTTTAGGATTTTTGTTACTTTTCAGAGGTTTTTAGATGCCATTTTTGTCAATTTCATAGATTTAGAGTAAGTTTTCTTATAAAATCACTTAGGGTTTGAAGGAATTAATCTTGTTTCCATGCTTTGTATGAGTTTGGGTTAAGGTGTGTATGCTCTTCTCTTGCACTTCATGTGATCTAGAGAATCAAAAGCACTCTTAAACCTTCTTTTTCTATCATTAGAGTAAGTAGGAAACTTTGTTAATCATCTTTTAGTTTAAATGTTTTTCACTTGATAAATAACCAAGGCTAGAATTTGTGTATGCTCTTCCCTTGCACCTAGTGTGATCTTGGGAATCAAAAGCAATTTTAGTCTTTTCATTAAAAAGCACTTGGATGAATTGGGAATAAACCTTGTTTTTACAAAATTTGATGGTAGTTAGTTGATTTACAAGCATTTTTCATTGTTATTTTCTTATGATATTGTGAATCTATTTTGAAACTACTAACCATTTTGTGAAGGACCTAATGCTAGTCAAATAAAGGAGGACCTAAACAATTTTTATAACTACACGTGTGATTGTAGGTTGCCAAAAGGAGTACAAAAAACCACATTAAGTCTAAAAGATAAAAATACACCACAATCATCACATTGTACTTGCAAGTTTTGTTAAGAGCTATGGCTCATCCGCTCAACTAGGACATAACCCCTTTGGCATAAGCCTTAAGCTACAACAATGGGGTGGTCATATGAACCCTAAAGTAGTTCACGCAAGAGGGAACCTTGTGAACAAAATAGGAAAGTGCTCCACACTACCGACTTGTCTAGTACTGCCTTGGTGAGATTAGCGTCAAAGATATCCGTATCGCGACCCCAGTGAAAGTATAACTGAACACACTTCGGTGCTCATTATATTGAAGGGGGTAAAGTAAAGTTGAGATACTCCCAAATTAGTCAGTGTAATTTTTGGGTAAATCGAGCTCACTCTAGATATCTTGTGACACCTAGAGAGAGAACCACTTAGGAAGATTGTCGGCCTGGAGCCATTGTTTTTGTCTTAGATAGTGTACTTGAGAGCTCTCACAAAGTGACAAAATTTGTTAGATTCAAACTATTGTTTTTCGAACAAGGGAAAGAATCTCTTAAATTTGAAGCCGCATGACATTTCATCACGAAATCTACTTCGTGTCATTTTGTCCTAGTTTTCACTTGTCTAAGACAAGGTGAAACTTTGCCAAAATAACACCAAGTTTATTTCAACACCACTTGGTCTACACCCTTGTTTTCTTGTTTCCCATTTTTGGAAAAAGGAAACAACATATACGGATACCGCTAGATATCGCGTGTCCACCACTTTTGTATTCTACTTGCGTGACTAGGTTGCAATGCCGGAGTGCAAGTGTTGAAAGTGTGCATGGTATGTACTCACGATCTAGTAGGCCCCCTTGTCTCAAAAACCCATATTTGAGACTTATTATCATCGTAGTTAGGTGATTTCATCCTTGTCTTCTTTTTGAGTTGTTACACTACCCACATTGTAGCCATACAATTGAGATATTTATGTCTTGTTTCCATTGTGAAATTAGGCCTAAATCTCTATATTGTAGAGTTACGTTGTTTGCACGCATAACAATTTCTTGTTATACTTAGACATAGTTTTTACATCCTAACTTTGTCTTGAGTTTTGTGAGTGTTGAGGATACATTGTTAGCATCGCGATAACATCATTTTGACACTAGAAATATTGCTTTCCCGAAAGCTTGGTTCACGTGTCCAAATAGTGTTGTTACATGCTCACATTGTTATCGTCCATTTTACAAGACTTGGACTTTGTTAGTGTTTAGAAACTAGTTTTTAGTATATCTTGTTAGAAGATCACGTCAACATTCTCTTATCATTTAGGCCTTGTTTGTTGCAAACTTGACCTAACTGGTGATGTTGTGTTGTCACTATTTGGTTACAAACCTATCTAGATGAAATCTTAGAGAATAAAATATTTGGTGTAAACCAAATTTTGAGCATTGTACGTCATTGTATTATTCTAAGGAAAACTTGTGTCATATATTACCTTGTTAGGGTAGCTTGTTCGTTATTCTTTAGTTCATATGTTCGTTTTGACCTATCACTTTTGTGGCTATTCTATAGTCACCTTGTTTTAACAACTTAGGGTCGTTACACTGCACAAATTTGACTAGGGTCCCTTGTTAATAAACCTTAGTGGAAATATTTTGTGTTGTACCTTATATTCTAAGTAATTCCTACTACGAGAATGGGGTCATGAAAGTTAGAAGCCAATATATTTGGAGGTGACAACCCTCTTTTGGAGGATAATCTCATGGTTGACCATAGTGGTGGAGAGGAGGAGTCTCCTTGCACGGATGTAGAGCTTCATTCGCCCATTTTGATGACTACATTTTCATTATAAACATGAAGTTATTATGTGGGTTGTGGAACTAGGAGCCAAATTACCTTCCATAGTAGACCCTTCTCTTATCACCGGCATGGTTCGGGAGAAGAAGAAGTAGACCTCCCTCATCGCACTCTTAATGAAATTTTAAATCCAAGTCATGCCTCTACTTTTGCACAAAAGAATAATGAGGAGATACCATTTGAAAATGATGGAGACTATCATTTGCCTCCTATTAAAATTTGTTGCGAAGACCATGAAGAACATGTTCATCATGCACAACCTCCTCCTAACGAAGATCATCATGAAATACCTATTAAAGAGGTTACGTTAGAACAACAGGTCCAAGCCCTCACTCGTCAATTGGCAAGTTTGGCTTCGCATATACAAAAAGAACAACCAAAAGTTGTGAAACAAACTATACCAAAGGAAAAACCTAAAGCTTCATTTTATGAATTCCCAATAAACACTCCTCGACAAGGGACACAAAGAGATCCTTATGAAGAGATTATCACAACAAATCGGGGTGGCCATACACCTAGGATTAACCCTTTGTATAGACCTATGCCGCCACCCATGCAAGATCCACTTTTAATCAAGAGTGGTCAACTATGAAGAACACCCTTCAAGCATTACAAGAGGGCCAAACGTAACAATAACAAGAAATACCGGTTCGATGAGTTATGTCCCTACCCTTTTGACAAAGCCATGCTACAAGTACCTTTCCCAAGACATTTTGATTTTCCAAAATTTGATAAATATAAGGGAAAAGGTGACCCTCGTGATCATATAAAAGAATTTTATATGTCATTTCAAGAGGTGGCATTCAACGAAATTATGTGCTTGTTTCCACAAAGTTTAGGAGCAAAAATGCTAGAATGGTTTGTTCACATCCCTAAGGGATCCATATCAACATGGCTAGAACTAGCAGAAAGTTTTGTATGACACTTCTCTTTTAATATAGAAAATGACGTCACCATGTTAGATCTCTGCAATGCCAAACAAAGAAACAATGAAAACTTCATTGCATTTTTACAATGATGGAGAGGATTAGCTAGCCACTTTCCTTTCTCCATACTGAAAAATTGTTAATAGGAATATTTGTTCCCAACCTCCATCCAGACATTACATTCCACTTACAAATGCATTGTGGTAACACATTTGAAGAGGTAATAGAAAAAGGGAGTCAAATTGAAAAAGCATTGTTAGCTAGGGGACTCTAAAACCTTTCTCCCACGATCATAATGATTCTAAATCTAATGAAAAAACAAAGTTTTTCCCTAATAGGAACAAAAAGTTGTTAGTGATGGGATAGTAGACTCTAAACGAGTACAAGCCATTCAAAACAACACTCCTTTGAATCTTGCAAAGGGAGCTCTGCTATGGAGTATAAGCATCATACTTTCACTCCTCTATCTGACTCAATGTCATCAATACTAAAACAGCTAGAGGTAGTTAATATGGTTAGATATCCTGAAACTATGCCTTATGAGGATGACGTGCCTAAGCCATCATGGTTTAGAGATAATGAATATTGCCAATTCCACCACGTTAAAGGTCACAAAACAAATAAGTGTTTGAAGTTACAACACTACATCCAAGACTTAATCAAAAGTGGTGAGGTGGAGATGGATTCATCCACTCCTAACAAATCCTCCAATATGAAGAATCTTCCTAAACATAATCGGGAAAAGAATGCTAATTATGTGTCTAATGAGGAGAATCATTTTGATGCTCTCATTGGTTGTGTAGATACACATGTTGAACATGTCAACACAATAACCCCTGTGATATCCCCTGGACTATCTATGTCTAGGAATGTGTTGACAAAGACTGATTATCATGCAATTTCACATACTTATGACAATAAGGAACCTAGGTTTCAACATTCCCATCAAAGGATGCCTATCACAACTAGACCTCATTTGATTCTTCATGTTAAAGAACTCATTCACTTACCTCTTCCCCCATCTTCAACTCATGGTAAGTGGTATGATTTTGATTCTTCTAATTCTTCCAAAGATTCCAATCCCAATGATTCTAAGTCTTCTTATTCTTTTGAAGATTCCAATCCGAATTATTCCTCTAATACAACTCCTAAGTCATGGTCCTCCCTATCTTCATAGGACCCCATTTCTCAGTCACCTCAATGAACCCTTCTTCCGTCGAAGAGCTCTCGACTCAAAGTCCTTCTAATCAATCATCCAAGTCGACTCCCATGTCACATTCATCCAATCAACCTCTTATGGTAGAACAACTACCCACACCGATTGATTCATTTTAGAATGAAGAAGTAATTAGAGAATTTATGAGGGTACATGAAGACATTCCTCTAGAAGTTTACTGAGCAAGAAACCTCTTTAGACCTTGATACGTTTCGCGTATTGGGAGGAAGAGATTGATTCCTTTTGTCAGAAAATAGAGGAAGACCCTAAGACCATCGAACATGATCCTCTTATTTTTCCATCTTCACATTCTTCATTGGGTGATGAAATGCCTAGGTCTAACATTGATCCATGACCTATCTTCTCATTACCTAATCATTCTTTATCTATCAGGATTCCTCCATCGCAATCTTACCTTGGGTCACCACCTGGTAGCCCATCATCTTCTTCTATATGTGGGCCACCTCCAAGTAGCCCCACATCATCTATATGTGGCTCACCTCCTGATAACCCATCTTCGTCTATACTGGAGGCACATCCTAGAAGTCCCTCATCTCGATTCTTAGGACATATCCAAGTAGTCCTTCATCTTCCATCTATGGGACCACCGTCCTTCATCTTCAATCTTAGGGATCTTGTAGTCCTTTATATGGGACACCTCTTAGTAGCCCATTCTCTTCAATTTTTCGACCGTATCCTTCACATCCATCATATTGTTCTTTTATCAATGATTGTGGCAAACCCGCCATCATTTCTCCCATCAATTCTATTCATCCACTTTCTTCTCCTACTTCTGGGATCAGACAATTCACGTAATAGCTTACAAGAAACCCAAATGGTTCCTTCATCCAACTACGATAAAAATTTCCAAGAGCTCCAAAGCTCACAATAATTTAAATGATCTTAAAGTTCAGAATCAAACGCAATTCAAAAATGCACATCAACACACCCATCAAGCTCCCACACAAAAAATCCACATTTCATGATAAAACACAAGTCATCTATTGAGTATGAGCTCACCACGATCATTGAGATCGGGGATAATATGACTCTTGATAAGAAAACACACCTAGTCTTCCTTATCAAGGAAATTGCTAACATTGTTGTTGGATCTTATCACGCCAAGTGACCTTGTCGGTCCCACCTTTCCAAAAAAATACAAAAATACAAAAAAATGAGAAAACATTTCAAAAAATCAAAGGTAAACAAACACACATTACAATCAGGTATTGCATACACATGGATGTTCTTTCTTCCCTTCCTTGTTATTCTTCTACAAGTCTTCCTACCATTTTCATCCCTTTGGTGATATTTTGGTTAGCTAATTCACACACATATTGTGACATTTATTTCTATGGTATCCATTTGACCTTGGTATTTTATCACCTTGGTAAATTAAAGAACAATTGACCTCTAAAAAATCTATCAAAATCAACATCTAAAAAACTTGTTGCGAAGAAATTTTGGACATATTTGTTGACACTAGCCAATGTCATCATCAAATCACTTCCACCTCCTTCCATCAAGCCATCAGTGGTTCTTAACCCCTTGTCAAACAAGAGAGCTGAAATAAGTTTTCAGAAAGCAAAAGAATCAATTAAATCAAAACGCAAAGTTGAAAGAAAGCAAAATCAAATTGATATATAACTCTCTCTTGAGGTATTTCCAATAATCTCTACCGGGGCTATGGATGCCTGAATGGAAATAGAGAAATGTTATGATTAGAATCAAATGCATCTCCGTCGGGGCTATGGACACAGCTGGCAGCAGAGCAATGTATGGCTCACCTTCCACAATCCATTCACAAAAAAATAAAAATCAACTTTGAAAAATAAATCATTCCTACACATTGGCTAGGGTGTCTTCACTTGTTGTCTATCAAATCTTCCCTCCAAGAGGTAATAAATTTCCATGTGCACACATTGGATCTCAATGAGCAAACAAGATTAGTATGTTACCAAGTGTCTTTTTTTGGACCTTGTTCAGACTCTTACTCTAGTCGTATCTTGTCTCATGATTCATGCCTTTGGCTAACCACTTCTTCATCGTGAGGCTTCTAAGATACATTCACAACATTCACGTTGTTCTTCTACTTCATTCAGAACATCCATGTGTATAAGATTTCCTTTTTCCATGTTTGCGGGCACCTTTGTACCCTTTCTCAAAACAAACTTCCACTTCTTTCTATCATGTGCTTCTTGGCCAACTTACGTTGGGGGCATCCTTGTTCCTTCCTAGCATGTCATTGGGTTACGTTCATCATCATGTTGAACCTATCCATATTGTCCTTGATCCATATTTTGCGTGAAGAGTTTGCCTTTGTATATTCCAACTAACGCTGGGGGCATTTTCACATCTTCACTTTCTTGTGCATGTGCATGGCATTCTACCCTTGTACATCCCATCTATCGCTTTGGGGCCATCCACGTTTCTTTGTTTCCTGTACATAGCTTCAAAAAAATTCTAGAAAATAAAAAACATTCAAATATGTTTCAAAAAAATTAAAAAATGATGGTAAAATTATTAAAAATCCAAAAAAATTGAAAAAAATCAAAATTCTACAAAAAATGGTAAACAACATGCATACAACTAAAGCTTGTATCACTTGCATTATCCTCGAACATTGAAATTTGTCTTACAAAAACATCTTTCTAAGGTTCTTGTTTGTTCTAGTCTCAAACAACTTGTGGATCATCATGATCTACATCCATTAACAAAATCTAGGCTAAATGCTATGTTGGTCCTCCCGTGCCATAGTGAGTTGCTGTAGGACTGTGTGTCATGATGCATGAAAGATTTTCCATGGGACTACTTGTGTCCTCCATTTTTCCCTTGCATGTGTTATTTCTTGGGGCATCATTTTTAACCCTTTCATTTACAACACGAACATTCAAGAAGCGTAACTTGATAAAAACATTGGTGTTCTTAAACATTGTTTGTTTGAGTACATGTGATTGTACTAGTTTCTCTGTTAGGTTAGCTAGTTTACTTTCTCGTATTGCATTGCATTTGTATGTTATATGGAGCTAAATATCATTTTACTTTCTCGTATTGCATTGCATAATGTATGTTGCATGGAGTTACGTATTTTTAGTAGTAAAAAATTGTTAGTAATTTAGCTTTTCATGTTATCTTACACTTTTGTTTATTTTAAATAAAGGCCGATGATGTAGACCTAGGGGAAAAATGATATAACTAGGTTGCTTATTGAAAGGTTGGATGCAAAGATTGGGCTTGTCCTATATTCTCCATTAATCATTTCTTCTCCATTATCATTTATTACCACTACTAATTTTTCTTCCAAATCACCCGGGGAAATAAACAACCACGTTTATCCCTATCCTTATTCATTCTCAATAACCAAGGGTTTCACATTTGTTCTAACCTATTTTCTTCTATCCATTTCGATCATATTTTTTTAATCATCGATAGACTTCTTTATCACCCCATCGACACTCGAGGGCATCCTTCATCTGCTAATTTTCTTCAAAAATTTACATGTTTATGCTTGTCTACTATATTGAAGTGAAGTCACTAACTTTACCTCAAACAAGGGCAAATGTAGACACCTAAATTATGCTTTTGCAATCTTATTGCCAAAATGCATGCAAATCACTCTCATTCTTGCCAATTCCATTATAATTAGTGATTTTGCTAATTAACTAACATTTCTTACCACTTTAGCTAATTAACAACACTTTTTGATTACATAACCCCTTTCACATTTAGGATGCCACTTTACGGTGAATCGTAAGTCAAAATCCTCTTCAAAACAAATAATTAGCGTTTATTAGCTAATTAAGCCTATTTTGCCCTTGTTTTGGTCAATATACCCTAGTATTGACTCAAACCCCTCTTCCAACCACTCAAAATCACCCCATTCACCTCCACAACATCTCAACAAGCTTCAAAAGCTTATCCTAGCCTCCTAGTTGACCCTAAGTGGTTGATTAAGGCTTCACACCTCTTAATCACTTGGTAATTCACTAATTGTGATTAGTAAGGCCTAATCATGATTAAAAATTCTAATCTAATTTGGGGCTTTTAGTCCCACATGCACCAAAATACAAGTTTCTCCCAAAAGGAAAACTATAAAAAGGGTGCACCTCATTCCTTTATATTTTACACCATGCTTTGATTTGCATCTCATATAATAAATATGATATATAGCCAAGTTCAATCCTTGCTTAAAGCCTTCAATGGGGTTAGTAGATGGATATCCAAAATGACCAAGTAGTCATTTGGAGAGGCCATTTCACCTTGTTTGGAGTAGCAACCATAACCATTTGATTTCCCTCTTAGGTCTATTTAGGCCCATGTTAGGTAATTCAAGCATATTAGTAGGCATGTTTAGTTAGATTTTGTATTGTTTTCATACTAGTTAAACATTCTTTTAAGCTTCTATCTTAATGTTACATTCCTAGACTTAGAACCTTGGCTAGATGGATGGAAATGGTGTTAGCTTTCCTTGTTTAGTCATGCAATTTGCTTTGTAAAGTTTAGGGTTTCATAATAGGTTTCCTACAAATTTGAGTTGTAATAAAAAAATACATATTATTGTGGAAGTGCCTACAAAATATGAGTTTTTAGGTATTTTCGTATAAAAACATGATTATATTTTCTTGATTACCTCCAACATGTGTGTATTTGAGATGAAAATTCTATTTATATTTATGTATTTCCAAATTGAATTTTGTATCATAGTAATGGATGGTACTTACCCATTTATACGAGCAAGATAACATATGGCGAAAGAGAAAGAAAGGAAATCAAAGTAAAAGTTTGGTTCTAATAAGGTCCACTAGATGTAGGGTACCATGTTTTATGTTTGAGGGTAATTTATAACAAATAGAACCACCTCATATTTCCATTATGCAAAGGTGTTTAATTGTAGTTTAAATAAGAGACATACATACCTGCGAGAGCTACATACCATACTTATTAATATATTAATGTAGAACTAGAATTATTTATGTGTCAATTGATTCCTTAAATTCAATGAGTCAACCTTTGTTTTTTCAAAATAAATAGACTATAGAGTGGGGAGTAATAAATACTTTATGAGATCCATGCATTGAGCCATTCTCTCCTCAATGTATCAATTTGGAGCTAAATCAACACAAACATTGTAAAGTAGATTCGCAAACAATTTTAATTGCTAATGTGGTATGTTATTTCATAACATTATCATATGTCTTGTCTTGATTTGTCTTGGAAAATGTTTATATTTTCAAATTTGGTTTTGGATGTCTCACTTTACTTCCATGCACAACTTGAAAATTATTTAATTCTAGTTTTGGAATATTAGCTTAAATGATTCTTTGCACACATGAACATCCAAAATGATCTAAGTAATTAGAATAATGATTTATGTATTTTGAACTTAAACTACATATCTAATTTGAAATTAGAAACCCCACATTTATTTCATTGAAAATATATTTGAATTAAAAAAATACCTTGGTCCGAGCACTTGGTAATGACACTTTTTGTACTTAAAATATTCTCTTGGTATATTTATTTGACTAAATTGAGTCATCTTTCAACTCCTCTTAGAACCTATAAACCACTAGTCGATGACATTTCTCGAGTTCAACTTGCTAGAGACAATATTATATGCCATTAAATATATGTACAAACTCCTTCATGTCACATTCTATATTTTCACTCCCATAGTATGTTCATAAGTCCTTGAAAGTATAAATTTTAGTACTTTTCATTAGCCATGAACCCTTGTCCCATTCTCTAACGGTCATAGTTTCAATAGATAACTTGGTGTAGTCATCATAGAAGAGATTTTAGGTTAGTTACGATGGAAAATTAACAAAGGTCATCTATAAATATGAACACACCCTAACCTATTAGGACCTAACACTCACATTGGGGCCACTTTGTAAAATCTAGGGCACTTAACCTTTTTGGATCATATCAGTTATACACCTAAAACAACCAAGTGCAACCTATATCACACATACTAAGCTTAATTTTGAAGTACAAGGTCAAAGTGCATATTCTATTGAATCTCATCATTGGTTTGAGAGAACTATATGTGACTTGATAATTCTTTAGAGTAGTGGTATGTAGGAACCACTCATCACATCAATAGAGATGTGGTGAGGCTGTCCAACCTAGTCATGTTAATCCCTATTTAAGGTAGAAAGTACAAAATCTAGGATTTGATAAAAGAAGAGACACTTCTTATTTTTTCACAATAACCACAAAGTTCTAGACCTAGAAAACAAACATACAAAAATAAGAAAAATTTACAGAAAGAGAGATAAGGCATGACGACACCGAGGACATGTTTGTAATGCTCTAGGATAGTTTCGGCCACGATAATATCCAAGCATCTATAAACCCATCGACAAAACATTTTGGCATCTAATAATTCATGAGAATATTTGTGATGCTATTTCCTATGTCTACACACAATATGAGCACATTTTCATATCTTTTTCCATGTATTTTGGTGAGTTCATTCATATCATAACCCTAATTGCATTTTTTCAAATTGTGAGTAGTGTAACATATCATAGATCCAAGTTTAATATAATTATGGATTGTTGTAAGTTTTCCTTAATTAGCCTTGAATTATTCATATCCGGTTTATTAGATTATAGATAAACCTAACTTATCACATTTTGGTAAGCTTGATTTGAAGTAAATGTTGAATGTGGAGAAGAATGCTTATATGTATTGATATTATGTGTTCCATACTTACTCTTTGCTACTTATACATGTTCATATGCTATATTAATTGATTACATGTATTCTTGTATGCTACTATGATGATTTATTTTGCTAGATTTTATGCTTATATGTATGTTGTATGACTCATGTTTTTCTATGATTCTGACTCATTTTTTAGTGTGCACCATATGACTATTGTTTTCTCTATGCTTCTATGTGCATAGTATTGGTCTAGTAATCACGTCATGAATTTGTCATATCATTTGAATTGTTAAGTTGGTCAAATATTTTTAGTGGGACCCACCATATCACGTGTCATTATGGCATGTCATGTGTGTCGAAGGATCTTTTGTGTCTCGTTGTGTCGGTAGTGTACTTTTATGAGATTTATTTTTACACTTTGATTGATAACTTGCTTTGATTTCTAATAATATTAACACATGTTTAATTTTTGGATAACACACTTTATGCTTTTGTATGATGACCATGTCATGTTTATGTCGATTTATCTAACCATGGTAGTGCACATTCTTTATATGGTTTATCTTCGTATCATTTTTTACATATGATGCATAAAACCAATTTTATATTGAGATGAGTAACATAGAGACATATCTCACCTCAAAAGGAGGAATATTGTGGGTTTCTTCATAAGTTCACATAGATTTAAATTGATAGTACATATATTTAATCAAATTTGTGACATTATGCATATTTTAAATTTTAAAATCAAAACCTATTCGGTTTTATAGTTTTTGACCAATTATTATCTTGACATGTAGAATATTGACCTCAACAACTTGAAACATTAATCTTGGCACCAATAGCCTAAAAATGATATTGACCTCAACAATTGAAAAATTTGACATTAGCTTTAATGGCCTAAAAAGTTGATATTTGGATCTAGTTGTTCTACCACGACATTTTTTCAATTGAGAGTTATTTATCATATAAGTTTATAGTTTCAATGTTTATTAAGGGCACTCTTTTTCAAATTTAGCACTTACTTCACATGAAGGCAAGTGCACCCCATAACACTTTTTAAAAAGTTATATTGGTAGCATGGTTCGACATTACTCTTAGGTGTAGTCATTCTTATGCAGATTTCCTTTTATTACAAATTTTGAGCATTTTTCAATTGTTGACAAATTCAAATTACAAATGTGTACACATTATTATCAAGCATCAATCTATATAGCCTTTCCATGCTTTTGCATGTTTCTTATATAATTTAAAAATAAATTTAAGAATACAAATCACAATCCTATGATTGGAGCGAGGAGGAAGATTGGAATGTTAATGAGGAAGAGGAATTGGAGACCCATTCTCATGAAGCCGAGGAGGAGGCCTTTTATTTTAGGTCTCTATCTTATGAGGAGGATATTTATAACAAGTACAAAAAGAAAGTATCCCGTGGTAAATAGGAAAATATTAAAATAAAGGAGCTTACGATAAGGAAAAACTTGAGTTTACCTCGATTGATAAAAGGAAAGGTAAGAAGGAAAAGAATGATGAAAGACTTAAACCTACATCGATAGGAGTATCAAGTTTTAGAATTGGAATTAAAAATGGGAAGTTTTCAACATCTAAACTTTCCAATATTGAATGCATAATTTGCTTGAGAAGGAATGTAATGATATGAGAATCCAAAAGGATTCTCATCCAATATGAAGGGGATAATAAGAGAGGGGGTAGAGTGGATAAAATAGGTTGGTTGAAAAATAAACAAATAAGGGAAAAACAAAAGTTAGGGGGCTGTAATAGCCACCTCCATTGATAAAAAGGCTACCACTTTGTCAAAAAAGGAGAAAACAAAGTTTGATGTCATCATGAGCATCCACTTAAGCAAGATTGAGTTGGCAATTTTAACTAAAGATCAACAAAAAGGCACCCATGTTCAAAAAAGAGAACAAAAAGTTTCAACTTAGTGGCGATTAAGAGAATTAGGGGATTTCTCAAAAAGAAGAAAGGAAGGAGGCCAAATCTATCGTTACCACATTGGTGGACTATACTGGCTCTGAGGAGGATTAATTTCCCGGTATTTGGATACTAGGCCTCTTTGCATGGTTTAAGTTACTTTTTTGTATTTTTCGGAAAATGTTTAGATGATGTTTGTCTAGACTATGTTGTTTCCCATTCACTAACTATTTCTGTTAGTTTTGCTTAAGATTTATTGTATATATTTTACCACTATATTGGTTATGATCCTTTAAAACCCATTTATTAACCATATCAAATAAAACCAATCCTATGATTGAGATTCACAAGGTTTGCATTTCCTATTTTCAAAATAAAGTATTTGTCTATAATGGATTAAAATGATGACAATTTGTAGTACCCTAATTTTTTCCGAGAACTTAACAATGAGACTTTTTGTACTTATATTAATATATATTATATTGACACTTATATGACCCATTCTAATAATCTTCCCCTATCTCGAAACCACTAAAACACTAGTCGATGAGTCTCAATTCAACTTACCATAAATAATTTGATAGACAATTGAATGTTTGTACAAGATATTCCATGACATAGTCTATATTTTCATCACTCTTAAGATACGTGCACAAGTATTAGACAATACAATTTCTAGTATTGTTAGACATCATGAACTCATCCTCATGTTCTTTAGTGGTCATGATTACAAATGGGTAGTTTGGCTTGGATGACCTAGGAAAGATTTAGGGTTGGTTTGAGTGGGAAAACTAGTGAAGGTCATATATAAATATAAACACACCCTAACCTTTTGGTTCCATTAGGGGAGCTAACACTCACCTTGGGGTCATCTTACACAATTGAGGGAACTCTTGTACTTGTTGGAACACATCATACATACACTTGAATACATCCAAGTGTAACTTAGATCACAAACACTAAGCTTAGCTACGAAGTACAAGGTCCAAAGTGCTTGTTGCCAAGTGTTAGGGATAAATCAAGGTCCAATTATCCATTATATATTATCTTGCATCTCAACATAAGTTTGAGATAACTATATGTGGCTTGATTCTTTTTCAAATTAGTGGTATGTAAGTGATTCCCATCACATGAGTAGGGTTGGAGTTAGGTTGACAATAAAAAACATATTGATAGTTTTTTGAGGTCAAGGGAAAAAAATTTAGGGTTTGATAAAAGAAAAGATAATATTTGATTTTTTTGTAGTCATCATAAGGTTCTTTAATTATAAATAATGCGTATATATAGGAAAACTTTATAGTAAGAGAGAGAAACAAAAATTCATAGAGGACAACGTTCTTTCCCTTTAGGATGATTTTGGCCATGGTACTATTCAAGCATTTATGAACCCATCTAGAACACACTTCCATGTCCCAATTTTTTTATCATCTTTACGACAACATTTCCTATTTCCATACGGTATTTTATCACATTATCTTATCTTATATATGTGTATTTTGGTGAGGTATTTCCATACCATAACCCTAATTGCACATTATCAAATTGTGATTAGTGTAGTATATCAAAAATTCAAGCTACACATAATTTTGGGCTATTTCAAGGGTACATATATTAGTCTTGAATTATTCATACTTTTTTTGGTAGATTATAAATAAAACCTATTTTACTTATCACACCTCTTTCAATAGTTTTTATGGGTGTAAAATCCTAATTTTTATATTGGACTAGGCGGCTGATTTGGTGCTAGTGTATTTATGTGTTTATTGGTTAATGTTATACTCTTATCGGCACATGTTCCCTTGTGTTTTTGTTCGTTAACTTTTATTTCTCATATTGATGACCCTTTGTTGACTCTCCATGTCTTTTGCCACTTTCTTCTCATAGAGGTCATGTTTTTCCATGTATTTTTCATTTTTGTCCCTCGTGACCTTGGTTTCTCCCTATTCTCCCATTTTATCTCCCATTTTATCTCCCGCATGCTTCTTACCTTTTTGGGGCCTTGAACACTATTATGGGATTTTGACCATTTTTGTACTTCATTAAACTAAAATGTGAAATAATAACCTAATCTAATGCAAGTTTTCCGTAAATAAATCAATAATGAAATAATAACCAAGCAACTAAGAAATGAAAATATGAAACCCTAATGTGCAAAGAGGTTAGAAGAGCCTTAGCTGATTCACAAAGGTTGGTGGATTGTGTTGCAAAGTGGAGACCGGCTGAACAAAGATGAAATATTGTCACACGAAGCCCAAAAAGTTACATATCTGAGTGTTTTGATTGGATTAGGGCTCTTGGAGAGGGATAGGGCTCCCATAGGTGCCTTGGTATGAGTTTCTGGCACCCTAGTATGTAGAAATGGTTGGAACCTAGTACTAATATGGTCATTAGGTGTCTACACTTCTTTCTTCTTGTCGCGTGTATGTCACTAAACTTTGTTGGATGTTGTTGTAAACTTGCAATGGATAAATCACATGTAAAACCCAAAACAAAGCATTAAAACCCTAAAAAATTAAAATGCATTTGAAGGGTCCGACTTTCCTAGCTTCCAAATTAATGGAATTATCACTGAGTGTTGCACTATGTCTCAGACCCAATGTAGTTCTAGGTGTGTGTGTGTGTGTGTGTGTGTGTGTGTGTGTGTGTGTGTGTGTGTGTGTGTGTGTGTGTGTGTGTGTGTGTGTGTGTGTGTGTGTGTGTGTGTGTGTGTGTGTGTGTGTGTGTGTGTGTGTGTGTGTGTGCCCTAGGTTACTCTTTTGCCAGTCACATTTTGTGAGTAGTGAGTAAGTAACTAGATGTAGAATGTAAATAATGTGTGCATGGAAAAAATAGACTCCCCTCCTATGAAGTGTGATGCAGATGAACCAACCTTGTGATGGAGCTAGATGGATGCAAATGAAGCTATAGATGCCTTTGATGGATGCAAACTTAGGTGGAGATAGTAGATGCTTAGTGGTTGGTTCCTTATTATGATCACATAAATTTATATTTATATGAATCCTTCACTTTAATTTCATAATTAACCCTGAAAAACATGGCTACCAAAAAGATAAGATGCTCAAATGGCTAGAAAGGACCCAATAAGTGTGACCAAAGTACAAAGAGGACAAGGGCGCTGCCGTTGACATCTAGGATGAAAATGTTGAAGACGAAAGCAAAGGTGTAAGACCAAGAAAAGTGACATAAAGGAAAGAAAGGTGGCCAAATACATGGGTTAATTAGTACTTCTCTTACTTAGGAATCACAAATAGTATTATGTGATCGAGACTAGATAATGACTCAAAGTGCATGATTTTGTGTCTACATTTGCCCCCACTTTATGTTGGTGAGAAGAATTCTTGGTAACATAAAGTAGATAGAGATGCGTACCTGATATCCATGTAGATTGATGTAGAAAGCGTGTCGAGGGACTAGACAAAGCATGGAGTGATAAAAAATATGGAGCGTGGAGACTAAAGATGCAAAAGTGTAAAAGGTGATGAAAATGAACCTAGGGTGGAAGCACGTGTGTATATGTCGATATGTGTGATGTACTTGTTGTTAGTATCATGTTGATGTTGTTATTGATGTTGATTGCTTTCTTCCCATACATGGATGGACCTATAAAAGAGAAGACGATCAAGTAGTCAAATATGCATGTATATGTAAAAGTGTGTAAGTAAAGTATGTAAAAATGCTGAAAATGTGAAAAAGGAACATGTGCACTGATCCATGATGATGAAAAAAAGGGTGTAGAAAGGATCCTATAAATGTCGATGAAGTGCAAGTTTTTTGGGTGATCTCATGCCACTAGCCGAAGAAGTATAAGGAGGAAAGTTTGATTTATCCTCCAACCTTTAACCACTTCCCGAAACTGTAGAGATCTTTATACTGTTTGTTTTTTTGGGTGATCCGATGCCATGATAGAAGTAGTGTAGAGAGGAAGGTCTGGTGTTATCCTCTATCCTTTAATTTCTCCCTGGAATAAAACACCACTGTAGATGATGTGTACTAACACATGTGTAACCTACATTGTAAAATCCATTTTGTATGAGTTATGTAGAGTGTCTTTGAACCCAATCATTGTGTAACTGCCCCTGGTTATAGGCACTCCAAGAAAGGCATCATTGTACTAAGGACCCAAGTTGATTTCGATCCTACGAACTATGTTGTATTGGTAGTGTGTTGTGTTGTATATACTATGTGTAAACCGTTGTATGGGGTGATGATTCACCCAAATGATGCCCCCCTATTTGGGGGTGCATGCGACATTGTTGAAGGAGAATACACCCAAAAGAGGACCAACCTGCTAAAACTATGCCCTTACAGGGGAAGGGAGATGTGATTTAGTAAAAACCAAGGCACATGCAAACAAGTGGATAGGAAACAAATGTTATTATGAAAAACATGCATGTAGAAGAAAAGTGTAAGCTAAACCGATAAATATATATGCTAAGATGCAAGTAAACACACAAGAAGACAATAGAGACCATAAAAAGTGGGTTGTAAACATGGGACATCACTCATGATGTCATAAGACAATCAAGGCCGATGAAATCCAAAATATAAAAGTGTGCACACAAGACAAAGGGAAAAGCCCACACAGAATAGTTAACAATCACAAAAAAAGTACAAACAATGTGAGATAACCATGGTGACAACTAGTCCTGCAAACAAATGTTGCACATGAAGCACCCATTAACATGTTAGAAAGATAAAAAGTATGTCAAAGTGTGTATAATCTAATGATAAAGTAGTGTGTTAAGTACAAAATGAAACAATAACACCTGTAGTGTATGAAAGTGGATGCCCCCAAGATCCATTGTGGGATTGGTACTAGGTATGTATGCCAAACATCCATGCTGCATGTAATGGCCCTGTATAATCTATGATCACAACTAGAAAGCAAGTGAACGTGCATGTGTGTATGATAAAGATAATGACATACAAGATATCTATCTAACATGTGTAATAAAGTGAACATGTACAAGTAAATGCAAGCAAGAGTAAATGCAACCAAGATATGCAGTATGTTGTGGATGGATGGAATGGAATGTAGAGTGAATGATAGGATACATGTTCCCCCGAGTGAATGGAATTTTATGCAATGAGGTTTATTTATTTATGCCCCCTCAGTTAGTCAAGAATGAACCGTAAATGAGAGTGCATCATCGGGAAATGGTCTGAACTATGTGTTGTGTGTGATGTGATGGATGTATAGTGATGATATGTGACCTAGAGATGAGGTGTGAGAATGTGTGATGATTTATCCTAAAGCGTATATCACAACAAGATAATGGAAGAAGTGATGATTTATCCTAAAGCGTATATCACTAAAGGATGCTAGAAGAAGTGATGATGTATCTTATGTATATCACTAAATGATGCTAATGAAGTGATGTAATGAAAGTGATGATATAGCCTATAATATATATCACTAATCTAGGAATGTCACATGAGAAAATATTGAATGGTTGAATGTGTGAGTGTGATGAGGTCCATTTGATTTGTATACCCTCAACAATCCAGTATGGACCATGAGACTAGAGTGCGTCATTAGGGTAGTGAGTGCAACACGTATAAGTAGATGTGTGAAATACATAATGTGTGTAATAGATGTGGGGATGAGAAACCATTCATGTGATGTGTAATGTGTAGTGTGTAATGTAGGATGTATAATATGTAATTCAAGATGTGTAGATGAAATCAAATATGTAGGTTTATAATAAATTTAAGTCGTGAGATGCATGATGTAAGATCTAGGATCTAGGATGTATGTATGTAAGATGTGTGAAGATGCATGTGTGGAGTGCCCTCAATATTCATAAAGTGTGTGAGGTTCATGTGTATAGGATCCCTCAATAGTAGGGTAATGTGAATGCTATCTTGTGTCGATAGTGTGTGTGATTAGGGGAATAAGTGGATACCCTTTGTGTGTTTATGATGAAGAAGACAATCATGTAATGTCATCTAGAAGGTCATTGGTATCATGGTCAAAGCCAAATGGATAAGCATCAGAGACTTGGTAAGCAATAGTGTTGGGTTGATCACATAATGATCCATTGAGGTGTAAGTTGTACATACCCATGACATACTCCTCATTAGTGAAGGGTGGTAATGGACACCCATGTGCATACCAATGAGTGAGATTTTATGTATAGCCAAGAAAGGAACTATTGCAAATGAATACATGACCAAAGGGCATGGAAATGATATATCAGTGTGATCAAGATCTAATGTGCCCCCAATGTAATCAATCCAAGATTGCCCTAATGTAAGTGGTGAAGAGCGAGGACTTTGCGCAAGAAAAAATGTGAGATGAAAGACACGTAGACCATAAGTGGAAGTAATGTGAATGAATCCATGATAAAGGTGAGAAGAATGACGGAGGATAGAGATCCTCAAAAAAGTGAAGCCTAGCTGAGTCAAGCCATCATGTGTACATATTGTGTCATCACAAGTAGGATCAAATGGAATATGCTCCCAATAAGAATCATTCATGAAAAGTGTACATGTGAAAGGAGGTCATACTGATGAAGGTGGTACATGAGAAGGTGGAATAATGAGTGCAAAATCCATTTATACGGAAAGGCCCCCACGATAAAAACAATCATAGTAGTAGTAGAAGAAAGGGGAGGCGTAAATGTAGTTGGTACGGAATCTATCATGCAAATAACACCTTCAAGTGGTGGTAAATGTGGTATCTCATCTATAGGTTGTGGGTCATCAATAGTGTCAACTCATGGAATAGGAAGTGTAGTATTTGGATCATGGTTGTAATATTTTATGGATGATGGTCACGAAGAATAGTATACTCGACACCCTCATGTAGAAATTTGACACAATGATGCACTATAGAGGCAAAAAATTGCATGGCATGGAGCCATGACCTACCAAGTAAACAAATTATATGAAACCAAAAGTCAATGAAAAAGAAGATTGTGTTGAGAGTTTTTGGCCCCACAGTGATAGGTAAAACAATGTGACCTACACATGGAAATAGAGCCGTCAGAAGTCCAAGAGAGAGACATGATGGACAAAGAGAGAGACATGATGGACTAACATTAGTAGCAGAAAGACCAAGCTTTTTAAGGAAGGACATAGGAAAAATATTAAGTTCAGATCCATTGTTAATTAGAGTACACTTGATGCCCACATTATAGATGTGAATCATGATATGCAAGGGTGGATCATTGTCAAAAATAGAAAGATCAACATGAGGATTAGATGGGAAAGAAATATGTTGTAAAAATGCATCAACAAATGATTGATAGACTGAGTCTGGATGCATATCAACTAGAATTTGAGTAGTAGTGAGGAGATGTTGGACTCTATGCCTTAAATTAGGATTGACAAGCAAGAAATCATTAATTGAGATACTCATGATGAAAAGATTGTAGAATGAAAAAAAAAGCAAAAAAAAGAAAATAATGGGGATCCTAAGAGCATGAAGATCGAGTTCGGTTCACCAAAATGATTAATCTAAAATGTGAAATAATAGCCTAATCTAATGCAAGTTTGCAATAAATAAATGAATAATGAAATATTGAAATATACCCAAGAAACTAAGCAATGAAAATATGAAACCATAATGTGAAAAGAGGGTTATAAGAGCCTTAGCTGATTCATAGAGGTTGTTGGACTGTGTCGTAGTGGAGACCGATTGACAGAGATGAAAACTTGTCACACATAAGTCCAAAAAGTTATAGATCTGAGTGTTTTGAATGACTGGGGCACCTAGAGAGGGATAGGGGTACCCATGGGTGCATGGTTATGGTTCTGGGTGTAAATGGTTGGAAATTGGTTTCGATATGATGTGTCTGCAAGAGTGTCACTTGCACTTCTTCGCTTCTTATCGTGTGTATGTCACTAAACTTTGTTGGATGTCGATATAAACCTACAATGGATAAATCACCTACAAAACCCCAAGCAAAGCATCAAAACCCTAAAAAATAAAGATGCATATGAAGGGTTAAAATGTCCTCAACTACCAAATTGATGGACTTATCATTGAGTGTTACACTACATCTCAAACCCAATGTAGTTGTGTGTGTGTGGAATTGTGCCCTAGGTTGCTCTTGTGTCAGTCACACTTTGTGAGTAGTGAGCAAGTAACTAGATGTAGAATGTAAATAATGTGTGTATGGAAACAATAAACTCCCTCCTATGAAGTGTGATGTAGATGAACCAAATTTTGTCCCTTGTGATGGAGCTAGATGGATGCAAATGGAGCTATAGATGCCTTTGATGGATGTAACCTTAGGTGGAGATAGTAGATTCTTAGTGCTTGGTCCCTTATTATGATCACATAACTTTATATTTATATGATTCCTTTTCTTTAATTTCGTAATTAACCCCGAAAATGTTGACTATGAAAAATATAAGATGCTCAAATGGATAGAAAGGACCAAAAAGTGTGACCAAAGTACAAAGAGGAAAAGGGCGCCCAAACTAGACAAGGGTGCCTACGTGACATCCTAGTATTGGAACTAGTGTCCAAGATGACAAATTCGATGATTGAAAAGGAAGACTAAGCAAGTAGAGGTGTAAGACCAAGAAAAGTGACAGAAAGGAAAGAAAGGTGGCCAAAGACATGGGTTAATTAGTTCTTCTATTACTTAGAAATCATGCAAATAGTAGTATGTGATCGAGACTAGATAATGTTTTTGTCTACAATACTCCATTAAAATGGTCACATATTCAAAAAAATGTGCTTTTACATGTTGTGGTATGCTTTGAGTCTTGACATAGTTTTATTGAGTTTTGTGACCATTATTTTGGATTTCCCAATCATTCTATGCGATCTTATGTGTCAATTATGTCCTAATTTGAATCAAATAAGTCTATAAATATATAAGTGCATATAGGGACACGAATGATCACATCTCGAGTTATTTCTTTTTGTAGTAAAAAAATCACACACTTTCTATTTACATTAGGCCTCTAAGTATGTTGTTATATGCATGATTCCTAAGTGAGAAAACTAGACATTAACAACACATGTTTTGATTTTACATTGCTTTATCCTCTTACACACTCTTCTTATTTACTTTTCTAGAATGAACACTTTACTCTTAGACATTAGAAAACATATGTCCCAAGTCTATATTTACTGTTATATCCTCCGAGAATCCCGAAAAGTCTACCCATTAGGACAAGAGTGCCCAGCGCCATTCTTGTCCCCTTTAGGCACTTCTGTCCTTTTCTTGATTTTCAAATGCCACATCATTTGGTACATTTTTAAAAATCTTTCTTATTACTTTGGGCAATATTTTCTTGTTTTTAATGAAAAAATTCAAACAAAGAAATCATATATATACATGACTTACTTACTATCATTAGGGGATGGAAAATTGGGGCTAATAATTATTATCTACTACTTGGGAAAGAAGAAACATTCAAGGACTACATTTGGGATGCATCATTCACTGCATATGAGGGGCTATTTTTGAATTCCATCTCACACATTCATCTTTGGGGAAAAATAGTTATAGCCCACTATCTTGGTGCAATTGACATACGTGGGAAACCTAGTCTCATGGGACTAAATTCAAATCACACACACACACACACAAGAACTACATAGAGTTTGAAATGTAGTACAATGCTCAGTGACAATCACATTGGGGTGACCATTGAGGTTAGTCCGATTCAAGAATATGCATTATGTATTTCATCTAATATTTCTTGATATTTTTTGCAAGTAGACAGGGTTTGTTTTGCAAGTACAAGTGTAACACACAAACCCTATAGAGAAGTGGATGTGATAAACAATGAAAGGAAGAAGCTTAGTTCAAAACCTAAAAAGATCAGAAGCATAATACTTGTTATGAACCTAGTGCATAGTTCAAACACCAACACTTGGTAGGTCTTGTCCACATCTAGGCACTCCGTATGAAGAGGTTCTAGATCCTAGTTTATCATACAAAACTTTTACATATCAAGATCTAATATTTCCATCCTGCTTTCTAGCTAAGGATAATTATAGATCTCCTGATACAAGCTATGTCACTCTCATCTCCTTGTGGAATAGGATAAAAATAAAATTAAGAAAGAGATAAAGATAATGCCAAGGATGAAAGTAAACCTTTTTGTAGGTGAGATAAGATAGATGAGTATCTTGCATACATTCTTGTAATTTATATAATAGATGTTTATTCTCACTATATTTATTTGATCTCAATCCTCTTATAAAGATTTAAATTTCTGTAAATATTTTGGTGAATGAGTTCTATTGCATGCTCTTAATGGACCCATTCTTCTCCAACCACCAAAACCTAGTTGCATTAGGATTCATATCTACATCTTTTCTTTGGATTCAAACCTAATTTTCATTTATCACCTATCATAAATAAAATCTGCAAAATAATTCCTAGGGTTTCATGATTCATCCTACCCTTTGAGTCACTTTCTAGGGCTCCCAATTTTTGGAATGCCTTTTGTGTCATATATCGAGCAAAAAATTTTTAAAAAAATTCCTTTGAGGTTATTTTTCATTTTTACATATTTAATGAAAACCTCTTTTTGTTTGCCCTATTTTTTGCACAATTTTCTTTAGAAATTCAAAATTACACTTTTTGGTAACTAAGGCATAGTTAGAAAAATATACACTTTTGAGAAACACCCTCGAGAGGTTTTATTTTACATCATTAGATTAAAAATGCCTCTTTTTGTTTTATAAAATTAAAATTCTATTTTGAGATATGGTTGTTTTATTCATTTGACAACAATCACTTTTTGATCAACATCACTTTCAATACAAATCTATTTGTCTATTTGGCTTGTTTGTGTCAAATTATTTTATGGATTACCATACAATTGATGAATGTAAGCACGAAAAACTTAGCAAAAGTGAAAGATAAGTAAATAAAAAAACTTTTCCTCCAAGTTTCTCTTGCAAACCTCGATGATAGGATTGTGGAAGTATTTAAACTTGTAGAATCCTTAAACAATTGGATTGTGGATGCTCTTGAATTGATCTCCAAATGAAGAAATGGAAAATTCTACGAGAACAAAGTGGACACCGAGAAAACTTAAAATATGTAGATATTAGATTACAAATTGGCGAGTTTTGCTACACATGGCTTCCAGGATTTCAAGAGATTGTTTACAAAGGATAAGGCTTGCTTTTATAGTTAAGGGAGAGGCCATGAAAAGTGGATCAAAGTTTGAATGAGTTTAGGATCATGGATGCATTTTCTTGAAATAGCAAGTGGATTTGGTTTGTGCAGTTGTAACTTTGAAGGGGCAATGATTATTTGGTTGGTAGTAAGATTTCATCCGAGAAAGTGGTTGTACGTGTAATTTTATTGCCCCCACCTTTGTAGGATTCTAGAAGTGGAGTGGGAGTGGAGTGACTAGGATAGTGAAGTGAAGTACAAGTGGAGTCCACATAGGAAAATAGATTTATTTAAGTGTGAGAGATAAATTAACCATTTAATTAAACAATGATAAATAAATTAGCTAAAGGGTGTAGGAATTGATTTAATTAATTAAAGAAGTATAATAGAATTAATTTAATTAATTCTAATGAGATGGACTTAACTTAGTTAACTCGAAGATATGTAAATATGATATGAATAATCGAAGAATAGGCTAGAAAAAGTATGGATTTTTAGGGTGTCTACATTTGACCCTCTTCAAAGTGTTATTACGAAGTAATAGCATTTTAAAGATAATAGACACATTTAGATCAATGAGCGGAAAAGATGAAAGAAAATTAAGCAATTAGATACCTCAACGAGTGTGGATGTTGATGAACCCCATTTTTGTGATAATTAAGCCATGTTAAGTTGTATATCATTTTGATGTCATGTTGCATGATGCAAAATATTAATTTCCTATATTTAAAACTTTATTATGATTATGAAGGAATTATTGTGCATATGCTTAGTACTTTTATCTTTTTAATTCTTCTTGAAATGGCATAATTAGTTTTATTTTGAAACATTAACTACACTTTTGAAGGAGTATGTGTTGAGTTACAACAAGAAACACATGAATTAATTTATGCACCGATATAGGACTCAAATTAACATGTTGGCGTAGGACTCTCGCTTGGCATATGACTCACCTATGTGTTAATAGGGAACTCGGGGTACCACATCCAAACCATCAGGTCATTGACCTTGATTCTACAAAGCAGGAAAATTTGCACATACATGCAAATCATTCAAATGATTGGAATCACAACTGACAACACAATATCTTGTACATAAGTGGCGCCATTAACTTAAAAACATTCCGCCCAAATTTTGAGGATGATGTATCCCAACCGAGCCTTTTATCACGAAATTCTCCCAATCAGTTATGAGATGAAAAATATTTCAAGCAATGATTAAATCCTTCAAAGGAGATAATCACATATTTCCTCTTCATTTGTCACGAATGATTCCAATTTGAACACTTTTAGGACTTCCCCTTTTATTGATGTATCTCCCGAATAGGAAGTTGTCACTTCAGTTAGCATTTAGTTAAATAGACTTAGTCATTAGAATAACTAGTTCTCTCCTAACAGAACTAGAACATCTCTTGTATAAAAGAGATCATGTACTTAGATTTAATGTTTGATTTTTAGTTGTTTTAATTCACTATAACAAAGAATTTTTGATTGAATAAAGATAGTAGATTCAAGGGAAATTTTGTTGCTTAAATTCAAGTGTTAAACCTGATCGAAGGGAAGGAGCAAGGGCCACTCCTAACCAACGAAAATGGAGTTTTACATTTATTTATTTTTAGTATTTGTGAATGCATTTACTATTCCAACATTTATGCCATTACTTTGATGCACTTATGTTTTCATGATCAGTAATATTCCCATTCTGCATTTCATTTTAATGTTAATTTTAAGCATTTTATTTGTAATCACGATCATTTAGTAATTTCTTAGTTTATGTTACTAAATTACATATTGTAAATTCATTCCTATTGTTCCCTTTGTTGCAAATAGCCATGGACACCACCCTGGATTGAAAAAATACCATGATTAAAGTATGATCTTCAACGAAACTCGTCATGTTTTAGCATCGTTTCTAGGGATCTTAGGGTGTTATCAAAGGTTAAGGTGCTAGCTAGAGGTACTGCTTATTTTTCTGGTAAGTTTCCATTCAGAAATTTCATTTCCATAACTCTTTCTTTAAAAAAGATCAGAAGACCTTGTAGTGACAACAAGAATCCTCTGAGTTGGAGTATGTGGAACACACACAATTGAGTTCAGTACTAATAGTTAGGGAACCATTTTAGTATGATAGGATTGTATGTTTAGACCTAGAGACCATAGAGGTAGATTCATTAGACTAAATCCTCAAAACCCCTCAAGAGCATCTCTGTGGAACAACTTGCTGACCAAGGAAGAATGGATGATGAAGTACATAACCCCAATGGTGCAAATAATGGGAATCCTCCAATTGAAAGAACATTTACCTACCCTATTGAATTGGATCCTAATGAGGATGCTCCTATGAAAAATATATCCCCATCAATTCTTCCAACTTTCAGGGGATTAGTTTTAGAAGACCCTGACCAATTCCTTTTTGAGTTCAAGGTTTTATGCCAAACATATGACTACACTTCTAATAACCAAAAGCTTAAAATATTTCCCTCTACTCTAAAAGAGGCAACTATGAGGTGGTTTATGGGTTTGAGCCCAAATTCCATTCATAACTGGGAGGAGATGGAACATGCCTTCCTGGACAAGTATCAGGATTACTGTAGGGTCAGAGATAGAAAAGAAGAACTTTTTAGGATTCAATAGAAGGAAGATGAAAGTGTAGAGGATTATTTGGATCGGTTCCTCTTCCTTCATAGAAGATGTGGAACTGGCCTAGATATTAACCTACTCAAAAATTTATTTTGAAAGGGTTGGATGAAGACACACAAGAGGCATTCAACTTAATGGGAAAGGGAGATATGAAAAAGTTAGAGTTCACAGACATAATCGACCTGTCAAAATTACTCACGAACTCACCCCAATTTGAGGAAGCAAAAAGGAAAAATGGCTAATGGGGACCTATCCAAGTTAAGGGAAGAAATTGTAAATTTGAAAATAAACCTCCTGATTCAACTCAATACAACTATGGATAGAGAGAAGGCTAGGAACATAGAGCCTTTGTTCATTTACTACCCAAGATGTAGAGCTAAACATGGACTTAAGGACTGTCCTTTGGATAAGACAAAAATATATCTTCTTTGTGAACTTAAGCATGCCACAGATCAATGTGGACTACTTCCCTTGCTAAAGAATCACCTAAAACAAAGCAACCAAGAGGAATCTGAGTTGAACTATATGGCTCAGAGGCAAGGAGGACAATTTCAAGCCAACCAAAATCAGCCCTACATCCCAAGATCACAATGGAATCCAAATCAATGGAATGCACCATGGCCATACCCACCACCTTGGGTTCAATAAGCCCCATAAGAATGGATCCCACAATGGAATGCCCCACCAACTTATTATCAACAACCTTGGCTCCACCTCGAACATTCCACCATATCAACAATAATACCAACAATAGTGGAATGCACCTCAAGGATATGGGTAATAGTACTATAATCAAAGAAGACCTCAAGGCCAGCAAAACTTGTTGACTAGTCCCACCAATGCTGCCCAATCTAATCAACCTACCCAGCCACAGATCCCTACACAAACAAATGTGGCCAATCCCAAAAATGTAAGGCAGGGAAATCCAACGTATATTGTGGAATCTGATAGGAATCCCACAATCAACTCGCTGGATTGCAAGAATATTTTCTGTATTCAGGGAAGGTTGCATCAAAACCTTCCTCTCCTGTGATAGAAGAAATACCAGAAGAAATAGAAAAACTAGAAGTGCAACCTAATCATGTAGGAGAAACTCCTCCACCAAATACAGACGTTCCTTTTCCATCTAGGATTTCTAAGAAACCAAACATTATAGTTCTTGATAAATCAGAGTCAGAATTAATCCAAGGATTGAGGAAGTTAAGTATCAACATTCCCTGTTGCAAGCTCTTAAGGAAATCCCTGAGTTAAATAAAACAATTAAAGAGCTTTGTTTCAAGGCTCTAGGAAGAAGAAAGAACCAACCTAAAACCATCCATGTTGATGGAAAGCTAGCTAGTATTTTGGAAGGGAACATTCCCCCTCCTAAATATGGAGATCCTAGAAGTCCTCTTGTAACATTCTGCATAGGAGAATTCAAATTCCTAACGTTCGATTGATCTAGGAGCTGCCATCAATGTAATGACAACATATACTTTGTCCACATTATCACTACCTGAACCACAATCTACATCTATAGTCTTGTAGATGGCAGACCAGTCTGTAAACAAACCTAAGGGAATAATAGAAGATGTCACCATTACCATCGAATCCTGGGACTATGCGGTAGATTTCATGATCATAAAAACAAAGAATAGGAAAATTGGATACCCTATCATCCTAGGACGCCCCAGTTAGCTACAAATGTTGCCCTTATTGATTGTAGGATAGTGAACATGGTGATCACTAATGGGCAGGATTCGAAGAAACTGTCATTATACCATGCTGCTAAACCATTTGATATAGGGGTAAGTGCACGAAGTTGGTGGACAATTCCGTGGACATAAAAACCCGAAATAAAGGAAACGCGGTTTTAAAACCGCGATCGCGGTTCTAAAACCGCGATCGCGGTTCCTTTATTCTAGGTTCGGTAATTACCGAACCTAAAACCGCGATCGCGGAACTCTGAGACAAAATTTAACAGTCCCGCGACTCGTTATTTTACTCATTTTTCATTTCGAACCGCGACTTTTCCTAAACGTTTTTCACTCGCACTTTCAATACCATCTCAAAATTGCTCATCGGACTTCTAGATAGCGATATATTCAACCATGCCGCCAAGACGAGGAGGTAAGTCCCCGATTGTAATCATTTTTTTGCATTTTAGGTTTTTTTGCATTTTCATGGGTTTTTTGAAATGTTTGTTTATGTATACAATTTTCTTGTTTTATCAGTTGGTCGGCAAGCTCGAAATCATGCAAACCGTCAAAACATTCCTCAAAACCCTCCAGAACATTCCTCAAAACCCTCCTCCAAACATAGATCCGCCTCCTGTGGCTCCTTCTGTCCCCACTGAGCCAGCAGGAACGCAAGATAATATCATTGGAAGAATCCAAGAAAATAAAATTGCCATTGAGAACCTAATTCAAAATATAAGACAAAATCATGCTACAAATCCATCCCGCATGACTTTAGCCAATACATTGCAAACATTGATTGGCGAAGTCAGTCAAGCAATTAACCAAATACATAGATGGAACACCTTTAGAAGTGATTGTAGGCGGTGGTATGCGGATAAACTATCCATATGCGTCAAAGACAAAAAAATTGGAAAAGACCGAATTTGTGCATTATTACCATCGACCCTAACCAATGCCCTCGCAGCTTTGCAAACGGTTCCCAATCCATTGGTGCCATGATGATAGAATCAAAAACAATTTTTGGGACCGATGGTGGATGGTTTTTGACTATCCACCATGCAACAACAATGAGGTTCCTCTTTATTTTTTGAAGAAATTATATTGTGAGTTCGTGCTCAATGAGGTCCCGAATTATTTTGACTTTTCTGGACTTTTTGGTCGAGGAGGTGGCTCTGCACACAGACTGGTGCACGCGTAGGTCAGCCTAGGATCCCCCATGCCCCAAAACCCCCACTACCTTCAGTTATCCCTCCTATAGTGAAGGAGGTTGTGGAGATTGATACATTGCATGCATTGAGGGAGCTCACTGACACTCTCACCCAAAGATAAGATAGACCCAGTTACATCGATGATGTTGGTGGAGGCGCGATTCTAGTGCAAGACACCACTTTGGATCATGTGGTGCCTGTATGCACTGCAAAAGCGAGACATCATTTTGCTGGTTCACAAGATTTCTTTTCTATAGATGAGATCTTTGGGAGTGTTTTTGGAATCGGAGCCACGATATTGGTCTTTCACGGAGTAAATTTTAAATAAATTTAAATTATATATATATATATATACAATAGTTTAATTCACATGTTTGAGATTATTAATATATATATATATTTGATTGTACGTCATGTACATACATGTAAAAAACTAATTTTTATTTTATTTTAAATAGCAAGAGCCGGTGAAGGAAACATCCGGTGTCGACATGCTAGCTATTGTGGCTAGGCGTGTTTCAAATGTAAGTTTCAAGTTGTACAAACTTACATTTTTAATAAATCATTTAATTGCACTAGATTATTATTATAATTTGTTTCACGTGTATGTTGTACATGTATTAATATTTTTCTCTTTTATATACACAGAGGGCTCATGGTCATCATCTGCTCGGGAGGAATCGAGGCTCATGGCACGCCTCACATGAGTTTTACACAGTTAGTAAATCTCTTTACACTTTGTTTCTAATTACTGGAAGTTCACGCACGGATTGCATGCTTTGGACCTCTGTGTACATGAGTTTCACTTTCTTATACTCAACCTATATATTATTTAGTAGGAAATGCCAATTCATTTGATATAACTAGCCATACAATGTAATCATATATTGGTTTTACATGTCTTGAAAGTACCACCTGGGGTAAGATTGTATAGTAGGGATGGGAATGAATGTATAATTTCCCTCCTTTGTATAGTTTTTTTACCTTCTTAAAATCTCAACATGTGGAATGAGTGCTTGTAAATGTTTCATGTACCTATATATAGATCTGGTGTTTCCTTGATGAACGTGAAAAGATATGTTTAGAGTGTAGGGACCTTTGAGTTCCTTTACTATTATTTTTTTCAATAGGTTTCGATAGGAGTGCTAAGCTCTTAAGTAGATTTAATATTGATTTGTACATGTTTTTGTATAGCTTATGATCAAGTGCAGAGAGACTCCTCCATATGTGCAGATCTGTGGAGGTCTTGTGAGAGATACTACATAGCATCTCGTGCAGATCCACTAACCGAGGTACACAATTTTTAAATTTGTTAAATTTTGGAGACCTTCATTATTTCTTATTAAACTTAAATCTACAATATCAAATTTTGTAGGTATATATATGTGAAATATTTAATTTGAAAATTAATTATTTGTATGTAGCTTACCCTCATGAGACTATTGTTGTCCTGCGCCGACAACAACAAATTGATAGGGATCATGACATTGCGGTAAGATTTCACATGCATTTTAACTAAATTGTACAAGTTTCTAAATTTTGAATGTATTTTAAAATTTTGGGTGTTAAAAACTTGTTGTTTATGAATGTGCAGGTTAGGTTGCAGGCATGCTTAGAGACACCTAGGACCACATGGATGAAATCCGTAGTGGCATCTCCCTCCACTACATCCCCAGGTCGTGGACGTGCTACTTCTAGCAGGGCAAAGAGAGGGAAGATGTTTCATGAGTAGATTTATAGTGGACACCTGGATGTACATATGTGGTCATGAGTAGATTCACAGTCCATTGTACTATATATAGCCTTTTGCGACCGCATGTGGTCCCATATGTACATTATGACACGTGCTTAGTTCGAGATGTATACATACATTATGAACTTATGTACATATATATTTTCAGAGACGTGCGCGCCTGGAGCACACTTTGTTTGATTCTTATATATATATCCATGTGTGTTGGTTAAATCATATTTATTTTGGTTATTTTGGTATTATTGCTAACTCTGAGAAAGTGGGTTTTGATCTCTGTTCATTGGAACTTGTAGATGTCCGAGTATTCTCTATGTGTGAATTTATCTGTACCCAAACTAGGTTAATAATATTTGTATTGTTTATTAAATAAAATTTAGTGTTCAAAAGTATACATAGATCATAGTTTTTGTTTGTTGATAAAAGTGATTCCTCCATATATGGAACTCCTATGGATATCTCTGCTACGGTTTTGTTTAGAGGCTATAAATTTGAACTATTTCAGTCTTTTAAATCTTGAGGTGGATTTAGTGTATTACTTCTAGTTATATATTTTCTAGTATCTTTCGATTATTATTTGTGGTATATTTCACCATGGGCATTTTGAATTTTTATTTTCAAACTAAAACAATATTGTTAGCTCTATGCCAACTTAAGTATTAATAACTAAAGCTTATATATTTAAAGGAATTCATCAATTTATCATCCTGTTGTATTTGAAAAAGTGTGCTTGATATGAGTTAATCCTTGAAGTTAATATGGAATTCATCAATTTATCATCTTGATAATATTGTATGCAGACCTATACCCAAAATTGGTCTCGCATTCTTTGTAACTTTGTGTACATATGAGTTAATCCTTGAAGTAATGTATTGATTTTCCAATCTCGTAGCCATCTTGTTTTTTTGTAACTCATAATAATCCTGAAATATTGTTAAATTTGAATGATATGTGGCTACATATCTTTATATTATTTTATTTGCATCATAAGCTTTTCTTTGTATTTGTATTTGCATCACAACCTTACAAAATGATGGGTGAAGTAAAGAGTGAGGTCATGGTTACAAAATGCCACATTGGATGGAGAAGTTAGTATCAGAGAGATAAGATGCTAAACTAAAGCAATTACATGAAAGGATAAGAGAGTTCAAGAACATATGTGAAAAATAGAAAAGATGAAGAAACGTAGAGAAAGGTAATTCAAGGTTATTAGGCCTCATGAATCAAACTTGATATATGGTGAAGAAGAAGAACTAGCAGGAAATGTGATTCAAAGGTTGATAGAACTAATGAGGTACAAGAAGAGAGAGAGAGAGAGAGAGAGAGAGAGAGAGAGAGAGAGAGAGAGAGAGAAGGAAAGAAGAAAGGATGAAGAGAAGATAATTATGGTTTCACAGGAGGTCAGAGAGTTGAATCCAAGAGGTAGCACAACCGATGGTCTACATAAAGAGAGAAAGAAGAGAAAGGAAAAGAAAACCGTAAAACAATATTACCCATAATATTATAACAAAACCAAGTGTTAAGGATAAGGTAGAAAATAAGATTCATGAGCCCCATATATCATCTTACCAAGGACACTTGATGACAACATAGATAACATAATAACCAAGTCATTGTAATTTAGTTTAAATAAATAAGGAAACACTATATTTTGCAAACGGTGGGTCGTGGCACCGAACGGACTGCGGCGACATGTCAGTGGCCAGGTGAATGCTAGAGGAGGTGGTGTTTGGGCAAGCGCTGAAACGGTCGTTGCTTTCTGGCTACTTCTTTCTAAGCGATCCCTTAAGAGCCCCGAGACCAAAATATCGTTTAACTTCGACGGGTGACTACTCGGACTCATGGGCACCTAGAGAGGCCTTGTCGATCCGACACCTTAGTGTAGGGACCTCTACAATAGCCTCTCTCGGTTTTTTTTCCTTCTCATTTCTGGTGCTCTCGCTGTCCTATTGTTTACAAACGCGCAAAATAGTGCGGTTGGAGCCGGTGTAAGGTTGTCAAACGCTATATTTTACAAATGGTGGGTCGTGGGCACCAGAACGGACTACGCCGACACATCCGGGTGGCGGAGGTAAATGCTAGAGGAGGTGGTGTTTTGGTGTGTGAAACGGTGCTGCTTCTGGCTACTTCATTCTGGGCGCATCCCTTAAGAGCCCTGAGACCAAAATATCGTTTAACTTCGACGGGTGACTACTCAGACTCTGTGGCACCTAGAGAGGCCTCATCTGATCTGAAACCTTGGCGTAGGGACCCTATACAATATCCTCTCTCGGTTTTTTCCTTCTCATTTTGGTGCTCTTGCTGTCCCCCATTGCTTGCAAACGCGCGAAATAGTGCGATTGAGCAGTGTAAGGTAAGGTCAAACGCTATATTTTACAAACGGTGGGTCATGGCACCAAACGGAATGCCGAAACATCCGGGTGGCTAGGTGAATGCTAGAGGAGGCAAGTGTTTTGGTGCGCGAAACGGTCGTTGCTTCCGGCTACTTCGTCAGGGCGCAGCTCCCTTAAGAGCCCTTGAGACCAAAATATTGTTCAACTTCGACGGGTGACTACTCAGACTCAGTGGCACCTAGAGAGGCCTCGTCTGATCCAAAACCTCGGCGTAGGACCCTCTACAATAGCCTCTCTTAGTTTTTTCCTTCTCATTTCAGTGCTCTCGCTGTCCTATTGTTTGCAAACGCGCGAAATAGTGCAGTTGGAGCCAGTGTAAGGTTGTCAAACGCTATATTTTACAA
The DNA here is from genome assembly GCA_018340775.1 of Taxus wallichiana var. yunnanensis. Lineage (NCBI taxonomy): Eukaryota > Viridiplantae > Streptophyta > Pinopsida > Cupressales > Taxaceae > Taxus > Taxus wallichiana. The sequence goes on from CM031241.1 coordinate 45,831,286, forward strand.
ACGGTGGGTCGTGGCACCGAACGAACTACGCCGACACGTCCGGTGGCCAGGTGAATGCTAGAGGAGGTGGTGTTTTTGGTGCGTGAAACGGTCGTTGCTTCCGGCTACTTCGTGGAAGGCGCAAATCCCTTAAGAGCCCCGAGACCAAAATATCGTTCAACTTCGACAGTGACTACTCTGACTCCATGGCACCTAGAGAGAGGCCTCTTCCGATCCGAAACATCGGCGTAGGGACCCTCACAATAGCCTCTCTCAGCTTTTTTCCTTCTCATTTCGGTACGTTCTCTCATTTTGTCCTACTGCTTGTAAACGCGCGAAATAGTGCGATTGGAGCCAGTGTAAGGTCATCAAACGCTATATTTTGCAACGGTGGGTCGTGGCACCAAACGGATCGGGCCCACACATTCGGGTGGCAGGTGAACGCTAGAGGAGGTGGTGTTTCGGTGCGTGAAACGGCTGTTGCTTCGGGCTACTTCTCGTGCGCAATCCCTTAAGAGCCCGAGACTAAAATATCGTTCAACTTCGACGGTGACTACTACTCGGACTCATGGCTCTAGAGAGGCTTTGTATGATCCAACACCCGGCGTAGGGACTCTATAATAGCCTCTCTCGGCTTTTTTCCTTCTAATATCGGGTGCACACACGTAAGTATGGTCTTGTAAACACTTGGGAGGAGTCGTTTTCAAAATTTACAACATTTTCAAAATTTACAACATTTTCAAAATTTACAACATTTTCAAAATTTACTTGACTTTTCAAAATTTACAACTTTTTCAAACAATGAAAGCTTCTCTTAGCTTTGAGAATTTAAAATTCTCTACTTAGCAAGGCAACCACGTGAAGGTGGAAGTTTTATGGCACCACTAACCTAAATAAAAGTGTTAGTCAAAGAAATTTAAGTTTCAAATCAAAACCATATATACTATCTAGATAGATATAATGTACGTGCAAAATACACAAATTTAAAATAAAATATATATTCATTTACTTAAATGAGATCTTTAATTTCTAAAAAATTTATATATATATAAATTGAAAAGAAATTATATATATACAAGACATGCTCGCATCAGAATTCATTCCAATGAACCATCGGGATCGGATCTACTCGAATAGTGCAGACAAGATTGCTTCATGATCGACTCTCGAACCTTCCAAAGAATCTTGTTATTAGGCCTTCCTCGATATCTATACAATTTGAATATTTGTCGCTAGAACTAGATGTGAATATAAGAGTATTTTCCCGTGTGTCTCAAAGTCTTCAAACACCCAAACAAAGGAGTTTTTAATGGATACCGTCAATCAAGTTCCAAGAATTACCACTCGACTCGTAGGATACTCAATATCTTCGCCATCTATAATAGGAGAAGTCAACTTCTTTCTTTCCTCGATGCAACGACATAATAAATAGTCTGTTCCTTCTTCATTGTCTTCTTCGCAACCATCGCAAAACACATGTCCTACAAAAAATAATCAAGGAAAGTTGAACAAATCAAATTTAAATTACATATTAAAATTTCAATGGACATATAACTCAATTTACAAAAATTAAATAAATATAACCATATTCATACCTTGTCGCACCAAAAATTGAAATTTCACAAAGTCCCTGGATGTTGTAAATTCATCTGCAAAACAAGTCGTAATGCTTGTGGAGGTTGATAACAGGAAGCGGAGTTAGAGGCCTACAAATCCATCCTTCCACCCATTCTTATGAATCACACTCAGGAGTGACAAATTCGATACAAGATGCACAAAAGCATGTCAACTTTCTTGTCCATATGGCCCATGAAGTAGCGTCTGAGCTACAAAATGAGTGCATATCACTAGACCAGTGAGTGTCATACAATCCTCGTAGTTAGCAATATGTTTTTCCTCTATTAACCAAAAATATCTGCAAACTGTGGAATTTTCTTGAGAACCTCGGGCCATGTTGTCAATACACCATTCCACTATGCTCTTTGCATCTTTTAATTCAGCACCATCTTTGTACTTTAACTCTTCTCTTGCAAGAGCTCTTTTCACACATGCCCCGCACCGTCATGCTCTCCTTTTCCATGTCCAAGCCTCGGTGAAACTCCAAATATGTTGCACCCCCATCTTGACATGCATTCGCTCATCCAATAAAACATTCGTGCATTCTTAAACCGAGACGTGCAATTATCCGACCATATATAATGTTGTTTGAAGTGGATGTCCTATCAAAAGTTTCCATAAAATATCGGAAACACCCTTGCACAAATTCAGTAGAATGAGTACGATCATCACTGATATAAAAGTGGTACTCTCTTAAAATTTTTCGATCATTCTCTGTACTGTCAGGAGAATGTAGAAATACTATATGCACAAAAATGGCAACTTGTACTGAGTTGTAATATTGCGAACCTCCATTTGTGGTCGCATGTGTAATTCTCTGCAAAATCGACCACTGAAACAATAGTACCAATAGGAAATGTGTCTTTGCATAGCTTGAATTGTTCATCCAACCATCGAGCTCTATGTGTATGCCTCGCATACTCATAAACAATTTCATCCTTAAATTTTCTCATAAATTGAAAATGGGCATTTGTTCAGAACTAGCTCACACCGTTTGGACTCTTTTCCATCTTTCAACCTGGTATGCAACTGATTTATATTTATCAAATTCAACTAAATTATGTCCTATTGTACCTTCAATTTTCTCATGGATGCAACTTTCCAATTTAGGTAATCCGCCGCATGTACTACAACTTCCATCTAAACAATCCTGACTATAAAAAAATTGTCCAACTTCTTTTCACAAAATATAGTAGGAATGAAATCCACGGAAGATATTGGTAGAACTTGAACACCACATTCGGATAACATAGTTTGTAATGAAAATTAGAACGAATACGTAAAATTTAGCATAATGCATCGCAAATTCAACATGTTGCCTACAACAACAAGTGGAAAGCGAGCATGGTTGATTTTCACATAGAATGGTTTCAACATTTCAAAAAAACGTTGACTAATTTTAATTTGGATTCTCTTGTTCAAACTTACGAAAAATTGAGTTTGAGTCATATCTAAGAAATGCTTTGGATGTGGTTCACAATTAGTAGAACCAACTCTCTCGCTTTATAACATCTCTTGTATTAGGTGAAACTCTAGTGTTATCATGCCAAAATTTAATAACAACTTCTCTTAAAGATCCGAATTATTTTTGTCCTTACGGCGCTCTAGCGTAAAAATGCCCAAAAATCGGCATTATTGAGTGATTGAAGGATATTACGTCTTTCAATTGCTTTCATTAGAGTTTTTGATTAACTTGCAACATTCGACTTGTTTGCGTAATCAAACGTTGTTTTTTTATTGATTCACTTACAACACTAGTAAAGCAAGTACACACGACACACAATATTACTATCCCTAGTGCGTCCTCGACACCAATAGTGTGATATGCATCATGAAGGTTTTCAACAATTGTAGAGGTTTGACCACGTATATTAGATGTTGTCAATCCTAAGGTGTTTAATGTAGGTCTCATTTTAATCAATTTCATCAAACTAACCAACAACTGACATCTTTGGGAATCATTTAAAATTTTAAAATGATTATCCCAAATTTTAGTGGCTTTTCTTCTGATTTGTTGTTCAGAAAGTTTGTCAGACATTGGTTTCAAAATGTTTTCATCAATTTCAATAAAAAAATTAGGTTTCTTACGTAAAATCCTAGGAGGTGTTTTGTCAAATTTTGCTTGTCTAATTTCAACATGAATTTCCTTATTTACATTTTCATGCCTCCTTCAATTTCAACATTTGCTACATCATGAGTATTTAATTCTTCTTCAACATTGATAAGAAAAACTTCTTCATCACGAGTATTTAATTCAACTTCAACATTGATGAGAAACATTACCTAGTTCTTCATTGCTTACATAATAGTTGGGATTGAAGATGAACCTCTTCTAGATTCACGAAGTTTCGCATTCGCTCGCCGCTTTGAATTTTGTTGGCCTCTAATTCGTTTGGTGCTTTTTACTTAATGACTTCCTTTTGACTTCGTTTTTGTCTCCCATGATGTTTTGCTTCTGATGATAAGAAAACATGAAAAAAAGATAGAATTTCAGCATAATTCGTGCACGGTAAGGTCAGAGAGTAAAAATCACATGGTAATTCGAGCATTGGGATGTGTGTAAATATGATTTATAAACCGCGATCGCGCTTTATAAACCGCGATCGCGGTTTATAAAGCGCCTCGCGTTTATAAAGCGATCACGATTTATAAAGCGATCGTGCTTTATGTTCAAAAAACCACGATCGCGGATCTAAGGCCAACCTAAGGTTCGGAAAATCTTTGTTTTTCACCAACCAAAGCTATGGAAGGTCATTATGAAGTGTAAAAGGTCAAAAAACCTCAAATCTGCTCTTCCAAAGACTTGAACCGTGCTAAAAAACTGAAAACATTTCACAAAAATGGTGCCATCGCGTAGGGGAGACTCTTAGCTTCGTAGAAATATTGTTTTTAAAGTGAATAGAATAAGATAAATATCATTTTATAATTTTTTACTAACAATAGGTCTTTAAGACATTTTTTCCCGTGAATGTTCATGTCTACATTTAAGACTGTAACTTTTGTTTCGCTTATCAAAATATGATAAAACTTATACCATCCCAAGCGTGGACAAATTCTATACACGTTAAAAAAAAATTGATTTCGATATTTTTTGATATAGTTATGGCGGGCAAATGGAAAGCGCTCCGTTTTCTAAATATTTTCAGACCACTTTCACGGAAAAATCATAAAAAAATATTGCTAAAAAAATACCAAAAAAAATCCATCCCAAGATAGACAACTACATCTAACGTTTCACCAAAGAAAAAAACAATATTTGGTCATCCAAAATGCGGGCAAACGGACTACAATCTTATAAGTTTTAAAAAAAAAAAACTAAGTCATATAATTTTAAGTGTTTAATATAGCTAAACTTGTCCGTTTTTTACAAAAATTAGTATTTTAGAAACTAGATTCGAATGCTATGATTCATATTTATATAATTTTTCTAATTTAGAGTGCGTGTATAGCTAATAATCCCTACAAGTTGAGATTTTGTTTGCAATATGATGTCCACGGATGACCCTATATTTGTCCATCAACTTCCTGCACTTACCCATAGATAACCAACAAGAGTCCCAAGATGATTATGAAAATTTGGACAATATCATCTCCTCTCTTTGTATGGTGGTAATCCAAGAGCACTCAGAACAAATTCAATGCAATTACCATGACCCTCGATACTAACATAATATGAGTCGAACTTGAGTCTGCGCAAAATTTAACTCGAATCCTGTAGTGAATTCCTATGATGATCCTTCTTCTAGTCATGCAATACAACAAACTGAAATAAGAAGTGATTTCTTGGATGAGGATAATAAGCCCATTATCTGTCCGTTTGCAAAAATGTAGATCTTACTCGAAATGGTTTTCAAAACATCATTTATGTTCACAAGTTGTTGCCACACAAGTGTCCATTAAATGCACTCTTAAGAGAATACCATGTAGTGGATTCGATCCACCCACAAACTAAACAATTACTTGTTCTTCCAGGGAAAATGTTGACAATTAATAGTTGGTTGAACAAGCAAGAGGAAAACATTGTATTCAAACTCCTCTACTCTCACCCCCAAGCGTTTTCTTGGGAGTACAATGACATGAAGGGTATTCAACCTAGTATTTGTACACATCACATTTATACCACTGATTCTAGATTGCTCAGACAACTTAAAAGAAGAATAAACCCTTCTCTAAGAGATATTGTGAAAACTAAGATTGAGAAGCTCTTAAATGTAGGATTCATTTATCTAATATCAGATAGTCAGTGGGTCTCTCCTCTAGTTATAGCACCTAAAAAGAATGGGAAATGGAGAGTTTTGTGTAGACTATAGGGAATTGAACAAAGAAAATCATAGGGATTATTTTCCATTACCTTTTATAGACCAGGTTTTAGATAATCTGTCTAGTAAAAGATACTTTTCATTCCTTGATGGGTTTAGTGGATACAATCAGATAACAGTGGCCCCTGAAGATCAAGATAAAACAACATGTTTACTTGTCCTTGGGGGACATTTTCTTACGGGGTTATACCTTTTGTTTTATGTAATGCCCCTACCACTTTTCAAAGAGCAATGCTGGAATTTTTTCTAATCTCACCCATGATTGTGTAGAAATTTACATGGATGATTTCACGGTTTATGGAACAACATTCCAAGAGGTGGTTAACAATTTAGATAAAGTCCTTGCTCGATGTGAAAAGCACTAGTTATCTTTAAATCATGAGAAATTCTTATTCATGATGGAACAAGGTATAGTGTTGGGCCATCATGTCTCAATAAAGGGAATTAAAGTTGACCCAAACAAAGTCAATATCATTGTAAAATTTCCATCACCTACAAACTAGACTGAAGTAAGAATATTTCTTGGTCATGCAGGTTACTATCGAAGGTTCATTTCATATTTTAGTAAAATTGCTTCTCCATTATTTGCTCTTCTAACTAAGGAATCTAAAATTTCAATGGATGAAGCATGTCAACGAGCTTTTGATGCAATAAAAAATAAGTTGTTATAAGCACGCAAGTGTGAGAGGTCCTAATTATAAGTTGACCTTCCATATCCAAACAGATGCATCAAATGAAGCAGTAGGTGTTGTCTTAGGACAACAAGAGGAAGGAGAACCTATGCATGCCATTTATTACATTAGCAAAAATCTTTCCCCTATTGAAATAAATTACACAACAACTGAGAAGGAATTTCTGGCAGTAGTTTATGCAATCAACAAGTTTAGACATTATATTATAGGATATGAAGTGATTTTACATACTAACCACTCTGCCATCAAATATCTAATGAATAAACCTTTAGTGCATGATGGCAGATTGTGAGATGGTTGTTGCTACTACAAGAGTTTAACATTAAAATCATTGACAAACCAAGTAATTCAAATGTGGTAGCTGATTTTCTTTCCAGACTTACCACTTCAAAAGAAGAAGAGCAGATTGATGATGATTTTCTAGATGAGAATTTGTTTTCACTTTCCACTACCTCACCTTGGTATGCAAATATGGCTAACTACTTAGCTACAAGGAAGTTTCCAAAAAATTTCACACTCAAGAAAAGAAAGAAACTAATTAAACAAAGTGTAATGTATACTTGGTTAAATGGAATCCTTTTCAAATGTGGGCTTGATCATGTCTTACACAAGTGTGTTGCTAAAGATGAAGTGTTTGACATACTCAGAGCATGCCATGATGAGCCATCAGGAGGGAATTATTCAGTTCAAAGGACCATTCATAAAGTTCTTGGAGCTGGTTACTTTTGGCCTTCCTTGTTTAAGGATGTCAAAAAGTATGTGTGGAGGTGTGATCAATGCCAAAGGATGGGGAAACCAACATTCACATCAGAGATGCCACTTCAACCACAAGTTGTATTGGAACCATTTGAAAAATGGGGGCTGGATTTCATTGGACCCATGGATCTAACTTCCCAAGGAAAATAATACATCCTAGTTTGTACTTGATTATGTTACTAAGTGGGTTGAAGTTCAAGCACTGCCACATGCAAGGGATGAGAAATTTGTAAAATTTCTTTATGAGCATATCTTTCAAAGGTTTGGAGCACCAAGATCCATTGTGTTAGATCAAGGACCACAATTCATGTCAGGGGTAATCAGTTCTTTTGTAGAAACATACCAGTTGAAGCATAAGAAGTCATCTCCCTATCATCCATAGTCTAATGGCCAAGTGGAAGTGACTAACAGGGAGTTGGAGAACATACTCACTAAAATAGTAGACATCTCAAGGAAGAATTGGGCTAAAAAATTACCAGAAGTAGTATGGGCTTATAACACTACTTGGAAAACAACAACGGGATTCACTCCCTATGAGTTAGTCTATGGTAAGAATCCAATTCTACCTATAGAATTTGAAATTCAAACCTTGAGGACAACAATTGAAGTGGGCATTGACTTGACAAAAGCACAACATGCCATAATTATGCAATTAAATGAACTAGATGAAATTAGACTTCAAGAATTACATCATACTAAGATCATTCAACAACAAAGGTAGCTCTGGCATGATAAACATAAAACAAAGGAAATTTTAGGTAGGGATTGGGCTTTTATTTTGATTCAAAATATAAGGACTTTAAAGGAAAATTACAGATGAGATGGATGGGCCCGTACCAAATTGCAGAAGTATTTGAAAATGGGATTGTCTAGTTGGTTCCAATAGATGGTGAAAGGAAGGTAATGTTGGTTAATGGGAACAGATTGAGGTTGTACCATAAACCAACCTCAAAAGAAGAGTTTTAGAAGGCAATTCAAGAGGATTCAGATCTGAACTGTGTGGGAAAAGTTTCTTTTCCCAACACAACTCAAACTTGAGCATCCAAATTCTAAGTAATAAGAGGGGGTGATTGAAAACTAGTGATGGTGGTCATCCTCCTCAGAGGCATTGGATGAAAACCAAAAATGATGGTCAATGCTTCTAAAAAAAAAAAAAAAAAAATTCAAATAAATGAAGAGGACTAAAAACCAACAATGACCGGCCCTCTACCCTGAATCGATCATCAATAAAGGAGGTACCAAGTACAAAAGGAGCATGACACAAGCACAGAAATGGTGGTGGAGATTTGACAAGTTTTAAATACAAAAGGTATGCACAATCAATTCCTTTCTTAATGTAGGGAAGTTTAAATCATGTGTTGTTAATTATTGAACATCGTGCACCTTGATTACCACTCACTTCACATGCTTACCAAATCCCAAGCTAAAATCCATCATTCATTTCCCATAATGTTCACACACGTCGAAATAACTCCACTACCACCTCGGGATAATAGCATATCTTTCCCAATTCAGTTATATTTCATGCATGCTAAGTTCATCCCATTCCTGCTTGCTAAATTAAGCCCTTCCGTTCCTACGCTGCCACTCTCATGCTACCACTCTGTAAAATTTTCCACTTCCATTCATGTGCCTTCATCCATATTTTCTATCTACTCATAAGTTCAAAGAATGGGTCCTAGGTTGAGACACAAACCAACAAGATATTGAGATTTTGGCTGATACAAGGGAAGTGGAGATTTTTGAAAGTGCGGGATGGCTAGATTTTTGTTGGCATATGAAGAATTCAATGTTTCAATGACCGAGGAATTCACAAGGAATATGGAAGAAGGTCACTCCACTATTAATGGTAAGACAATTCCTTTTTCTCCAACTGTAATTAGTCATCTTTCTGGTTTACCTAATGAGGGTTAGTAGTAAGTGATAGAACCATGTATCATGAAGTGATTAAAATATTTGTAGTTGGGAGAAAAGAGAAACTACAATTGGTAATTGATAACAAGGGAAAATAAAAGGGGTTAAAATAATATCTATACTGAACCTTGGGCTAAAATGGCCAAATGGTTAATTAAATATTTTACATGTGAGGGGCAATATGAAATTTGTATTGGGTCCTATATTGAGAATGCTAATTCATCTTCGACATGGTCAAAACATACCTCAATATAAGATTAATTTTCCACAGTTTCTATATGAATCCATTTGTGTTGCTACTAAGAAATTTTTCTATGGGGCTCCATATTTGAAATACCAGGGTTTAATCCATTTAATATGCAAACATCATTTTGTTAAGAAGAGGCATGGGATGAAGAAATGGTTAAATTTTCAAAAAGAATGTGCCTGAATCCTGTGGTGGTTAGAGAACAGGCCTTGTCTACCTCTGTGAGACCCAAGAAATGTCTCTAAACTTTAAAGCCTACACCTACCCTCCATGAGACACCAATTGATAATCCCATGTCCCATGAGGAGCATGAAGTAGTTGAGATAATGAAAACCTGGTTCAAACCCCACTTGTGTCTCCTAACAACCTAGTTACTTTGTCAGCCCCTGAAATGGAAGTGGATGTTGAACATTATGTTCCTACAACCATAATATCACTAGATAGAGACAAAGGGAAAGAACCTATGGAAGAGGGAGAACCTAGTTCTCCCCCGATTTCGATACTATCATGCCTAAAGTCCTTGCCTTGTCCAAAGTCCAGTTTGAGCTACTAGATAGCCCAAGAGAGAGTCAACCAACTGCAGTCCCTTCTTGAGGCCAAGGAAAATCACTTCTCCCAACAAATAGCTTCCAAAGAGGAGGAAATTCAACAACTTCATGTCACAATAGCTCAACATGAGGAAGCCACACTCTAGTTACAAAATATTGTGGAGGAATGAGAACAAGAGGTAACCTCCCTTCATGCTAAAACTCAAGAACTTGGCACCTCACTCACACAGTTGTAGGAAAGCAAAAAAGAGAAGGAGCAAACCTTTCCTCAGATTATTGTTTTAAAAGGTATGGTTAAATGGATGGAGGAATGCTATAGATTAAGGGAAGTGGAAGAGGAAAATAAAAATTTGAAAGAATAAAATAAATTGTTGAAAGAAAATGTGTTGACAGTAAGTAGACTCTATGATCAAGTACTTTCTTTCCGACCCCCTCAATTTTTATGCATTGTTTTTAAAAGAACAATTCTTCAGATGGAAGATCTCAAGGGCTTGTGTAATGATGGATATAGAGTTTGATGATGATAGACAATTTGTAGCTGCATATACTGCAACAAATGATGTTGAGAAAAATTTGTTATGTGAATTTTATGTTCATAAGTTTCTTCTCCCAAAAAAAATTGAAATTCCAATCAATCTTTATGTGGGAGAAGTACAATTAAGGTCTTTTATTTCTACTCTCAGACATCAAGGGGAATGGAGAGATCAACAAGAAATATTTGTGCAAGCAGAGTCTAACATTGGCCTCTTAATGAGGCATGATTTACCATCTCCCCTTCGGTTTTTCAAAAGATTTCGTTCACAAGTGTATTGTCTACGCATCTGTAGATAGGTACACAAATATTATTCAGAATTGTGTCAAGAATTTTAGAGAACAGTGTACTCCCCACATTCAATGTTAATTTTATTTCCTCCCAGGTATGATATCAGTTGCTTGTAGATCCATACAAAAGGAAAGAGGTCATTTCACCAACAAACCTCCGGTGGTCCTTGAAATGAGAAAAAGATATCTGCAAGATCATTTTGGGCCTCAAAGAACAATGGATTGGAATGAGATACACCCCCTTATGATTCTTGCACAAGTTCCATGATGGAATTCAACAAATGACCAAGTAGAGGACAATTATACGACTTGGAGGAAGAATTTTGTTGATCATTTTGGGTTTTCTGATACATCTTTGGATGAAACTTGGAAAATTTTTTCCAATGAGTATAACTGTTCTAGGATTGTAGAGCAATTAAATGCTAGGTAGTAGGAGGACCTATTAAACCTTAAGTCCGGGGGAGTGATGAACCCCATTTTTGTGATAATTAAGCCATGTTAAGTTGTATATCATTTTGATGTCATGTTGCACGATGAACAATATTAACTTCCTATATTTAATACTTTACTATGATTATGAAGGAATTATTGTGCATATGCTTGGTATTTTTATCTTGTTAATTCTTCTTCAGAAATGAATTAAATAGTTTTGTTTGTGAAACATTAACTGCACTTTTGAAAGAGTATGTGTTGAGTTATAACAGGAAGTGCATGACTTAATTCATGCACCGAAAAAGAATCTAATTAACGTGTTGGTGCAAGACTCACCTTCGTGTTAATAGGGAACTCAGAGTACCACATCCAAGACCATCCAGGTCATCAACCCTGATTCTACAAAGTAGGAAAATTCACACATACATGTAGATCATTCAAATGATTGGAATCACAAGTTGACAACACCATATCTTGTACATAAGTGGCATCATTAACTCAGAAAACATTCACCCAAATTTTGAGGATGAAGTATCTCAAACTGAGCCTTGTTATCACCAAAATTCTCTCAATCAGTTATGAGATGAAAAATCTTCAGTAGTGATTGACTCCTTCAAAGGATCCAATCATGGATTTCCTCTTCAGTTGTCACGAATGATTCCAATTTGAACACTTTTAGGACTGCCCCTTTCATTAATGTATCTCCCGAATAGGAAGTTGTCACTTCAGTTAGCATTTAGTTAAATAGACTTAGTCATTAGAATAACTAGTTCTCTCCTAACAGTAACTAGAACATCTCTTGTATAAAAGAGATCATGTACTCAGATTTAGTGGTTCGATTTTTAGTTGTTTTAATTCACTGTAATAGAGCATTTTCAATTCAATAAAGATAGCAGATTCAAGGGAAATTTTTTTCTTAAATTCAAGTGTTAAACTTGATTGAAGGAAGGAGCAAGGGCCACTCCTAACCAATGAAAAGGGAGTTTTATGTTTATTTCTTTCAGTATCTTCGTGAATGCATTTATTGTTCCAACATTTATTCCATTACTTTGATGCACTTATGTTTTCATGATCAATAATCTTCCCATTCTACATTTCATTTTAATGTTACTTTTAAGCATTTTATTTGTAATCATGATTAGTTCAACAATTTCTTAGTTTATGTTACTAAATTACGTATTGTAAATTCATTCCTACCATTCCATTTGTTGCAAACAACCATGGACACCACCCTGGATTGATAGAATAACATGATTAAAGTATGAACATCAATGAACTCGTTAGATGTGATGGAACATTGAGATGCGCCAATGAGTGTAGATGATAAGGGAACACCCCTCAAACAGATGGGTGATGCCAAAAAGTAGTGAATAGTTGCTTGATAGGAAGAAGGGAAAGGAAAAGGCAAAGGGAGGTAAAGGACAAGGGAAATAAATGTTCTCGCATCATGAGATTTCATTTAGAGAGTGAAAGTTAGAGCAACCTTATTTTGTTGTTGCACAATAGAGTTGTCACCATGATTATGAAAGAATCAATATGTTTAACTTGTTATGTGCGTAAAACAAACACACAAAAAGTGAAAAAGGAAAACAAACCCAATATACATAGTAGGTGTAGGCACCATGGTTATAAATGAACCAATATGTTAACATACTACTTGTAATTGGTCCAAAGAAAAAAGAGAAAAAATCCAATATACATCGTAAAAGTATGCATCATGACTACAAAGAAGCCAATATGATAGTGAAGTACATGTAATTGGTCTAGAAAAATAATAACAATGCAACATAACTTTGAAATAAAGACAATTAACTTTTCCCTAATGTGTTCCACAGTGATAAGTAAGCATAATTGACTTCCCTAAGAAACAATATATGAAGAGGATTGGATTAGATTAAATAGTGGAGTAATATTAGATACTCCTTGTGACACTCTTATTAGATCCCATTGAAGTGTAATATGAGATTGAAAAGGGTCATTGCCCCTAAGCACATACACTGAAAATGCATTGGAGAGAATGAGAGCTAAAATTGCCCCTAAATGAAGTTATATCACGAAGGAAATAAGAAATTAAACTTGCCCCAAGCTATGATTTTGACATACAAGTGAAAAACATAAAATGATTGGAATGAACATGAAAGTAGGAGTGAATTGTTTGATTCACTAATTGTGTTCTCTAGTTGGATTTTTGAAAATTTGTCATTTTTAGGATTTTTGATTATTTCATTTTTGTGATTTTGTAAGTTATAATCTTCACATGCGTGTGTTTGAATTTTTGATATTTTTGAATCAATTTTATTATGGCATATGCTAACTAAAACTATGATACAAAAACTCAAAGCATAAGTGAAAGATAAACAAACATAACAATCCTTTCCTCCAAGTTTCTCTTACAAACCTTGATGATAGGATAATGAAAGTATTTAAACTTGTACAATCCTTGAACAATTGAATTGTGGATCCTCTTGAATTGATATCCAAATGAAGAAATGAAAATGATACGAGTACAAAGTGGACACTGGGAAAGATTCAATATGCGAGATATCATATAACAAATTGGAAGAGTTTTGATGCATGAATTCTAGGATTTCAAGAGATTATTTGCAAAGGATAAGGCCTACTTTTATAGTTGAGGGAGAGGCCATGAAAAGTGGATCAAATTTTGAATGATTTCTAGGACCATGAATGCATTTTATTGAAATAAAAAGTGGATTTGGTTTGTGTTGTTGTAGCTTTGGAGGGGCAATGATTATTTGGTTGGTAGTAATATTTCATCGAGAAATTGGTTGTATATGCAATTTTACTTGCCCCCACCTTTGTAGGATTCTAGAAGTGGAGTGGGAGTGGATTGACTAGGATGAAGTGGAGTCCACATAGGAAAATAAATTTATTTTCAAATTTGATAAATAATTTAATTAGCTATGAAGTGTGAGAGAGAAATTAACCATTTAATTAAATAATTATTAATTAAATTAGCTGAATGGCGTAGGAATTAATTTAATTAATTCCAGAAGTATAATATAATTAATTTAATTAATTATAATAATATGGAATTAACTTAGTTAACTCCGAAGAGATGTAAATATGATATAAATAATCCAAGAATAGACTAGAAATAGGTATGCATTTTTAGGGTGTCTACAATGAAAATGCTTCTCCATCATATATTCAAGTTAAAATCAGTAATTTTTTTCTTAAGTGTACTTTAATTAATCATGGGTCTGGTCTTAATGTATACAACATTTCCTTTCTCCATCAAATATGAATTTTGCTACCGATCTAACTCCATCTACTCTATGTATATGTGGCTTTGATAACACACCTAAGAAAGTGTTAAGAGAAATCAATCTACCCATTATTGTAGGCCCTTACACTCTTAATGTTCTATGTCATGTTATGCCTCATAATCTCAATTATAATATCCTTCTAGGTCATCCTTGGTTACATACTAGATGCACACAAATTTTTATAACCATACCCTTTCCACACCTTCTTCCATGGATAATGCTACAATAGATTCCACACCTCATGTTGTTACTCTTTTTGATATCCCTCTCATACATGATGATGAAGTTAATACTTACATTACACATCATTATTCTCCTATGATGGAATACAATGCTACTAATTTACATGATGAAATTTCTATTGGCACCCATGATACTCCTCCCACTATGTCTCATTCTCATCCACATGATGCTCGATCCCTAATGCATATTGTTGCACACTTACCTATATCTAGAGATTTGTCCCCTATGATGGTTGCTACATCTATGATACCTAAGGTGTTGGGAGACACTCATATCCCCCTTCAAAATGTCACCATGACCATGGCCTTAAAATTTGTTACTTGGCACAAATCTATATGCACTTCTAATGATCATATGCTTATTGATTCCAATGTTACATCACTCTCTACACCTTCCTCATCACAAGTTAGAACACAATGTGTTGATTTGATAATGATTCCTAATGCTCTCACTTTCCAATCTTTTATGCATGATTCATTTACTATGGCTACACCTCATCTTGTTACATCCATGGGGAAATAAATTCCCATCTTACCACATTTATGTCTATGGTCATAAGGGCTAGTTCATATAACTTTAATGCTTCCAATCTTCCCAAATTTCACCTATTGTTTATGATGAGTCTTGTGTCTCTCCCTCCATTATTTGTGGTTGATATTGATGAGCCTCATAACACTATATATGTTACACATCTCTTGACTCGCACATTGATCCTTACGTTTGTACTTACTTTTTGAACTAT
Organism: Taxus wallichiana var. yunnanensis; assembly: GCA_018340775.1. Taxonomy (NCBI): domain Eukaryota; kingdom Viridiplantae; phylum Streptophyta; class Pinopsida; order Cupressales; family Taxaceae; genus Taxus; species Taxus wallichiana. Next base: position 45,846,884 of record CM031241.1, read on the forward strand.
TTCCAACAAGCCCAATGTTCCACTTATTTTAGTTTCTCTTATTGGGAAAATCTTATTGTTTATACACTTTTTGTTGGGTCTCACTCCAATTCCTTGGATTAAACATGTATTTTTCAATAGACTCTTATAAATTAATTGATTATGTGTGCTTCATGGTTCTCCATGTGCTTAAAATATTAGTTTGATTCAAGGAAAAGTGTCCATATGTAATAGATCTTGTGCCTTAGCAAGATAAATGAAAGGATTCAACAAAAATGTTGGGGACTAGTTCATTTTACTGTTGAGTACAAGAACTTAGTGTTCTATGGTTTTTCCTAACCCGTTAAACAAAGCGATAGAGAAACCCACAAAAAAAAGGAGCCAGCATGCCACAAAACAAAGGAAAGAAAGAGGAAACATGGTGAAGATTCAATGGTTAAGAGATAGAAACGTGTCAAAATTTCGACACTCTTTAAGTAGATGGGATTTAGGGGACCTCAAGCCCGCAGAATGAGCCAAATTTCATAAATTTTTTGGGTTTGGGTTTTGGTTGAATGGTTAGCAAAGCAAGTGGATAGGTGGTGCAATCAGAAGGTGACACATGATAGAAAATCAATGGTCCAAGTAGGAAACGTGGTGGAATTCCATCACAACTTTAGGAGATGGGCTCACATGGACATAAATTCTCCTGAGTGGGCTGGATTTAAATGGATTTGGGTCTTCCTAGACCTGCATCTAATGAAAGGTTTCCACATTGCAAGGGTCAAAGGTGAACACGTAGGTAAAGTTTGGGCCGTAGGAATTTTCACTGGTTTAGCTTTATAGATATGTAGGGTGGAAGTCGAGTGTACCAAATACAAAGAAATCCCCCGCACACATCCAATAAGGGATGGACATGTGGTATATCTTCGGTCCTTGAGGAAAACTTTGCGATATTGCATTTTGTAGAAATAAATTATCGACATGTAAACCACAAAGGAATCCCGATCCCCATGACCAATGGAAAACCGACATGTGGCAATCTTGTAAAATTTATATCGTTGGAAAGGTCTCTTCAAGCCCTTCACTTTGACATCATCAGATTTAGAAATTGATGATATTTGGTGGGAGAAAATGTAGAAAAATCTTTTACATTCAAGTTATAGTCCCAGTGTTGGTCAACCAATTAAATTGATGAAGTATGTGTTTGTTTTCTTCGTGAACACACAAAAGTATGAAGGAATGAATGATTTAGTAGGAAATCCATGTTCCTTTGCAAGATTTTAATGCTTCTTATTGGTGGTTGTAGAAGGATATTTGATTTTTTTCTCTCTCTCTCTCTCTCATCTGCTATATATGTAAAAATATTTCATTTTCCCGAGGAGGTGGATTGGGGGTAGTTGTAGAATTTTTGATTAAAGTTAAGTTTATTTTTGTTCAGTTTCTAGTTTCTTGCAAAACATTTGTTTGTATCCAGTATGTAAGGAAGAGCTAAGGTGGTTGTGTTATAACCATTAGTAGGTTTTGAGGGATTTTTTTGTGTCCCCTGCTAAACTTACATGAATAGATCTCTCTGTTTTGATCAAGCTATACTTTCTTGTTTCTCTTGTTTTAAAGGAATGAATGAGGCAATATTGTTTTTATTACTATCTTGCATTGGATTTACTTTGTTAAGTACACAAGGGTATTTCTTAGTTGTTGTATTCTTCTGGTCACTATGAGACTATTGCAGAATAGTGTATATTTTGGTAGTAGTTTGTCTCAGTTGTAAAATCCTAAAGGAAACATCACTTTTGAAGATCTTTTATTATCCCTTAAGGGTCTTTTGGGTGTATAAGACAAATATACAAGTGCTTTATCTCAGCTCTAACTCCATGATTTGTAGTTAGGATTGTGAAGATTGTAGATAACATTTGTGCAAATTGAGTATCAATGAATGTAAATGTTATTTCATAGATCATGTTAAATTGATTGTTCTTTTCAAGCATCACAGTTAAGGATGGATTCATTCCATGGGAACATTAAGGTACCAAGGTCATAAAATACAACTACCCTCCCCCTCCAAATCTCCATTAAAACTAAACAATTAATCCCACCCCATACTTCCATCCATTCCATTGTTTTTTTGCTACCATGTCTCTAACTATCATTGAAAGTTCCCTTTAGCTTTTATCATTTAAAGAGAATGCAAGAGCAAAGAATTCGATATCTATTGTATAGTAACTTTTGAATGTGTCTAGTGAGGTAAGCATATGCAACATTTTGTGTGACAACTTGTGAGTGAAGTGTTGTATTCATGGCCATGTTTATCCCAGATTGATCCATCATTTAAAAGAATTGAGGGAACAAAGATCCCATCTCTCCCTTGCATTCAAGTTACACCGTGGGTCCTCTCACCCTGGTTCAAGGCAAGACCAAAAGTAGTAGGAATAGGCCATCCCCTTTGTACGTGCCCCTCAACCATCCCGAGGCTTGATCCCAAGAAAAGTACTAGATCCCTCCCTGGCTATAAAACGACACACTACCACTCGATCTACCACCATTCCAAGCATTTCCCCCTTTCCTTGAAGAGAATTGCTATCAATCCACTAGGGGTGAAATTTTTTGAGGACCAACAGCCATCACTCTAGCGTGGCCATTTTTGAGGATTAAATTTGAAGGTTCCATCTATTTCTAGAATTTTATATTCTAGTGGTGACTCCCTAAAGAAAAGATGGGATAGATTGGTTTTATTACATAGTGTGTTTCAGGACCTTTATTGGTTTCATTACATAGTTCCATTAAAACAAGCTTTCCATAAAACCTGACTCACTGGGAAAAATGTGGGAAGATTCATAAAGATCTATAAAGCTCAACCTTCTAGTTTATAAAGCTATCATTTCAAGAGATTTTTGAGTTAATCTATACATCTAAGGTGCAAGGCCTTAGTGGTGGCTCCGTCTTTCAAAGAAAATATGGTATGTACTAGTGTAAAATTTTTACAACTTGTTGATTAACTCTCCCCTTTGCATAGTTGGAAGAAATGGTCCTTTTTTCAAGTTTGATCTTATCAAAAGATTACTTCTAGAGATGAAAGGTACACATTCAAGAAGGAAGTACTTAAAAACTATTGGGTGATCAAAATTTAGAAGAAAATATTTTTAAACTACTGAGATTGATCAAGCCTTTGGTGGAAGACTACTCTAGCACACTTGACAACTCTTATTCAGGTAGTCTCAAGCTAATTTGCATTCATTGTTTCAAGAAGGTTCAACATTTGCAAGTATCAAGGTATTCTTCATCTCCCTTCTTTGTTGACTCATGAGAATCAAGTATTTTGTGAAACTTGAGTCCTTGAAGGATTTCCATTTTGAAGATCATACTCCTCTACCTCAAAGTTCCCAGTTCCCCACCATTTCAATCCTTCTTTTGAAAAATCCTCCATCAAGTAATATGACACATTCTCCACCAAGAGCTCCTTTTGTTTACTACTTATAGACCAATAAGGTTCCATGGAATGGTGGGCTATCCTAATGAAGTACCACATGATATTAAAAGATGTTGCCTAGATTTCAAGGGAATAATGTTATAAGTGGAGATCAACATCTCATATTTTTTTTAGGATGATATGGATAGCTATGGAATAAAGCATGAAGATGTTCATATTAAGTTATTCATACATACATTAGAAGAAGATGTCAAGGAATGGTATAAATTATTTCCTACAAAATCAATTGACTCTAGGTAGAAATGAAGAATGTTTTCAATTTACAATATGGAAATAAGACAACCCCAGATCCATTGATAACAAGAATGTCCATAGTAGAAGAGAAGAACAAATCATTGAGTGGTGTGATAAATGTTTGTTACCACACCCCCTTGTGAGCAACTTGTTAAAGATAGTGATATTAATGAGGAACCTGATTTTAATGATACATGTATGAATGAGTATTTGAATGATTCACCACAAGGAGCTACTTCTATTGATCTTCTAAATGCCAAAACTACAGAAGAATTTTGGGCCTGCATCAATTAGGTTTTCTCTCTTCCTCTGTAGCTAATGTTGATATGGATATGGCTCAATCATTTGAACTTCCTAGTGCACACCTTGAAGATATCAATGCCCCTCGGACCTTGAGTTTTGATGAAGCATGTTCCAAAGTTGAAAATGGAGCTGGAGTGGTTCTAACTTCTCCAAATCATGAAAATTTTTCAAGATGATGCTGAAGTAGAGTTCAGGGATTATCAAAGTGTAAAGTTGAATTCACAGATCAGCTCATTGATTTTGAGCCTATGATTATCTTATGTGATGAAAAAGAAACCATCTTTGGGGAAGATGTAATACAATTAAGAACAAATGTTATCCCTCAAAGACTAGTTAGTCTTGAGTCAAATTTGATGATAATGACAGAGTTGGGAGAAAGTCTATCTATGTGCCCATAAATGTTGAGGAATGCAACTTGGATACTTCTCAAAATCCCAGAAAGGTTTGGTTGGGATGTAGCATGATCAAAAATAAAAACCAACTTATGCCCAATTGCTTTGAAGAATTACCAGGATTTCCTGGACATGGTCTTATCCAGATGATCAAGTATGATGATATTTGTATATACATTTTGTTTTATTTTTTTTTTGTGTTTTTTTTTTGTTGTTTCCTTTTTGTGCTTTGGTCTACTAGTGACCAGGGTTTTTGTGTTTTCTATTTTTCCCGACCATTTTACATCTTTTGAAAGTTTTATGTGTTTTGTTTACTTGACTCCTTGCCCAATGGACTAGGCATCTAGTCTTTGTTCTTGTGGCACCCACAAGGGGTGCCCATCCCCGAGCAGGATCTGTTGTTGGTGCTCAATCCAATTCCTTGGATTGAGCTAGTCTTTTTCAATAGACTCCCATAAATTAACTGATTTTGTGTGCTTCATATTGTTCCATGTGCTTCAAAGATCAATATGAGTCAAGAAAAAGTGTTCAATTTGTATATATATTTTGTGCCTTATCAAATAAAAAGAAAGGATTCAAAAAATTTGGGGGACTAGTTTAGTTTTTTGATGAAGAGTGTAAAGAACTTAGTGTTCCATGGGTTCTCCTAACCCATGAAACAAAGGAGAAACCCAATTAGACTTAAAGGGTTTTATTAAACTAAGGAAAGCAAGAGGATACATGGTGAAATCAATAGACCAAAGAGATAGACATGTGTAAAAAATTTTGGAACTCTTCAAGTAGATGGATCACGATGGACCTCAAGCCCATGGCAATGATCCGAAATTCAAATGGCAAATTTTAGGTTTGGGCAACATTTTGAATCAAAGTCCAAAAGAATTTCTAAGGAAGAAAAGGAAAGGACATGTGCGACAAAAGGCAAAGTGAAAATCATGAAAAAAAGAGGGCGGTCAAGATGCAAGTAGGGTACATGGCACATGGAATTCTTTCACAAATTTAGGTGATTTAAGTCATGGATGTAAAATTGAGATTGAAAGGAAATTTAAATGGAATTAAATTGTGTTTGGGACCCCACATCCAATGAAAGGTAAGGAATGTTGTGGAAATTTTTATTGGTCAAAATCGTGAAAAAATGTAAAGAAAAAAATGCGTTTGGAGATTTCTTATTGGCTCACGCTTTTCACGGGAATTGGTAGTAGGGCTATAGAAAAGGGTAAATCGATATAAAAGCATGGAGATTTCCCACCCCATCTTGCTTCACCATCTAATAAGGGGTAGACAAAGGACATATCGATAAGTGCAAGGCACGAGAACGGCATTGATTTATTGGATTGATTTTTATTAAGGAACTACATTATCATAAAGAAAGGAAAGGAAAGGAAAGGAAAAAAAGAAGTCCCAGACCCAATGAGCCAATCAAGGAGACCAACATGTGGAAAATAAAAAGCAACAAACGTTGGTAGGAGGTGGTCACCAGACTAATCAAAGGCGCCATGTGTCACATTCATTTTATCATTCCGACACACAAAACTTTGAAGGCCATATCTTTTGATCCGAGCTCCAAATCTTATAAAATTTATATCATTGGAAAGGTCTCTTCAAGCCCTTCACTTTGGCATCATCAGATTTAGAAATTGATGACATTTGGTGGGAGAAAAATAAGAAAATGTCTTTTTTCATTAAAGATAGTTAAATAGTGTTGGTCAACCACCTGAATTGATGAAGTATGGTGTCTGTTTTTTTCTCTGTGAACATGCAAGACAGAAGGAATGAATGATTTTGGTAGGCAACCCATGCTCCTTTACAGGATTTTAATGCTTCTTGTTGGTGGTTGTAGAAGGAATCATATTTTTTTTTTCTCTCTCTCTCTCTCATCTTCTATATAATGTAAAAGTCTTTCATTTTCCAAGGAGGTGGATTGGGGGTAGTTGTAGAATTTTTGATTAAGTTTAGTTTTTTTCTAGTTTCTAGTTTCTTTGGAAAACAATTTTGTTTGTATCTAGTTTGTAAGGAAGAGCTAAGGTGGTTATGTTGTACAACCATTAGCAGGTTTTGAGGGCATTTGTTTGTGTCCCTAGCCAAACTTACATGAATAGATTCTCTCTATTTTGAAAGCTATACTTTCCCGTTTCTCTATGTTTTAAAGGAATGAAAGAGGCAATATTGTTTTTATTACTATCTTGCATTGGCTTTACTTTTAAGTACACAAGGGTATTTCTTAGTCATTGTATTCTTCTAGTCATTGTAAGACTATTACAAAATAGTGTATATTAGGCAATAGTTTAGCTCAGTTGTAAAATCCTAAAGGCAACATCACTTTTGAAGATTTTTTGTTATCCCTTAAGGGTCTTTTGGGTGTATAAGACAAATATAACAAGTTCTTTATCTCAGCTCTAACTCCATGATTTGTAGTTAGGATTGGGAATACTATAGACAACATTTGTGTGCTAATTGAGTATCAATGAATGCAAATGTTATTTCATAGATCATGTTAAATTGATTGTTCTTTTCAAGCATCACAATTAAGGATGGATTCATTCCATGGGAACATTAAGGTACCAAGGTCATAAAAGCAACTACCCTCCCCCTTCAAACCTCCATTAAAACTAAACAATCAATCCCACCCGTACTTCCATCCATTCGTTTCTTTTGTTGTCATGTCTCTAACTATCATTGAAAGTGTCCTTTAGCTTTTATCAAGAGAATGCAAGAGCAACCAAATTCTACTGTCTATAGTAACTTGTGTCTGGTAAGGTAAGCATATGCAACATTTTGTGTGACAACTCGTGAGAGTGAAGTGTTGTGTCCATGGCCATGTTTATCTCAGATTGATCCATCATTTAAAATAAATCGAGGGAACAAAGATCCCATCTCTCCCTCTGCATTCAAGTTACATTGTGGGTCCTCTCACCCTAGTTCAAGGTAGGACCAAAAGTAGTAGGAATAGGCCATCCCCTTTGTACGTTCCCCTCAACCATCCCGAGGCTTGATCCCAAGGAAAGTGCTAGACCCCTCCTCGGATACAAAATGACACACCACCACCCGGTCTACCACCATTCCAAGCATTTCCCCCTTTCCTTGAAGAGAATTGTTGTCAATCCACCAGGGGTGTAGATTTGAGGACCAACACTTCATACTCATGTCGTTGGGATCTTGAAATCCATAGGGTTTATCCCCCATTTTTTTGACATTGTTATATAGTAGTCTATTGGCTAGATCACCATGGAATTCACACTTGGGGGTATATTATCCCCCTTTCTACCCAATGATGAACTCTTGTTCTAGGTTCAAACATGATTGTTGAGGGTATATTTACTTACAAGGACCTCAATTTGCACACATACATTGGGGGAACCTCGCTATCCTCCCCAAAATTTTCTATTTCATGTTCACATATTGGAAAAAATTCAAAAATACTAGCTTAGATCTTGATTGGATGTATCCTTGCTTGCTCATTCTATTCTATGTTGCACATTACTTATCATGTTACTTAAATTCATAATATGCTCTATCATTTTTCCATACAAACATGCATGTTCACATGGAATTTTTGAGGTGAATGAAGATAATTTACATTTTCTACACAATGTATGATTCTTGGCATTGTTTCATACTAGTCCCACTGAGGCTCTGGGGTATATGCCTTTTCTATTTCTCTATATTCAGGTTATATCATTGCAATATCTACTAATTTCATTTCTATCTCCATTTGCATACAATGTGGCATACTATCAATTCTTCTAACATGCTAATAGTTGTTTCATTTGTAGCATTTTCTTGAAGGCCTACTCCCAACCATGGTTATATGATTTGAGTATATCTTGTCTTATTTTCTTGTGTCTTCATTGTCATTTTTGTGGGCTATTCCCATGACTCATTAGTTTTTCTTGTATCACCTTGGAGGATTCGAGTGTCTTGCAACATCCCGATTATTTTCCCATGTATTCATCTAGCTACTTCCTCTGTCTTTTTCCATTTTATTATGTTTTTTTTTACTATTTTCTATTACATTTCCATGTTTTCTTGTGACTAACACTTTTGACATGCTTTTACCATTGTTTTGCATGCATCATGGTTGTCACCGTGTGAATTACCTATTCACCCTACAAAAGTTCTATTTCAAATGTGCACATTAGTCTCAACTTTCCTCATGTGGGAAGAGCTCACCTTGATTCATCTCATGTACCCCAAACAAGTGGGGCCAATAATCAAGTGACTATTTCACCCTCTTAGCAGTTCAAAGCCTAGACAAATAATGGTACACAAAAAAATTAGGATACAAAAGAGATAATAAATAGGTTCATAATCAAAATTGGGCCTAAAATTAGTACAGGAAAGATGCACCCAACACATATAGGAGCGGTGGGTGCTAGTGTCCCACTAGGTGCATTCTGTCCTGTGGGATAGAAAAACCACAACAAAAATCAATAGGTTATCAGTGACAATATCTTCTAATTTCCAACAACACATGCTTGGTTACAAGTTACTATCAGAACAACAAGAAAAAAATTAGTGGCACATTACACACTTTGAGAAATGTAACTAATTACTTAATTTTTCTCAAGATCATCTATGACCAATTTCTATTGGGTTTGTGACCATTTGCAATGGCACTTATCCATGGGAAAATTTTAAAGGTTGGAGGGAAAATTTGACCGCTCTCCCAATACTTTTCCCTTCGTGACAAGATGCCCAAATCCTCTACTTAGAGACATGATACTCAAATCCTCAATTTGGTGACATGATGCCTAAATCCTCAAGTACTATTCCAACCATATCCAAGGAAACAAGAGAAGGAATGAGGAAATTTTTAGAAATATTCAACAAGTTGTTGGAGACTATTCCACAAAACAGGCAACCAAGTGTGAACAATCAATTATTCTTCTTGTTATTACTATGCATCCTAAAGTTCAAATCATATCAAGACTTACATATAGATCAACATGAATCCATTGGAGTTGAAGATTACTTGATTCTTTATGGGAAGCTGAAAAATAAAATTGTTGAACCTATTTCAACCCCTCATGAAGAAGCAAAATCTCCATATGAAGATTCAACATATTATGTAAATGAAGATTCAAGAAATTGTTCCTGAGAATGCATCAAAATTTTCCAAGAAAGAAGAGATGAAGTTAAACTAACCTTCTCTCATATAATTGAATCTCACAATTTTTAATAAACCAAACTTGTTTGAGGATCCAATAATAAAGCAACATGATAAAACATTTTTGAAGTAAAGATAACGAGGATGAATCGACATATCACCATGTGATGAGGATTCTTCAAACATGATTCTTGCAAGCTCAACAATCAAGAAGATGAAGAAAAATTTGAAGATGTTTTAAAAGTGTTAGATATGTCAAAATTAGATTTTACAAACCTCACAACTCTCAAAGGAAACAACTGCTCAAATATATGTACTCTTGAAATGCCTTATAATACATAAAAATCAAAACACATGTACATGTTTTTATTAATTTTAAAATCTTTGACAACATCTAAAATTACTATTCCCATTATTGGAGTTGTTACAAAAATCAACAAAATCCTAAATCTATTACAATGGTGTTTCTTCAAGTTCTCATCAAGTGCAAGAGGGTTAGAAAGGCATGGCAATGTTTCATGGATTGGTTCAAGTGAAAGAGGGCATTCTTCATTGACCTCAGTGGTCCATTCATCAAGTGCTTCTCACTTCTTCTCTCTCATTGTACCTTACAGGGATACAAAATTCATCATTCTATGAGGCTTCTTCACTCATATAACTAGTTATTTCAGATAATGATGTAGTTACGTTCCATAAAACCCAAAAACACATCATAGAGTCACATTTTATTTATTGTGCATGATGTTATTGAGACAAAATAATCCCTCAATCTCATCACATCATCGTAATTAAGTTCATATGACTCAAATAGGATAAACTACCTCTCTCCTTGAGCCAATGTGTGGATGATGTTTAGGAAGGTTTGAAGCATGTATACATTAATTTAGAATACTCCAAGACTCTAATTTTTTGATAAAATCATGTTTTGAATCTCTTTTCTAGCATAAGGCTTAGTTCTCAAAATTTATTGTGAGAAGTTTTAGTGTTCCCATGTAGAAAGGGATTTTTTATGATGAGAATGGTTTTAAACCTTTAGTAGAGAGGAAAAAGAAAATAAAGTTTTAATATGTGTGTAAAATTATCCTTATAGGATTTATCATTCCATCATATATGATGGTCCCAAATTCCTTGGTAGCTTGGAATAGCTCATCTTGGCTTGTTCCTTGAAGAAGGTTTGAACATAATGGCAGAGTCAGGATATGGAGATCATCAACTCACTCCTTGAGTCTCAAATTTCACTCACTTTCTTGACCATGAGTGGAAACATCATAATATCAATGGAACAAAACATTCTAAGATCAATGGAACAACTTTCAAGACTTGATTCTACATGAACCTAAAAATTTAGGCCCATTTTTGTTTGGAACCAAAAGGGGAAGCTGCACTATTTTAAAATTCTTCATGAAACCTTCAAGCCTTAGAGAAAAATGGATGTTTCCAACATGTAGAGGATTCACATATCTTTCCAATTCCTTTTTTTCCTCCTAAATCCTTACAAAGATCTTGGAATCTTTCGAAGAAATCAGGTTTCACCATTAGAGTGCTTGTTCCCTACACTTAGAAAACTCATTGTTGAGTAAATAGTCCTTGAATGAGAAAACCTTTCCTAAATCTTCTAAATTACCTCCAACACTTCTAGTATTCCTCGACATCACCTCTGGATGGTTAATATATTTCCTAAACTCTCCCGGAGGGTGTTTTATTAGCTCCAGAATGGTCAAAATAACTAGCATGAAAATTGAAAATTTTGAAGCATGACAACTAATCCCTTAATTGAAAATAAGGCTTCTCACCACCGTGCATACTTCCTCCGGCCATCCTACCATCAATTAAATATTTACCCTATTGTAATAACACCTTATCATCCTCTCACCTTCTCAGGCTCTTCTATGCTCTACTCTAGAGCCCTTATAACACTCTCAAACACTTCCTCTTGCTCGCTTAAAATTCCATCTCCTCTAGCCTAGCTCAAATGAGCTTTACACTTGACCTTATATACATGAATCATGCCAAAAAACCATATAGGTCAGAAAAATACCATATGACCATGCAAGGTCATACCTATACAACATGAATAAAAATTACATGACTTTACAAATTACATTTCAAAGACCCATTAGGTCGGCATAGGCCTAAACAATACAATGCTTCTCAATTAGGCCTAAAACAAGCCTTCTCTTCCAATGGTCACAATTTGAATCTCAAAGGAATAAGGAAGCACCATCATGACTCAAAATATATGGAAACTCCAACAACATCCTCTAGAATCCATCAACAAGCTCAAGTAACTCTGAAACATCCATCATCAACATGGAACACTCTAATATGCAAGCACTATCAATTAGGTCTTAAGAACCTAATTATCACTCTCCAAAAGTGAATAACTTCACACATCAAATCATGTTGTTAAGTCTCATATGTCACATCAATGGAAATTTATAAACCTCAGGAAACTCACATAACTCATATCAACCACCAATTTATGGCATAAGACCCCAAAACACTTCCTTCTCTGAAACAACTCAAACCTACTATAAGAACTCAAGAACTAGTCTTGAGCTTGTCAAAAACTAACACCTCTAGGGAAACTTCCATGCACTTCCACTACTTGGAACACTTCACCAAGGACCTAACACACCTCCTCAAACACTCACATGCATATGTCACATGAAGAAATCCACACTTGCATACTTGTTCCACATACCTTCTTGGCAAGCCTAATTGGGATGATTAGGTCATTAGGGCTAAAACATGAAAACACCTCATTTGATCAAACCAAGAGCTCAATCACATCATATCAGACCTCTACAATTTATCCATGTCCATATAACACTACTCCATCATGAAAATAATCACAAAATCTCTCATACCTCCATGACTAGTTTTTACCTCATTAGGTCATTAGCGGTAGGTACAATTGGAAGAGATATTTCACCCATTTCTTAAACTAAATCTGTCCCAATATTTTCATGAGAACTTATAACACATCCAAATCTTGAGGGAACAATTTGTTTCACTTTATGAAACTTGCAACTCATACCTATACTGTAAATATTCACAAAACAAATATTTTTCTATAACTTACCATCACATATGGATCATGAAAATGCCACCAAACTGAGATATGGAGAATACTCTACAACCCTAAACATTCTTACCCACCTTCAAAGTCATTTCATGTCCAAACTCTTCATATCTTTGATATCACTCTAAAACTAGGGTTTAAGGAGGTTTAAAACCACTTGGATTCTTAACACTCATTCATAAAGGATAAGGCATCATTTTACCTCATTCCAACTAAAATACTCTTGACTCCATGCCTCAACATTGATGAATGAATCAGGTCCCCATATAGAGTTTGCACGTGTGAATGAGCATTCCAAATTGACCATCGAGCTAGAAATGACAATTCTGAGAGATCGATAGAGCTCAAAACAACTTTTCATGCTTTTCTTTCAACCTCCTGACCTAAAAATTTGAACACACATTTGTACTAACCTCCTCCAAGATTTTATGTGCTTATTCATGCTTGCTCACCTCTCAAACTCATCCTTCTACCTAGTTTTCCCATGCATTCTTACCTTGTCTTATATGTCTTTCTTCAATAGGACCTTGAACATGCATTATACATATGAATTATGACCTTTACACCTTCTACACATGTTATGCACTCTCACAATACTCCTCACATGCTTACAATGACTTTCCTTAGCCTACTTTGCTTCATACCTCATGCCATGCTTGCACTAGGTATAGGACTAGGCATGGATTGGTTTGATTCAACACATGCTTCATGGAACTTGACCTATTTTCCATCTTTTGGACACTCATACACCTTTACTACCTCACTTTGCATCTGCTAGACACCATATAAGCTTCATACAACCATGCTCGAATTAAAAACTCTTTAGGGTAAAAAAGAGGCTTTAAAAGGGTTGTTTTCTTCTGAATCTGAACTTTTTGCAAAAGGATAGCAATAACTTTTGTCTAAATTGACAATTTGTTTGCTTATTAAAGGAATTCTATATATATATATATATATATATATATATATATATATACATATATATATATATATGTATATATATATATATATATATGTATATAGATATATATATATATATATATAGATATATATATATATATATATGTATATACATATATATATATCTATATATATATATGTATTACATATATATATATGTATATATATGTATATACATATATATATATATATATATATATATGTATATACATATATATATATATATATATATATATATATATATGTATATTATATATATCTTGAATCGAGCCAATATGGATTTTATGATGAATAAATGAATTTAATTGAGTAAGTAAATTAAACGATTTGTACAAGTCATGTATTAATGCTTGGTGTTATGTATGAAATAGGACCTGTTTTATCAGAGAAAGATACTATTTCACTCATCAAGTCACACGTAAATATATTATTGGCTATCTCATACATAACACCTTGTTTGCAAGAACCATACACTAAACCATGCAAATGCACCAAGACACCATGCCACTTCACCAAGACAACACTTCATGACATTGAAACAAGACACTACCAATCAACCTTCATCCTTTTTCATGATTGAAACCTCATGTTGACATCAATGATCACCACTGACAACATCATGCACTCACCTACACACACCAAGACACCCTTTGACATCAATGTTACTTGACATTAATGACAACAAAATTACACATGTCCAACATACCCTAGCTCAAAGGAAAGTCCTAAGAATATAATTAAGTGTGTTTCAGTGAGCAGAGAATAATGTCTAAGGTGATTGATGGACTCATTTAGTTTTGATGAGAGACTACTTCCTCTGAAGGCCTAAAAAGGCCATTTTTGGCTATTTTGTAGATAATTGAACACCCTCTGGAAGTGTTTAGAGAAAATATAAAGCATGTGAGGGTGATTTTAAAGAGAATTTAAAATGTCTAAGTAAATTTATGAAAGTTTAGGAAATAAAATCTCATTCAAGAGAAATATGTTTAAGACCAAGTTTTCATGTGTAGGGAATGAAAGCTAAAATGGTCAAAAATGACTTCTCTAGATGATTCCAGGAATTCTGGAAAGAGTTCGGATGAAAAATAGGCATTAGAAAGATATTAGAATACTATACAAGGTGGAATAATCAACTTTTGTTCAAGGCTCAAATACTTCTTGAGGTACTTCAAAACTTCATTTGCCCCTGCAGCTTTTTTTTTTTTAAATAAGACCTAAATTTTGAGTTACAGGAAGAATTAATTTTTAGAATAGTTTCATTGATCATAAAATGTGATTTTCAATGTTTCAGTGAAGTATGGAGGTCAATAACATGTAACTCATCCTCAAATTTTATTCAAGGATTCATCCCTATCCAGAGGAGGAAACCCATTTCCATGAGGAGAAACTTGAGAAAAAAGGTGTCCAGGTACCATAAGCATGCTTCCACCTAGGTTTCATCTTGGTCAAGAAATTTAATTGTGAAGGAGTCATCATGTTCAAAGGTGAAATGTGGAGCTCAAGGAGTGACTTGATGATCATCATATCCTGACTCTGTCATTGTACCCAAATCTCTCTAAAGAACAAGCTAAAATGAGCTAGTCATGCCACCGAGGTATCCAGGACCATCATGTGTGAAGTATTAAGGCATCATCTATCTCCATGAGAGACATATGAGAAAATACGTGTATGAGAATCATGAAGTTGATTCCATGAAAGGATGATTTTAGAGCTAGGAAAGGTGAGGGGATGATCTTCATATGGAGCACCCTGTTTCCAAGAATGAGCAATCATCTCAATTCACTTGATGCAATTCACTTGGTATTGTTCTTAAAAACTCATTCAACACCTAGTAGTGTGATCACACCTTAAGGAGGAGGCACATTATAATCACCTCATTTTGGCCATATGACAGAATCTCATTCAGGGAGCAATCCTCTATCTACAAAGTGAGGATCTCATTTCAGTAAGAAGTAGAAAAGCATCATAGAGTTGATTCATGGTCACTAAAGTGAATTGTGGACAAAATTTCAAACTTGGTACCAATTCGAGCAATGGTAGGGCCAAAATGCAATAAAAAGGTCAAAAAAACTACAAAAGGACAATATGTTGATTTAACAAAAACAAACTATTTAAGTATTCTTTGTTAAATTCCTAGATAGGCTACAACAATAGATATAACAATAATATAGCAATGAAGTACATATCTAACCTAAGCAATAAGAAAAGTAAATAAAAACTAAGTGTAATGATTAGTTAGAACACTTAGCTCATTTCAAAAATAATCTCGGTAGTGTACGAAGGTGGAAGAGTAGAAAAAAAGAGTCAAGATGTCATGGCAGAGCCCAAAAAAATGCAAGAGTGTAGGAGAAGTAGGGACCAAGGCTCCCGAACTAGTACTGTGGTGCCCGGGATGCCAGGATCCCTCTCTAGGTGTGGGGTCTATGCAAATTCTAGAAATAAATCAAATTTTGAACGTATGGTTATAATGTCACACTATGATCAACGATGTCGCTGATAACCTGTAATAAAGAAGACCACCTACAAAACCCTCAAAATCACATAAAATCCTAAAAAAAGATGCAAAATGAGGGTCGACTATCCTTAGTGCCAAACAAGTGATCTTACGATTTCGATTGTTGCACTACATCTCAGACCTAATGTAATTCTATGTGTGTTTGCAAAATTTTTCCCTAGGAGGCTCTTTTCGCATGTCACACTGATAATGAAAGGTAATTGGATGTAAAAGATGTAAATAGATGTGTGCATGGAAAAATGAACTTTCTTTCCCATGAAGTGTATGTAGAATAACTAGCCCTTGTCCCTTGGATGAAGCTAAATGGATACAATGATGCTCTTTAGATGCTTGTGAGATGTAACCTTAGGTGGTGATAATAGATGCTTAGAGCTTGGTCCTTTAATTTGATCCCATAACATTGTATTTATATGCTTCCCTTGCTTGAATTTTGTAATTGATCACTAAAAGGCCGACCCCTAAGAGATAAGGATGCCCAACAACTAGAAAGGACCCAAAAAGGAGCGAGTAAGATACAAAGAGGTATAGGGTGCCTAGAGAGGACAAGGGCACTTGGGCGCCGATGTCTTGGCTGGCAACCGGTGTCTCGAGCCAAAGAAAGTGAAGTATAGAGGATCATACGGTCTCAGTAGGGTCTCTGTGAGGCCAAGAGGGAGAATAGAAAAGGAACCTAAGAGGCCAAATATAGTGATCAATTAATATTTTCTCCCTTAGAAAACATATGAATGCAATGCATTTGATTAGGACCTAGAAATGTACCCAAGTGTGCGATTTTAGTGTCTACATATATGTTTTCCCAAAACAAAGACCAACTACAATATATATGCCCTGAAAGCTTTAGGTTCTTGCTGAAATTCTGAAAATGAGTAAGTACTAACCATATTAGATTTTGAAAAACTATCTTCTAGATTATAATTGTTGGAGCTACGAGGACCACTTCCATCAGGTGCAAAGTGACCCTAATTTCTTATATTTACTAAAATAAATTTAACATTTGTACTTAACATTTATTTTAGTAAATATGCCCCCTTCCCCCTTCCAAAATTCATAAAACTAAAAAAATGCGTATGCATTTCATAACACTTGTACGTGTTTCATAATACTAAAAACATGTAAGTGTTATAACGCGTATGCGTTTCCTAACCCTAAAAATCCATACGCCTTATAACGCATACACATTTTAGGTTTGGAAAT
This sequence comes from Taxus wallichiana var. yunnanensis, assembly GCA_018340775.1. NCBI lineage: Eukaryota > Viridiplantae > Streptophyta > Pinopsida > Cupressales > Taxaceae > Taxus > Taxus wallichiana. The sequence continues at coordinate 45,864,116 of CM031241.1, forward strand.
TACCAAACTGAAAAACAATAACAAGTACAGATTATTTGAAAACACATATGCATTTTAGCTAATTTTAAGTTTTTGTCCACTTTTTGGCCCCCATTTTGGTGCACTTACCCTACAGTAAGTCTTTCTCCTCCTAAAGTGCTAAGTTGGATTGATAAAGAATTTGAGCTCTTGAATCTCGTTGTTTACATGGTATCCCAAGTATGGAAGTTTCTTCCGTGGAGTTGAATGGAGATGAATCAAATGATGGCTTCAAATTTCAAGAATCAAAATATTTGGTAGATGTAAGTGCAAAGATGATGAAGGAGAGCTCTCATTAACAACATACATGAACTAGAGACAAATCCAAAAAAAGTTCTTGTTCAAGAATTTCAAGATTTTGAATCACCTTTTTTTGACATTGCTTCTCAAATGTAGAAGTTCCCATCACGGAGTTCAATGATCACCATAAAGAGAAATCAAATGATGTTTTTCAAGTTCAAAGATCATACTCATTAGAAAACATAAATTATGAAGACAATCAAAAGTGATTTATTTGCAACACACATGTATCATGGTGATGAAGACTCATGTGTGTAATGTCCCCTTTTCTACACCTAGGCTAAGGGTCAATTTGAGTCCAAGTCGGGTCATACCCAAGGGCTGCGGAAGTTGGGGGCTATTGTGAAGGTGTAATGTCCCCTTTTCCTATGCCAAAGGCCTAAGGGTCAAGCGAGTCCAAGCCGTGGTCATATCCAAGGGGCGGGGGACGCTGGGGGCTACTGAGAAGGGGCCACATGGTACTAATAGTCATGTTTGGTGTTTGGGGGTCACTTTGGACCTTGGTGACTTAAATGGGAAAAAGTAACTTTAGTTACTTTTATTTTATTGACCTCTCCATGGAATGAAATGTGACTTGGTCTATTGGGGCTATTTTTCCTTGGAAAATATATAAGGAGTCGGGGAGAAAGAGAAGGCACTTTTGCATATACATTTTATTGACCCCTTCACTTGTGCAAAACTTATTATTGCCGCATTTCTACAACTTGTGGAGTCAAATCCCACAGGGACCCTAGCTTCGGTGGTGAGAGACCCGTCCCTAGCTAGCATGGCATTCTTCGGTAGTGAGAGATCTACCCTAGTTTGTCATTTTGGAGCCGCTTCCTAAGATGTGCTACAAAGATACTTCCAGAGGGTACAAAGGAAGGGTTTTGAGGATTTTGGGGCATTAGAGGAAGATAATCAGTGGGCTCCCAGATCAAATTCATGGCAGCCATTTGGGTAGGGCGTGGCAGCTCGTTGAAGGTGCCTCCATCATTTACCGACCCCTCTTCCAAGCATGGCGACTTGCAACCTTTATTTGGGGGTTTTTCAAGTCGGTCGTTTCAGATTTGAAGGTGGAAACATTATTGCCTATATCTATTAATGTTATTTCCAAAGACCCTTATTTTTTCTCTTGTATTTAGAGGGTCACGAACCTCTGAAGTTTTCTAACCACCTAGGGATTTTTGTACTTTTTTAAAGCAGCAGTTTGATTTGTGTAAAATTCCCAAAAAAGTTTTATTATGTCCTTTATAATAATATCAAGCTCTCTATAAATTTTCAAGTGATTCGAGTGGATATCTTGGGAGATATTGAGTTTATTTAGTTGTTGTCCTTACTGTAAAAATTTGCATAAATCAGTATTTTATTTGGCTGCAAGTTTCAATATTTTGTGCATTTTTAAGTGGTATCCCATTAGGGATATTTCAGTGGTATCAGAGTTGTTGTTCCTCCAGCCTGTGTTGGTTAAATATGGTAGTTTGGAAAGATCTCAAAGGGGGTTTTATGAAGGAAATGTTCACCAACATGGTGAAACAACAGGAAGCCACTAACCTTTATTTGAGTCAACTCACTCAGAATGTGAATCAAAGCAGATCTAGGGACAATAAGGAACATGGTGAGAATAGTGATAGAGGGCAGCCAATAGAGGTGATTGATGAGGATTCTTGTTGGAGGAAATACCAATCTTTGAGTAAGGGTTTCAGAGATAATATGCCATTTCCAGATTATTGCATGATGAAGATTGGTAGCAAGCCCAAACGAGGTCATCATATGCCGATACCTGAATCACAAAAGAACTCGTTTGTAGAAGAAGCTTCTAAACAAAAGGGTATGATTTCCATTGAGAAAAATAATTGCATTAGTGAAACTTTTCTTGTTAGAGAAATTATTCCAGCTCAGGAGAAGAAACTTGTTTGTGCAAGCAAGGAGGATGTAATGGAAACTCTTAAAAAGTGTGAGGAAGGGAATAATAGAGCTAGAGCTGCTAGGTTGATAGTGACTCAAGCAAGACAACACATACAAGAGTTCAAGGAAACGATGAGGGCAATTGATGCAAGAAAGACTACACCCCCGAAAGAAGACTCTATGGAGCAGTTGGCACATGAGGAGGAGCCTCACATGGACACTAGTGTAAAATTGCAGCCTGCTGTAATTTCCAAACCAACAACTTTTGATCAGCTTTTAGAACTTTCCAAACCAAAAAATTTTGATCATTGAGAACATATTCTATCACATGGAGGACATTGATGGCCTTGAAAGGCACTCAGGAGCAACAATGTTGGGGGCAGCTCAACATATGTCTATCTTGAACACACAGAGGACATTGATGGCATTGAAAGGTATGAACAAACATGGCTGGTTGGTTGCAAAATTGAAAAAGATATTTCAATCCAAAAGGTACCTATCAATCCTCCAAAGAATAAGTCATTATCATATGGGATGGATTTACCAAGCAATAATGAGCATAAAATTGTGAAAGGTGTTGATTCTTGTTCCACTGATTCTCCATCTAAAATCATGAATCACAATAGGGATGGTGTTGTTTTGGAGGTTTCTAAAGCAGTGATAGAAGGTGAACCTTTTGATAATCTTCTTTATGAGGAGATACAAGAGAAGCAAAGATGGCAGACCTTACATGATACAAGGGCTCAGGGGCATTATAAGCTATGGGATCCTGGTAATATGTGGTAGTTATCCAAAACTATCAATTCTGATGTTGAAAACTTCGTGACTGATTTCATAAGCCAAAGAAGGAATTCAAATGTGTCTTTTGGGATTACAAGTGTTGGCAAGCATGTTTTCTTCATTGGAGACTCGGTGCAAGAAGGGAGAGTACCTCTCAAGGTACTAGCATTGGTTTTCTGATTGCAAAAAGGGGTAGGAGAATATTTTTTAATCATCTTCAGCCTATTGGACTGTGTATAACAACAATCATAATGAGAGGAGAAAATAGCAATATGGGACAACAGGGGCAAAGAGGTGAGAGTGGAAATTTGGGGCAATGACCTCCCCATTCTTTTGCCAGGCCTTTGGGGCTTCACGAACCATTTTTCTTGAAGGATCCAGAAGTTAACCAGGCACAACAACCCGTAGATATGTTGGATGAGGAGTCTTGTTGGGAGACGTACTAGACCTGAGTGAAGGCCTTCGTAACAACATGCCAGTCCAGGAATATTGTGAAATGAAGGTTGGCTAGTAGACCCAAGAGAGATCAGTAGACATAGGTACCAGAGATGCAAAGGAGGTTGGGACAGATTTTGTTCCACATTTTGATGGTTCTAAGAAGTGTACTACACAGTCTTGGGTGCAGAAGTTGAAGACATACTCCGACTCAAATCCTATGCATGAGGAAGATGCAATTAAGTTTGCAAGCTCACATCTTGAGGGAGACACTCATGATTGGTGGCATCATGGGCTGATTACACAGGGACACATACACATTATGACTCATGCAGAGTTCACACAGAGGCTGGTGAGCAGATTTGATAGGAGGGACCCTGATAGGTATTTCAGGGAGTGGACTCATTTGAGACAAACCGGTCCCCTGGATCAGTACATCACAGATTTTAGAGATTACCAGTCATGGTACCTGATGTCATGGAGAGGAGGTTGATTTCGCTATTCATAGCTAGGTTTGACTGATGCTTTACGTTGGATTTGTGAAGGCATTTGAACCTTCTTCTTTGCACGGGGCTGTTAGGAAAGCTCGGGACTTGGAGTTATCCACTCCAAAGCCGAGGGCTCCACCTCACATTTAGCAAAGGGAACCTCCATCTGGATCAAGATGAATGTCAAGCAGAGGGAGCCTCCACCGAGGTAGGAGGTGGTTAAAAAGCCAATCATTTCCCGAGAACACAGAGATGAGTTGAGGTGAAAGAAACTATGTTTCGATTGCCACACACCTTGGATTCTAGGACATGATTACAGAGGTAGAGGGAAGGCTCAATTCATTGAAGTCTTGAGGAGAGCAAGGGTGACAAAGGTGAGGAGTTAGAGACTCGCGAGATGGATGATGGAGATGGGGTTGCGTTGGATAGTGTTGATGTGGGGAGGAGGAGGAGAAGACTTTTCCTCGGGAGATTATAGCCACATTGCCTAGTACTCTGATGTACAAGGCATTTAGGATTAGAGGAGTTATGTAGGGTCAGCGTGTTGGGGTACTCATTGATAGTGGGGCAACCCACAACTGTATTGATGCCTCATTGGTTGAGAGGTGAGGACTACAGACAAGAGGATTTTGAGGGCCTCAACGGGGTTGTAGCCAATGGAGAGTCTTTGAGGTGCACACGGCGGGTTCCCCAAGTGAGCATCACGATGGGTAACTATACAGTTACCAATGATTTCCACATTGTTGGAATGGGAGTGACCAACATAGCACTGGGAGTGTAGTGGCTTCACTCTCTTGGTGAGTTTCGGACTAACTTTCAGACGATAGAGCTGAAGTTTAAGTCGAGGGCAGGAATGTGATTTTGAGGGGAGTATCTGTAGGAGCACCAAGGATGGTTACAACTGAGGGGATGGAGAGGACGATCCGGCATGGTGAGGAGTTTTATTATTGTGGATCGATGTGGAGTATGATGGATGTAGGTGTGGCCAGCAATGTTGCACATGAGACTATTACTGAGATTGGGATTACAGGTTCAGATCATCCGAGCTTATCATTATGCTAGTTATCTAAAGTTTTGGTAGACTGGAGACCTCATTTGTTTGTTGAGTACTCCAAGAACCGACACACTGGTGAGATTCTGGATGGTCACATACAGGATGAAAGCTACAGATTTGAGGATGAGATGATCTTCTATCAGGGAAGATTGAGCCTTGTGTTAGATTCATGGTTGAGGATGGAGATATTGCGACATGTGCATTGTCCTTCCGTGACTGGGCATTTGAGCTGTGATGAGACCTATAGGTTCATGTCAGAGAGGTTCATATGGCACAGGTTGAGGGAGGATATCCCTAACTTTATACAGGCATATATGGTTTGTCATTGTGACAAGTCAAAACCTGTGGGTTCATCATTTTTTGAATCAACATTGGATAACACTCCTATGTATTTTACTACTTCTATGCCCGGTGAGCACTTCACCCATGTGTTAGTCAGTGGAGAGATGAAATTGACTCATGGTTATTTAGTAGGTTCACATTCAAGCAGGAGGTGGACTATGTGGAGCCGATATTGCCGGTTGACTATCTACTGGAGTCTTGGGACTTTTCCTCCACGAGACACATTGAGATACATTATGAGGAGCCTTGCTCTCACATGAGTGCAGGTCATGTGGGAGAGTTAGCACAATTTTGCGTATACAAGTTGTTCCATAGGTGGATTCAGGGGACTCTATGGACCCAGAATGAACTTTCATACCCAGGAGTCGATTGGAGAGGCAAGTGAGTGATCACATGATGATAGCATTGCATCGGCAAGGATTGGACAGATTGGCACTTTTGGCGTGGGTACCAGGGGAGATTCGGTGTGGACATCATACTACTTTAGGAGAAACATTGTTCTCCACATGGCATGGAGAGCATGATCACTACATGGGGTGTCTTGGTTACTTCGCATCACACCGATCATCAGTTGACTGCAGGGTGAGGTGGAGAAACTTACGGCGTGGTATTCAACCTCTACAGCACATGATAGGATAATGCTTGGGGTCAAGCATTTCTCGGGAAGGGAGGACTGTAATGTCCCCTTTTCTACGCCTAAGGCTAAGGGTCAAGTCGAGTCCAAGTCGGGTCATACCCAAGGGGTCAGACGGGGGCTATTGTGAAGGTGTAATGTCCCCTTTTCCTGCGCCAAAGGCCTAAGGGTCAAGCGAGTCCAAGTCGTGGTCATATCCAAGGGGCGGGGACGCTGGGGGCTACTGAGAAGGGGCCACATGGTATTAATAGTCGTGTTTGGCGTTTGGGGGTCACTTTGGACCTTGGTGACTTAAACGGGAAAAAGTAACTTTAGTTACTTTTATTTTATTGACCCCTCCATGGAATGAAATGTGACTTGGTCTATTGGGGCTCTTTTGCCTTGGAAAGTATATAAGGAGTTGGGGAGAAAGAGAAGGCACTTTTTGCATATACATTTTATTGACCCTTTCTCATGCAGTTGTTGTTGTATTTCTACAGCTTGTGGAGTCAAATCCCACAGGGACCCTAGCTTCGGTGGTGAGAGACCCGTCCCTAAGCTAGCAGGACATTCTTCGGTAGTGAGAGATCTACCCTAGTCTGTCATTTTGGAGCCACTTCCTGGGCCGTGCTACAGAGATACTTCCAGAGGGTACAGAGGAAGGGTTTTGAGGATTTTTGGGGCATTACGGGAAGATAATCGGTGGGCTCTGGATCGATTCACAACAACCATTTGGAGTAGGGTAGTGGGTGTCAAGGGCATCTGTTGGGGAAGGCCTCCATCATTTCCGACTCCTCTTCCAAGCGTGGTGACTTGCAACCTTTATTTGGGGTTTTCCAATCGGTCGTTTCAGATCTCAAGGTGGAATGTTATTTCCTATATCTATTAATGTTATTTCAAAGACCCTTATTTTGCTCTTGTATTTTGAAGTTTTCCTTAGGAGACATTGAGTTTATTTAGTTGTTGTCCTTACTTATAAAAATATGCATAAATCGGTATTTTATTTGGCTGCCATTTTTAAGTGGTATCCCCTGAGGATATTTTAGTGTGAAGAGAGCATTTCTATCAAGGTAAATAATTTGATTTTTAATGTAAAATTGAGAAAAATACAAACATTTTAGGTTTCTTGAAACCTCTATAATAATATCACATTGAAAGATGAAAGCTACGAATATGGTTGGGAAATACTTCTGTTTTAGCATACACGCGTGATGATGAAGACAAATACGATAATGCAAATGCATTTGCATCTAATTAGTGGCTCAATGTAAATCTCAACAAATTTCCCTTCCTTTTTCCCCTCAAAGATTTCGTGGCTTACAATGATGATGAAATAAAAGAGCTCAAGATGGAACACCAGATCAAAGATTCAAGAACTACTTCATGTGAAACCAACTCATGCTCTCAATCACGAGGTGGTTCAACTCATCGAATCTTTGCAATGCATGCATGAAGAACTGGAAATGCTTAAGGGAATGCATGAAAATATTCACTCACAAAGAGGAACTTTTAATCATGAAGAGCACCCTCCAAATCAAGCTTTGGAGATTATTGATGAAGACCTAATCATGGTGAAGACTCATACAAAGCAAATTTTCCTTTTATGGAGGTATGTGATTCTTATGAAACATGCATACAAAAGGAACAAGGAGATGTGGATGCATCCTAAGATCTCATCTCCTGCCATGATGAAGGAAGAACAATTGAAGATCTCATCTCAAATGTTGATTTAGAAAATGAGCACTATTCCCAACATTGCAAGTCGAATGACATTAAGAACATGACATAAGATTATCATTCTCGAAGACATCTCTACTCACGAAGGGAAGCACTGAAACAATCCAAAGGCCTTTTGCTGAATTTGAAGATGAAAGAAGTAATCATCATCAAGATAACATAGTTGTACACAAGTTGACACTAGAAATGAAACAGGTAAAGCGTGAAGGATTCATTCAAGATCTTCGTTGGAAAGAGGACAAAATTTTGAAACAATGAGCAAGAGACTCTTATCCATTTTGGAAAATTAGTGAATTTGAATTGTGGGAATTCAACGTCATTCTTCAAAGCATAGATGGAGTTATGTTCTCAATTCTTCTTCCGAAGCAGATTCTAGTGATCAACTAATTTAAGTTCACTCTTTTCCATCTTTGGAAAACTAGTGAATTTGAATTGCTTTTCCGCAAGGGCTCGTAGTGGGCTCGTATTTCTCTAAACATGTCAATGCGTTTGCATAATCCTTGTTTTGTCTTACATCATCCTTTGTAAATAAGTTTTGTCTTTTCCTTTCCTGTTTTGTTTTATTTTTCCGGTTTTCCTCGTGTTGATGTGTATCTGCAATAAAGTCTTGCCCCAAGGATAATGAACCGCTTCAGTAACAAATGTGTATTATGGGTTCATTGTTGTGTCCTCAAGAGTCTATGTCCTCAATAAGAACCAACCGTTGTCCCGAAATTCTAGTTGTTAAAATTTCAAAAATGTTGAAACTTTTTTATGCCAATATGTTGCACCAATTGACCAACCACACCATCTCGTGAAGCCATTGTCTTCCAACTCTCTCGACGACCTAATTGTTAATTGTCACAACACCGCAATGTCGCATTCCGTCATCATTGTTGTTCCACCTCGCCTTGCTTATCTTCTTGCTCTTTGCAAATTGACGCTAAATGTTAAATTAATTATTTAATTTAATTAATTGATGATATTGATTTAATTAATGTTATTAATTAATTAACTTTAAATAATTAAATTAACGTTATTAATTGTAATTAATTTAACTTTTAATTAACATTATTTAATTCATTATTAATCAATTAATGTTATTAATTAAATTTTACGTTTAATTATTAACTTAATAACGCTAATTTAATAAAAAATATTAATTAATTGTTAAACTCGTAATTAACGAAAGGTAACGTTAATTATTTGTCAATCGAGATAAAGATTAAATCCTTCCCGAGAATGACCCGGGAAATTTCTCCCACGTCAAGGAAAGTTTGCCAAATGTCAAATCTGCCAAATGGCAAGTTTCAATCTCATTCCCACTTTCCACTTTCCATTTTCCCCATATCCCTCTTCTTTTCCCAAGAAAAAGTTTACCAAATGCCAAATCTGGCAAATGGAAAATTTTAACCCCCTTCCCCACTTTCCACTTCCCCCTCTCTCCCTCTCCCTCTCCCATGAGGATTATTCCACCATCCAAAGAAGTTTGAGTTACAGAGGAAGTTCACAAAGAAGATTATTCCACCATCCCTCTAAAGAAGTTTGAATTACCCAGGAAGCTCAAGTGCACAACAGCTTCAAAACACCTGCAAAAGTTGAATAAAAAAGCCAAGAACGCACCCACGAGGAAGAAGCGGGTGTCTTCTCAGTTGGAGACTACGCAGCCAAAGGCAATTTTAGCATCACAATTATACATGGGAAGGAGACTTTAGATCAACGAGGCCATGAAGTTACAATGTATTGGAGTTGATTAAATATTCTTTGACAATCCCAATTTCCATGGCTTCAAAGATAATATATACGGGGCAATCATCTCTATGAAAGTTCAGAATTTGCTTTTGCGAAAGACAAGACTTACGCATGTTTACATCTTCAAGTGTGGAGATAAAAACTTTTCTCCATGAGATTTACGTATGTTTACATCTTCTCAAGCTAATTATATACTAGGAGAGAATCCGATGAGCATGAACTATTTGGTTGGGTATAAAAAAATTTAATATAGTGCAAGTGCCCCCGGTTATACTTGTCATTGATGAGTGCCTGAATGAACCCCATCTTCAAGTTTCCAGAGATCTCTTGATACATTTTCCTACATTTTCCAATTCCCTTCTTCCAACAACTAGGATCGGAATTGTTACATATGGGCGTACTGTCTCAGTATATGATTTTTCCGAAATTGGATTAGCATCTGCTGATATGCTTCCAGGGGTGATTAACCAGAAGTAGCAAGAGATGGATGCCTTAGGACAACTGTTGAGGATGCTCTTGCCCTTATTCAAAACCCATCGACAAAGATGTCTCGAGGTACAATGAAAATGTAGCCAAAATAGATCTAAACTTGCAAACATGCTTAATTGGAATTCTACAAAGAGTGGTGTTGAGATAACTTGTCTGAAGGATGGATAGAAAGACATCTACTTCATTACTGGTGAAAGCAAGGAAAGTTGTTGAAAACTCTCCATTCCTGGAGTGTTTAAAGAGAAGTTGTGAGGTTCTTTATATGGTGGATGTCGTTGAGAATATTTTGTTGGTCCATTGAAGGAATATGAAGGTAAAAAATTGGTGTCTACAACAGATGACAAATTGATTTTAAAAAGATACCTGGATGCAATTGGATGGTACGTGATTTTTGTGTAGAAGAGATATCACACCACCCACGAACACAAGAATGCGAAGCTTTGAGTAATTGTTTCTGGCTTACCCAGGGTCTAGATCTTCTTCCAGCGATCTTAGTAGAGCATGAGCCAATTACACTTGCTCCAAATTCAGGACGTGTTGGAGATAAACAACAATTAGGTGACATCTCAAAAAAGCCTGATATGACACCCCCTTACCTTTAATGGTTCAATGGTCTTGTGACCAGGCATGCCAAATTCTTGAATGAGATAAGCAAGCCCCAGATCACTAATCTTGTGACTCCTTTAAGGGAACTTGCTCACACAGATGCAAATGTGGCATACCATATGTGGGTGTTAGTATTTCCAATTATATTGGCTACTCTTTAAAAAAAAGCAAGTTTTGTTGGCTAAGCCAATGATCACCCTATTGTCAAAGGACTATCACAGCAAACAACAAGATAGGAAGTCAGATGTTGTACCAACACTGCTAGAAGGATTATCATCGAGTCAAATTGGGCCTAAAACACCTAGAGAGCTAACCAAGTTTCTTCGTAAAACTTACAATGCATGGAACTTCATGATGCCGGTGTTATTGGAGTGACTCAAGTTGATAGTAGAGTTGTTCAAGGAGTTGATCTAGCATTATATCAATGTTGGCAATTACCTGGATTGTCTATAAAATCTCATGTCTATGTTGCAACAATTCAACCAATTGGTGAAGTTTCAAGAATCAGCTAGAGTTTTTATGGAAATTGGAAATGGCAACAAGCAACTTGTTGGGGCTGCCCCTCTTGGAGGGATTCATGGTAGCTATGTGGTCGAGGACACCAAAATGAGTAGGATAATTTGTCTCTTTGGTATGATTTACTATAGTGGAGTAATCGCATGTACAAAGGTCATGCATGAGATTCAAAAGTCTTGATTGTCATATTCTTAGTCAAACCAAATCGGAGGAGGAAGATGATGTGAACCAATGTATTAGAGTTCATAAATGACATGAGTGGATGAACTTTAAGCATGCTACCTAGGTGGAGATGGTGACTCTAGTGCCCAATGGATTCAATGACTCATTAGGATTACTCAACACCTAGGTGGCAAGATGAAGGGGACCGGTCAACTTCAAGTGACACATGTCAAGTGGGACTCACTTTGTCCACATGGAATATAATTTCATCAAAGTGACTTTTATTAAGTTACTTTTAATAAAAGTTGTGTAATGTAATTAATGAAATTATTTTAATATGCCCTAAAATGATGTCATGTAAACCCTAACTACTTTATAACCAACTTTTGGGTTATAAAAGGAAGTTAGTGGTCATTTGTAAAGGGTCTTGGAGGTTGGATGAACTTTGTGTCCTATGGTCTCAAGGCATTGAAGTAAATAGAACTTTGTGTCTAGATGTTTCTTATGGAGGTTCAAGAGAACTTTGAGTCTAAGAATCTCTAGGAGATTGTCCATTGTGAATACTTTGTTGAAGACAACAAGGAAACTATGTTCCTTTTCAAGAAGAAATACAATAATGCTTATAGAAGTTTGTGTCTTGAGATTCTTGATGGTTATGTTTGTTCTTATGTCAAATGTAATATTTCATTTCTTTCCTTTTCATGCAAAGTATTAACATTCAATCTCTCTACTTTTATGGTGTACTTTCTAGCATGTAAGAATGAGATTTGTGTTTGCTTGTCCTTGCATGCTCCCTCTCTCCATTCTTTTCCACTATCTTCCTCCCTCTTCTATTCCTCTCCTACTTTCCTTTCTTTCCCTTTCGGGTGCTTTCTGGGTTAAAAGTATCTAAAACCCCATAAATGCATAATACGAGGGAGCTAGCCCTCTTAAATGTTGAGGTTAGATCACCCTGTCAATTGGTGATCTCTCCAATGTTGCAAGTTTTATGTCAAATAATGCAAGTGAGCCCGTGAAGAGACCGAATAAACAAAAGTGACATAAAATCTTGCCTACATGTAGAAAATTGCAGCCGATTGAAAAATAGAACAAGTTGGTTGATAACCACCTTCCTCGTTATTTTAGCTTGTTAACAATTTGGTCTTATGGGGTTCAAATATTTATAGGATTCAACAAAAAATGCAACAAAAAACACAAGTGTTTTTCAACCAGTTTTGGTTATAAGATTTATAAGAGTAAGTGATAACACTGATCGACTTAAAAACACAATTGACGGAAAAAAATTACCTCTTACTTCTAACCTTGCATTTGAGTTCCATTTCACCATCACTAAGAAGTCTTTTTTTAAATGTTAGTTGAAACAACAAATCAACTTGTTCAAACGGTGGATTTTGGAGCCCTTTTTGTTACAAAATTGTTTTCAAGCATCATAGATTAATGGATCTAAATTGACACCATTTGATACTAGTCATGTAAAATATGGCATAAGGGGATGAAATTATTACTAATCATAGTTTGTGAAAAATCTAAAATAAATGCTTTGAGATTGATATCTCTCAATGTTTATCAAATAGATGTATTCAAGATGTTTGTACTCAATCACTTATATTGACCTCATATAGAGTTGGTCATGAATTTAAAAGCAAAGGCCGGAATATTGTTGTAAGATTTAAAGACCAAGTAATAAAAGTGGGTGACTTAAAACAGAGGTGGTAGAAAAACACAATTAGTTGGAAAATGATCTTGCTTGGTTGATGACCACCTTACATGTTCTTCTAACTTATTAGGGGTTTGGTCTTATGGGGTTTAAATATTTGTAAGATTCGACTAAACAAAAATAATAATTACAAAAGTATAAAGACATGGTTAAAAGCACATATGGTTGAAATAGACATTGTATTTTTCAACCACATTGTGTATTCTTTTAACTTGTTAGGGGTTCTTTTTATTCAAGTCTATGACATGTGATTGCTACGACAATAAAGAAGAAAGATCTTTATTGCATCTCTCTATATTTATAGCCATGTGCATGAATGCATGACAAAGCTTAATCACAATGAGGGAGAAGCCATATGGAATTTCCTTTTTATCTCATTTTTTTAATTCACGAGATTGTATACTGAGAAGAGAATGGATCAAAATATAATATATTATGGGTATGATATACTACAAAAATGTTTTCTTAGTGAAATTTATGCATTCACATGGTCATTTTCATCATATCAAATTTATTGTTACATAATGTTCGGCATTTTTTTGTGAGTTGCAAGATTTCACAAAGTCTGTTTCATATCAAGTATTGTTATCATTTTCATTGTTTTTACTTTTGAGCCCATCCTCATTCAACCAACAAATCTCTAGAAAAGGATTGAAGTGATATTGGGTCTACAAAGCAAGAACAAAATAAAGAACAAGATAGTTCGAGTAGGAAGGTTGAGTACATGGAGTAGATCGCCCAAGTTGTTGAATTAAATGGTTGAATTCTCCAAGTTAGAGATGGAACATAATCAATGGGTCGAAAGCAACTATAAAACACATAATTTATGTAGGTGTATGAATATAGCATGACCATTAGGAGTTTTTGTATGGAGAATAAATAGCTTCAAGTGTGTCGTAGTCCATGCTTATTTGACATTTCTTGATGAACGATAAGTACATCCTCATTTACCCACCGTATGCAAGTGTCGCGAGGCCAATTCCTCAATAATGTTTGGCAAATGGAAGAATATGTCCCCATTCATATTTATTGTTCAATGAGCTTGTTTTCCATTGATGAGTTGTAGTGAAAATATTCCCAAGATTTAATGTAAATATGTCAAATGTGAATATGCCCCAATTTAGAGACAAACTTGATTCCCACTTCCTTTGAACTATGATTCAATAAGAGGAATTTTTTAGGAATTATTACATTATAGTACATAAATTATAATATCATATGGTAAGTTGTTGGGTTTTTGAGAGGATGAAACAACACCCACATAAAAATAGAAATGGCTGAGGAATGAGTGGAATATCATAAGAACGTATCTTAGAAATTCACGAAATATGTATCCTTGCAATATTGAAAAAAGGTATAAAGAGTTTTGATTTAAAACTCACATTTTAAAATAAGAAATATGAGGCCGGCAAGCTGTTGATTCTTGTAAGGCCCGAAGCCTTCATTACTTAACTAAGTAGTAACATCCACCAGTGGCTTGACAATTGTCAAGCGGTGATTGGGCAAGAGATAGAAAATAGATATTCTCGTGAGTTCCGATACTAAGGATTAGAATGATGCCCATAATCTATGTATGATTATTGAATGTGCATTAAGCCCAAAACAAGAAACCCGATCCATTAAATTGGTTTTCAAGAAAGAGATGTGGGGTGAATCTTAAGACAATCACTTTGAAAAGAAAGAAGAGAAATTAGCCCCACTGAGGAGTTCATAATGTTGCAAGAACATGTTCGGGAATGTTGAGTAAGTGAAGGAAGCATAATGAAGACTTGGAAGAAGCATGAAGACAATTCTGTATTAGGTGTAACACCAATGATAATACACAAATTCAGGAAATAATGCAAAGCGCATATGATGTCGTAAAGCCTAAGATTTTGTATGTGAATGTGTGTTTTAGACAGCTACCTAGATTTAGCCTTGAAAATTATCAAATAGATATCTTGAACTTCTAATTGCTTGTAATACATCATAGAATGTTGTTAATATATAAGTGGATTTTAATTGCTTCATATTGAATGATAAACAACCTTAGCTGTTTTCAATATCATAATTTTGTAGTTTGTGTGGTTGAGTCCAATCCATGCTACAAAAGGGCAAGGTTGTCATTCAATTGCCCCTATCCTTGACTGCATGTCTCATCAGTAGGAATTCTATGTTTATTGTTGCTCATCAATTATAAAAAGTTCTTTGATTGTGTTCCAAGACATTCGATTTTTGAGAAACTTTCCATTTACTAGGATTTTTGAAACCTGTGTTATTGCCAACATGACATTGTATGAGAATTATTGGCCATTTTCAGAGTTTTAGTGGATACTCACTTTTTCAAGAACAATATTGAAGTTGAGCAAGGCTTCCCTCTCCGACTCTATTTGAAATATATAGTTACAAGCTTGGGGAATTTTGTGGCAACACACATGAAATTGATTGTTGCTTACTGTGCCTCAGATCTAATCTCCATTTCTTATCACCAACAATGTGATTCTTTGCATCCAATCCCCCAATGGCTTACATACACAAGATGGGCATGAATTGAAGGGCATTATGGCTATAGGGAAAACTTGAAAGAGTGTGACCCAACTTCAAATATTCTCACTTCAATAGAAGTCCTATAAATCAAACAGCCATGTGGCAAGGCTTGTAATGACTATGGGGTATAGTTAAACAGGACCTCATAATCTCACCCAAGAGATATTGCTAGGCTCCTAGTTCTTGCTTGATTTTGTATCTGTCACAGGTTCTGTAGTTGCTTTAAATTATTAAATTTGTTTTTAACAAAAAGCAAGTTGATTGTTTCAGCAATTTTCTGTTCAACATTGAAATTTTATCCTTTCTGCAAAGATTAAGCATTAAATGTTCTTTTTCAATTTTAATGATGATCACCCAGAAAGATATCAGAATATCCTAAAATTTGGATAAGATACTTGTACCCATACAGTTCTATTTGTACGCTACAAATTGCAAGTGCTTTACAGTATACATATTAGTATATTACTTTGCAAAAGTGTTCTTAATTGCTGATCCATTATTACTGATATGGGTGTTGCAAAAATAGAAATATATAATCAAAATTTCTAAAATCGAAACAAATAATAAATGTTTAATGCTGGATTTCCTATTTGGAAGTTCAACTCTTTTAGCACATTTAGATTACATTCTTGAATGTAGTGCACTCAGATTACATCCTCAAATTTGGGTTTACCTGAGTTGAACCTGAGCTTGATGAACCAATGAAGCAAATCACATAATTATTCCATTCACTTGTGCCATGTTTCATAGCTCATCTTAGTAAGAATGAGTGCAAGATTTAATTTAACACAAGTTTGGTTTCAAAATTCATGGTCTCCCTCTCCCCAAGTGAATATGCCCTACACTATAGAGATATCAATTTGCAAAGTTTCAATTGTTGATTCTAATTTTAGGGCCAAGGGCATTTACCAAAACAATGGGCTGTATACTTGTTTTTCCTCCAATTTAAGCTGGGGCAACTTAGTTTATCATATCATACATCAATAAATTAAACCTAACAGCATTTGATTAACCCAAGGCTGCTCATTATGACAAGCTTCAATAATAGATTTTGCAAAATTTATAATACTTGTTTTTTCTCACCAAAAATAGAAACAACGTCAAGAGTTCAAATTAAAAAGCCATTGCAACATCAAGAACACTATTCAATGGAATTCCATTGATGGGTTAATCTAATCGAAAAACTGGCTGAAAGCAATGAAATGTCATTTGATTAAACAATTCTTTATCCAGATGGGTTCCACAACATGGATAGTATTTTTCTTTATATAATTTAGGAGCTCCCTTAAACAGTCCATTCCAAGATGCTTCTTGCATGCAGTAAATTCCGTATCTGTTCCTTTTCAGACAGCTCAATTGAATTCAAGAATGGTTGAGTGTGTAACTCAGATTTTTACTAGGCAAGCATGTCAAGATAAGCCTGTAGATCTGATATTGATCGCATGCCAATCTTAGCAATATCTTCAGCAGAATATTCATATTTTATGAGGGACAAGACCTGTACATGTGCCTCGACAATATTTGTCCTGAAAGTTGAAGTACACATTTGTTAGAGATAAGGACCAATGAAACGAGGGAAAAGCTGACCATTCATAGCAGAAGATTATAAAGAACCCATATCAGTAAATAAATGAGAAACCTATTATGCAAGGATAATACTGGAGTCCTAGTCTGGTGACTCTCTCTACTAAATGTTCATTACGTCGTCTGTATCAGGTGTTATGCACGCTTATAAAACAAACAATGTCCTATCCACATATATTAATGAAACCAACAGCAATGCAGAGAATTTATAACCAAAAATATAAAAGAGAATAGGTCAACTTGTGTTATACTTGATTGGTTTGAACAAAATTGAGCGAGTAGAAGGATTTTGCAAGTAAAGCGTCATTTTTGAAACCACCACTGGCAAATCTTGCGCAATTGCTCTGTCAACCTACAATGCCAATTGACGATTTGTAACATATGGAGTAAAGTCCAAATCACTCTTAAGAGAAGAAATTGGGTCATTTTAACTTTCAAGAGAACCAATAGTTTTAATTCAATCAAAAGAAAAATGTTAAACGGCTTAAAGTTCGAAAGGAAAATCAAATCAAGACAAATGCATGAATCTCAAGACAAAAGTACCAAACGAGTTTCAGACCTTTTCCATCAACTCTGCCAGTTTCTCTGGCGTTGCAAATGCCTGATTTTTCAGGGGTTTAAAATTGTCAGATTCTGGAGATTGTTCCCGACCTGCAGATGACAAAGCAAGCTTCACTGCAGTGACCTGCACAACAGTTTCTGGTTAGATCATTATGTGTATAGCTACTCTCATGCTCTATGGATTTACAAGAAAAATTTGCATAGTAACTCAGCAAGGCAAACTTCATGTTTTGAAATACAGACATATAACCATGACATCTCTTAAATAAACAATATAGGCAGGGTCAATTTGTAACCAGACCCTTTAAGCACTAGAAAATTTAATTAAGCTAGAAAACTGAAGCTGGATTATTGGTTTGGGAACGTTCGATTGTCTCCCAAGTTTGGTCACGAAGGCAAAACCTGGGTGCATAATTTGAACACGAAGGTAAATGAGAAGAAATCTCTGTAGAAACAACACTTCTATTTTTTATGCATAAGGGGGCATAGGCTACAGTTCTATAATAAGTATTGCAGATGACCTTGATAGTTGAATTTCCTCTTAAAGTGGAGCAGAGATCCTGATATAGATGATATGCACTTTTCAGATGATATTCCAGATATAAAATCTTCTGGCCAGAATTCTCATTTCGATATAATCTTTTGTTGCATGGTAAAATAACAAGCAGGCCTTATAATGTCAAATTAACATTGTGGTTTAAGTCTTATGGTTTGTTCTTGGTTATATCATACAGGATTACGAACTGATTAGAATCCTCTAACCAGAAAATGTCCTTAGTCAGGTTGTGAGAAATTTCTGTAGTTGATTGTTAGATCTCTGAGAATTTCTGTAGGATGTGCAGATCTCTCATCCCCACAATTGAGCAACAATAATTTTATGTTGCTAGGTGGCACTGCTGATACTTAGTTGTAGCTTATATCTCATTTTTAACCTGTATTGTAGTTATTACTACTTGATTTAGATGGTATATAACTTGGGCATTCCCTTAATGAAATTTAGAAATGCACAATTGTAGCAATTCATATTGTTCATGTGCACGTGTAAATTTAAGTTCCCATAGAAATGTGGGTCTAATGTGCCATTTGGATACATGCAATCATGCTATTGGATAAACTGCAGAGCAAGAGGGGATTCATAAATTAATTGATTCCTTACATTTTGCTTGTCAAAATTATGACTAAAATTGAGAAATATCACACCACCACCAAACAAGATGGTTTATTTGGTGCAGAAGTTTTGATTAAATATTTTGGAAAATCCATCTTCTTTGTTGACAATCAGGTACTGCTTTTTTAATGAGTAAACCAGTGATTAGTGAAAGAATTTCACTACTGCATTGATATTACAAAAATTCACAATTTCTATCATATTACTAAAAGGAAATACTAGTGTTATAGCTGATCACTTGTCAAGAATAGAAACTAGGGAACTGGCAAACAGAGTAAATGATAATCAAACTGACATGGAGATTCTAGCAAGCAATTTTGACATAATGGTATGAAACTATTGTGGAATACTTTCTACAGGGCAGTTTCCTTTGCGAATGCCACTAAACAAAATATGGGAAATAAATGTACATCTCATTAATTTTAAATAATACGGGGTATTTTATATCAAATGGTTAAATTTCATATATTTAGGTGATGTGGTTTAGAAAATGAAATCAATGCCATTATTAAGAAAGCTCACAAAGGAGGAGACCATGTAGGATTAGAAGCTACAACACTGGAAAATATTACCAGCCAGACTATGATGACCAATATTACTTGAAACTTAGGTACAAACGTAGGGGGACCATGCCAAGTACATTTCCAAATTTTACCTCCCACAAGGTCACAAGGACTGTTTGAAAGATGGGGATTTTATTTCATATACCCCTTCAGGAATCCAACCAAGAAAAGATGTGGCTATTTATTAATTGTAATTGACTACGTGAGTAAATGGGTGAATGCATGACCAATTAATACTTTTGCGAGTGCAACAAATTTTATTTATGAAAATGTGATACCTCAGTTTTTGAGCCCACTTGCATTAACAAGTGATATAGGTACACATTTCTTAAAAGGCCATAAAACACATGATAGCCATCTTAAAAATAAAGCATAATAAATCAACACCATGCAATTAGAGAGCCAATGGACAAGTACGAGCAGCTAAAAAAGGTGTTGATATCTATTATACATAAAAATCTCAAATAGAAAAATAAGAATAGGCTGAGAGGTTACCTACAGGATTATGCTCATATGCATGAAATTTTAAATAACAGGATTTAAACCATTTCAGTTAATGAATGGTGAAGAAATAGTCACTTAGGAATTTTTGATTCTAAACTTGAGGGTAGCAACTGAGAATCAATTGGTTGATATAGGAAACTTACATGAAAAATTTATCCATTGAATAAATAGATAAGAAATGATTATTTGTACAATGGTCTAAACATTTGCTCAATAGATTAGAAAATATTGGCATGATCAGCATTAATGCTATAAAATTGGGAATGTTGGCTCTCAAGTACATGAAAAAATTATATTAAAATGTAGTATTTTTAAAAATGAATTGTACAAGACTGTATCAAGTTCCTCAACATACGGAAAGTGGCACAATAAGATTAGCTGATGGAAGAAACAGTACACGAATTGAGAAAATGCATCCAAACTTAATAAAGTACCAAAATCGTAAAAAAATTCCAACAACGAACACAATAGTAATACAAACATTGGAAGAGATGCTTTTAAGAAAAAAGATATTACGCCTTTGCACTCCCCAACAAAAGTAAAAATCAAACTGAGATGGCAAACACACCCTTTTTCGTCTGCTGGGCAAATTAAACAAACTGAGGTGTCAAAAATATCCTCTTTTTTTCCTCCAGCTGAAAACATAATTAACTAAGTACAAAATCTTGGAGAACCAACAACTTATTGTGAATGACAAACAGAAGTTGTTCATTGCACAACAAAGATAAACTTCTATTAGTGATGTGCAAAGTTAAAACTACTGGCTCGAGCATTTTTTGGTATTTTTGGAGGGCTTGGGAATCTGTAAGGCACCACCAGATGCCAAGGATTTCAATTTATATTGTGGAGCTTGCATATTGAAAATAAGCCTCTACTAACCTGTATTAGAGGGAGTTCTGCTACATTTTGATTTATTTATGGAAATAAAACCTTTGGTGATATTTTTGCTAATGGACATTGGACACTCAACAGAAAACTTTCTTATCATCAATGAAGGCCTCAAATCCTTCTGCCTCAAGTGTTAGTTTGGAATTTGATACTGAAATCTAGGACAATGTTTTTGTCTTAACAATTCTCCATTTCCAGAAATAAACTAAATGCATGAAAATTTGGCATGTACGTTTGAGATTTGTCTAACTCTTAACAAGAAATGGGTTGCCCCCAAAGATGCACTGACAAGTTTTCACTCTAGTAGTTCTCTTGTCTAGAATCCAATCCTTCAGATGGCTCCTTTTGCATCAAAACTTGTTGTGGGATATGCTTTAGCAAAATGTGGCATGACATATGATATGTTTTCTGCTTGTGATCAGGAATAACCTATCAAGCATGTCTTTTTGTATTGCATTTTGGTCACTTGTTTGGAAATATAATTTTGGCAGCACAATTTTTAATCCTCAAAAAGAAATTAGTTTCCTTGATATAAACTTCAACATTATAAGCTCTAATGGGGATCCTAAGCCTACTCTGCTATTAAGAAAAAAATGTCTGGTGATTTCTAATAAAACTATTTGGTTTTTAAGGAAACTGAGGAGTGCTAATTTGTTTCAAGGGAGGACAAGAGTACCTAAAAACTCCATTGGTGAAGTCACAGTTATTCATATTTCTTTGTGGGTTGATCTTCACCCCAAGATTCCACATATTAAACTTAAGAGGATTCTCAACAATAGGAAACTGGGATTCAATCCTAAATCTTGCGTGTACAGCTGTTTTCAAACATCAAAATTCTCAATTTGGCTATACATATTTTATATGATATAATATTTAATATTAAAAGGAGGAACTTAGATTCTTAAAAAAATGATAAAAATATAGAAGGATTATGAGGATGAAGGGGGTTTGATGATTATCTAATAGATTGCATGTAAGCAGTAATCATGACATTAATCCCAACAACCGCCCAAGGTGGCAAGCTGTCCTTATGATGTAACCCTGATTATGCATGCCACTGGTTTGGCACTCTCATCCCATAACTCCGCCTCTAGCCTATCCTATGCTAATCTCATTTCTATCATTAGAAGAACAAGGAAGGAGGACTTTCAGGCATGTTGAAGGATTTATCAGTGACATAGACTCTCTCAGCAAGGTTTCTAGGACTTCTTACCAAGGTAAGTTTTCCCCATGCATACCCCTCTCTTCCGGAACTTGTTATTCTGAGCAGTTTGCTGGATGTGGCTCAAGAAGTAAACCATTCAATATTTGTTGTTAATTTGTGCGAGGAGAGGGTTGATTATCTTGTCAAAAGCTTGTGGGGCAGATTTCTGCAAAATTTTGGGCATCGACCACGGTTGACTCCATCTCCCGACACAGTATCCGAGGATCGCTTTCTCCTGTTCTCTTTCCTTTTGTGATAGCTTAAGGGCCTCTTTGGTGGAGCCTCCAACCAGCTGAAAAAGTAAGCATCTGGTTTTTTGATCTTTGGGAAGTTGTTTGGTTACCCCGAGAAATACTATGTAAACTTAATGCAAATTCATCCACTAGTGCATGCTTTCTTTTTTAACGAAAGTTCAAGGACTATATATATTAATCTCAGAAGCACGGAAACGCCCAGGGGGTCACGTTTCGTGGCAGAAACGTTTCTGAAACGGGAAACGGAAACGAAACGTGGTGGAAATGTGCCAGACGTTTCTGGAAACGTCTGGCACGTTTCCACCGCTTTTTTTAAGTTTAAAACATCAAAACTTTTAAAAATAAAAAAAGTTGCATTTAATACCTGATTTAGAAAATATAGATGATATATTCTAGAATCTAGATTATTATCATGTATATGTGAATCATTGAAATTGTAACCATGTTGAATGATGAGTCATGACTCTTTAGAAGTTCAAATTTCAATGAATACAAAATATTTTGAGTGCTTTATCAATTATCTCTTATGGTCTACAATTATAAAATGAGTATTATGCATATATATATTGTACGGACGTTTCCGGTAACGTTTCGTATCCAAGGTTTTTTGAAAATTGTCGTTTCCGCGTTTCATATTCGTTTCCATTTCCGTTTCCATGCAACGTAGATATTAATACATAACAAAGATGCACAAAAAGAAACTCAGTTCTGCACCGGCTAATTCCAGAATTTGAGGTCATCTGGCATACAGATTTTAATAATTAGATCCCAGCATAAAGAGTCGAAGACTTAGCAAAAAGTCTGTATTATAAATATGCTTTAAAATTTTAAGCACTTTAAAAATATACCATGAAGCAGGAGCATCAAAACAGAATCTGGTGTATGCTTTCTTTCTACTGCTGCAATCTGCTTTGGAAATTCCACTAAAAGTTCTGAGATTCTCATGAAAATCAAGATGAGTGAAGAGGTGTTAGATTTTGTGGTTTGATTAAGAAAGTCTTTGATTTTTAAGAAGGTTAAAAACTGTGTCTCTGCTTGGTAACAGAGACAGAAATCTGCTCCTCTCTCAGCATTTAAGAAGCTCCTAATCTCCAAACCCTTAATGTGACTGTGTATCAGACCAAGGGATGGCTTGTGCAGCTGCTGTTGAGGAGGGTAAGCCACACAGGGGAGGTAGGGAGAAAATGGATAAAGGCAAGGCAAAATGGAGAACGTTTTCTAACCCACCAAGAATTTGAAAAAGAAAAAGGGTTGCAAAAGTGACAACTTCGGAAAAAGAGCTGGAGATTGCCTCTCTCTTCAATGATAAAATTTGGAAGCCTAAATTCGTATCTGGCTGGACAGAAAATTTAAATGTGCAAGGGACATGGACAGGTGGAACGGACATACTGACAAGGGCTTTAGGGGAATGATGTTCGATCTCAGAAAACCTTTGGCAGGCAAATTTTTTGATGTGGCATTTAACCTGTCAACCGCAAGCATTTTGTCCAGCTCAGGAGGTACTTACCTGTCAGACCAAAAAGAGTTGTAACCATCAATATCACACAGGCACAGGGAAATACTTCAAGAGATCACAACTTTGTTAGCTGGGCATCTCAACCTCTGACTCTCCCAGGCAGCTTTACCAAGATTTTTGTCCCCTTGCTCTCCTCGGAACTCCTTTGAGGAAGATTTCATCTAAGTTGGCTTCTTGGATGAGCAAAACAGGTGGGGCTCCTTGAGGGCTCAATGGTTTCTATGACAGAATTCTAGACTAAGATAAAAGTTGTAATATTTTTTGATTCATCTCTCTTTTTGAGACATCTCTGCCACCACTGTATTTCTACAGATATGGTAGCCGGGTATTAGACCAAAGCTTTCATTTTTGACGTGCTCTGGCTTTCAGTTTGTTATAGGTTGTACCAGGAAGAACTTGGCCCCATAGACATTGCATTTCTGCGCTTTCTCCTTCTCATCTGCATAAGTTCAGAAATATTGTACTTGGACCATGTTTGTTATTTTACTGCTGGTTCTAAAGACCTTGCATCCTGCATACTAAAAAGAAGTACAAACGAGAGTGAGCAGTTAAAAGAGATTTCAGTGTGATGTGAGGAATGAATGAGAGAGCAGAGGAAGTGTAATGTCCCTTTCTAGGGCTGAACCAAACAAACAATGAAATCACACAAACCCAAACTAAAATAAACTCTGATTTTTATACCAGCCAACTGAAAAATGGAACAGCAGTGTGCAACAAACTGATTTTTATGACAGCAGCTTGGAAAGAGCAATAATTCAACAAAATATCACCATAAACATCATCTACAATATATAGAAACCCTTTAGGAATATTTTAGGGCAATTATCACTCCAAAACTCAACCACAAACACAGCTGGAAATTAATTAAATATCAGCAGAAGTTCAGCTATCAAATGTGACTGAAAATCAGGTCCCCAAAACCCCAATAAATGCCAAATAAATTATAGATCAGCCTTATAAATATGTAAAAATCTGAATATCAACTTAGCATGCCAAAACATGCCCTAGAAGTCACCCAACCCAAACGCACTCACACCCAAGTCGCTACCCTAGGAGAGGAGCCAAAAGTGATGATAAACCCTTGATATTCTTCTCCTTGATGCCCTAGCTGCCCAATCAGTGAAATAGTCTTTGTAGAGTCCTCAACACCACTAAATTGGAAAATTTTTGTTCTCCAACCTTCAACAAATAAGGGTTCGCCTTCCTTGATTGCCACACTAATGGATTTTTCCCTTAGTGGATTGGAATAGAGCAACTAGCTCTATAACCAAGTTGATAAAAGTATATATGTCAAAAAGATGCCCAAAAGGAGCCTATGCGACTCCTTATACATCCTTAAGGTGGCACCAAGAGTCGTTAAGGGAGATTTAACCAAGACCGACCTCTATAGGAAGATTACTTTATCTTTTAAGCTTGAATTAAAATCTCTCCAGCCCAGCTGACCTGCTTAGGAAGGGAAATACAAAAGGAAAATATAATTATTAATTAAAGAAAGACTTAAAATATAATCCCAGAGCTTCCCTTGTTCATCTTCCTCTTTCCACGGGAAGAAGAATGGGCAAGAAGCTTTCAAATGGATTAGTTTGAAAAAGGGGACATTACAGTCTTCCTTCCCGAAATTGCTTGCCCTCAAGCAATTGCAAGCACCCAGATCCCAAATAGATCTCAGCTGCTCTTCTTTGATGTACCTGCACATGAAGCAAACTCATTAAAGAAAAAATGTGTTCCCTTCTTCATCCCCTCATGCTTGGCGGATATGATGGCCAACTCTTCTTCTTTGCTTGCCAAGGCCTTACAATTACCATCCAAGCATTGGTTGTCCACAATTTTCCTCCTGTTGTCCCAAACACCCATGTAATCTTGCTTTCTCTTTCAAAAATCAGAATGAAGGTGACTGGAATTCCACTTTTACTTGCACAAAATATCACAAGATGGTCTAGATGTAGGAAACACAACTTCCAATTGCCTAGATGTCCTTTTATGACCCAAAAAAGTGAAAAGAACAAGCTGGAAATGCACAAAGCAGTTGTCCACCATATGCAAACAGCGTTTAAATTGACACTTGGGTCAAGGTATTTGCCATCCCACTTTGCTCCTATGATTAGGCAAACAATCCCTTTGGAAACATTGAACCAAAGTGATTGTAACGGGGCTGTATAGTGACTGCAATGATCATGAAATGCTTGGAATTTCTTCCCAAACAACAAGCTCTTTGTCTTTACTAACAATTTACGGTGGAACCCTTCATGATCAAATTTGTTGCCATTGTCTCCACTCATGCTACAACTGTTAGAAGGTGCTTCCTTGCTCAAAAACTGATTGAGATTGAATGGAATTGATTCTAAAATGTGCAAATAATTCTTCTTGGTATGACCACCACCAAGTTGGTAGACAAGCTGGAAGTGCCTATTTTATGACTGCATGCTTAGAAACCCAACAATCATCATTTCTACCACCTATCATCATGCTACCCATTACAAACTGACCTCCCAGACTAAGGATAGCAAGATAATCTCCATCTTGCTTGATGTCCCATGTGAATCCCATGACTACTATCAAAATAATTCTTCTAGGAGATTGTGAATTAAAAGAGAATTGAGATGGCATTTGTGAATGGTATTGTAATACACACAAACATGTAGGACTTACCCATTCACGTGTGGTTCTCAATGCTTGAGCTGAAAGCCCATTGATGATGTGATAATTTCCTTTTAGATCTTGGGCAGTTGTCCATGCAAATGTACTCATGGGGTACAATGTTTTCCCATGTTGTCACTCCAACATATCACCTCAAGCTGTTGTGACTGAAGGATGTGGTCCTTTTGTGATAAATCATACTTAGTTAAGGTGTTAGAAAGCATCAAAAACTCCATATATACCCACATGAATCCTCTTACAGACAATATACAAAAATTGGGAATGTGAATATGTAATTGTACCTTAGGAGACTCCACATCATAATCAGTTTGGATTGAATTCCAATCAGTCCCATATTTACAGCTGGAAGTGATGATGTTTACCCCAAAGAGTTCTTGAAACCCACCTTGTGATGATGAACACTCTTACCTATTGTGAGTGGCTCTTTTTGTGGGAAAACTACTGAATGTAAGAACACCATTTGCTGCCCAAATCTGCTGTTACAGGCTGCTCCTTCTTGCAATTTCCCTCCATGTGACACACTATTTTCTCCTCTTGACCCATGAGCTTCAACCATTGAACCTTGTTGTCTTCCACAATATTTTTCTTATGTTCTTCAAGGATCAATTCTGATCTTTTCCTTGCTCCTTGGTATGAGATGATGAAATTACTAGTAATAATGATTTCAACATTAGTAACTACACCTGTTTTTTGCTTAAAACATTACCGGGGTCCCACACCCATGCATATAGAACATTTTCATACAAGGGATCCAACTTCCTTCTCTTATCTTCCATAGAGTGATGGAAAAATTGGAGTAGACCATTGTTGTTTTTATCATACCTTGAACTGAAATTATTAGGGTGTCGTCCCTCTTGCAAAGACTTTAAAAATGCCTTAGTATGGAGCATTGAATATGGGCAATGACGATCATACCTTTGGCTGTCATGAAAATCCAACTCATAGGCAATGCTTGGGAGATGGATAGTGACTTCTTGGCAAATATTCTCCTCCCATTTTTGCTCCTTCACCTTCTTATCATTGTTAGAATAATCCTCATGATTACCAAGGCATAGTAATGACATAGGGTAAAGCAATAAACTCTTGCTATAATCATGAAAGGAATTAATTTAATTGCCCTTTAGTTGCTGTCTTGAAAATTACAGCAGACTAAAAGTGATTAATGGCACCCGGAAAAGCCCCTTCTTCATGTGTATGGCTTCCAACAAGGTCACCCAAAATTCTTGCCACATTGACCCCTTGCAATTCTGATTTTTCTCCATTCTTAGCATCATGATGATTACCCATTTGCCGTGATTTACTACGGAGCATCAAACTTGCCCCAAGATCATCTTTTTCAACAAATTGCCCATGACCATAAATCTAAAATGGCATGATAGGAAGCAACAAATTTGAATTATCCTCATACCTTTGGTGTTCTTCATGAGAATTTGTTGTAGCCTTCTCCTTGTCCTTTGGCAATTGAGCTTCAACCTTCAACTTCTCTTCCACACCTTGTGTCTTCATAGTGTTGTTCGGAAAATTAGTCAAGAGCTCCACTTTGGCAAGAGTGTTGGGGGTTTCTAAGACTCCCAAGGGCTGCTCCCTCTTGGTAACCAGCTGCTGCGATAGATCTTTTTCCTTCTTAGCCTTAGAAGGATGGGCATTTCCATCATTGCATAGCGAACTTGGGAGTTTGGCTCCCTCTTCATCAAGCTCCATAACCTCTTCTTTCTTTGTCAACATGAAGGGGCTCTTCTCCTCTAGGGTTGGGATATCCTTCCCATGACCCTTGTGCATGGTTTGGGGCTTGGACCAAGTTCCAATGCCCACTCTATCTTTTCTCCATCCTACAAACTCGGAAAATGATAGGGCATCACGAATAACTTCCGGAAGGGCTTGATACTCTTCAAAGCTAGCGGCAACATTATTAACCTTTGAAACCCTAGGTTCTTCCTTGGTTGCGATTTCCTCCTTAGCAATGAAGGTAGGTCTAGAGGGCCTTGATGAGAATGGCCTCTCCCTCCGGCTATCATGTATTGTGCAAGAAACCCTTTCCTCCTTGAATGTCCTTCCCCTATGTAGATTTTGCATGGTGAGGGCAAGAGAGTCCAAGGTGTCTGCTAGTCTTTCTTGCATTTTCATCATTCTATCCATCTTCTCTTCACCTCGCATGAAACCCTTAGGCCGGGAAGACCGAAGCTCTGATACGACTATAACGTCTCTTTCTAGGGCTGAACCAAACAAGCAATGAAATCACACAAACCCAAACTAAAATAAACTCTGATTTTTATACCAGCCAACTGAAAATGGAACAGCAGTGTGTAACAGACTGATTTTTATGACAACAGCTTGGAAAGAGCAATAATTCAACAAAATATCACCATAAACATCATCTACAATATATAGAAACCCTTTAGGAATATATTAGGGCAATTATCACTCCAAAACTCAACCACAAACACAGCTGGAAATTAATTAAATATCAACAGAAGTACAGCTATCAAATGTGACTGAAAATGAGGTCTCCAAACCCCAATAAATGCCAAATAAATGATAGATCAGCCTTATAAATATGTAGAAATCTGAATATCAACTTGGAATGCCAAAACGTGCCCTAGAAGGCACCCAAACACACTCACACCCAAGTCGCTACCCTAGGAGAGGGAGCCAAAAGTGATGATAAACCCTTGATATTCTTCTCCTTGATGCCCTAGCTGCCCAATCAGCAAGATAGTCTTCGTAGAAGTCCTTAACACCACCAAATTGGAGAGTTTTCGTTCTCCAACCTTCAACAAGGAAGGGTTTCGTCTTCCTTGCTTGCCACACTAATGGATTTTTGCCCCTTAGTGGATTGGAATAGAGCAACCAGCTCTAGAACCAAGTAGATAAAAGTATATAAGCCAAAAAGATGCCCAAAAGGAGCCTATGCGACTCCTTATATATCCTTAAGGTGGCGCCAAGAGTCATTAAGGGAGATTTCCCCAAGACCGACCTCTATTAGAAGATTACTTTATCTTTTAAGCTTGAATTAAAAGCTCTCCAACATAGCCGACCTGCTTAGGAAGGGAAATACAAAAGGAAAACATAATTATTAATTAAAGAAAGACTTAAAATATAATCCCAGAGCTTCCCTTGTTCATCTTCCTCTTGCCACGGGAAGAAGAATGGGCAAAAGCCTTCAAATGGATTAGTTTCAAAAACGGGACATTACAGGATGGGCTTTAATTTGCATCTAATTCAGATAGTCATGACAATGAAAGATGCTCCACTAATCAAGGGCAGCATCGTCAGTTCGACATTATAATCCAATAAATAAGAATGATTGATCTCAATAGCTAGATGATTTAAGAGATCATAATTGTGGTTAGTGTCAGGCATGTAAAACAGGTATTCATTTCTTTTTCTGATGTTAGGCCTGGTTCTTACTTTTCTTTTGTCGAGTATGCCTTCAGTAAATAAGAATACCCATTTTGGGTGAGCCCATTTGGATTTCCTTTTTCGCAGGTCTCGAGTCCCTTAACTACAGGTATACTAAGCAAAGAAAAAAATATTCACAATGGACATATAGCTCAATGAACCAAAATGTCCAGGCCATGCAAATCAACAATCAATATATATGGCTAAAGAATGTCACGGCACTACACTAATTATGACTGATTTCACTGCACTTTCACATAGATAAATAGCATTCATAATGTCTAGTATGGAATATTATAGGTGTAACCAACCTTCGTAACAAAAGAAAGCATGGGTTCAACAGCAAGCTTTGTAACTGACATGATGAATTCCTCACATGTTGTTTTAAGGTTTTTTCCAGCTCTGTATACAAGATTAAAATTAGCTACACTTATTCTTCTATATAAGAAGGTAGAAAAACAAATAATGAATGTATTTCATGGAATAAATAAAGAGAACCTTCAAATTTTAATAACATTTTAATAAAATAACTTAAACCCCTCATCTTTTCACTAATTACCTTTTTGGCATCAACCTGACTTTCCAGAACACGAGGTGAGAATGTTCGGGCCAAAGATGTTGATTTACTCCAGTCAAATAATGAAGCCTGCCCTCTAAGAATACGCCGAAGGTGCTCCTGTTCCAGTGAAAATGCACAGTAAAATCAGTAACCAAAACCCTAAGTTAAGCTCCTTCTTTGCCAAAGTATTTCCAAAGCATGGCAGGTAAAAATGGCTTTGCTGTTTTTTGAGAAATGAATCAAGTTTTATCACAAGAATAATTTACAAACACAGAAGCATGAAACAAAGATTTAAAAGTAGCTTAACTAAAACAAAGAAACAAACTGCCTGATAAGAAAAGGCTAGTCAGATTTGTAGAAGGAGACTAAAGAATGAAAACTATGCCCAATTAGAATACAAATTTACACAAATAAAAATATAGACCAGTTACACAATTAAATAAATACTTCACAACCAAGGTGGTTTGTCACTTGAAAATGTTTTGGTTCTCAATTTACACCTGGATATTACAGTGATGAAAAGTGATCAAATTTCTTGGAAATGGGACCAGTTAGTAAGAATTTTCAACACAAATATGAGCCTAGAATGATAGAGAGTTTGGAAGTTCATAAAATGAATAGGCAACACAGGTTGTAAACAAGTTAGGGAAGGACTAAATTTGTAAAAACAGAGTAACTAGGTGACACAGTGATGCGGTCAAGGTTAGGGGTCTCAATTGAACAATAGCCCAACCTTGGCAGTCCGGTCAGAGTGCACAACAATTCAACTCTTGTGGGCACAAATGAGACAAGTTTAAGCAAGGGAAGACATGAAAGGTTTATAATTACTTGAGAACAATGAGATCACAGCAAATGATTCTTTCTCAAAAATGCATTCACAGTGACTTCTACAGTGATTTTGGCAGCACCCTCGAATTGAGCGAGCTCCCTTTTGCCTTTACAATCTTTCTCTTTTTAAAAACATCAAAGAAGCTTGCAGAGCCCATTTCCCACTCAAATCATCCATAAATGAGGTAGGAGACTGTTTTGAGTTTCTTGAGCTTTGTGATCTCTCTCCAAAACCAAAAATTCAAATTGGTTTTGGGTCTCTAATCTCCCAGGGCTCTTTGATCTCAAGGATTCTCAATAAATGAGAATCGAGCTCCCTGTTGTTTGTTGGGCTCAAGGAAACTACTACAATCAATTTCCAACCATTGTATCCCCTACAATTGCGTGCTCAACGGACCACTGTTCAATTGAATTAATTGGACCACCTATGTAGTGAAACGACTCCCAAAGGTTTTTAGGTGCAAAATTCTCCTTCTCAAGAAACCAATTATCTCAAATTGAGTCTGAATCAAAAGATCTCTCCAAGAGCTTTCCAATGATCCCAAATTTTCATTAAATGGTGACATTTAGAGAAATTTATCTCTCTGAATTTTCCTTGTGCTTTTCCTTTCAGTATGCAAAGCCATATTTGATACCTTCCATGTAATTGCACCATGTGTCAAGATCACGGGGTACTCAGGTCAAAATAGACTCTGTGGGCTCAATTTGGGGCCAGTGACTTTATAGTGTGTGGTCTAATAGAGATACTCAGATATCACATCCACTTTATGTTTGGGCACTATGTTCGATGAATATTTGAGTCCCTCCAAGTCCACCACATGCATAGAATCCACCCTGCAACACTTGTCACCTATTTGTGGAGCTCAGACTCCCAAACTGTGCTTAGATTCTGTGGGCTCTGTGTTCAAAGAATCGACTCCCAATTCAGCAAGTGTGTTGTGTCTGAATGTGCCACTCGGAACCTTCGTATCTACTCGAGCTCATGCACACTATTTTGACTCTGCGGGATTAACAAAGTGTTAAATGTATAATGTGGGATCCCTTAAATTTTTAACACTGCATTCTTAGCTTATAATTTGACCCTGTGAACCTTAGTCTTAAAGTGACCCTCCAAGGATTACTAAATCTTTCTTAAGTGCTCCTCTATACATAGAAACTTGAGGAATGCTAAAATTTAAATTTAGGGATCTCCATTTTTGTGACTAAGTGCTCCTCCAATACTGAGACCCTTATTTTGTACTGCGAACAATTTGCGACGAAATTATGACCCCAATGCCGCCATTTAAACCTGCAAATGGAGCTCAAAATGCCAAATTGAATAAAACATTAGAAGTAAAAGAAAATATTTTAGCTTGTGTAGGATTGCTCAGAAATCTGGGATGCTCCTGCATCACAGAGCTCAAGAAGAAGTAACAAAAATGACCCAAGATAAGTCATTACACCAAACAAAGGTCACAACAAAATGGTGAATAAGACTAATTTATTCATAAACTCAAGCAAAGAGATCCTCAAATCAGTGTACATCTAAGAACTAAGAAATGAGGTCCACACATAATCTTGCATCACACAAAACCGAGCATGTTTGAGCGTGTATGTGTTTTTGGTGGCAAGCAGTGTCTTACAACTTTGTCACACATGTTACGGGCGATCACACACAACCAGTTACATCCCCAAAAACTCCATTTTCTGAGCAAAGGCATGTGGAAGTGGTTTCCGTTATTTGTCATAGTCAAACAGACCTTTTCTTTGGGAAATGCCAAAACCGCCAATTTACATAGGAAATGGTTGCAAAACCACGGTCTACATCAACTTGCGGTTTCACAACCGCCATATTGGGCAAAGCAATGATTTTGCCTGCAGCAATTGTGCATGCAAATTCAAAATCAAAACAAGAAAATGCCATGTTTTAAGTGTTAGATTGTTTATATTATGGATAGTTTACAAATATGGCTCATACAAGCATATGATGAGACTAACACATACCTCCTTTCGAGCATTAACATTAGACTAATACTTAGCTCCTTTTGAGCAACCACACTAGAAGCCAACAACGGAAAACCAAGAGTCACCACAAAGAATTCCACATTAGAGTTTGGGGGCAGCCCATATATGGAGGAGACTTGCACACCATGGAGGCACCTTGAAAGGGTGTTCTTCAACCCTTATTTTTCTAACTTGTTTGCTTCTGTGTAGATTTGAAAGAAAAATTGCAGCGAAAGACACTCCTAATTTTTAGGAGAAAGAAGCATCCTAAGTTATTACAAATGCTACACCATTTGAGTGGCATGGGAGCTCGGTTTTGAAGTGCTACACTTTTGGACCCGGACACATGAGTTTGCTATTGCTTCGAGGGCAAACAATTTTGGGAAGGGAGGACTGTAATGTCCCCATTTTTGAAAACCCTTAGCCTATTTTTCCCCGTGGGATTTGGGATGTTGCAAGGGGAAAATTATGTTAAGTAATTAAATAATATTGCCTGGAAAGTGATTTTAATCATTTGACATTATAAAGCAATATTTATTTAATTATTTAATTATGGATGTTGAGTGGTTTTTCCACCACCTTGGAGTATTGCTCACAAAAGAATAATTATGGAGCAATTGATGTAATTAATTATTTAATTTAATTCCCAAAATGCAAAATAAAAAGGGGAATTAATTAAATAATATTAGGTGGCTTTTTATTATCAAAATACCCTTAAAAAGGGGACGCCACACTTAGGGATAATAAAATACTTTTAGTTTATGTTTTCCCTCCAAAAGGGAAAAGGTCGGTCTTTATTGGATATTGCACCCCTTAGTTCTATAAAAAGGAGGTTGCATTTCCTTAGAGGGTTATGTTGATTGATCATTTGATTTCACTCCATGCTTGGAGTATTGGGATGTATGCCCTAGTTCTTGCATTGTGCTCTCTTTCATTTGGATATATTATTGAAGAATATTGAAGACTCCATTGTTCTCTCCATTGAGCACTCTTGTGTTGAATGTGTTTATGCATGATATATTCATTCTTGCATTGGCGACTTGGTCTTGGGTATTGGCGTGTTTATTTGGGAGAATAAATCTGCATTTTTGTGAATGGTTTGTGGTGTTTTATGACTGTTATTATTGCTGCAATTTATTAGAGGCTAATCGATTTGTTTGGGGGTTTGATCTATCATGTTTTGAGGTTGTTTATGCTAGATCTATTTGTTGTTATGTCTAATTAATTGTTTCAGATGCAAGGGCTGATTATTTGAGTATTTTGGAAAGGTTTTGTGAGCTGGAAATTATTTAATTAATTTTCCCTAACCCTAGTGACTGGTTTTCAGACTTTGGGGGCTGATTTGAAGGGGTTTCAGTTATCATAAAATTCAGATCTTTAGTTCTTTGGAAAACTCTTAATTTATAGAATTATCTGCATTTTATTTGAAGGGAAAATATGGAATATTGAGCAAGTTATCAATTTTAGAAGATTTCAGCTGTCTGCAAGCTTTCTGGTTGCTATAAATTAATATTTATTTTAGATCTGTTATTTGGGGGTCAGTTTAATAGTGGATTTGATTGTAGAAATTAGGAGAAATATGGAGAAAGTGATTTTATAATTTTTGGAGTGGATTTGATGCCCTAAATGTGCTGGGCGACCTACTTTTTAGAGAAAAATTAGGGTTTCGTGTTGGTTGTGTGAAATCTGATTTTTGCATATTATTCTTCATATTTTTGTGGCCCAATATCCAAAATTTCAGCTTATTTGGACTTCTCTAGCCAAAGTTATGAATTTTTGAAAATCGCAGTAGTTGGGGTTTGAATATTTATTATTTTTCAGCTGTGTGATCAGATTTATGCTAATTCCTAACTTGTCCTAAAAGGGGACATTACAGCACAATATTATTGCATAATGTCTAGTCATTTGCATAGTCCATAGGTCTATGGAGTCCTTTTGCAAATCGCACAAACTATTGATAGTTTGTCTTCACGCATTGGTAGATTGGCGGATGCGGCAAAACACTAGGAAGCCGCGAAACATAAAAGAAGCCACGTAATACTACATAGTTTAATTTAAAGCTGCAAAAACTATTTGGGGCTGTAGCACACTACAAGATTGTTTAAAAACCGCAGAGAATTGGAGAAAGATCAATTGCAGCCGCGAAGCATTGAGAAAGATTAATTGAAGCCGTGAAAGCTCGAGAAAGGCCAATTAAGTCCTTTGGACCATATTTTCATATTAGTTTTAAGAGTTAAGTTTGTGGCTTTGGATGGCTATATAAAAAAAAGCCCAATTGCAGTAGGAAGTCAGTTCTCAAGTGGTAGAGTAGCTCATGGTTAACTTTGCGAATAAGAGCCAAGAGAGGATGCAAGCTTAAGGCTCAAAGTAATGCATCTTAAAATTGGAAGTTAAATCCATGTTGAGACTTGTGCATGGGTCTAGATTCATTTTGAGCAGCAATGTGGTGTTGAAGTGATGTTAGCCTGTGGGCGTTAGTGAAGTGTAGGATTGTATTGTTCGCGATCGACCTCATTCATTGTGTAATCTGTTTATTGAATATAATTTATGAGCTGTTGCAGAATTGTTGTTGTTAGTGTGATTTCGCCGTGTAATTATGTAGCGGGATCAGTTTGATGGTTCTATGTAGGAACATCATATCCGCATTTGCATCATTTGGTACCAAAACAAGGCACAACTCCAAGAAGTTTTAAGTTCATCTTGCAGGGTGGGTAGAGAATAGGGAGGGCTACTTAAAGGTGTGTGTAGGTTTGCGGAGCGCGACAATAGATCTAAGCTTCGCCAAGCAAGATGTTGCCTAAAAGAGGAAGGAAAGGGCATGTGGTGGTGAATGCAGTGGTAAATAATATAGTTGGAAGGCTTGAAGAGATTACAAAGATATTGTGGACATTCAGTCGGATTGGATGCGATGTATAAAAAGATCGCAAAGAGGATTCATCCCAGGGATGATGTTGCGATGTGGAAGACGAGGTAGATGAACATGAATCACTCTAGGGTGATGCGGATGGGGCAGGTCCAAGTGGGGCAATGCAAATAATCTAGAAGACAAGTTGCTAAGGGCTGTGTCGAGGATTGGTAGAGTGCGAATGGAATTACCTTGTTTTTCAAGGACACTAAACATGGATGAACTTATTGATTGGATCACAGAGATGGAAGAGTATTTTGAGTTTGATGAGGTTACGAAGGGCACAAAGTGAGAATAGCTGAAACCACATTGAAGGGTGATGTAGAGTTGTGGTGGAAGGAAGTTCAACTGGAGCGCAAGAGGAAGGGTAAGGACAAGATCACTCGATGGGAGCACATGGTTACAAAACTGAAAAGGAAAAACAATTCCTAGAGATTATCAGTTGATATTGTTTAAGAAGCTGCAGCAATTGCAGCAAAATGAGCCAAGTGTGAATTACACAGGAGTTTTACAAGGTCACAATTTGAGTTGGGCATAGAGAGATGGATCAAGAGAAGGTGGTGAGGTACCTCAAAAGACTGCAATGGGAAACTCATAATGAGATCAACTTGGTAAAGATGCGTACAGTAGAGATGTACAAATATGCCTTGAGAGAAGAAGAGAAGTTGGTGTGCAAAATGAGTGCGCAAAAGAATAAAGGGAAGCTTAGTGGTGGAAAAGAATAAGTGATGTAAGAGTATGAAGGGGGAACAAACAATGCGCACAAACAAGCAAACAGGGAAGGACTACGTCCACTACAAGTACATGTCAGATCACAAGATTTCATGGCACATGTTTTAAGTGTTGCAAAGTGGGATATCGATCTTTCAAATGTCTGCAAAAGGATGATGGGATGAGGAAGAGTGCAAGTGTGCACATCATGCAAGAAAAAGAAAGTGATGAAGGAGAACAACTAGAAGAAGGAAAAGCCCTGATGGTAACAAGGAAGGTCTTGAAGGTTGCGGGAGAGAAGGATGAGTTGTGAGGTGAGAGGCGGCATATTTTTTGCACAAGATGCAAGACTAGGGGAAATGTTGTATAGTGGTGGTTGATAGCAGAAACACAAATAATTTGGTATTTGTAGAGATGGTAAAGAAGTTGGGATTGGAATGAAGACCACATCCAGTTCCTTATAGAGTGACTTTGCTGATTGAAAGACAAGCAAATGTTGCAAAGGAGCAATGTGAAATAGAGATCAAGATTGGGAGAATCGTGAAAAAAGTTGTCATATTTTATTGATGGATGGATGCCATGTATTGTTGGGAAGACCTTGGCAATTTGACAGAGAGATGTTGTATGGTGGGTCAGAAAATACAGTGAGAGTGCAAAAGGCAAAAGCAAGGGTGAACTTACATTCTAAAGCCATTGAAGGAGGAGAATAAAGAAGCCCACCAAAATCACATGGTGTCTAAGGCTAGCGAAGATGGAACGTGACGCGATAATGCAATGTAATGACAGAGCATGCGCAAAGATAGAGAGAAAATGGGTGAAAGGTGAGGATGGAATAACCAGAGAGAAGAGCACAACAGTATAGAAAGATATGGCACATGTGAAAGAGATCAAGAAACACACTGGTCTCTATAGGGGGTGCATGGAGCTATTGCACAAGGATGGAAGGAGAGTGTGCACAGAAATGTTGTGCAAGTATGGCGGAAGGAGTTACCCCTTGCGGTTAATAGGAGATTGTCCAAGGAATTAATCGATGCGCTGAAGATCAAAGACATATTTGGTAGAGGAGGATGGTCACATATCTGACTGTGTCCTGCTATTTGAAGATGGGTAATTCTCATTGGCATGCAGGCACATCAAGTCCTTACTAGAAGGACAAAAGGGTGGTTCTAACATTCAGTCGCAAATGTGAGTACCATCCTCGCATTTCCTCTTATTGGGGGTGTCTGATGCAGGAGCATCCCGGTTCAAGGGTAATCTTGAATCAACCAAAGATAGTTTAAACAGTTTGAGTCAATTGTTTGCATTTTGCATTTGTGTTGTTGGCAGGTCGTGACTTGAAGGATTGTGTTGTTGGCAAGTTGAGTACTTGTGTTGCATTTATGCACTGCTGGAGTTCTGTGCAAGCGTACTGCATAATGCCAGTGTTGTGCGCAATCATATTGTGCAATGTACAGTATGTTACACAGTCCGTGTAAATCTGTGAAGCCTTTGTGCAAGCCACACAAACTATTCAAAAGTCTGTCTTCGAACACTAGTGTATTGACAAATGCCACAGAACACTAGGAAAGTTGTGCAAGACTATTGGAAGTTGCAAAACACTAATGAAGTTGCACAATACTGCAAAATTTGATTTGAAGCTGCAAAGTATTGTTTGGAGCCGGAGAATACTACAAGGTCATTTGAAAGCCATGAAGCATTGGAGAGACATCAATTTAAGCCACAAAAACTCAGAAAGGCCAACTGAGTCTGTAAAAAGTCCTCTGGACCATAGTTTTATGTTATCCTTAAGTTTGTGTTATTAGATGGCTTTATAAACAAAGCCCAATTGCCTTAGGAAGTCAATCCTCAAGTGGTTGAATAGGTCATGGTTAACTTTGCGAATAAGGGCAGAGTGAGAATGCGAGCTTAAGGCTCGAAGCATTGTGTCTTGAAATTGTAAGTTATTTCCATGTAAAGACTTGTGTGCAAGTCTAGATTCATAATGAGCAGCACTGCGGTGTTTAAGTGATATTATCCTCGGAGCGTTGGTGTGAATTGTAGGATTGTATTGTTCATGATTGATCCCATTCATTGTGTAATCTGTTTATTAAATATAACTTATGAGTTGTTGCTGAATTGTTGTTGTTAGTGTCATTTTGCTACATAATTTTGCAGCAGGCTTAGTGTGGTGGTTCTCTGTAGGAAGATAATATCCATGTCTGCATCATTTGATTATAGCATCAAGACTTTTTTCCCTGGAAAGAGAATTGATTATTTGTGAGTGGTGTATGGTTCTTGGGTTCCAACAAAACCCTTACTTGATTACGGCTCCAACTCTAGCTTCTCCTCCACTTTAGCCTTGGCTCTTTCTTTAACCTTAGCTCTAAACTTCTCTTGATGGAATTTTAGAATTGGCTGCCTCCTGCAACCTTTGTTTTCTTTCTTATTATTCCACCACTTAAGTAGACTACTTGATTTCTTGGTCCACTCCTAACCACATTGTCTTCTTCTATTGCCTTTGTTTAGGCTCAAGGGCATTAATTATTTCTCATATGGAATTGGTC
The DNA here is from genome assembly GCA_018340775.1 of Taxus wallichiana var. yunnanensis. NCBI lineage: Eukaryota > Viridiplantae > Streptophyta > Pinopsida > Cupressales > Taxaceae > Taxus > Taxus wallichiana. The sequence goes on from CM031241.1 coordinate 45,903,345, forward strand.
TTCAGATCTTTATTCTTTTTGACGATGCGTCTCTTCATACCATGGTAAAATCTTTTGTCATGCTTCACAATTATGTTGGCACAGAGGTCTTGTAAGATAATGTAGTACCTTGTCATAAATGGTTATTGTCAACTGACATTCACTTCTACCCGACTCCATCCTACTCAACTTCCTAAAGGCAATGACATAATAAATATTTACTTCAAAGGGCTACACTATTGAAGAATTTTATTTGCAAAATTGTAAATACATAGCAGGTTTAGTACCCTAAACTTGGTCCGAGGCTTGGTACCCTACGACAAACTTAGACTATTGACATATATTTGACTCTTTTATAACACGATTTCACCCTTCCGATTACCCTTACATCATTTTGGTCACCTCTATCTATTAGACTATTAGTTCTATTCATTCAGATCATTTTTGTATATACAAGAATATCATTATTCGTACATAGAAACTTTTGACCCCAAGATGCTACCGGAAACCCCGGATAGTATCATCCACTAATACTATCTAACCATGTCATTATTGTCCTCCTCACGGGAAACAATCAATTTTTAAACATGGGCACTTTCATTAGGTCCACTTAGGCTTGATTCTTGGGTTGGCTTGCACAAGAAATTAACAAAGTGTCACCTATACATAAAGATGACCCTCAAGGTCATTATCATCCTAGCACATCCTTCACTACATTGGAGATCATTATCAAAATGCTTACACATTATCATAAATCTTCCAAGAGCAACCTTGGGGCAGTCTAGAAGCCAAATCTAAAGTACAAGGGTTCGAGGAGCATGTTGCCAAGTGTTAAAGGCCAAATGTAGGATCATCCTAAGTTGCATATTGATTTCGTAGTTGCATCTCCTATAGGATCAAGGAGTGAACCTCTTCACTCCTCATGGGAGAACGACATCGGCATTTATTCAACCACACTTGCTTTTTCCAGATATGTAATGCAGTGCTCTCACATCATGGGGGTGTGAGAGATCAGTCCAAGACAAGAGACTAGGACATTTTACCATGTCTTAGGGTTCACGTTTTGCTAGGGTTTGAACAAAGGGAAGGTCAATTCTTTGTCACATCAGATCACAAGATTCTAGAGTCAAAAACCTAAAGTGCAAAGACAAGTAAACACATTCCGAAGTGTTAAGATCATAGTTCTAAAAATCGTGATTACTCGGACGATAATCGCGATAAATCGTTTTTCACATGCAAAATGATTTATCTTTTCATAAATCGTGATTTATGTATTGCCGATCAATCGGCGATTTCCGACGCTAAATAACCTAAAAAATCTCAAGGAAAATCGTGTGAAAAATCGTGGAAAATCGCTCCATTTCCTCTTGCTCGAATCATTTTTAGCTTCTGTGTTTTTTTCTCCTGTTTTCTTTTGCTCGAATCATTTTTTTCCTTTTTTGAATTTTTGGTGAAGAAAACACAAGGACAGAAAAAAAATTGCCATTTTTAGAAAGGGTCCGGGAAGATGTAGTAACTAAAACTTGCATGTGCCATAACTTTCATTATGTGGCACCGTTTCAGTGTGTCGTTTTCTCTAAAAGTGTATATTTTCTCGAGCTCTACGTATTGATGACAATATTTTTCTTATTTTCATAAAATCCATTTTTGCACCTTTTGGACCAAGCAACTTCTTGCAATCTTCCGAAAGAATCATGAGTTTTGATCGCTTTGTAGACAAATTAGTAATTAAAAATACAATTATGCGAGTATTCCAACTATGGTATATACAACTTATACAATATATCGTACATTGTATACATTTATATAAAATACATTATTTAATTTTATACAATCTATAACATAGACTATAAATTTAATTTTATTCGTTTTGTATATCTTTGTACATTATTATAAATTTATAGTTAATTGTACAAGTATACACTATAAAATTATAATAGTATACTGTATAACGATTTAACATTTAACATCATTTAACATTATAATAGTATACTAGTATACAATATAATAGTATATTCAATATTGTATCTTGTATAATCGTATGAGTCACTCTCGCATCATTTAACATTGTTTTTACATTTAATTTAAGCATATTTTATGAATTTAAATGTTTTTAAAAGTAGCGATAAAATTGCCAATAAATTGCCGATTCCCGATTTCCGAGTCAAAATTTGGCCTGCCGATTAATTGCCGATAACAATTTTTTGAACTATGGTTAAGATGGATCATAACAGCCTAGAACACTACCAATCACCATTGTCCCTGCACGTTGGTGCAGTCCAAACAGTTTCATGCAACACAATCACATGATCACTTGACAACACACCTCTGAGCGCGATTCCGATCTTTGTTCCCGGTGTGCAGTAATCCTTCAAGAAAACTCGGGTTGGATCTTTAAATTGTGCATTGTTTAGCATTATTCATCTACTTGCTCTTTCAAGATCATGCCAACTGACCTTAATTTATGTTCAGATTGTTGTACTTGATTGTTTATATTTTTGGAGTTTGAATTAGGTCAAGTTTTCAATTATTTTACATCATTGTGTGTAAATTAATTAAAACAACATGAACATAACACAGCAGAATAGGGAGAACAATATCTTTATTCCATAGGTAGTGGAAAGTACATTGCTTGGTACGCGGAGGACCTATCACATGAGTGCTTTAACCTTGACATTCAACTTACTATTTATAAGACAAATGGAGCCAATAGTTGTCAATTAAAATTTAAGACACACTCATCAAAACAGTCGCTCATAACTAAGGATTCACTAATACACTGCCAAATCCAACAAGAAAGTAATCAACAACATAACAAATTCGCTACCAAAACATGTCATTTTTTTATATGGTGATGGACAACGCTTAATGATAACAAGACAAGCTACAAAGGCATCCAGACCTTGATCACTTCAAATAGTTTTGTCAGAGCATTACCCTCATCAAGAAATTGCAGAATATTGAAGCTTAAAAGTAGAATGAAATGCCATGTGATAGTTGAAAACTATGAAAGATATATACTTACTAGTAGATGAGAGAAATCCAGCTCCTTGTATGTTACTGCAAATTCAATATCAAATGGTGCGATCTGATTTTTTCATCAAGGTCAACCAATACAATGAGTGAACCTTAACTAAACATAGGGTGTAAAAAGAAATCCAAACCTAATATGTTTTATGTCGAAACATCCAGATTATGTAAATACAAAATTGATACATAAAATGCTACATCCTTAAATGTCATAGCAACACAAAGTCAGCACACATACCTGTTCTCGTAGTATTAATAGATGTTTTATAAGGAAAAGTTGTCCATCCATTTGAGAGGATTTTTTTGCTATTAGCTTACTTGCACGCTACAATAAAATAAAATGAAAAAATGAAAAATATTATATCTTATTCCCATCAAGAGACAAATAAACAGCAAGTTAATTGCTCAGATAAAGACTACCATTTCAATTCAATAATTCGTGTGTGACATCAGTATCTGACCTTTACAAGAATTCTTATTATTACCATATTCACAATTGGTTCTCAAAAACAATTAAAGAATACTTAACAATGTTATTAAAAATAAATATTCTATAACTCAATATCCACAAGAAACAAGAGACAATGTAGGAATGGTATTAAATTTTTATTTATCTACATCCTGTTTTTCCCATCTATGTCAATATTTTCTACGTTTTCAGAATTCTAAAAGGTGGACTAACCGCATTGCGCAAACATATGAACTTCATTTTGAAAATGAATAAAGTAGCTGTGCTAAAACTTCAATTTTAAGTAATACGATTTCCAGTGACATGTCTCTCATGAACACTCAAGCAAATCTAATAAAATGGTAAATCCAAAAATAGATATGTATCCCACCTGAATTGACATTGAGCACACTCCTACTGAATCCTGAATTCATCAACAGAATAAAAGGTTAAAGATACTATAAAAATTCAATTCAAAATTATCTTATTCTCTCTTGAATTTTTTAAAGCAAGCATGTACCATGTGTTTCAGTACTAGAAAGCACAAACCTGAGCCAGTCCTGTGAATATTGAGGGATCCAAACATCGATAAAGTTTAGAAAGACATGATAAAGTCTTCTCCAATGGAGGATATAGAGTTTCAAAAGCATCTGAGTTATCAGCAACCTGGAAAAAGAAAATCCAACATTCATCATGCGGGATGTATCATGCAGTCCAGACAGATGCTCCGGTTACATAGATTGAATACATGTAATTTCTAGTAATTCATTGAAGATGTCCTTCAATTTGAAAAAATGCACCAAGGAATTTCAATGAAGCATGTAATTTCTGGTAATTTATTGAAGATGACCTTCAGTTTGAAAAATGTACCAAGGAATTATTCAAGGTATGATGTGTGTACATGCATACATATGCAAATACTTATTATCATGTTTTTCATACTTCAACAAAACCAGATGCCGTAGGAATTTGGGATTATTGGAAAACTTTTATCCTTGCCCATATCAATATGTTAACATAAATGCACCCATTGCTTCCCTTCCGTTTCCAAGCTATTAATTTCAAGCTGTTTCATGAACAATGGTCAAACCTACTGTATGTAAGGCCTAAAGAGAGAACCTGACTTTCTTTTATTGCAAACAGGGCAATAATTTATCTATGTTTGGCATTGTATGTCATCTGTCATTGAGAATACTTGAACCACCCAGTAATATAATTGACTTTTCCCATGTTTGTATCTTGTGAGCATCGAAGCTGAAACTTAACATTTTCATGCACCCTCTCATAACTCTCAAAGATATGTTTCCATTTGGAAAGAGCTCTCTTCCTCATTGTTCATGTGCATCAATATCCTCAGTTGGACTCTGTTTTCGTGATGCAGTGCGTAAGTCGTGGTTAACTTTACGACGAGACAAAATTAAAAGGAGTCCAGTGCCCTCCTCCTCAACTTTTGGCAGAAAATACTTCATTGATTTTATATGACCTGTTCTGTCGAAACATGATTACAACACACAATCCTTTTTCTCAGATGCAACAATGAAATGATACTGGATTTTCTTTTCATACACTAGACCGTACTAAAAGCCATTGTAGGCCAACTTGAGGGCCTAAAATGGTCCCTATCCTTGAGGCGTCTGCACTGAAGCAGTTTGCAACCCATCACTGCCTGGTTAAGTACGTATGAGTCATTGTGTCTTATCTGCTGAGTGGCCACTTTGTCTTCCACAGGTAAGCTAGCTCTTTACATGCCACAAGTACATCCATGGTTAAATTGACTGTCCTAGCACTATATTTCATTGGTTTCCTTTTCACAAACACCACATTTTCTTTTCTATAACACTGTTACAACAGGGCTATCAGTTTGAGGAGCATATCTTTTTATTTCCCAAAGAAGCTGACTACAAGACGATTTTCCTTAAGAAAAAGCTTCTAAAATGCTAGTAAGGAAGCCAACCTCAACCAAAAGTTTGTCACTATACATGTCCAGCAAACCCTTTTCATTTGGATCGTCAAATTCTGGATACTTACCTCCTTAGCATTTGCACTGCCTAAAGGATTAATGGCGGACATGAAACACTATTAGGATCGCTCCAGAAAATTAATCTAGAGGAAGCAGAAGTTGACACTCCTAGAGGCTATGCTCATTATTTGGAGTCCGAGAATCGATCATAATATGATCAGGCATGTTTTAATTTCACGTTATTGCAGCAACTGAGTAATGGAAACTTTGGTCATGATAGAAATACACCTATAAGTTATCTTTGCAATTTGTTTTATTTTATTATAACATATTTTGTCATTATGAAGGAATAATGCATGCTTTGACAGTGACGAATTCTCACCTTAATTTGATATTCAGCCCTGGCATGTCACTCTCTGGCCTTATAAATTATTCCATTGCTGAGATTCTCCTTAGCGTTATACCTAATGTTGCTGGTGTTAAAAGTCTCCCACATTGTTTATCCTGGCCTTGAACACATTTACAACATCTAGGCTTTCCATGAAAATACTTTTGCTTGTGTCTCCTGGATTGTATGGTCCTGGGCGAACATCCCTACCAGCATTGATATGAACTTGAAGGATGTCACCCCAAGATTCATGCCTTTTCCTTAGGTGGATATCACTATAAAAGGTGGTGTTCTGAACCAAAACCCAATATACAAAATAATGTTGAAATATAACCAAAATGCATAACACAAAAAGTAAGATGGGTATCAATGTATCCTACTATTCAATATACACCCTAACAGAAATAGAAATCACTTAGTGGTTTGCTCACACCGTACAATATTCCTTAAGGAACCACTCCAAGAGATCTCCCAATATGAGAGACAAACATGCTCCACTACTCTAGACTACTCAATAGAACCGATCCATAATCCATGAAACATATGTATATAGCTACTCAGTTATTAATAGTGTCATGACCACGTTTTCAAATAAAGTAAAAATAATAAAGTTGATATGTTTAAGTTGTCAAATAGCTTAATTTTTATTAAAAAGTGACAACTTAATATTACTTTAAATATTTAATAAATAATAAAGGTGACTTTCCAAATTAAGCAAGTCAACATCAAATTAGAAAATGGAAAGTTACTTTTGGTGCTTTTCCTTGGGAAAAGTGTTAAGTGAACTTATAAAAAGGCGTTGGGAGGTCATTTGGAAGGCATCTCTGATCATTATCTATTATAACATTGAGAGTTGAGGAAAAAAATCCTCTATTGCAATCAGATTTGGGGACAAAAACCCTTTAATCTTCAATGGTGACTCAATCCATGAGTTGCATTTGTTCCTCCAGTTAGAGATTTGCAATTTTCAGTTCACTTTTAACTAGGGAACATACAATATACATATAAAATATTAAAAATATTTTGAAAAGTAACAAGATAAGCAAAATTCCAGCCTTACACATGCATAGATTAAACAAATCTGAAATATACATAGGTGAAATAGCGACAAAAGTTAAAACATATTGATAATTCATTGTTCGAACTTATAACCAGTACATTGTTCAAATCAAAATGTTACAATGTATTATCATTATCTGACATTGTAAACACAAAAATGAAGAATCAAGATACATCAACATTCTAATTAGTAATAGACTAATAGTCTAATGGCTCTGCATCTTCTCCAATGTCTTCAACGAGAGCATCACTACCATCATGTGGTTCATTGGAACCACAAGCCCCAGTGAGTACAACCAGAACTATCAAGAATGCCAATGCCGCTCCCGCTAGCCCCACTTTGCAGCTCACGCAAAGTACTATCTAGGTCCGGGTCTAGCAATGAAAGTTGGGCAATGGGAACATCCAAGTTTGGAGTCTCTGGGTCTATATCCCAACACTTTGTTGGCCCTTTCCTGTACTCATCCTTCTTATGTGATATAAGGCGCAGGTTAGAATGCACAAAGACCAAATCCTCCGCCTTTTTTGCTCCCGACTTGTTGCGGTTAAGCGAGTGGATAAATGAATATGTACCCCCGATTCCTCTCAAATTTGAAGAAGAACTCGCATGACCTATTGAGGCAAGCCGCATGAAAGTCAATGCAAAATTAAAATTTTAAACTTATAAATATAAAGTAAAAAAGAAAGAGTTAAGAAATTAAAAAAATTAAAATCTTACTTGTGATAAAACTTTTATTGCAAGTGGCATGAGGTAGGGGTATGCTTGTCCATGGAGGTACCACCACGAATAAGCATCCATTCTGTATTTGTCACGAAGAGCGCTAATGGAGTGATCCCTGGAGGATATGAAATTCACAAACTCGCCTCTAACCATGTCTTCTACTTCTGGATCTGGGAAGATTCTAGAAAATGCTGCCTTATACCCCTCACTAACTTGACATCCCTATATGGTGGGACCCTCCTAGCAAAGAAAGGATCTCTGCGTATTATAGTATTTTGGAGTCGAGGCAAAAGCAAGAAGATCTGATGGAGTAGTCATTTTGTTCCACCTTTCAATGAGATGTGAGTGGACTTCCTTGAAGAAGGTCTCTGTAGGATCTTGCTCTTTGGCATTTATGATGGTCTTAATTGACTCAATCATTGAGTCAATTCCATCATAAATCTCACCCATGCATGGATGATCCATATCAACAAATCTCAACATACTCACGATGGGCTCGGTAAAACTAAGCAAGTAATCCACACGATCCCACCATGTTTCATCCAGGATCAACAATTTCACATTTCTAGCCCTCTCCTTTGTTTGCTTGCCTCCATATACTCAAAGGTCAGCGATAACCATGCCACTCAATGCCTCTCGCACCTTCACAAGCCGTCTCGAGACGGCGTGTGCGAGGAGCAAATCGAGTCTCAGCAACCTAATAAGAAATCAAAAGAAATAAAATTAAGACAAGTAAACTTAAAACATTCAAAATTCTACAAATTACAAACTTATAAAATTAATTTAATGAATTTTAAAAACTAATAATTATTTTTAAAAATAAAAAAGAATGTTACGGGTTACCTTCAATAGCTGCAATGTTGAGAATTTACGAAAGATGGCTTGGGACATGTGGTGGTTGCTGACAAACATTTGAATTTCATTTGCCTCCTCATATACTTGTTTGATCCAAGCAATTTTTGTGCCCAATTTTTGTAACATTAAGTTGAGGGAATGAACCGCACAAGGTGTCCAGAATATGTGTCCATACCGTGCCTCAACCAACAACCCTGCAGCTCTACAATTTTTTGCATTGTCAATTCTGACTTGGACAACATTTTGAGGCCCCACCGCCTCGATAGATTCTATGAGGATGTTGGCGATGAATTGGGCATCCTTCACTTACCCCTCACAATCAATATACGAGAAACATTGCCCCTTTAGGACACACGGCAACCACATTGATCGATGGCCTATTTCTTTGTATCTTTCCATCCGTCGAAAGCGATGGACACTCTGTTTGAGCCATTGATTCTTGATGGGTAACAATGAGTCTTGACTTTTTTCTTTCTTTTTGACAATAAGGTGGTGCGCACCTTTTCATACCACTGAGGCTAATGTACCCTTTGAGGGGCTTCATTAATACATCTCACCATATCTTGCCGGTATGGTGATCTAACAACATTAAATGGGACACCACATGCATAAATAAAGCGTCGACACTTTGGTTAGCTATGTCCCTGCTTTCATTACGGAATGCCCTTTCGATGGGCCTACATCTTTTGTTCTTTTGCGAGAAAGAGGTGAATCCTCTTCCCCTCCAGTTGCAATAGGTGTAGACAAAAATGGGTGATCTGGGGCCACAACATCAACAGAAGGAGAAACAGGTGGCTTGCTAATGGTATGTGATCTTCCTTTTCTTGCCATAGGATGATTGGATTTTAATGCCATTGTTGCATCTGCTTCCTCTTGCTCTTTGATGTATGCAAGGGTCTTTGCACGTGGCAACCCCTTTCCATCCAACCCTCCACATGTTCTGATTCCGTGGCCAATAGCCCCACACAAATGGGCTTTCACCCGACTGTAGGAGCTCTTAAATTGCATATTACATTGTGAGCAAACCCAAACAAAACCCCCTCCACCTGGTAATTGTTCTAGTTGTTTGACATGCCTCCAAAGGGGGGAGGATGGATCATTTTTGTGAAGGAGACCTTTACTACTTTGACCTGAGAACTAGAACTTCGCATGCCATTTTAAGTTTTTAACTGCACAATGCATTTAAAAAAATGAAAACAAATTTAGTCTTGAGAAAATGTTGGAAGTTTAAAATTTAAATTTAAATGAAATCAAATGTAGAAAAATGAAGCTTAAAAGTTAAAACAATAACAAAAAACAAACCAAAAAAACAACTAAAAAATAATAAAATATTAAATACAACTAACAAACTAAAACACTCTAAAAAAATCACAAAATACTTACCTCAATACACCCAACACCAATAATACAAGCTCCTTGAACTCCTTGTCACTTGTTGCAAGCTCCTTCAACTATATGGCACTTGAAATCAACCCTAAGCAATTGAAAATAGTGGAAAAATTGAAGGTGAGAGTCAAATATGCAAATAAGAGGCAAGAATGAAAATGTGAGGTAAATGACTTGTTATTGTTGTTGTTATAGAGTTTGGGCGCACAAATTAGGGTTGAAAAGAATATTTTAATGTTTAGAAAGTCGGTTTGACCTTTGTTTTGACCAAAAAACAAAAAAGACGTGCCGGGCTCGCAGGAGAACCTGGCCGAACCCACGCGAACCGGACCCGACCGCGCCGAACCGGACCCGAACCTGCGCCCTTAGGGGCCGAACCGGCTACCTAGATTTTCATCATTCATCGCCAGCCTAAGACACGTTTTGGGTGTTATTGTCAGGATTCCTGCATTGGGCATCACCTATAGTAGCTAGGGCATCATCCCAAGGGTGAAATCACAATTAGGGCAAGATTTCGAGGATAACATCACCCCACGTTGGTTGTTGTCACTTCTTTTATTTAAGGCCATCATTTGGTCTATTTCATCTATCTAATATGCCATCGACCAAAAAATTGATGTATACATCCACTAGTATTTTTTGATTTTCGAGTGTAAAAACTGGTTTCAATGTTTATGTTACGGTTGTCATTATATGCAACAAATCTGAATTTTTCCTAGGGTTTAGAAATTATTTTCATCATTTTCCAGCATTTGTAATTTTTGCTATAAGGGTTTTGCAATAAAAATCAGTTTTTATTAATACTGCCCTAGGGTTTTTCGGTGAATCCGGAATTATTTAAAAATGTGCATTTAGGGACATTACAGTGGTATCAAAGCAGTTCTTCACTTTTGTGAATCATGAGGATAGTTCAAGAATCCATGCTTGAGATGTTACAAGCTATTCAAAAATATCAAAAGGATTTAAAGTCATGGATAGAAATAAAGAACATGGAAAGGTCAAAATTTGTGCCTCAAAATCTACAAAGGAGCAAAATAAATTCAGCATGCAAGTCAAAGGTAAGGGGATCTTATCTGAAAAGAACCAGAAAATGTGGTTGAAAAGAAACTAATGACATTGAGATAAGCATGGTGGATGTAATGAGGACCCAAAAAAGTGTGTACCGAATGGCTAAGAAGAGCTAAGAAAGCTAAGTTGATAGCCACTCAAGTAAAACAACACTTACAGAAAATTAAGAGTTGAAGAAAATTTCTGAAGGCATTGAAAGAAAAGTTTTTGGATCATTCTTATGACAACTCGAATATGGAAGGAATGTTTCAAATCAAGAACTTTTTGAGGTGGAGTTATAGGAAGACCTTGTTGAGAGGCATGCACATGAGAAAAGTGCCTCACCGGATACTAATGTTGGTTTTCAGCTTGCTGGAATTTTTAGATCAGCAAGTAATGGTAAGCAATTTGATTATCTTCATGATTATAGCAAGAAGCATGAAAGTGTTGATTTTAGTAGAAGTTTCTAGATAGACTCTTGTCATCATTACCAAGAGATTGGTGAAAAGATCAAGTGTACAAAATGGAAAGAGGACCTTTTCTCTCAAATCCAAGATTGTTCATGTATGATCGTATGGGATCCTGGTGTGTTTTAAACAAAGAGCTACAAAAAAGAAGATATTGAGAAACACATGAAGGCTGAAATATTTGATGGCTTTAATATCATAGTTGCGAGATAGATTCACCATTCCATGCACTGGATAAGTAGACAACTTAATATAACCATGGGCTAGAATAAGGTATAGAATAAATTTTATGTTTCAAGAACTAACAAGGTTATGGAGATAAAAGGGTTGCATTCCATGGTGAGTTAGTATAGGACCAAAATCCTAAGGAGCTAAAGTTTACATCTAAAGGAAAATATATGGTGCTTGGAAGTATCTCTCGATGAATCATTAAGAGTAGTCATAGCTAAAGGAACTTTTCGTAAAGGACTAGTTGCTTAGTGGTGGAGAGCATGCAAACTATATCATCTTTTGGTAACCATGTCGATATTCAAATGCTTCCAAAACAACATAGTATGGTGTTCAATAATATGTCCCTGGGATTACTATCAAATAGAGGTTTCCAACATGGAATAGAATTGAAAATTGGCTATAAGCATGCCATTATTACTCCTCATTTCTCAAAGACTGATTTGATATCAAGCCACCATCAAATCTTTGTTTGTAAGGGAGGAATACACAAGACAACTTTCAATTGCCTTACTGGACACATTGAGTTCTTGGTCATGCCATTCAATTTGACTAATACTCCTGCTACATTCCAATTCATGGTGACTTAGGTATTCCAATGGTTAGTTGAGACAGTTTGTTTTAATATTTTTTTATGATATTTTGATGTGTAGCAAAGCATGGAAGGATCGACACCTAGATTTGATCCTTGGGATTCTAGAGAAACAAGCTCTATTTTTAAAAGAATCTAAGTGTGAATTTAGGGTCACAAATATTTTATACATGGGCCATGCCATTATTGCTCAAGGCAGGCAGGTGGATCAAAAGAGGATTCAAATTTTTCTAGTTTGGGCACTCTCTACCACTAACTATATTGAGGAGATTCTTTAGTTTATGTAGCCATGATAGACGGTTTATTAAGGGATCATCGCATATAGCAACACCTTTAACCAACTTGACAAAGAAGGGTTTTTGACCTTCTTGGAAGAGCCACACATTTGGATTTCCGCCCAATAGTAGAAAGAACAATGAGCGACAACCCAAAAGTCCAATTAGAGTAAATGCACCCAAAATTAGATGCTCCAAATGAAGTCCATAATCTCTTTTTATATCCTCATCTTGGAGCCAAAGACCAAAAAGGCAAGGCCGACCCATATAAAGCATATTTAATCTTTTTAATTTGCTTTTAAAATGCACCAAAATCCAACCGACCCATTATAATGGGAAATACAAGGATAAAAACATAAATATGAATGAAGAAAGCTGAAATATAATCCACGATCTTCCCTTGCTCATCCATTGCTTGCCTTCAAAAAGAGGAAAGGCAAGGAATCCTTTGTTTTGGATTAATTCAAAAAAGGGGGACATTACAATAATAGAGAAAATAAGTGATCACACCCAGCTGTAATTATTTTTATGACAGCAACAGTACAGCCAAAACCAAGGGCTGGAAATAATAGATAATCCTCTCCAAAAATCACCAAAAGTGTAGTTTCAACCTCATAAATTATGAGGATCAAGAATATCAACTCAAAAAGCCAAAATGTGCCCTAGAAAGCACTAAACTCAACCCCCAAGCAAGTCGCCTAGGGCTGGAAATGAAGAACAACAATATAAATTCACTTTGAAGCTCCAATGTGACCTCCGCGTGAGACCACCCTTGCACACAAGAGGGTTTTCATCCCCTAGTGTGATCCTATTGAAGGGTTTCGTCCTCAATAGGTGGCCAAGGAAGGGTTTTCGTCCTTCAATGGCAAGAAGAGAAGCTACTTGCTCCACCTCCAAGGAAATCAATCTCCAAAATAGCATAAACTTCCTTTGGCCACTCGATCCACCTTTATATCCTCCTTTTGATGCCAAGGATGAATTAGAAGACTACTTCTCATGACCGACCTCTTTAATGAAGGAGTGTACTCTTTAATCTTCACTTAAGAAGACCGACCTCATGAAAGGGAAAGAGTATTTCTTTATCTCCATCGTAGCTCTCAAGAAGACCGACCTTAATGAAGGAGAGATAATAGTTCCTCTTGCTTGTATGCCAAATCATCCATCACCTAGTTGAATCACTCCAAACCATGATTAGTAATAAAAATAAATGAATATGAAAATTCAAACACTTACAATTATGGCAACGTTCACCTCCCTTGCTACCCTTCCTTGAGGCCCACGGAAGGTGGAATGGGCTCAAGGCCTTCATAGTAACTAGCTTGGAAAAGGGGACATTATAGAAGAAATTTGAATAGATTTTTTTAGTTTATCCAAAGAGAAATGGAACATTTTTTTAAAAAAATTATATAAAATTTAAAAACAAATATCATGATCATGAACGATGAATGCATGATCATGATATTTGTTTAAAAGCAGTTAAGAATAGAATATAGGGCCACTTTGAAGCTGCCCCTTGTTGCCTCTTCCTTCAAAATTTCTCTTCAAGCTACTTCTAAATGCCTCCTTGGTCTTGCTTCCAAACTCCTTGCTGCTCCTTGTTGCTATGGCTGCCTCCTAAATTCTTCCTTGCTCTTGTAAAAACTGCAACGAAATTATAAATGAGAGTGTGTTTTAGCATCACATGTATATGATATATAGGTTTAGGTTAGTGTCTTCTAAAAGCTGTGGGGCAAAGACTGGAATCCAATGAAAATCATTTTTCCCTGAAATTATTGGCACAATAAATTCTGTGTATTTGCAGGTGATCGCCATGGCACGACTCTCTTCCAAAATACAGGCAATTCAGGACACCAGTTTTGATATGGACATCAATCAACTGTTAGCTCAACTAGCCCCAATGTATCCTGTCACTAGGCTGGGAAATGCTGCTTGGGAAACCCCTGAAGGTAAGGTGATTGCAAAGGCCATGTGTGGAACAACAAAGAAGCTCTAATGGTGCAGGATTATGTAGTTTTATGGGACTCTGAAAATGTCATGGAACTATCGGGATCTTTATTTTTCATTTTGGTGATCATGATCATGAACAAGAACTACAGTGATTTGAGTGCTGAATGCAACTCAAATTATTTTTGATTTTTTTGTAAATCATAAAAACATTAATGCAATTGCAGTAATTACTAGAAGGGTAGGGTTTGTTTAAACAAGCACTATAGTTATCACTTCTATTGTGATGCTGACGATAAGTGGTTAATGGGGCCAGTTTTGAGAATAGGAATGATTCTTCTAGGATCTTTGATAGAAGCTATAGAAGAGACAATTACTTTTTGTTTTCGTCAAATACACTCATGAGTTGCATTGCTAGATACATTTTTAAAATCAAGCTAGTTAGGTAGCACGGATCAGTTTCTATGCATGTTTTACTGCTCAAAACTGCTGTTGTAATTCTTTTTCCAATTCAATATATTAGCTCTGGAACATTTTTTTCCAAAAAAGCAAACATAAGAGCCAATTTTATACTCAATTGCTGTAATTTGGAGTTGTAACAAACAATAGAATCAATGCCTATCATCAAATTTCTTAGAAAAACAGGGGAAACATAAGATTCTTATAGCTAATGCCCCGAATTCTGCGTGCAATTGTTTACAATGCCTAAATCTTAATAAAGAACAAACAACCCAAGATGAAAACTAACTAAAAGACCTACGTTACTTCAGTAATCATATTCCAAATCTGCAAATCGTCATCTCAAAAAAAAAAAAAAAAAAAAAAAAACTACTAATGCAGATCATTTTGGTACATTTGATCATCAGAATATTAATAATAATGTTTATATGACAGTGCTTGGTGTATATTATCATTCTTCACATTAAAAGCAAAACACAAAACAACAACAAACAGCAAAAGAAATGAACACCATATTAACTAGGAACATATTATTTCTCCATAACCTCATTCCCAGCTACTGATACGACAGCACGCTCTAGCTTTGCAGGGTAATCAAGGTCCTCTGCCAAAGGAAGAAAGTTTGCAATCTGTAGTTCAATAGACATTAAAAAAATTAGAGCTCTGATAATTCCAAACATCTGAAAATGAATATCCCCCAAGCTACTAAATCCACATTGAATTGAGTACTCCATTCAATTAGCCAACAAAATCACCAAATTTTAGCTGAAACATGTTTCCTGAATTTCATTGGAAGAGATTTTTCAAATTCTTATGTGAACCTTCAGAACATTTGTTATTCATTTGAATGATCCACGATAATATGTTACTGAAGCATTAAATAGTGGAGCAATACCAACATCAAATGCTTAGAGACTAAAGCAAAGCACTCTCAAACAAATATAAGCAAAATGCAGAAGAATAACTGTGACTAAACAGAGGCTGCTAAAGACACAATAGATGAAATGATCGAATACCCACAATTATCAGATTCATTTAACTAACTAGCATCAAGAAAAAACAATATTACATAAAACTTTACAGCTTATATGACATGTGGAAGGCAATCACATTTTCTATGATCCTCAACAGTTACAAACACAGGCAAACAAATACCTACTTGGTATGGTGTATAATACAGAACAAAAAATAAATAAAAGAGGCACAAGAAGAAAGAACCCCAAGTTGAGTCCAGAATATGACCTTGTGAAACACATAAATCAAAGGCAAAGGTATTTGTGAAAAAAACAGAAACTTGCTCAGATAAAAATCAAATGAAAGATCAGCCATTCCTTCTTTTGATGAGGTTAAGAATTTTACAAGGGATGACAACGTTAGAATATTTTCCAAGGTATAGAAAGGACACATGACCCTTCTCTAGCCAATGTTCATAAATCCGTTCAACCGCCAAATTCTGAAAAAGAAAACCTGTGGATTCAAATTTGTACATAGGGTTACAAAACGATGTGAAACCAGTTCCACATGTTCAGAAGCCGAATTCAGCCGATAGCATTGTCAACCAATGAAACTGGCATTATTTGGAACTCCTCTCCAGCTGCAAAGGTGTCATGTCCCTTTTCGAGATAATTTTGTTTGAAGACCTTGACCCATTTTTCTTCCTCATGGGTCCAAGGGAACAAGCTAGAGGAAGCCAACAATGTCATCATGTGCTTAATTTTGCGTTTGTTTCTCTTATTGGCATTGTATTTGTTGGCGAGCCTAGTGCCCAACAATAAATTAAAAATAAAAAGATATTAGTGAGCATGTAGGCTCCAAAAAGTAAAAAGAAAATAATAATAAAGCAAGTATAATTGTGGTCGGCCTCATTTGAGAGGCCCAAGACTTGATGCCACCCTCTTGTTATAAATAGAGGTTGTTGGCATTAGTTTGGCTTATGTTTTGATTTATTTTCATATCTTGCTAAAGGTTTGCTTGTGAAGCACCTTTCCTACCTTTCTCAAGGATGAAAACTCTTGATTAAGGACTCTCTCAAGGACGAAAAACCCTTGATTGAGGGCTTGTGGAGGACAAAAACCCTTCCACGAGGATTTATGTCCGCAAGCTAGTTTGGAGAGCAATAAATTATCATTTTCTTGCATGATTTATCTCTTTTGGATCAATAATCTATTTATTTGAAGTGGAGCGACCCACTTGGGAGAACTATTTAGTATGTTCTGATGATAAGTTGATCAATCTAAATTTATTATCTTATTCTTCGTATCTTTAAAAGACAAGATCTCAAGTTTCATGAATTTTCGAGGTGATTTACTATTTTCTAAGCTTGTTGAAGTTCGTTGGTTAAGGGTTTCCAAAATGAATTATTTGCAAGCTCAATTTTGGTTTCTAAGAGCTGATTGTGTTTGTTGAGGGTTTTTGTAATGTCCCCATTTTTGAAGACCCTTAGCCTATTTTCCCCGTGGGCTTTTGGGATGTTGCAAGGGGAAATTATGCTAAATAATTAAATAATATTGCCTGGAGAGTGATTTTTATCATTTGACATTATAAAGCAATATTTATTTAATTATTTAATTATGGAACAATTGATATTTAATTTAATTCCCAAAATGCAAAATAAAAAGGGGAATTAATTAAATAATATTTGGGTGGCTTTTTAAATGTCAAATTACCCTTTAGAAAGGGGACACCACACTTAGGGAGAATAAACTATTTTTAAATTATGATTTCCCTCCTCTAGGGACTTCAAACTTTGTGCTCCTTGTTTATAAAAGGAGATTTTGGGATCATTGTGAAGGTTATGCTTTTGGATGAATCGATTTAAACTCCATGCTTGGAGTTGGGATGTATGCCCTAGCTCTCTCTCTTTCATTGTAAGCTTCATTGGAAGCCATTGTTGAAGATATTGAAGACTCTCTTGTTCTATTTATGGTGTTCTATTGTGTTGAAGTATCTTTTATGCATGATTCATACTTGCTAACATTGGCGACTTGTTTAGATGTGTGGCGTATTTGTTGTGAAGGATATTTGAATGATTAATGGTGATTATTGAGTGTTTTATGATCTGATATTAATGCTGCAATTATCCCAGCTATAGCGACTTGCAAGGGTGGTCATTTTGGCATTTTTGGGTATCCATTGAAGTAGTTTAAAAATCTGATCTGCAATAGTGTTTTGTGACTCCATCCTAGGTGATTTTGGAAGGGTTTCATAGCTGGTTATTGTTGGTTTTATTCTAATTATGACGACTTGATTTGAGCATCTTTTGGCATGTTTTAAGGGTGAACAAGCTATATTTGTAATCTGATCTGAGTTGGCTTATTTTTTCTGAGTGTGGGCAGCCATTTTGGGATGTTTTTGAAGAGTTCTAAGAGCTGGAAATAATTTACATGTTTTATGCTAACCCTAGCGACTGGGTTTAGGATTTTGGGGGCTGTTTTGGAAGGGTTACAGTGCTTCAAAAATTCAGATTGATAGCTCTTTGGAAAGCCCTTAATTTATAGAACAATCTGCAATTTATTTGGTGAAGAAATATTGAGTTTTGAGTGAGATATCAATTTTAAAGATTTTAGTTATCTGTAACATAGTAGGAAAACTCGCCAAATCCAAAAACTCGCCAGACCCCCAAAAAAAAAACTCGCCAATATTCGGCCAATACTCGGGAATACTCGGCAACTTAAAAATACTCAAATTTCTTTAAAAAACATAAATTTTAAGCAACACATAGCTACAAAATGTATCAAATGAGCCCATAAAATGTTGGAGAAGTGTTTTCTATTAGATTTGAATACAAATACAATACAAAATTGCATCATCATGCGAATACGACAACCGGTTGATACTAGTCCCCACACTCGGCTGCGTCTCCACGCTCCTCCTAGAAGGCTGTGAATCTGGCTCGATCATGGAACTAGATGGTGGTGCTGGTGGCTCCTCTGCTGCATGTTGGAGATCACCTCCAAAGATGTCATCTAGTCCAATATCTCCTCGGAGTCCTGCTAGTGCTTCTCCCTCCATAGCCTCCCTCTCAAAAGAAGCAATCTCGTCCGCTGTGAACGCAGGGTTTTCCTCTTCTTGCCCAGTCCACTCACTATATGGATCTATCTCATCCAAATCAATGAGCTCCTCTGATGTGGCCTCAACTTTTTTTGTGCGAAGCCGGAGATTGTATTGCACAAAAACCAAGTCGTTGAGCCTTTTTTGAGTCAACTTGTTGCGCTTCTTCGTGTGATTAGTCCGAGCACGGGAGAATACTCGTCGAGTTTTGGCGAGTACTCGCCGAGTTTTGGAAAGCTATCCAATATTTTTAATTACTAATCTGTCTACAGGCGATCAAAGCTCATGATTCTTTGAAGATGCAAGAAGTTGCTTGGTCCAAAAAGGTGCAAAAATGGATTTTATGAAAATAAGAAAAATATTGCCATCAACTGCGAGAGCTCGAGAAAATATGCACTTTTAGAGAAAACGGCACTCAAGCGGAGCCACGAGAATGAAAGTTATGGCACATGCAAGTTTTCTTTGCTACATCTTCCGGACCCTTTCCAAAAATGGCAAATTTTTTTCTCTCCTTGTGTTTTCTTCACCAAAATCCAAAAACGGAAAGAAATGTTGTCTTTGGCGAGTTTGTGGCGAGTTTTTGGCAAGTATTCCAACTATACTCGGCGAGTTTTTTTTTGCATTTTTGGCGAGTTTTCCTGCGAGTTACTCATTTAGCATAATTTTTGGCGAGTTTTTCTAAACTGCCGAGTTTTCAAGTGAGTATTCTATCTATGGTATATAAGCTTTCTGGTTGTTATAAATTAATATTTATTTCAGATCTATTGTTTTGGGGTCAGTTTAATAGTGGATTTGATTGTAGAAATTAGGAGAAATAAGGAGAAAGTGATTTTATAATTTTTGGAGTTAATTAGATGCCCTAAATGTGTTGGGCGACCTAATTTTTAGGGAAAAATTAGGGTTTCATGTTGGCTGTGCAAAAACTGGTTTTGGGATATTGTTCTTCATATTTTTGTGGCCCAAAATCCAAAGTTTGAAGATTTTTGCTTGGATGGTTAAGTGGGAATTAATTTTGGAAAATTGCAGCAGTTGGGGTTTGAATTTTTAATTAATTTTCAGCTTTGTGTGATCGGATTCCTAACAATGTCTAACCAAAAGGTTACCATTTTCATAGTAGGAGCTAACCTTTCTTGAGTCTACTCCTTGTCCATATCCTTTAGCAACAAGACGAGCTTTGTACTTGTTTATAGAACCATTTGATTTACATTTAACTTTATAAATCCACTTCCAACCAATGGATTTCTTACCTTGGGGTAAATCTAACAACTTCCAAGTTTTGTTCTTGATCAAAGCATCATAATTCACCTTTATGGTAGACTCTAATTCATGCTTCCTTTGTCTTCTACATACGTTTATGGCTCAAACACTTGTGAAACAACCGAAGTTAAAGAAAAAATCACCAAATCACTATTTTAGTGGAACTCTTTGATATATCATATTACTTTTAGGAAAGAATAATAAGTTTACAATAAGTTACAATAATAAATGGCTCATGGCTATGTACGGCCCTAAAACAAAGAAAACAACGAAATGAGATCACAAAGCATGATAGACTACTTAAAAACATGGCTCACTAAGCCAACTTACAAAAACATGACAAAAGAGAGTCAAGCACAAGTTGTTGTACTAGCAAGAGGTGGAAGAGGATCATCCTTGGGAGGGACCCAAAAGGAGGATCCTCCAGAAGGAGAATTAGAAGCCACCCATGCCTCCCCATCAAGAGTCCGAGTATTGCCATAGGAGCCAAGGAAAGAGTGACCCTTCACCGGGTATCAAAAGTGCCATATGAACATTGCCCTACACATTTGGGAAGACTAGTGAGACGGGCTAACAATCAGTTTTTGTTAGTGCGAAATCACAGAACCCCAAATGAGTTATGGATCTGCTTTTCTAAGGCAAGGTCATTTGGTGTGATTTGCATAACATTGGATCATTCCCCAAGCTATGGGACTTGCAAATGGGAATGATCCTCCAGAGAAGGCTGGTTCCTCTTCCTAATCCTAGCACTAAACTACTTCTAAGGAAGGAAATGCGACTATCTACTCCTAATCTAACAATTCCAAGGGACCAAGGAGGAGAGAGAGAGCATGAAAATAAAGAAATCCTACACTACAGAGGTGATAGCACCGAGAAAAGGGAACTGCTGATCACAAACCCAACTTCCTGAAATGGAGAGAGGTGAGCAATGGAGAGGATGGACAGATGCATCACAGACCAAGGATAAAGTTCACACAGAACACCATTTCAAACCCCTTAAACACAGCTCCCAAAACCTACAATGGACATCAAAGATATGCACAATATACCCTGTAATGGTGAGAGGTGAGAAGAGACAACAAAATGAGCAAAGGATGGACAAAACGCATCACAAAAACAGATTTTATTGCTCCAGGAGTTCACACAATACACCATTAATGGGCAAGAGGTAGGAAAATGCCATTACAAAGCCAAGGGAGGAGGCTTAAACTCCACATTCGACCCTGGAGAAGAAAGAGAGAGGGGGCAGGGAAGAAGAATGAACAACCCTTTACAATGAATCATGCCCCTGTATTTATAGATTTGATCGGAGAGAAGAAAGAGAGAGGGAAGCAGGAAAAGTGGGTTGAAGCTCAACCACTGTTATTAATGCTTCTGATAAAATATGCCCCAAATCCATCTTTATTGCATGATTCCTTGATTCGGCGCCTTGAAAGAAGAGGAAACGGCGGAAATAGATCGAATCCGATCTAGTTGTTGAGACAAATGGATCCTGCATTGAAGGCCCGAAGACATTTCCTCCATTTTTCTTCACCTAACCTCCTCAAAATTAAAGTTTCAAACCTCCATGACATGGGTGAGGCTGAGATCTTTCTAACATCAGATTTGCAATATTTCGAGCCCTAAGTTGAAAGATATGCCCCTTCGAAGTTTGTATCGGGTCCGTATAGGAGGGCGGGAAAACAACTTGAAAAATGGGTCCCCTTTTGATATGAGACACATGGCAGCCAGATTGGAACAAAAATCGGGCCTACGGGTCCGTAATTTATCTTTTCCCTTTCCTCTAATTCCCCACTTTGGCTTTGACTCAGTTCAAACTTTGACTTTTTCCTTTGCCTTGTTTTGGAATGCGAGCTCGTAGGTCCGAAACGTTTTCCCTTCATATTTTCTCTATGTGCGGGGTTGTCTTGACCAAATTTGCCGGTGGGGAATTTGGGATAACAGTGTTCCATTTGGCGGTAGTGGTGGCCTCTAACCTCCCCTGTTGAGGAGGGGGAGAAGAAATGATTGTGTGAGCGATTGTGGTTACATTTGGGCGGAGGTGGTGGGGAACCCAATGGAGGCTAGTCGAAGGAACAAGACTCATAGTGCAAGGAGCACTCCCCCAATGATGTTCTTGTTGATGTTGGAACTCAAAAGCAACTTTATCTTCCGAGCTTGGATCTACATATACACCGAAGATATAACAATTTTTTCATTAATAGTGAATTCAAGATGGAACTATTTGTGTTCCTAAAAGAGTTACATTTTCATAGTTGAAATAAAATAACACAAAGAAATTCCACGAGAAAAGCAATATAAACAAGCTAGTTAACAAAATCTCCAAAGATAATCAATCCCGTGTTCAAAGGGTTTCCCTGGAAGGGGCAAAAAAGGTTGCGAATCAAACACCAAGCTGATTAAGCCCGAGGACAAAACCAAAAAGGTGTTTGAAAGATTCAATGTGGGCATGAGACAAACATTGTGAATTGGTTAAGCTAATGTGATTAAGCCTTTCTCCCAAGGGTAAGCCCTAGTAAGGCGAGGCACCAAAGGAAGTGGGCAAGCTTATGTTTCAACTTAACAAACCATATTCTATTGAGTTAGGAAAGCCAAGTGCAAGGACGGGTTCTATAATTTGGCGCTTGTTCAATTTGAATAACATAGAGTAAAAAGGACTCAAAATTTGATAAAGCATCCAAGGAGAATAGTGCTTAATGGCATGTTGAGCTAGGCACAGAGTTGGGTGGGCAAGATGGACGGGGAGCTAGGTTGGTGAATTGGGAGTTGAGATGGGAAGGCAAGTCAAGCGAGGAGCTAGGGTGCCAAGATGGGAGCTAGGAACTGTGTCTTCTTTTCGAAACATCACGTCAATGTTGATGTTTTTATCGATGGTGTTTAAAAAGATTATATTGTGGTTTTTCAAGGTATAGAGTGGGTTTTCTAGGGTATAGAGTGGGTTTTCCAAAAGAAAATATTATGATTTTTTCAAAGCATAGAATGAGGTTTCCAGCTGGGTGGGGAACTTGGCGCTTTGTGTCTTGTTTCCAAAATGTCGAGTTGTAATGTCCCCAAATTAGGGCAATTCAATATTCACCCAAATTCAATGAAACCCTTATGCAAATTATCCTAAAGTATTCCAATGTCTACTATTCCTAACCCGGAGTGGGGTTAGAACTAGCGGAGGTAAGTGGAATAAATCAGAAAATAGCTAGAGTGCACTAAATTAGCACCAATCTGATTATACACAGCTGAATGTAATTAAATAATCAAACCCCAGACTGCTGCAATCTTCTAAAATTAATTCCCGCTCAACCAACCATGCAAAATACTTCAAACTTTGGATATTGGGGTTATAAAATATGAAGTTTATGAATGTAAAATCAGAATTAACCCAGCTTTCACCAAAAGTGCAGAAATGGCCCTCCTACTATTTTGCCCAACACAATTAGGGCTGGTTATGCATGCAACAACACCCCACTGATCACCAAACCTTGTGCACAAGCTCATAAAAATATATAGAATCAGATCTGAATCTTTTATGCAAGTTTTATGCACCCAATATGCTGAAAATACACCCTTACCCAGTCGCCTAGGGCACAAAAATACAACAGCAACTTAAAGCATCAAATCAATACCAAGATGATCAAGTAAACTAGGTGGTTAGAACACACTAAGTTTCACCAACATGGATCCTATGCATTCCTCACAATTCCCATCTTTCAATCATACACTATTTGTTTTCAATTTGCATAAATAGTTATTAAATGTGCTTTAGAAATGAACTAAGAGTGTTGCATAATCAAAGAAATATTGAGCAATGAAAGAGAGCAAAACATAATGAAAGTGACACAAGATTACCCTAGAGAAACTCAAATTGAGAAAACTCCAACAAGAGTGAAGCAATGCTTCCTCATATCACTATCATGTATTTTTGTACAAGCTTATTGCCTTCCCAAGGCCTCCATGAACACTATGATGTTCAAACACTCATACAACTTTGCAACTCACTCACTCACACCTTCCTTTCACACTCCAATTCAAAAAACCACATATGATCAAGAATACAAATTGCTTGGAATCTCTTCTCTTTCCTCCGATGCATTACAAAGACCTTCCCCACATATATATACAAGTTTGACACCAAGGAGAGCTTGAAAAAGAAGCCCAAAAGACTTAGAAGTCGAGATATGTGGGCAACATCCTCCTTCAATCTTCATAATCTTCCCAAGCTCATCCATGGAGTGAGATATGTGGGCAACATCCTCCTCCAATCTGCGAAATCTTTCTTCACCATCATCAGATCTTCGCTCATCTTCATGGGCCATACTTCTCACTTCTCTCTTCCACTTCCTTGTGGAGATGTCTTGTTGCAAAGAGACAAAATCACCTTTTCCACTAGCACTTGTTGCTCTTGTAACGGGCATATATCTGCAAAATGATCACTAAACAAACCACACACTATGGAACATGAACCAACTCTGATACCAATCTGATCCGTAAACTAGGTGGTTAGAACACACTAAGTTTCACCAACACAGATCCTATGCATTCCTCACAATTCCCATCTTTCATCAATATACTATTTGCTTTCAATTTGCATAAATAGTTATTAAATGTTATTTAGAAATGAACTAAGAGTGTTGCATAATCAAAGAAATATTGAGCAATGAAAGAGAGCAAAATAGAATGAAAGTGACACAAGATTACCTTGGAGAAACTCAAATTGAGAAAACTCTAGCAAGAGTGAAGCAATGCTTCCTCATATCACTATCATGTATTTTTGTACAATCTTACTGCCTTCCCAAGGCCTCCATGACACTACGATGTTCAAACACTCATACAACTTTGCAACTGACCCACTCACACTTTCCGTTCACAATCCAATTCAGAAAACCACTTATGATCAAGAATGCAAATTGTTTGGAATCTTTTCTATCTTTCCTCTAATGCATTACAAAGACCTTCCCCACATATATATACAAGTTTCACACCAAGGAGAGTTCAATGTTACTATTTTTAATAAATTATTTACCTCATCCATTTGGCTAGAAAAGAAGTTCATGAGGACCCCTATGAAGTATGTCATGCATTCTAACGAAATGTTGGAGAATCAATGTTCCAAGAACAAGGCTATGAGGATAGTCACCATTGCTGGGGCAGCGAGATACTTGATATGGGAAGTGGTCCAAGAAGGGTTGTGTTTGGCCCCCAAATCACTCACATGGCTGAGTTTGGTGAAGTGTGTCATGTATGGCAGCTGTTGTACCCATCTTTTAGCTGCTGTCAGCAACAGTACCAGCCTCTTTCACACTTCTATAACAGCCATAAAAGTGTTTTCAGTCGCATGGTGTGAAGGAGAACTCAAGGAGGAGGTGTTTTTACAAAAAAACTTCACTATTTTGGGTTGTAGAGTTGTTGCCACCCACATTTCCAGCCAACTTAACATTTTGTATGCAGCCATACAAGTAGTCTCAGTCATACACTTGAGTAATCTTCAGTTTGTTGATATTGTTGAAGCATATTTAGTCACTATATGCTATGTAGCAGGTATGTACCTTGCAGTATGGGTACTAATACGTATCAAACCCAGTACATGATACGGGTATGGTATGTAGAGGGTACCTCCTGCAATGCCCAGGCACTGCAAGAGGTACCTTGGACATACCCAGGCATACCCACTACCAGAAAATGTTTAGTTAAAAAAAAGTAAAACCGACTTTTCAAATATTAAATAAGTATCCTAAACCCTAAAATGTGCTCCCAAACTCTATAATTACAACAATAACAACACATTTACCTCGCATTTGCATAAATGCATCACATTTGCATACTTGACTCTCAGCTTCATTTTTTCTTTAATTTCAATTGCTTCGCGCTGATTACAAGTGCCATATAGTTCAAGGAGCTTGCAATAAGTGCCAAGGAGTTCAAAGGTGTTTGGTGATTTGAGGTAAGTATTTTGTGGTTTT
This sequence comes from Taxus wallichiana var. yunnanensis, assembly GCA_018340775.1. Lineage (NCBI taxonomy): Eukaryota > Viridiplantae > Streptophyta > Pinopsida > Cupressales > Taxaceae > Taxus > Taxus wallichiana. Next base: position 45,929,441 of record CM031241.1, read on the forward strand.
TAAAAGTATTTTAGTTTGTATAATTGTATTTAATATTTGTGAATTTTTTTGTTATTGTAATATTGTTTTAAGCTTCATTTTTCAACATTTGATTTCATTTAATTTTAAACATTCTCTCAACACTAAATTGTTTATTTATTTTTAAAATGCATTGTGCAGTTAAAATGGCTGCGAGTTCTAGTTTTGTGGGTCAAGGTATTAAAGGTCTCCCTTACAAATTCGATCCATACTTCCCCCTTTGGAGGCATGTCACACAGCTAGAACAAATACCAAGTGGAGGGAGCGTTATTTGGATTTGCTCACAATGTAATATGCAATTTAAGAGCTCTATGAAAGCCCATTTGTGTGGGGCTATTGGCCACGGAATTAGAACATGTGGAGGGTTGGATGGAAAGGGGTTGCCACGTGCAAAGACCCTTGCATACATCAAAGAGCAAGAGGAAGTAGATGTAGCAATTGCCCTAAAATCCAAGCATCCTATGGCAAAAAAGGAAGATCAAATAGCAAGCCACTTGTTTCTCCTTTTGTTGATGTTGTGGCCCCAGATCACCTGTTTTTGTCTACACCTATTGCAACAACACGAGGAAGAGGATTCACCTCTTTCTCACAAAAGAACAAAATATACAAGCCCCATTGGAAAGGGCATTCCAGAATGAAAGCAGGGACATAGCCGACCAAGGTATTGGGTGCTTTATTTATGCATGTGGTTTCCCATTTAATGTTGTTAGATCACCATACTATCAAGATATGGTGAGATGTATTAATGAAGCCCCTAGAGGGTGCATTAACCCAGGGTATCAAAAGGTGCACACTACCTTAAAAAGAAAAAAAAAATTTGAAGAAGCATTGTTGAGCATCGAGAATCAATGGCTCGAAAAGCAGGGTGTCCATTGTTTTGACAGATGGAAAGATACAACAAACAGGCCATTGATCAATGTGGTTGCAGTGTGTTCTAAAGGGGGTATGTTTTGAGGGCTATTGATTGTGAGAGGGGCAAATGAAGGATGACCGATTCATTGTTGACATCCTCATAGAATCTATTGAGGCGGTGGGCCCTCAAAATGTTGTCTAAGTTGTAACGGACAATGCAAAAAATTGTAAAGCTGCAGAGTTGTTAGTTGAGGCAAGGTACAAACACATATTCTGGACACCTTGTGCGGTTCATTCCCTCAACTTAATGTTACAAAAATTGGGCATAAAAAATTGCTTGGATGAAACAAGTCTATGAATAGGCAAGTGAGATTCAAATGTTTTATGCAGAAACCACCACATGTCTCAAGCCATCTTTCATAGATTCTCGACATTACAACTATTAAAGGTAGCCCATAACAATCTTTTTTTTTAATAATTATTAGTTTTTAAATTTTATTTTTATAAATTCATTAAATTAATTTTATAAGTTTGTAATTTGTAGAATTTTGATTTTTGAATGTTTTAAATTTACTTGTCTTAATTTTATTTGTTTTAATTTCTTATTAGGTTGTTAAACTTAATTTGCCTCGCACATGCTCGTCTTGAGACGACTTGTGAAGGTGTGAGCGGTATTGACTAACATGGTTATCAACGGTATTGAAATTGTTGATCCTTGATGACGCATGGTAGGATCGTGTGGAGTACTTGCTCAGTTTTATCGAGCCCATCGTGAGTATGTTGAAATTTGTTGATATGGATCATCCATGTATGGGTGAGATTTATGATGGAATTGACCCAAAGATTGACTCAATTAAGACCATCATAAATGCCAAAGACCAAGATCCTACAAAGATTTTCTTCAAGGAAGTGTAGTCGCATCTCATTGAAAGGTGAAACAAAATGACCACTCCATTGCATCTTCTTGCTTTTGCCTTGAATCCAAAACAATGTAGCGCAGAGATATTTTCTTTGACCGGGAGGATCCCACCATATAGGGATGTTGAAGTTATTGAGGGGTATAAGGCGGCATTTGCTAGACTCTTCCCAAATCCAAAAGTAGAAGACATGGTTAGAGAAAACTTTGTGAATTTCGTATCCAACAAGGATCACTCCATTAAAGCTCTTCGTGACAAATACAAGATGGGTGCTTATTCGTGGTGGTACCTCCATGGACAAGCATACACATACCTCATGCCACTTGTAATAAAAATTTTATCACAAGTAAGATTTTAGTTTTTTTAATTTCTTAACTCTTTCTATTTTACTTTTATAAATTTAAGATTTTAATTTTGTAATGACTTTGCGGCTTGCCTCAATAGGTTGCGAGTTCTTCTTTGGCTGAGAGGAATTGGGGTACATACTCATTTATCCACTCGGTTAACCGCAACAAGTTGGAAGCAAAAAGTTGGAGGATTTGGTCTTCGTGCATTCTAACTTGCGCCTTCTATCACATAAGAAGGATGAGTACAAGCAAGGGCCAACAAAGTGTTGGGATATAGACCCAAAGACTCCAAACTTGGATGCTTCCATTGCCCAACTTTCATTGCTAGACCCAGACCTAGAGAGTACTTTGCGTGACCTGCATAGTGGGGCTAGCAGGAGCGGCATTGCTGATGGTTCTGGTTGTACTCCTGATGCTTGTGGTTCTAATGAACCACGTGATGGTGATGATGCTCTCGTTGAAGACATTGGAGAAGAGGTAGAGCCATTTGATTATGATTATAATTAGACTATTAGAATGCTGATGTATCTTCATTTTTGTGTTTACATTGTAACATTTGAACAATGTACTGCTTGTAAGTTCGAACAATGAATATCATGACAAAATGCATTGAATTATCAATACGTTTTAACTTTTGTGGCTATTTCACTTATTTAATAATTTGTTTACTCTATGCATGTGTAAGGCTGGAATTTTGCTTATTTGGTTATTTTTTTTAAATATATATATATATATAGTACAGTCGTACCCAAGTTTCATACCCAGCGCCCCCAAGAAAATTGTCGTATCAGCGTACCTGATCCCCATACGGTACCACATATCGGCTACCTAGACTACATGGTTGATTTCAGCCCCTATATCACTGTCATTTCTAGATTTGAAGAATTTAAAGTATGACAGCTATTGTCCTATTCTTTTTGTTGCTGTTTGCAACAGAACCAACCCCTTAACACTTTTTATGACAGTCACAAAAGTGTTTTCAGCCACAAGGTGGAAGGATTTTCCGCCTACCATCAATGAGGGGTTGTTTGCAGCTGTTATAGAAGAGTTTCCAGCCACCACAATGCTGATTGTGAGCAAGAAAATGCAACAGTACAGCTACAGCCATGCTTGGGGCAGCAAGAGTGGATCTTTGGAAGTCCATCACATGAATGGGAATTTTGAAGAAGATGCAAGCATGAGAAGAGGATTGAATAACATGCCTATGAGGCATGATGAAGCGGTTGAAGGAGTGATGTTGGGAGCTCTTGATTTCATTGACATGTTTGCTCTATGTGCAGGTTCAAAATTTGGGACAGCCATGCCACAATTTTCCAACTTCCATGTTGCTGTCATGAGCAATTTCAGCCCCTACAGTATTGTTATTTCATTGATGCACTTCCAAGAGCATTTTCAGCTCCTACATGGTTCAAACTTCACATCCTTGAATGAGACAAAAGGATATCGAATTTGTTGTTGTTATGACATTGTCAAAGTGTAATGTCCCCAAATGGACATATTTTGCCCTCAATGGATTTTAGGCAAATCCCACAACCAAATGCAAGCTCACAAAATTAAAATCAGATTTTTACTATGCAGATCTGAATTTTAATGGAAAAATGCGACTAGGGCATAGCAAGAAACTCATACAAATCAACCAATAAATTATACTTTCACCACTCCAATCTGATTTCATCTATTTATAAAGCCAAAATATGCATGAATATGCAGGTTTCTGATGCAAACAAGGCTGAAATAAATTTATTTTGAAACCCAGTCTGCAGAAAATTATGGCAACTTAAAAAATTCATAACTCCCTCAAAAATGCTTTGATCCACACAAATAAACTATGCACGGATTCAGAAAATTAAGGAGAATGCAATGATGTTACCCATGCATGCAAATGACCACCATAAGTGCCCTAAACAGCCAAAACACCAACTTGCCCCTAGGGTTTTGGGCTGGAAAAATACTGAAAACTGGCTGCTTTAATTCATAAAAATCAGATTATGATATAGCAATACAAATCTGGTTTGAAATACCTCAAAACAATTCAGATTTATGCAAGAGATGGGTCGTTCCAGGTTGAAATAATGCAGAAAATACAACTGCACTCTCTTCCCTTGAACCCTTGTACCAAATCTGCAAAATCTTCTCTATTCGATCTTTGGAAATAACTAAAAATATGTAATGGCTCAATGGAACTCCTTGTGTAGAAATTTCTCACAATAATCTAAGAGGGTTTTCGTCCTCTAGAGGTAATTCCAAAGGGATTTCGTCCTTAGTATATTTTATGCAAAAGCTCCAAGCTTTAGATAAAATTAAGAAATTATCAAATAGACATAGCATGAAAGCCTAAGCAAATCGACTTCTCCTTAAAAAGAAAGAAGAGACCCAAAGTCAACCGCTTAAACATCCAATCAACATTCATTGAATTTCTCTATGCATTTTCCACCCTCCATTTCCCTTCCTAGGACAAGTCGTCATTTCCCTTAGGGAGAATACAAAAGATATTTAATACTTATTTTTCCCTCCCAAAGCTAGTTGCATTTTTTCCCGGAGGGAATACACAACGAAATGGGTATTTATATTTTCTAAGTTCCCTTTCCCCTTATAAGGCAAGTCGCCATTTCACCTAGGATGGATAACAAATTATATTTGGGCCTTTTCCATCCTATATTTAATAATTATTAAGTCATATAAATTATTATAAGTGTTCTATATATTTTATTCTTTTATTAATGGCACTATAATAACTTACAATTGACTTAAGTCACCCTTGGGATCTCCCCTTAGCCGTCGGGTAGACAAAATAGGCTAATGGTCTTCGATTGGGAAGGGGATATTATAGTCCTCCCTTCCCAAAATTACTTGCCCTCAAAGAAATCCACATTTTTTTGTCCAAGTGTCATGCACAATAGACAAAACATGTTGAAGTGATCCGCAAGCTTGGCCCCTGTACCTATCAAATGAAGCAAATCTTGCCACAAAATATAGCTCTCATGATGGTCATAAATATGAGTATGGACCAATGGTTCAACATACTCCATAATGTAAACTTCGTCCTCTAATTTGTCATGCTTCTCATGAGGGAAATAAATCTGAATGTGCAACAACAAATTAGACATATTATCATTCACTTCATACCTTGGAGTATCATCATTCTTTATCTTCATGATGACTTGACTTCGTTGGACCAAATCCTTGGCATTTTTGTCAACAATGGGCAAAGTATCATTATGAGACAACTGCTGCAATAAACAAGATGACATACCTTCTTCCACCCCATCTTCAATCCGTGCAATCTGCCCTTTTGGAAAGAGATTTCCATGCTCCCAATTGCCATATCTTGAGGAGTATCATTCCTCATACCTCGTTGTCCATTAATTGAAGAGGTCTTTGCTTTGAACTCTTGTAAGTGTTGTTTTGCTTGAGCGACTATCAACCTAGCAGCTCTAGCTCTACTATTCCATTCCTCACACTTTCTTAGAGTTTCCATTACATCCTCCTTGCTTGCATATATGAATTTCTTCTCATGTCTATTATCAATTTCTCTAGCAAGAAAAGTTTCACTAACACCATTATTTTGCTCAATGGAAATCATACCTTTTGGAGCTTCTTCTTCTTGCATGTTGGAATACACCATTGGCTGATTTCTCTCCAAGTGTAGATCTGATTTGGTAGACTCCATGATTTTGTTTCCTTGCTCAACCTGCACATCAAATCTCTCTAGAAATTTTTGTGAGAAATTTGCAAGTGAATCAATGGATTCAACCCCTTGGGTCTTCAACAAATGACACCACCATTTATGTGCTTCTCCAGCCATGTACATAGAGATGAGCTCGAGGGCATCATCTTGACACATAGGCTTATAACACAAAAATGTTTTAAATTTTTCTAACCAACACCTAGCAGAGATCTCCTTTGTTCCATCAAAGAAAGGGACTTGGGTCCACTTCATCTTTCCCTTCAATTGCATTCAAATCTGATTTTTTTCCTCACACAGGCTGGGAGGATTTCACGCTCTGATACCACTGTAATGTCCCCAAATGGACATATTTTGTCCTCAATGGATTTTAGGAAAATCCCACAACCAAATGCAAGCTCACAAAATCAAAATCGGATTTTTTTTTTGTATGCAAATTTGAATTAAACATGGGAAGTATGAGTAGGGTATGAAAGGAAACTCACAACAACCAGCGCTTAAACTTTGATATTTCCACTCCAATCTGATCCTTCAATTTTATAAAGCCAAAATATGAAGAAAAATACATATTTTGATGCACAAGAATGCTGAAATTAATTTATTTTGAAACCCTAGTCTACAAAAAAATAATGACAACTTCAAAAATTCATAACTCACTCAAAAATGCTCCGATTCACACAAATAAACTATGCACGGACTCAGAAAAAATAGGGAGAATGCAATGATGTTACCCATTCATACAATTGACCACCACAAGTGCCCTAAACAACCAAAACACCAATTCGCCCTAGGGTTTTGGGCTGGAAATTGCAGCAAAAACATATAGAAAAGAGTGGGAAATATATTGTAATGCCCCCAAATGGACATGTTTTTCCCTCAATAGATTTTAGGCAAGTCCCACAACCAAATGCAAGCTCACAAAATTAAAATCAGATTTTTTTACTATGCAGATCTGAATTAAACATGGGAAGTGCGACTAGGGTATGAAAGGAAACTCGCAACAACCAATGACTTAAACTTTGATATTTCCACTCCAATCTAATCCTTCAATTTTATAAAGCCAAAATATGAAGAAAAATACAAGTTATGATGCACAAGAAGGCTAAAATTAATTTATTTTGAAACCCCAGTCTACAGAAAATTATGGCAACTTCAAAATTTCATAACTCACTCAAAAAATGCTCTGAATCACACTAATAAACTATGCACGCACTCAGAAAAATAGGGAGAATGCAATGATGTTATCCATTCATACAACTGACCACCACAAGTGCCCTAAACAGCCAAAACACCAATTCGCCCTAGGGTTTTGGGCTGGAAATTGCAGCAAAAACATATAGAAAAGAGTGGGAAATATAACAACAAACTTTTCTTTCAAACCCTTGACAAAAATCTACAACCTTTATTCCCTCAACTGCTGAAAAGATACTGAAAATTACAGCTAACTCAATGATGCTCAATGGAATCCCTTGTGTAGAGAATCCTCACTAGAGACTAGAAGGGTTTTCGTCCTTCTCTAGACTCTAGGAGGGTTTTCGTCCTCAGAGAGAAAATGCAAGCCAAAAGCTTTACACACAAATCTGAAATTTGATAATAAACAAGTGATGCCTCTTCTAAGCAAGTCGACTTGCTTATATAGAGAAGATGGCCCAACTAACCTCCTTCAACACCCAATCAGATTTGTCCCTTCATTTAATATTTTTCCACCCACTTTCCTTCCTAGTGCAAGTCGCATTTTTCTAGAGTGGATAACTTTGGCTCATATGCTTTTGTTTTTTTATTTATTTATTTTTAAGTTACTAATAAATTATTATAAGTGCATATAATGTTTCTTTTTTTTTTATTTTTATTTTGCACTTTATAATAAAATAGTATAACTTAAGTCACCCTTATTTTCTTCCCTTAGCCGTTGGGTAGACAAAATAGGCAAAGGGTCTTCGACTACGAAGGGGATATTACAGTCCTCCCTTCCCAAAATTGCTTGCCCTCTAACAATTTTGTTTTGTCCAAGTGCCATGCACAATAGACAAAACATGTTGAAGTGATCCACAAGCCTGGCCCCTGTACCTGTCAAGTGGGCTAAAACTTGCCACCATATATCACTCACAAGATGCTCATATACATATACTTGGAACAATGATTCAACAAACTCCATATTGAAGACTTCTCCTTCAATCTTATCATGCATCTTATGATGGAAATAAATTGGAATAGGCAGCAATAAATAAGACACATTATTATGTTCTTCATACCTTTGAGTATCATCAAGGTCTTCACCATCCTTTGTCTTCATGATAATTTGACTTTGTTGTATCAATTCCTCATCATTTTTGTCAACAATGGGTTGAATATCTTTATGAGTCAACTGCTGCAATAAATAAGATGACATACCTTTTTCCACACAATCCTCAACCCATGCAATCTGCCCTCCTTGGAAAGAACTTTCCACGTTCCTCGCTACCACAACTTGAGGAATATCATTCCTCATACCTTGCTGCCCACAAATTGAAGAAGTCTTTTCCTTGAACTCTTGTAGGTGTTGTTTCGCTTGAGCGGCTATCAATCTAGCAACTCTAGCTCTTCTTTGCCACTCTTCACACTTTCTTAGAGTTTCCATTACATCCTCCTTGCTTGCATATATGAATTTCTTCTCATGTCTATTATCAATTTCTCTAGCAAGCAAAGTTTCACTAACACAATTATTCTGCTCAATGGAAATCATACCTTTTGAAGCTTCTTCTTTTTGCATGGTGGAATACACAATGGGTTGATTTCTCTCCAAGTGTAGATCTGATTTGTCCTCCTTCGTGGGTGTAGAATCCATGGTTTCAATTTCTTTCTCATCCTTGCCATCTTGCACATCAAATCTCTCTAGAATTTTTTGTGAGAAATCTGCAAGTGAATCAACGGATTCGACCCCTTCGGTTTCAACAAATGACGCCACCATTTATGTGCTTCTTCAGCCATGTATCTAGAGATGAGCTCGAGGGCATCCTTTTCACACAAAGGATTACAACACAAATTTCTTAAATTTTTTTAACCAGATCTCACGAGAGATCTCATCCGTTCCATCAAAGAAAGGGACTTGGGTCCACTTCATCTTTCCCTCTAACTGCATTTAAATCTGATTTTTCTTTTCTTTCCTGACACGCTGGGAGGACACACTACTGCTACGATACCACTCTCATGTCCCCAAATGGACATATTTTGCTCTCAATGGATTTAAGGAAAATCCCACAACCAAATGCAAGCTCACAAAATTAAAATTAGATTTTTTTACTATGCAGATCTGAATTTTAATGGAAAAATGCGACTAGGACATAGCAAAAACTCATACAAATCAACCAATAAATTATACTTTCACCACTCCAATCTGATTTCATCTATTTATAAAGCCAAAATATGCATGAATATGCAGGTTTCTGATGCAAACAAGGCTGAAATAAATTTATTTTGAAACCCCAATCTGCAGAAAATTATGGCAACTTCAAAAATTCATAACTCCCTCAAAATGCTCTAATCCACACAAATAAACTATGCACGGATTCAGAAAATAAAGGAGAACGCAATGATGTTACCCATGCATGCAAATGACCACCATAAGTGCCCTAAACAGCCAAAATACCAACTCGCCCATAGGGTTTTGGGCTAGAAAATACTGAAAACTGGCTACTTTAATTCACAAAAATCAGATTATGATATAGCAATACAAATATGGTCTGAAATACCTCAAAACAATTCAGATTTATGCAAGAGATAGGTCGCTCCAGGCTGAAATAATGCAAAAAACACAACTACACTCTCTTCCCTTCAAACTGTTGCACCAAATCTGCAAAATCTTCTCTATTCACTGCTGGAAATAACTAAAAATCTGTGCAAGCTCAATGGAATTCCTTGTGTAGAAATTCCTCACAATACTCTAAGAGGGTTTTTGTCCTCTAGAGGTAATTCCTAAGGGTTTTCGTCCTTAGAATATTTTATGCAAAAAGCTCCAAACTTTAGATAAAATTAAGAAATTATGAATGCCTAGGCAAGTCGATTTCTCCTTATAAAGAAATAAGAGACCCAAAGGCAACCTCTTAAACATCCAATCAACATTCATTGAATTTTTCTATGCATTTTCCACCCTCCATTTCCCTTCCTAGGACAAGTCGTCAGTTCCCTTAGGGAGAATACAAAAGATATTTAATACTTATTTTTCCCTCCCAAAGTTGGTTGCATTTTTTCCTAGAGGGAATACACAATGAAATGGGTTTTTATCCTTTCTAAGTTCCCATTTCCCCTTCTAAGGCAAGTCGCCATTTCACCTAGGATGGATAACAAATTATATTTGGGCCTTTTCCATCCTAGATTTAATAATTATTAAGTCATATAAATTATTATAAGTGCTCTATATATTTTTTTCTTGTATTAATGACACTTTATAATAACTTACAATTGAATTAAGTCACCCTTAAGATCTCCCCTTAGCCGTCGGGTAGACAAAATAGGCTACGGGTCTTCGATTGGCAAGGGGATATTACACAAAGTGCTAGAACAATCATTACTTGATCGCGTACAAGTGTAAATTGACACGGTATGGGGGAGCTTTGCGGATGGAAGAAGCTAGGGAAAGGGTGCAGCTGAAGCAAATCATCATGGCAGCCATTTTGAAGTCATGGCAGCACCTTGCACATGTTGGAACAACCTATATGAGTGTTGATAATGAGACTCTTATGAGTCAAAGAGTGCATTGTTTGCATATGTCTAAGGAGAGTACAATGATCATCGCACGTGACAAGCATGAGTGGGAGCAGCTGAGTTTGTTTTCAGCCCAAGCAAAGGATGAAGAGTATGTTGTTGCAGCAAAGGTGGAAGAGGTTGCTGAATTTTTTCCACACTCTGAAGAGTTCTTGAGGTTGCTTTGGGATCCTGGTATTTGCAAAAGGGAACAAGGAGTGAAGAAGGGAGCTTGCATTTGCTTGAGGGCAAGAAAATTTGGGGAGGGAGGACTATAATGTCCCCTTTTCTAAATTAAAAATACTTAATAATATTTTTAAGTTGAGCCCAAATAACTCTCTATTTATGGGCAACTTAATAATATTATTATTAAGTATAAAATGTATTTTTAAATACTAAAGTAGAAAGAAGACCCTTAGCCTATTTTCATTATTTTCAGTCGGCTAAAAGGGGGGAAAGGAAGAAAGTAAATTAATAATTTAATTTTAAGTGCTAAAGTAAATTTAATTTTAAGTGCTGAAGTAATTTTAATTATTGGCACTTTAATTAAATTATTAAAAAGAGGGAAAAGTGCATTTAATTAATTATTTTTAAATGCCCAAGTGGAGCAACCCAAAAGGAGAACTAAAAAGGGGAAAAGTAAATGTTAAAAAAGAAATAAAGGGTCCCATATGGTGCACTCCACAAGGAAAAGAAAGAAAAGACTATAAAGGTAAATGTTGGGGCTCATTGTAAGAATCATCCGGTGAATCTGATACTTCTCTTTTAGGAATCAGAACATTGAGCTCTCATTTTCAGCCTTTGAAGACGAAAACCCTCATTGGATCTTATTGGGGACGAAAGCCCTCAATAGTCACAACACTTGGAGATGAAAACCCTCATTTGTTACATTGGTGGCTTCATCCGGAAGTCACAAGTGAGCTTAAAATTCAGAATTTCAAAACCGCAAGGGTTTCCATCTGTGGTAGGGCACAAATTCTAGCTAGGCACGGTTTTTGGGGCTGCCACATTCATTTGTTTCCAGGTTTTGGTGGTTGCTAAAAACTGATTCTAATTTTGTTTGATAGCTGTCATTTTTGTGGTTATTTTGAGCTATCATTTGCATTTCATCTCCAAGTATTTCTGAAGATATGGATTTTTGAAGTTTCAGCTATTTTTGAGCAATTAATTAATTCCAGCAGTTTGTATTTTATTGTTAAAGCATTTATTTACATGATTTCATCAAGGGTTTCATGTTGTTGATGCATTTCTGAAGATTTGTGTGTGGGAGATACTAAAATCTGAATTTAACCTATAGGTCACTTAAGGTTTTATGGACCTAAAACAGGTAGCCACCCTAATTTTTGCATAAAATTAGAATGATATCATACAAATCAAGTTTTCTACATGTTGTTGTCATCATTTCCAACAATGTTTTATTAGGGTTTTGGGAAAATCCAAATTCCTCAAATTTGAGCCCGAAAGAAACATTTCAGAAATCATCATTGCAACTACCACTTAAACTCCACTAAGGAATGCTTTGATAGCCTTTGGTTCCTCCAAGACGATACACACCACATCAACTTCAACAGGTCCCCTTATCCCTCCATTTAAGACGTGTATTTATACCTCCACTAAGACTAGCCACGAATTCCCTTGGTTCCTCCAAGCCACAACACACAATCCCCTTATTCCTCCTTTCACTAACGACACCTTATCCCTCCAATAACAATGATGTAATCTCACCCCAACATAAAGAAAACTTACATACAAGCATGACAACACAATACGATTCCGCAAATGCTCAAAAGAGCTAATCACAACACACTTGTATAGATCACTAGAAGAGAAAGAGAGAGGGAAGGATTACAACCACAAAGTACATAGCTTCCAATGTTTCATTCTTATTACCATTAACTTGTTTAATCATTAATCTATGAATCATTTAAAACACATGAATGTGTAAACCTCTTATTTCTGATTTACAATTTTCTATTTCATTATAACTTTTTTTTTGCTGTCCAGGAGGTATCAGCAACAGGTGTACCTTCGGCCGGATAATGAGTCTATTGCGACCAGCGCCCAGCCAACACGAACCACTACCACTATTCCTCCCTCGGGCGGCGGCACCGAGCCCGAACAAGCCTGCCACCTAGGTACATCCGGGAGGAGAGAATCGACCTCGTGACCTATAGTGCACTTCAATTTGTCCTCATAGACAAACTCGAGGTTTAACCACGAGTGCATAACTTACGATTCTGACATCTTTGTGACAATGAATTTTGTGTATTACTCATTGGCTTACATCCTTTTAGAAGTACATATGAGTTATATAGCGATCGTTTTCAAGTTATAGGTTCATGTATCCAAAAGACATGTTCCCACATGGATCAATTCATTTTACTTTTATTACATTACAAAGGATTAACATTAAGTCAAAAAGGAAAGTTTCCAATTTCACCTTATACTCTCAACAACATCCTATTGGGTTTTATTGGGTTTCATCCACAAATAGCCTCATACGAGGTCTTAGGGTTAATTCATTCCAATTTGTAACATCTACATCTTACCACGAAGTCAACACTAGGATAGTTACAACATTATAAGGGTCCATACATCAGGTCTCCATTGACAGGTTCTAGGATTAGGCTCATTAATTTATGAGGGAACATTGAGCTCTAAGCAAGAAATGAGGTACAACTAGCTCATAACTAGTTGTTTCACTTAAAGATACCTTTTTGTTACACACAAGGTATATGAGTTGTTTACTCACTAAGGTACAAGATATGTATTGCGAAACACAGTGAACTCAACACACTAATGACATGATTTATCGAAACACAACACCTAAAGGTAAAAGGATAAATTGGCTTATGCCTAAGGGGGTACATAAGGTAGTCATGTCTAATGTAGGGTCACACATGTGAGGGAGTAATCTCCTTAGTAAACCTCTTTTGTACATATATGTAGATGGTAACATGAGCAATCCAAAGGTTCTCTCATTTATACGGTGTTGTGGTTTACCTAGTTAGTCATGACGCAACAAAGGGGAAGGTGGCATATCAAAGAGGTTTAGGAAACAAATTCCATTTTAATACAGATCATTGATACAGTGGTCGAAGAAATGAAGCATCAACAAATCCCTCTTTACCAGGTGGTGAAGACAAGACAGTTGGCACACCATAGAAATTGGTTCACTAAGAACCAAAATTGGCAGAAATTTTCACACTTGGTCCAAAAATAGAAGCAATGGGGCCATTGCATCTCAAGGAGGAACGAATGATCATTGATCGTTCAACGCATCACTCTGAAAATTTCTGAAATTTCCTTTTTTCGATTTTGATACAATTTCATGTTTTGCATTTTTCAAGGCCTTCAAATCCAAATTGGGACTTGAAACTCTAGTCCATGCCCTAAATGGGTTGCCAAAGGCACTCACATTATTTCGCTTGATGAGCTTTCCAAAGCATTTTGTGGTTTCTATTTTTTATCAAAGAGCTAGGACATATGACCCCAACAAGTGGACCTACAAGAATAGTAACACAATTTATCAAAATTCGGTTGTTTTTCCAAGTTTGCTTATTCCTTTCCACTTCCAAGGTGGATACATGTCATAATAATACAAGGTGACCTTTTGGTCCCCATTTGGAGTGGAATTGGGATCAAAGACTTTGGTCGGTGCCCTACATGGGTTGCTGAAGGCACTCAAACTATTTCTCTGGACAAGAATTCCAATGCATTTCCTAGTTTTAGTTTCCAATCAATGAGCTAGGAGACATGACCTTGACATAGTAACTTTTGAATTTCTGCATTGTAAAGCTATAAAATAGATAACATGGTAGGAAGATGAAATAGTTTAAGGCATACATCTCTCCCATAGGGGTTGCCTTTTTGTATTTGCTCCCATTTTGCAATAAACTATTGTTGGTTTGCAATTCACGTTCTGTCAATTTCAGTTTTACTGCTATGACACATTAAGCCCCATATTTGGTATGTTGTCCACTGGATTGCATACATAATTTGTACCGTTCCTCAAAATATGATTTCATACATAATTGAAAGTGGGTTATTCTCTTGTAAACCACTGTACTTGGAACAGGCACTTCCACAAAAATTAAAGAAGTAGACCCCAATATAAAAATCTTGAATGAAATGGCAATAATCAAAACAAATTCTAAGAGATAGTGTCTTTTGCAAAAAAAAGCTCCAGAAAAAATGACACTGTCATATCAGTTGAAGTTGACAATTATGGCTAAAAAGATATTGAAAAGTTTGGAAAAAAGTATAAGCACGACAAGAATTGTGTACAGTTTAAAATTACCTCATCACGGACATGAGTTTGGGCACGAAATGTCAATCGCTCATGTACATCTGCCAAAATACGCAAGACTGTAGGCCGCAAACCAGCTACAGATTCTCCTCGCCTTATTAGTTGTTCTTCTAGAACTTCTGATTTCAGAATATCAACCAGCTCACAAAGTAAATCCAATTCTGCTTCATGGATTAACTTTGGGCGCAATGTATCATACAACAATGTGCACCTGCCAAACTCAAAGTAGGAAAGGCATTTTGAGAATCCTATATTTCCCATGAAACTTCAAATAGAACAGCATTTGTACATTTAGCTTACATGATACTACGTGTTTCAGAGATTCATAAAATACTAATATTTTAACATTAATTACTTAAAAAAAGATGAAATAGGACAAGAAAATTAAAAAGCTAAACATCATACAAAAGTAAGAAAAACATATGTAACTTACAATGGATCCACCAAGGAGCCAGACTTGATGTCTCTGCAGAAGATGTAGGGAAAAATGATCAAAGAGTTGATGCTCAAGTTGGCACACCTGAAATATTTATTTAAAAAATCAACAAAAGAAGCATAATATTATAACCAATCAGCAGTTTGAAAAACCTGTACCGCACTTTATTTTGTAAAATTTAAAAAGCATCATACAGTACCAGAAAATTTGTACAGTACAAAATTTCCCTGTTTTTTCTGTATACATTTAAACTCCGAAAAATTAACTGAACTTGCAAGGCATTAGAAAATGTCTGTAACCACTCTCTCAGATTTTTGATAATCTGAATCTTATCATATTTTATGAAGAATTAGCATAGAATTTTAATCTGAAGATTGATGACATATTTTTATTGGTGCTCCACAGTTCTTAACTCTCCCAATACCTGAGACTTTGAATGCCTAAAAGGTGGGCACGGATTCGAGAAATAAGCTAGTTATGGTCACAGTAACTTGTTACCATGCTTACATTAGATAAGAATAATGCATGCAAAAAAGCAAGTAGAAGAAACAGATTGACTCCGTCTTTATAGTTCCAGTATATTGATAAGATGAGAATATCGAAGACAAAATGATATTGTATTATATGCTGCAGAAAATAGCTATTCATATGGCTAGCTTGAAATGGGCTACTATGTATGTTACACAACAATCTCTCACGTAATTCTCACTTCACATATTGTAATGTCCCCTTTTTGGGACATTAATATTGAAAACCTTTAATCCATTCCCCTTGGATTAAAGGAAAATTAAATTAGGGGAAAATCGATTTGCACATGTGAAATTAAAATTAAAAATATTATTTATTTGTGCAAGTCAAAAATAATAATAAAAAAGGAAAAATCGATTTACCTTGGACAAATTAATGATCATTTGGAGGTAAATTAATTAATAAAGGCAAGTCGCATTTTTAGAAAATGATTTATTTATTCTATGAGCTCATTTATTAATAATTTTGGGCAAGGTCGATTCCTTTTGGGCATCAAATATTTTATTAAATTCTCCCATGTATTTTATTTTCAAATATTACCTTGGGGAATTAACATTTGCATTAGAGTTTGACTTTCAGGCCATTTTAAATTAAAACTCTCCTCTCTAGAAGATGGCGCCAAAAAGGAAAGGGAGCTTTGGAGATTGCACAAGGAAAAATCTATAAAAGGAGATGATGGGCACCCCTTTCGCATGTTGACGGTTTTTGCAAACTTATCTTCATGCTTGAAGAGGGATGTATGCCCACTAATGATCTAAAATAAAAGGTGTTCTTCAACACCACCTATATGTGAAGTGTGTATGCCCTTTGAGCTATGAATTGATGAGTTATTGTTTAATTCTATTGCCTATGTGAAGTCGCCATTTTTTAGAGTATGTGAGCTTGATTTATAAGGGTATTTGTGAGTTTTATATGGTGATTACAATCTTATTTTTGTTGTTTATTGTGGACCAAATCGACTTGCTTTTGGAGGTATTTGTGGTGCAATTTGTTGGTATTTGAAGTGAGTTTTAAATCTGATCTGTTCCAGCATGTTTTTCTAAGTGTTATGCCCATGATTTGACCCATTTTAAGCTTGCATATGCTACTGGTAATTATTTATGGTAAATCGACTTGTGTGAAAGGAGTTTGGCATCATTGGTGAGGTTTTCTAATAATTTATGATTTGTCATAAATCATTCACTGCAGATTTGGAAAAAGCATTTTGAGGGTTGGAAAATCAAGGGAAAAATCTAGAAATTAATTTATTTATTGTCCTAACCCTAGGCAACTTGTTTCCAGCTTTTGTGGGCAGTTTTGAGGAGTTTTTGGTGCTCAGAAAATTCAATTTCTTAGTGGATTGGAAGGCCTTGGTTTCTAGATTATTCTACAATTTATTTCACCCTAAAATTCCAAGTATTGCATGAGATATCAATTTTTGAAGTTTCAGCTGATTTTGGTGCATATTTAACTAATTTACTCTTATTGCAATTGATATGGTTAATGAAGTGACTTCTCCAACTAGTTAGTCCATCTAAACCCATCACTTTGGCTCACTCCAACCCCATTTGGGTTGTATAGGCATTAATCTTTGGATTAGTTGAGGTGAACCTAGAAGGGTTGCTCTTCTAAGTTTACTTTTTGCCTAGGTAGCAGTGCCGTGCCTGCGCAGTGTGGGGCAGTGCAGTGCGTACCGGTATGTGGTGCGGTGCGTTACGCCAGGTATGGCCAAGGTATGGCCAGCGATACCGATTCTTGTTGGACATACCACTGGCCATACCCAGGCGTACGAGCCGTGCCCGATTCTTGTTGGACGTATGCCACAGCCGGCCATACCCAGGAGTGCCCACCAAGTAAAAACAACATTTTTTTAAAAAAATTTAACATTTTTTTGTTTTTTATTTTAATTTTTTTGTAAAAAAAAAAAAACACTATTTTTGGGGTCGATAAAGGTCAATAGATGCGATTACGTAAATGATTCAAGCTGTGGTAAAACTTCACGAAGTACCTAAAACAATGGTTGAAACTACAATAGTTGAGATGCGTTTGGGTAATGTAGGATCAAAAACACGGTGGCAACATCTCCACTAGCAAGTAAGACTAATGTAGGAATAATAAGTGTTGGCTAGATTTTTACAGCATAGCACAAAACCTAGGCAGTCATGAGATAAATCTCCCTCATTTAACCGGTGAGGCTCCCATGTCAGATTTGTCAATTTAAGTATGTTAATATCTAAATGGGGTTTTACTTTAACTACTCAGTTCATGAACCATAACTGAACAGTTCGCAGCAAGCAAGTAAGTAATTGTTTAAAGAAAGGAAAAGTTATAAAAGAAGGTAATTACATAAACACATAGAAGAAATGGGGAAGATGTGCATCCCAATCAGTAGATGGCAGAGTTGATCGCATGCACATAGAAGAATCCAATAGATATAAACACAGAATTTTAAAACAAAAGGCGGCTCTAGATCCGGATCTAAAATAACACAAAGTTTATTAAAGATATCTAAGATTAAAAGCAAAAACACAAGACACCGTGACACAAAATTCTCCGAAACTCGCTCCTTTGTATTCCTTTGCTCCAAGTGGCTCTCGGGGGTTCAACACAAAGTCGGGAACACAAGGTTGTTGCTTACAAATGAGTCGATCATTAACCCGAAGGTTCTTCCTCTACTTATAGAATGTAGAGAGGCAATTACAAGTTGGAAGTTTTTAGTTCAAGCGGCACATGTGGAAGTCGGAAAAAAACAACAAGCAATCTCCCTCCGGAATTCCTCTTTGCATGACATGTATGATTTGCAACTGAAAATAGAACCTTCTATTTTGCACGTCCGCCACCTATCTCCAAGTAGTTGACTTCTTCAAGTAATGGCTTTTAAGCCAATCACTTAAGTTTTATAATTTAATTGATCGCTCAATTACTTTGTCGGAGGAAAGAAGAAGGAAGAGGAAAGTTGTAGTCTTGTCCTTTTTCATGTCTGCATGCAGCTGATTCTTTTGCCTTTGATTCTCACCAAACTGGATCTGGGAGTAGCTGGATCTAGAAACAACAAGCTGGATCTGGAAACAAACAAGCTAGATCTGGAAACAACAAGCTGGATTTTGCCTTCGCCTTGTCTTCTCTTTTATCCTTGAAGCTTTTAGTTCTTCTCCTGTACATGCATCAGTGCAAGGTTGGCCGTAAATAACTCATCATCTTTATTTTTAATTGCATATGAGCAATTAAAAATTATGGAAAGCACTCGGGTGAATGCAAATTCAATGAAGGCTTCAATTGGACGATGGGAGCATTTGCAGACAAGATCTTGGAAGGAATTTTTCTGCACCGACTTCTTCTACTGATCGCATTCAAACAAGAGGATGAAGCCTTTGTGTTTAAGCTTTTGCAACTATGAGATCTGGATCTGCGGATCTGCATATGGATTTGCATGCATCTCGCATCTCGCATCTGCGCATCTGCATCTGGATATGGGTCTCGCACTGCATAACAAAAACGCTGCAATGGGTTGTGGATGGAAAAGTTGCAGCTCGAATAATTCCACTGCTTTTAATCTGCACGCATGAGTGAAGTTTTTCCTGCACGCATGAGTGAAGTCTTTCCTGCTCTGGATCTGTCTATCAATTCAACAAGAGGTTCCGAGCCTAGATCTCGTGTCTTCAATATCTGCAAATTTAGAAGTGATGCACGACTCCATTGTGCTTTCTTTTTCATCTTTCTTCGCCATAGCTTTGTCTATCTTTGTTTGAACAATTCTTTTTCTTCTTATTTGACTGGAATTCTTCAAAACTAGTGCAGATTTGGATAATCCTTCAGATTCGGAGAAAATATTCAATGTATTGGACATTGATATAAGTTCATTTTCTTTACAAAAACACCTGTATCTAACTCCTGCAATTAATTCAGACAAAGATGGCAACCGGAGCATGCACAGTGAATTTTAATCACAAAAATCTGCACTTTTCAAGCCTGCTGCCCCAAAAATTGATGTTTAATTTGCACATAAAGAGAGCATGAATCCTTTCAACAACACTTGAGCACCTGTAACACCTATGCAAACAATTATGCAGACAAAGATCAACCTCCTTCAAAGCATGCACCAAATTTGGAAGCTTTTAGCCTTGTTTCCACCTTGCCTGAGCAAAATCCTTCTTCAAATGGGGCGCACTTTTCCTCTTGGCTGCAATTCTTTACCTGTGAATTAAATAATTCACCCATATGGCAGCCCATGCTTATATAACCCTCACAATTCTATAATTAATAATTGCCCTTCCTATTCCTGGCAATTAATTAATTAAAAATCATGTTTCTCTCTTTAAAAATAGCATGTTTAAGGACAGCCATCCAATAAATTAAATTAATCCAATTTAATCCTTCACACTTCACTTCACTTAAGCTTCACAGTGTGCCTTGACCATAGCCACTGAAAATAGAATTTAATTTAATGATTTAATGCTT
Organism: Taxus wallichiana var. yunnanensis; assembly: GCA_018340775.1. Lineage (NCBI taxonomy): Eukaryota > Viridiplantae > Streptophyta > Pinopsida > Cupressales > Taxaceae > Taxus > Taxus wallichiana. The sequence continues at coordinate 45,949,689 of CM031241.1, forward strand.
TAAAAATCATTAAATATATCCTAAATGGGGCGCACTTTTTGACATGAAGGGGGCAGCCTTTAAATAAATTAAATTTAATCCATTTAAATCTATTTCTTTTATTCCCCTTTGACTTCTTGACTTTCTTCCATGCTTGGGCGCCAAAATTGGGTGAATAAATATTAACAAATATTTATTTAATGCATTATTATTCACCCAAGGTGGGTCGCACTTTTTTGCATAATAGAATTCTATTTTTAAGAATTTATAACAATGGGATTCTTTACCCTGCAAGGCAGCCCCGGAAATCCCATGATCCACTTAAGTGATTTGACTTTGACAATGGGATTATTTACCCTGCAAGGCAGGCAATAAAATCCCATGATTTCACTTAAGTCACTTTTCTTTTATTTCACCATGGAAATTTTTACCTGCAAGGAGCAATAAATTCCGCATGCTGCCGCCTCTAACTTTCCCACCGCAACTTAAGTGAATTTTATATTACGGAAAAAAGTACCCTGCTAGGCAGGTACAAAATTCCCACCTTGCCTGCTGCTTGTATTTTTCCCATTGCAGCTTAAATCCTTTGTTTTCCAAAAATGCGCCCAACCCCGCAGGGGCTTTTCTGTGCACGACTTCGCCTTTTCCCAGTGAACCAGACCTCCGATGGTGACTTCCTCCGGGCATAACGCGTGCGTATATGTATTTTCCACCGCTTCCAAGCCAAAAATTAGGCTTACCCGACAAATGAATTGTTCTAGAGAAATTTCACAGAAAACGAAACGGGACAACACAAAAACAAAAAATTGTCAAAAGGCACAAATAAAGCCCAAAACTTATTCCAAGTTAAAACCCTTCTGGTACATAGGAAGAATGGCATGTTCGATCATAACAGAGTTAAAACGGAGCGCAAATAGCCTCATATGGGGCTCAAAATAATTAAATACAAATTTCCTGCAGACAAATCCCGACGACAGAATATAACAATTTTGGGCATCTGGGTATTTGGCGAAAAAGGCTAATATGGCTCTTTGGGAATATCTTGACGCAATACAAGAACTTTCAGGCAATAAAAACACAAAACGACCCATTATTTTAAAAGTACGAAAAATTTTCGGATAGGGTAGTCGCAGATTTCAGGATGAAATCTGGGGACACCAATAAGAGAAACCCCAAAGGAATCAACTGCCGATTTGAAGGGCGCGGTAATAGCGTAATTCCAGTCTAGTTATGTGATTTGTTATTATTTATGTTAATAATTGGACATTGTAACATTTGGAGTTTGAACAATGTACTTGTTCGAAGTTCAATCAATGAATATCATGACAAAATGCATTGAATTATTAATACATTATTTGGCTATTTCACTTAATTATTAATTTGTTTACTCTATTCATGTATAAGGCTGAATTTTTGCTTATTTGGCTATATTTTTAATATTTTATATGTATATTGTATGCTGCGTACCCAAGTGCCATACCGGGCCCCCAAAAAATTTGCCGTACCAACGTACCGGATCCCCCACCGTACCCGCATCCCGTACGCATACCGCATCATACCCCCATACCGACTACCTAGTTTTTTGAAAGTAGTTTTCAGATTCTTAATTAATATTCCAAAAGGGGATATTACACACATTTACGTCATTTATGATCATGCTGGTTTAACCACCTAACCACTAACCACTAACCACATCATTTAATGTTATATTGCCTACATGCCCGAACATCAATGGCCTCAATTGAATGTCATTTTATATTTCTAACACTTTCTTCACCTGCACTATGACTGGAAAAAGTACCTTTGCAAATGCTTATGTCAAGCCACAATCATCAACTGAATGGGATATTGATAGCAAACAAAAGGAGCGGTAGATTTTCATGATTCCTAATCCATTGACCTATATTGGTCATCCATGAGAATTAATATAGTTTCTCTTCTTTTTCTTTATTTCTTGTAATATAGGAACACCACCAGACTAATAAATCAGAAAACAATTGATCTTTTAATGCATTTTGCCTGGGCTACATTTTTGCCAAGCTATCTGCAGATTGCCTTTTCCATTATTCTTCACTTGTTTCAGGGATTTCTGATGCAGAGGAAAAGAAAGTATTCCCACTACTAATGTTGCTTCCAAATGATCATAAGCCCTCGAATAAAAATAAATACTAAAGTAACCTCTCAAAACCTGCACAAACTCCAAAAATAGACTCTGAGAAACACCTCAAGAAGCAGGCAGAGAATGAAATCCATACACAAACCTAGGTTCAGAATCTCGATCTTTAAATTCCACCAATATCCCTGATTGCACAGACAACTTCCAACACCCCAAAAGACAATCATGATGACAGTAACAAAAGACATCAAAGCCCAACCACGGCCATTGCCACACATAATGCCATTTGAAGAGACCGTATGTCAACATTTCAAGAATTATCATTATTAGAATATAAGGCTTATTGTCTATTAATAAAATGTCATTGGTAATGATTTAATCTAAAGGTTGGTTATAAACAGTTGTAACAGTGTTTTAAAAACCGTTCTAGTTCTAGTTTGGTTCAACCGGTTTGACCGGTTCATTAAAAAAAATTGCAAACCATTAGAAAAACCGAACCAATAACCAATTCAGTATAGAACCAACCGATTCAATACCGGTTCAGTACTGAACCGTCCGGTTCCATACTAAACCTATCAAATCAACCGGTTCCGTACTAGACCGGTCTGAACTAGTTGAGGGGCAAGTTTTGCCTTAAAACATTTTTTCCAATTTTAGCTTTTAAGTTACCTTTTTCCAACCCTAACCCTAAATGATGTTATATGGTACCCATTTGGAACAACGGTTGAATGATTTCGTCTTGAGCAATAGGATACGATACAAATTCTATTGTCTTGGATGAAATTGATCCAACTTCATAATGGATAGAGAAGAGTCACCTAGCATAGTTTGATCCACGATGACATGGGGAGGATGGCTTTGGATGATGAACCACTTATAGCACGGACATGGCAAACAATAGCCATGCAACTGCGCAACTACTACAAATGTCCCTCGAGTCCGATGTGTCTCGAGCCAAAGGAACATGATGACATTGATGAGGATGAGGATCCCATTCTTAGCAGTGGTGTTGAGTTTGATGATTGATATCAAACATGTAGTAGCTTGTAGCATATTGTTTTTTGGACTCTATAGACCATTTAGAGCCTCAGTTTTTATGTATTTTGTTTTGGATATGTAGTGCACTCGGTGCTGTTTTGCCATATTTACCCTTACATGGTATATACATGAGCAAACTTTGCATATTTTGTTTCTAATTGTTTGTAATCATGGTTTGGAATCTTTAAAATTTCTTGTTTTCATTAAAATTGTAATATTTGATGTATTTTTAGTTAACTGGTCGGTTCTGGTCCGATTCGATTCAGTTTTGGTTTGACACTCGACCGGTTCCGAGTCAATTCTGATTTTTAAAACATTGGTTGTAACCACATCAACCATTTTGTAACTACTTCTTTCATATTATAGTGGCAGACACACTATCTCCTCGGTGTGCAATCTGCTTCTTCTTCATTCTTCCCTGTTCACATATTACAACATTGGTATCGAGCGGGACAAGCAAGGAGAAAGTGAAGGGAAGAAGATCTAAGTCTGTTAGGGCAAAAACGTGAAAATGTCAAGCAAAGATCAGTTTGAACTGGTCCCGTTAGGGCACGAAAGGAGCAAAAGAGCAGTTATAATCCTAGATGCAAGAGCAATATAGTAGGGCAGAAAACATCATTGAAAAGCGACACAAAGTTAGGACTATAAATTGTTATACCCAGTCACGGGAAAGCATAAACAACATTAAAAGCCAGTTCAAGGGCACATATAGCGAAAATAACCACAAAATACAGTCGCAAATTCATGCATTAATTCAGATCGAGATTCAAGGATGCCATTTTTATCAATTCGAGAGGAAAAACGACCCAGATTGAGAAAAAAACAATTTTTAATTCTTCAGCTACGAATTTCAGCGTTTAGGAAAACTATATTTCCCATACAAACCGGGTAAAATCCGCATTCACTTTATTTTATTATTACCGATCTTCAAAAGCATGTTTCTTGTTTAATTTCAAAATGGCAATTCCATTAGAAAAACACCATGGGCTCAACATTCATCCCTAAAAAGTTAAGATACAAATGCAACTAAGGAATAAAAATTTATGTGGAATAGTAAATGGGAAAGAAAAATCACCTACAGATGCAACTAAATTATTGGATTGGCAAAGCAGAGACAATAAAGCCAAAGGCCCAAAGCCATTATTGGTCTCTCTCTCAAATTTTAAGTTACATCATGTAGACTTAGAAAAATCATCCAAAGACATTTGGGATACTCTAAGTAAATTGTTTGGGGGAAAGCAATCAATGCAAAATTTTCCATAAAACTTCAATTATTTAAGTTCAAAATTGATGATGGAGTCACTATGTCAAGCCACATAAACAATCGAGGTCTCTTCTTAGACAACTTGTAGAAGTCAAGGCTATGGTAGATGAGGAGGATGCTAAAGCTATTTTGCTAAACAATTACCCTTGAAAGTACAACAATGTAATTTTTACCCTCAATCAAATATAATGTCAATCTCTAGACGATATGATGGCAACTCCTCTAGCCGAAGAAAAGAGAACAATTGCAAAAGATGCAAAAGGTGGTTCTCAACAAGAAAGTGCATTATATTCAAGAAATATTCATAGATGGTTAGACAAAGATAAAAGGGAGTGTACTACGTTGCACGGATACCTCAAAACCCCTACCGAATCCTGCCTGAGACGTCTCGGATACGGATACGCGAAGGATACGATACGGATACGGCCTAGATTTGGCGGGATACGTGGCGGATACCCGTATCCGCCACGTATCTGGAGAATCTGTGATCCGGGCCGTATCCGCCTTCAAAAACGTTTTTTTTAAGTTCTATTTCATTTTTTTTTAAATGTTTGACATTAATGAGAGTGGAGCTAATGAGAGTGGAGCTAGCGCAAGTGGCACACATGAACTTGATTTTGAGGAAAATCTAGATGATATATTCTAGATTTGTTTGTATTCCTATATCATATGTATGGCAGCCACATGAACAATGAAATCATAAATGTAAAATCTTAAGTATATTGTTTGTTTTGAAAATTTGAACATGGATCTAGTTACTAGTATATTTTTAAAATTTCAAGTTTTGTTCGTATTCATGTTAACATGATATTCGTATATCATATGTATGGCAGCCACATGATCAATAAAAATGCAAAGTCTTAAGTATATTGAATGTTTTGAACATTGATTCAAGTTTTGTATTACTATTTCAGTTTTTTAATATTTATGGACTAAAAAATGAGTAAAATGAGTAGATGTACATAAAATATATATATATATATATATATATATATATATGACGTATCAACGTATCGTATCGAGGTTTTTAAAATTGGCGTATCCGCATATCGTATCCGTATCAAACGGATACTCGTATCCGTATCCTGGCAACATGGATTTTTGGAGTGTAATGTCCCCAAAGACAATTTTGTAATGATTTTTGGCCAAATTGACAATTTTGACCCCAAAATGGATTTTGGCAAAACCCCAATCAAAGAACAATTTATAAAATATTACAATGCAGATATGAATTTTACACATGCATGGCGAGCATAGGAGATGAAATCCCACAAAATGAAAGACAAAACCACCTTTGAATCTTTAAGGGAATCAACTCAGCTAATTTTATAAAGATGGAATCAAGAGATAAATACCATATTTGACCTCAAAACAGGCTGGAATTATTTTATATAAATCTGCAGACAACTGTCCTTAGACACAGCTGAAAAGTACAAAACCCTTGAGCCAAAAATTATGCAAGTTGGCTGATTTGACCTCTAAAAATATGACAAAGATGTTGGTGATGAGATCTGGGACAGTCGTGCCCTAGAATGTATCAAACTCTATCAACCAGGGTGTAGATAACCCTAGATATGGCTGCAAATGGAGGTAAAAATCTGCAACAAGCTTCCACCTTCAAACCCTTGTACAAATCTGCACTTTTATAGCCTTCTATACCATTGGAAAATACTGAAAAACACCACTAACTCCGTGATCTGCAATGGAAACCCTGTGTGGAGAATCCTCTCAACTAGGAGAAGGGTTTTCGTCCTTCTACTAGATCTCTTAGAGGGTTTTCATCCTCAAGAGTGAATCTCTAAGGGTTTTCGTCCTTAAAAGATTATTGATGCAAGCTCAAAGCTTAACATACAAATCAGATTTCATAAAATAGACAAGGGATGATCTCTACAAGCAAGTCGACTTGCTTTTATAGAAGAAATGGGCCAAATGGCCACCCTCAACTCCCAATCAGATTTTTCCTCCTTCATTTAATGTTTTTCCCACTTTATTCCATCTCCTAAGGAGGTCGCATTTTCCATAGGATAAATAAACATTATCAAATGCTTTTTTTCCCTTTCTAATTTTATTTTATCATTAAGTCTATAATAACTTACTATAAGTGCCTTTATAATATTTTCTTCTTTTTTTCTTTTATATGCACTTTATAATAACTTATTATGACTTAAGTTCCCCTTGTGTTCATCCCTTAGCCATTGGGGAGACAAAATGGGCTAGGGATATTCAACATGGCCTATCTTAGGAAGCGGGGCATTTGGGGGAGATTGAATGTTATTATTGCAAGAAAAGAGGTCACACAACGTGAGAGTGTCGTGTTCGAGCCAATGATGTTCTCAAAGGTAAATTTAGAGGCATACCAAATTAAGTTAATATAGCCTTAGTTGAAGACCCACCAAATGCTAAAAATGGTGAGGATGATGAAGAATATGTATTATAAATGAAGCTCCACACCTCGAAGACAATAAGGGATCTAGTGTTAGGTAAAACTCAACATGGATGGTTGCCCAAATAATTCAAGAGTCTCGTGGATCTTGGGAATTCACTCTTACGAGGGTCGTGAGACAACTTGATCGAACAACCGTGGAAGTAGCTCAAGTATGGATGGTTGTCTAACAATTCGGGAGATTCTATAATTTAGGAGTTCAAGGAGGTGGAATGCGGGAACTCGGGAATTCAATCGAAGAACTACACCTTTACAAGGGTCAAGGAAGCAGCTTGATAAAGTTCTACTTGGTCAAAGCATTGTTTTCAAATGGAAAAGAATCTGGAAAATGTGTGCTTCTTGATTAATTCTAAATTTTGTTAGAATGTTTGTTTTTGCTTTCAGTAGGTTAAGCCTTAAGAGGGGCAATTAGAATATAAGGCTGATTGTCTATTAATAAAATGTCATTAGTTATGTTTTAATCTAATGATTGGTTATAAATAGTTGTAACCACATCAACCATTTTTGTAACTACTTTCGTATTATATTTACGGACACACTATCTCCTCAGTGTGCAATCTGCTACTTCTTCATTCTTCCTTGTTCACATATTACAAAATTCATGAAGAATGGCTAGAATGTCTTCTTGAAACCTCTAGAATGTTCAACCAGGAACCTTACAGTTCATCTTTTCCTTGATATTTCCACCAACAATCACCTTCAACATTGATCCTCCTAATTACATAACCCAGTTTGAAGCATGTCATTGCAGATCTGTGGGTAGAATCACATGTTCATAGAAGACTAAATAGGACCGATACTCATTTTACAGATATAAAAAATCATCCATGCTTAATCGAGAGGATCCTGGGAATTCACCAAGTGCAAAATGTTAACAAATGAATGCAAGCTATGTACATTTCAGGTTAAAAATAAAAGAAGACTCTGGCCTATGCCATCCAATACTAAACCTAAGGAAATGGCAGATTGTTACAAGAAATATGCACAAAGCTGACTGCCATATCTCTCTTGCTGAGATATGATTATTCTGAGTACAATATCAATTAGGGTGCCTTCAACATCAGCTCTTCAAGTTACAAGAAATATGCACGAAAGCTCACCACCATATCTCTCTTTCTGAGATACAATTATTTTAAGCAGAATATCAATTAGGGTGCCTTCAAAATAAGCTCTTCAATCTGTATCAGCGCATGGTTACTTAACACGATGCACAGCTGCTCAGTCGGCTATTCCATAATCGACTAGGATCTGATTTCTGTAGTGATTGGATTTTATTTATGAATACAACATTTTTCTTATGTATTGTATTGGCATATTTGAGTTAATAAGGTATATTAACAAGTTGTGTTGACCAACCAATTATGTGTAATGTATGGGTGTTATTCAATTTGCATTGGTCATTGTCAATAGTTGTGCTCCGTATGAGTGGTTGTCCAACCAACACATCCTTTTGGCATACAATGTGCTCATGATTGGGCACAAGATGAGCAAGGTCTTTCAATTATTCTCCTTGGTTGTATTGTTGTCAATATTATGGAGAATATTATATATGCACATTAGTTTATATGAATAAATGTGTCAATTTTGTCAAGCTGTTTTTTCTGTGTATATTTTATGGTTTGGTTCTGCATATTTGTTCATAATTCTTATACTAAATTTTTGGCAGTGTTGCCTGTACAAATTTCATTCAGCCCAGACGTCAATTGCCTTCATGACCAAAACTTTGTCAAACAAACTGCTGCCACTAGAGATGGAGTCATAATTGTCAGTCCAAGAGAGATTTCATGAGCAGAGAATTTAAAGCACCACAGTATAATCAAGATAGGGTAAACCAATTGGAGATAGATTTCAATTTCCTCAGGGACATTGCAATGTGAGATGACATTCCAGAGGAAGCTTGTGAAAACCCAGGTTACGCCCAAAGTCGTATGGGACAACAGGTATGGGACGAGTATGTTTGATCGTTTGACAGCCAATTTGCCCAAACTCTTGGCCAGCCAATGCCTTTCGATGCAAGACTTGCATGAAAAAAGAGAATGACGAGAATGTGTAGTAATCTAGCAAAGTTATCTGGACTCTCTACCAAGAATAGAGGGCAATAAAAAGAGAGTCACTGATAGGGTCAAGGAGGTTTAGGAACATGAGTCTGAACAAGGCGAACAATGCAAACAAAGAGAAATGGATCCAAGGAGTGCAGTTAGTTAAAAGGTTCGCATACAGTTAGTTAGTTGTACAAAGAGCCCAGATAGATAGTCTGCATGAGGCAGTCAAAGTAGCTGTAATGTCCCTTTTGAGGACCTCAAGAAATGGCAAAAATCTCCCAAATCAGATTTATGGGCACTGCTGTTATAAACCTGCAAAAACTGAACTCAAACCCTTCCTAGGGAAGCAACTTCACTAGGTGAAAACATTGCCCTTTAAAATAGGGTTAAAGCTTGCAAAAATCCTTCCAAACTTATGCCAAAATTATTAGGAAACCCTTATCAATCATTTGCATCTGTTAGCAATAAGAGTTGTAGGTAGAATTTATTAATTACGGAACCTAACCAGCAAACATTCCCAAGCTTGCTAAAAATAGTAGAACATCGCCAAAATTCATCAAACTTGGAATCCCGGCCTTAGAAAATATAGATAGATAAGATAAGATAAATATATTGATGTCCAACAAACGACCATAAAAGTAGGTCAAAGGGACTGCAGAAAACAACGAGCACCAATACAAAGCGGGAAAACCAAAGAGTTCCCGAGAAAGACAAGTACAAAAGCCAGAAGAGGTGGCCAACCGGAAGGAAAAATCACACACACCCAGAATGGGGGTGGAAATACAAGTGAGAGGAAGAAAGGGGGAAAGACAACCAAGGAGAAGAAAAGAGGAAAGCCCATCAAGGAATGGTAGATCCATCTCTCCTAACATCCGAGGCTGACTGGAAAATGCTAAGGATAGAATGCCCACCCGCCGAAGAAAGAGTCTGCCTACTATGTCATTGTCTGGACACAATATTATCCCTCTGATGCCTAGAGGATCTAGTTTGTCTCCTAAGGCTAGACCTATTATGAGCATGCTTGTGATGGCTCGGGAACCATGGATGGTTTCCTGGGCCAAACCAATCTGGAGGAAAAAGCAAGGTCTGTCTCACAAAGGCACTTAGTGCCTCTCTCCAAAGGTAACACTGTGAAGAAGGGCGTCATCCACGGGGTAGATTCCGGCATAGGATGTGGTTGAAGAGTGTGCTCACGAAGCTTCAAAGCCTCCTGTAAGTATAAAGCCAGGCACCTCTGATCCTCAAACTTGAAGAAGTCAGAAAGATCCCACGTCCTCCTAAATAAACAATGGAACCTCCCTCTGATCTTGTAGTAAATGGGGCACCGGAAGATGAAGTGTGTTTCTGTCTCGATCTTTTGGAGACTACACAGCTGGCAAATCTGGCCGAACGATCAAGGTGGTGATCCGTCTCACAACGGAGTCTATGAGAACCAACCCTAAACTAACCAAGGGGATGTGAAGGGCATGCATCTAGTGCCGAAGGGTGTACTGAGGACGGATAATGAGACCATCCCTCAACTCCAAGAAATGCTCAACATAAAAGGCCATCTTGGGATGTAAGCCCCGAGGATTTACCCAAGTGGTACAGATGAACTGCTGTAAATATCCTCTTTGATGATCATGTTCATCTCTGTTTAGTAGGCAGAAGGTGGCTCGGTGCGTCAAGGAATACCAAAAAGGTGGAAGATGGTCCATCTGAATACCAACTGCCCCCAAAAGTTCGGAGACCTTAGCATACCAACCGTGACCCCGGCGTGGGGAGTCTGAAAGAGCAATAGCCTCACGATGAGCGGTATGCAAGTACGGGTACTTGTCCTACCCCTTGGTAGTGTCTGCGAAGCCCGAATGCGGTGCAAGAAAGAAACCAAGTCAAATATGGTCTCCAATCTAAAAGGATGGGCTCCAAACTCCGCCAAAATAATGTGTTGGGGTATAGTTTGCTTACACCTGATGAAACGACGAAGGAGAAGTGTTTGGACCCTCTCGGAGGCCCAGTCAGTACCCAACAAAGAGGGTCCCCAAGCAATAGAACCGTAGAGAACCATGGGTCTGATGAGGGAGTCCATGAGGGACATTTTGGAGGAGATGTCTTGAAAGTGATGGCGGAAGCACTGTCTCTCTAGAACTAAGGACCCATAGCCCTTATTGACACGAGGCTAGAGGGCATGTCTCAAACTGAAACGAGGGCTAGAGAACAGAATCCCCAAGTAGGTATAAGAGTTGGTGATCTCAATCTCCTCACCCCTAAAAATAAAGTGGAGATGTGAGGTCTTCAAACCATTGAAGACCATAACCTTAGTTTTACCCAAGTTAATTGTCAACTGCCAAAGATCACAAAACAAGGCTAAGGCATCTAGTTGTCTCTGTAAGCCCTCAGAGAAAAAGCTAGGAGAACCACATCATCTGCAAACAAAAGAATGGATATCAAAACCTAGTACAGAAGGCACCCATCACTGTCCTGGATATGTTGTAATGTCCCTTTTTCCCACTTAAGAGCTGATATTTGGTCTTCTTGTCATTCCTTCTCCATGGCAAAGAAGCAAAAATGAAGGAGAAGACCCTTGAGCATCTTTATAATATATTTTATCTAATATTTTTATATTTCCTTTAGTGTTTTCTTGCATTATACAAGTCGGCCTTTTCTAATTGAGCATTGGCGCCAAAAAGGAGGATATAAAAGGAGATTAGAGGCATCATTTGTATCTAGACTTGGCGCATTTTATTCTACTTGGGCATTGTGAGCTTGTTGCTCCTTGTTCATCCACTTGAGGACGAAAACCCTCTTGTGAGGCTTCATTGAAGGACGAAAACCCTTCATGTGGCTTGGGTGAAGGACGAAAACCCTTCATCATTGATTGGTCTTGAAGTGAAGAGTTGATTTGAAGATATATTTGTAATTTCCAGCTGGTATTTGAATTATTTAGGGTGGAGCGACCTACCTTGGGTAGGGTTTGGAACTATTGGTGAAGAATTTGAGAAATCTGGTTTCATAATCTGATTTGTAATATTTTTAAAGGCCGGAATCTGAAGTTTGATGAATTTAGAGGGTTTCTAGACCCATATTTCATATTTTCTTGTGGCTGCAATTTCAGTTCATATTTAATTTCCAGCAATGTATTCTTCAACATTTCTTTGTGATTTTGGCTTCTAATATTCCATAAAATATATATAAAATATTGGCGAGTTGGTTTGTGGTGTTTTGTGGTGATTTTTGGCATTTTTGGTGATAGTTCAAGTCGTTGATTTTACTCTTTCAGTCTGCTGCAATTTAAATTTCAGATCTGCATTTGGTGTGTTTGGCTAAAACCCTTTAAAGGATCATTACATATGCTCATGGAGAAAAGACTCTAGCTCGTCAATGTATATCCCAAACAGAGTTGGGGATAGGGGCACCCTTGCTTTACCCCAATGGTACTCCTGATGAACTCTGACTCTCCAGGGAGGTGTGGAGGCAGCCCAAAATAGTCTCGTACAAGCGCATGATGGCCGTGAGAAGGGTCTCGAAAATGCCAATGTCACGGAGTCTCTGAAAAAGTGCATCACGTGGAACCGAGTCAAAGGCTTTCCAAAAATCCACAAAGCAACAATAGACCTTCAACGAGCGATGACGTGCCTCCTCAATGATGGCCCGGAGAGTGAAGATATGGTCAGTAGTTTGGTGATCAGGCCGAAAACCAGCTTGCCCCCTGGCTCTAAGGTTCTTGCGCTCTAACTCCTCGGATAACTACATATGTAAGACTGTAGCATAAAGTTTGGAGAATGTATGACCCACCATAATGGTCTTGTAGTTGTTGGGATTAGAGTTGGGACCCGATTTGTGAATTGGGTGAATGATATGACGTGACCAAGATAGCGGAAAACCCGAGCAAACCACATGATTGAAGAGGTCGATCAAATAACCATAGAGAATACGAGAGTATTTTCAAATTTGCCAAAATCTCATCACACATACCAAATTACCGCATCAATGTAGGTCGTTCCACTATAAATAAATACAATACTACACCAAAAAGACCACAAATACAAGAGAGATATTTTATTGTTTTTCTAACCAACTTGCACAATCCGAACCTCTTGAAGGGTTTTCGTCCTTCACAAGTTCCCCAACCAAGGGTTTTGTCCTTTGATGAGATCCTCAACCCAAGGGTTTCATCCTTGAGAGAGAGCGTAAAGGGCTACACCACCAACTTTCACCACGATAAGAATAATCTCCAAAACTCATACACAACACAAATTCATATAGAGGAAAATGACATTCGATATTTGTAACAAATCATCACATGTCCCGAGGCCATCATTGGGAGATTCTCAAAATTGGAGTTGTTGACGTGCAAGGAAACAAAATATTATTTTCTAAGTTCAACTTTCTATAATTCGAAGTTATTTTAAATTTGTAATTTATTAAATTGTTTTAAAAGTCATAAATTTTAATTTTAATAAAATCATTTTATAGGTTGTTGAAATAAGGCGTCTCTCACACACTTGTTTTGAGATGACTTGTGAAGGTAAAGCAGGCCTTAAACACTATGGTGATTGAAAAAAATTGGACCGTATGAACATAAACAAACATAGACAGAGCCCATAAGATAAAATCATTGAAGCTTGATGGTGATTGGTGAGTCAAGGTTGAGTGCTTACTCAAATTTACAAAGCATATTCCATCTATGATCAAATATGCAAATACAAATAATGCTTGCATAGGAGAAATTTATGATGGAATTAACTCCATGCTTGGAAGTATGGGAGAGAGAATATCAAAAAAACAAATCCTAACAAAAACTTTTAAAATGAAGTTAACAATATGGTCATGAAGAAATGGAATGAAATGACTACCCGATTGCATCTCCTTGCATATGCTCTAAATCCAAAATATTGTAGCAATGAAATACTTGGGTTACGATAAAGAACCACCATCGATGACCAAGAAGTTGCAAATGGAACTAGGGCAGCATTCAAAAAAAAATTTCTTGAACCATACGTAGCTTATGTGATGTCACGTAATGAAATGAGAATGTTTGTATCTTCATAATGTAGCATGGGGAAAATTGAGGTTCTTATTTACAAGCATAGCATGATTGGATTCAAGTGGTGATATGTATATGGCCATGATGCCAAATACCTATGACCTCTTGCCATCAAAATTTTCTCACGGGTACACAATTAAATCCAAATTTTATGATTATTAATTAAAAGTCAATAATTATATAATATTTCATATTTCGCTATTGAGTGGTTGACGTATATTTTTGTACATTGTACTAATTTGAAATTTTCAACTACTTTGTTTTGTAATAAGTAGCTAGTAATTCTTCAACAAAGCGGAATCAAAGTACATGTCTTTTCCACTTAACTAAATTAAACAAGTTGGCACCCAAGAAGGCTAAATATTTGTTATTTGTGCATTTCAATTTGCACCTCCTATCACACAAGCTTAAGGACTATACTAGAGTGTAATGTCCCTTTTTGGGACTGAAACTGGAAATCACACAAACACAAACCCCAATAGATTAAATTCAGATTTTTAAATCAGCAAACTGATTTTTATAACAGTTGGAAATCAGCAGTCAGATTTTTATAACAGCAGTCTGGAATTAGAGGAAAATCACTCGAATATCATCAAATAACTCAACCACAATATAGATAAATATTTTAGGAAGAATGTAAGACACTTTTCATCATCAAATCTGATCACACACTCAACTGAAAATTTAATTATGAACAGCAAAAGTACAACCCATAAAAATAATGAAAATGGAGGTTTCCAAACCCCGATAACCACAAAAGAAGATAGATTCCGGCCTTAGAAATTATGCCAAATCTGAATATCAAATAAAATCTGAAGTATGTGCCCTAGAAGGCACCCAACTATCACCAAACCCTAGTCACTCCCTTTGGAGAGAGCTCTAAAATGCATGCAAAGCCCTTGTAGATATTCTCTTGATGCCCTAGATCCAAATCTGCAAGTAGTCTTCAAGAGATGTCTTCAAATCACCCAAAATGGAGGGTTTCCATCCTCCACCAAGCCACAAGGAAGGTTTTCGTCTTCCTTGGAATGCCACACAAGAGGGTTTTCGTCCTCAAGTGGATAGTTAATGAGCACTTTGCCCAAAAAACCAAGTATAGATAAAAATGTGCCAAAGATAAGATGCAAATGAAGTCACACATCTCCCTTTATAGCTCTTGTTTGGCGCCAAAGGCCAAATAGAAGTGGACCGACCTCATTAGGCTTCTTTTGTCTTTTAATTTGCCTTTATGACTCTCCAATCACAGCCGACCTACCTTATAAAGGGAAACACTAAAAAAAAACATTAAATCTAATAAAGAAAACTGAAATGAAATGCAATTCCTTCCCTTGTTCAATCATGTTTCTTTGTCACGAAAAGGAATGGCAAAAGTCCACTTTTAGGCCCTCAACATGAAAAAGGAGACATTACATAGAGGGCCTCACGAACTGAAATGAAATACTTGAATGTTTTTGCAACTACGCTCACCCAACTTTAAATACTTGGTGTCGATGATAACAATTAAAGGAGTTCGACATAAGAGGTGGAATTTAGAGCTAATGGGAGTGGTGTTAACAGAGCTTCTAATTTTGAGATGAATCTAAATGATTTATTGTAGATTATAATCATGTACATGTGAAATTTTAAGCATGTTGAATGTTTTGAACTTTTATGAATACTATTATTTTTCAAGTGTTTAACTTTTAAGGACTAAAATGAGTATTGTGCATTTTATATATATTTTATAATATATTGTACAGACATTTCCCTATCATTTCCACATTTTAGATCCATTTCTATTTCATAGAAATATAGGTAAAATTGGAAGTAATGCTATATTGTATGACTCAGTCCGTGTGTTTTTAGTACCCGCAGACATGTCATCATCAGCAAAACTATTAGTAGGCAATCTGAATGCAAACCTTTTCAACAGCAATCTTAATAAAATGCAAATCTTGTATCTTTTTAGGCATTACATTTTAATTTATAGTACATAAAAACGATGTACTACAAGCATACACATTCAAGTAAGAAATTCACAAAAAGGGCTTAAAAATATACCTGCATAAGATACGCACAACCTGACCTAGTTAGTGAGGCTAATGGCTCCTTTTTGCATAGTCATTGATCCGCTGATGTACAATGCCCTTTACCTGAAGTGGTCATATCATCAATAATATGCACCTATCTATGGCTGTACAACAAACCTATTTGACAGGTTGACAGGTAAATGCTGCTCACAATAACTAATTCAAGTTCAAATAAAATCACATACCAAAGAAAGAGCGTTGTTCACAGTAGAGTATGACAGTCTGCAAGTATTTGAGCATATTCATTCCTTGAGGATCTGGTCTCAATCTCTTCCATGACAGGTTTCATCTGCAAAAACAAAAAAAGATATTTTTACTTCTTGAAGTTCTCAACATTACTGGTTTGTTATTTTAAAATGACAAGATGAAAAAAACCAGATATCCATAGAGATGGAATAAACTGCCCAGGCTCAAAATCAGGCCCAAAAGAAGATAGTGAAACACAATTCATCGAAGTCGAGACAGAAATTTATGATCAACAAGTGACCCATTGCTAACAGAATTGGCAAGATAAGATATCTTCTCCGTGCTTCTTCATACCACCAAGCAGATTCTATTCTTGAATGCTAACAATTACCTCATTGGCTGCTGCTTTGAAGCGTACATAAAGAACTGATGTCTCTGCACCTTCAGACATGGCATTCTTTCCCAGAACATTCTCTCTAATTGCTACTTGTACCTGGTAAATCCAATTTCAGATTGTGGAAAGCTTTATAAGTTACCAAGTAAACTGTAAATAAATGACAGAATTTAATACTTGGGTTCTAACAATATAGAGTAATCACCCAACGCAGACAAGAAAAGAAGACAATGGACATGCAACGGATTCATTAATTTAATTAAAACATCCAAATAAGTCATAAATGCTTCATTGATTTGATCACACTTCAAAATCATTATGTACATAACAAAGCTGTTTTTATAGGAAAGCACCCTGTTTTGTCCTCGGGATGGGGTCCCATATTACTTGACCATCAGGAGAGTCGAACCCTGGTCACTCCTAAGAGAGTGAAACCCCTGTACTGTTCGATTATTATCATTATCTCCAGTGCTCCACAGCATAGTTTACTTTAAGATGAAAAACACCCAGCTGCTTTAACTGGAAGCTTCTAAATGTATAATTATATTATATTTGGAACCCCTACAAAGAGAGATTCAAGAGATGAAAGTTAAATTTATCCATAGAAAATATTTAATTAATATTTTTCATTTGAATGTTACAGAACCTTATAATATTTTCATGGAACCTCAAACATTTTCATGCGAACCTATCAGACGAACCTATAAGACTGAACCTTCAAACCAAACCTATCTGATCTGCACATTTAATTTGACATCAGCCCTTGTTTGCCAAGTAAGCTCTTTTTCCAGCATGCATGATGTTGTCGCCCTCTGCTGTTGATTATTTCCAATCTTCTAGAATCTAGAGTGCCACCAATATCATCATCGACAACTATAGCTTCATTGAATTCTATGACACTCGACATGTGATAGTTCCACTCCACGAGAGGAGCGGGGGCGGTGGATAGGGAAAGGATATATGTAGAGAATTTTTGGTCATCAATGCATATACCACAGTAAAGACACAAGCAGGAATATAGAATTGCATTAATACCTACGTGTGATGTACTTATGAGAGTTTATTTTATATTGGTTTATGTGTGCTGTCAAAGTCGTGATCGCCAGGGTCAACCTTTGCACCTATCCCTTCTTTCCTGACTGTATGAATTGTCACGTGATGATCAGGATCTCTACTATGTTATTGCCAAATCCTACCATGTGAGACAAGCCTGCATAGGAGACTATGTACACCGATGCCTATACATATCAATGAAGACATTCTACTTTCTAGTTGTTTGAGTTCTTGTATATTCTAGATAGATCTTTGTTGTCTATGTGTATATCGGGATTCTATTTCATTGCATTCTACCTTTCAAATAAGACATGATGACTAGATGGATACTTGTTGTGTGTGTATTGCTGTGTTCTATTTCATTGCATTTTACTCTTGTTGTTTAGTGCTTTATAGCCACAAGTTGATATTAAAAAATATTGGGGGACAAATAGGTTGTCCTATTACTGATCTCCTACAAATTGTCTTATAATTGAATATTGATGTTAAATCGGTGACACATGTCCATCGCCCCATTATCAGGTGTTACAAATATCATAAGGATTGTCCTAGAAATATGCTTGTAAATCGTTACCTCTAGACATGAATCAAGTAAGTCATCTCTAGGAGACACATGCGTAAATGGGAACTTAGGTGAATGAAACTACTACTAAGTTACCGAAACGTTTTGGATACGGGAGCGGGAGCGGGGTATCCGATCTGAGCGAAACGGCAAATTTTTTTGACCCCGGATACGGCGTAGGATACGGCAGTACAAAAACTATATAAAAATTAAAAAATATATAAATCTCAACCTTCTAAATAGGAATTTAATTATAAACCACATATGTATATGAAAAACAAGATAAAAGACAAGTTATACTATTAACTATAAATTTATAATAATGTACAGTATATACAAAAGCGAATAAAATTAAATTCAGAAGATTCTTTGAGAAGATTGCAAGAAGTTGCTTGGTCAAAAAGGTGCAAAAATGGATTTTATGAAAATAAAAAATATATCGCCATCAATGCATAGAGCTCGAGAAAATATACACTTTTAAAGAAAACGACACTGCGCAACGGAGCCACGCAGAATGAAAGTTATGGCTCATCCAAGTTTATCTTTGCTACATCTTCCGGACCCTTTCCAAAAATGGCAAATTTTTTTGCGTTTTTTTTCACCGAAAATCCAAAAGCGGAAAAAATTGCCAAAACGAGAAAAAAATGAAATCGCAAAAAGGAAAAAAACATGGAAAAAATTAAAAAAATAAAAAGCGTGGCCCGCTCCCGCACGCACGCGCTCCCGCTCCGCTCCCGCTCCCGGACGCTCCCGCTCCCGCTCCGGCCGCCTAAACCGGCGTTTCGGTAACGTAGAACTACTATGAATGTGATTATTGATTTTAGTTTTGGGTCGAGGAAAGAGACAATTTAAATGGAGCACCAAATTAGAGATGCCTTAGTGAGAAATGCCAAGAGACACTAATCTTCAGGTGTGGTTTGGCAATGATCTTCATCCATACAAGACCTAGTACACTTTGATTAATAGCATCATGTGGTTTATTTTCAGGTACTAGCATAGCCTACTTTGTATACAACTATTCTGGTCCAGCAATATGTAGCACATTGAGGGCACTTCCACCTATACCACAAAGAAGAAAGCACCATCTCTCTATTTGAAAAACACACTTATATGAGATAGGAAAGAAAAAAATAAAGAAATTATATTAATGTCCACAGATGACCAAAAGTAGGTCAATGGGACTCAAGGATACAGAAATTAGCAATACAAAGTTCAAGGAAGAATCCTAGAAGCAAACTAAAGAAATAAAGTACAACAGAAAAAATAGAAGAATTTGTTGTTGGGAAAGGAGACTTGTGCATATAAACTTACATAGAGACAAGCTATGCTACAAGAATCTTAAACATACAACAAAAATAGCAGGCACTAAGTACACAAGATTTCACACAGGAAAACCCTTATAGGTAAAACAGAACCAACACATATACCTTCTTTTAATCATAGTTACCAAATCCGGCCAGATCTGCACAAAATCCAATCGGATCTGGATTTTTCAGCCAGCCCAAATAAATTTGGTCCAGGTCAGCCTTATTTTTTGTTTTTTCATATTTTTATTTTTTTGCAAAAAAAAATCACCCAAGAACCTTACATACCAAATGATATAACATTTTACATTATGTTCTTACAGTTTTTGATGTATTTGTCAATTTTGAATATTTATAAATTAAGCTCATTAGATAATATGTATATATTTCTGACCAGAATTTTCCAAACTTTTTCTGGATTTTCTGATTTTTGCCCTCCTGAACAGATCTAGATTTCCGGACTTGGTAACTATGCTTTCAATTGTATTAACTTAACCATTTACAATACAATCACATACTTCAAGGTTTTGGAACTTAACATACATTATCACTATATCTACACTTGTTATTTACATGCATTCTATGCATCAATGCTCGAGAATTTTCCCTGAAGAATGTGCAAACCTATAACGAGACTCATCAATTAGATAATGCCCAGGCAGAAGGGGGATTCATTACATAATGCTTTCAATTGTATTAACTTAACCATTTACAATATAATCACATACTTCAAGGTTCTAGAACTTAGCATACATTATCATTATATCAACACTTGTTATTTATATGCAATCTATACATCAATGCTCGAGAATTTTCCCTGAAGAATGTGCAAACCTATACGAGACTCATCAATTAGATAACGCCAAGGCATAAGGGGATTCATTACATAATACCCCTTACCACATCAATGCCAAAGCATCATTAAAACGTTATTTGCATCCCAATCTAACCAATGTATTCATACAAATGTTCGGTAACGCCTCAAAATGAACTTGCAGTGCATCACTATGTTGCTTAGCTCCACACAGCACCATATTATGTGACCCTTCATACGACTGCACAACACAATGAACATCCTTCCACTTAGCCATCCTTCAAAGAATTACTGCACATAACCATCAAACCTTTTCACAACTATACGCAACATACATTGTGTAGCATATACCATTGTGCAAGTCCTACACAACATCCCTAGGAATCAATACCACAAAACCAACCCCGTGAGACAACTTTGTGCACAATCAATCTACACAAATTCTGGTAAAGTATACTACATAACCATCACACCATTGCGCAACACTATGCAACCTACTAAACTTAGCCACCCTGCAAAACATTACTGCACACAACAATCATACCATTGCACAACACATTGCGTAGCATATACCATAGTGCAAGTCCCTGCACAACGTCTCGTGGCAACACTCACATACCCAACCCTGCACACAATCAGCCTATACAAATTTACGCAATGTATACAACACAATTCCAACAATCCCCACTCATTAAACACTTTGCATAAGGGACTGCAAATACATACTTTCAGAAGTTGCAAGCAACCATCCCCATTGATTTCTTGCACCAATAAAACTTCTCAATATTCATAGCCTTTGTCGATGAATCCACGATATTTTCCTCAGTGTCAACCTTCTACAATAGTATCTTCTTTTGTTCCACTCGGGAATAATATGCAAGATTCTTTGCGAGATAGATTCCACTTTGATGCTCGCAATCTCTTCTTACAACTTTTTGCATGAAGCTTACGGTAGAAGACGCCCTTTAAAGCCATACCTCTTACTTACTCACATAAGTAGCTGTCATATACTCAGCTTCTAAAGTGGATATTACAATTACTATTTGTTTCTTGCTTATCCAACTAACTACTCGATCGAAGAAGTTGAAGACATGCACTTGTAGATTTACGGAAGTCAAGATCTCTAACACAATCAAAACCCACAAAACCTTATAAACTTCCACTTTTATTCTCATCAAGTCGTCCATGGTAGCTGATTGCATAATCTAAAGTACCACACAACTATTTGAAGATGCTCTTCATTATAGTCCAATGGTCCTTCCTAGAATTGGACATCGATCTGCTCACTACTCCCCTTTGCATGCACAATGCCAACTCTTGTATAGACCATTGCATACATTAGGCTACCAACTATAGTTGCATAGGAAACTTTAAGCATGTCTTTTGACTCCTCTTGAGTCTTGGAACATTGTGCTGATGGATAGTTTTGTACCAACGGGAAAAGGAGTCCTTATAGGTTTGCATTTTTGCATCCTAAACATCTATAATATCGTCTCAACATATTTACTTTT
The DNA here is from genome assembly GCA_018340775.1 of Taxus wallichiana var. yunnanensis. Lineage (NCBI taxonomy): Eukaryota > Viridiplantae > Streptophyta > Pinopsida > Cupressales > Taxaceae > Taxus > Taxus wallichiana. Next base: position 45,971,490 of record CM031241.1, read on the forward strand.
ATTTAACTAAAACTCCCTTTTTGTGGGATCTTTTTATTTCCAAGTCCAAAATTAATTTTACGGCACCAAAATCCTTCACGACAAACTACGATGGTAATTGTGATATAACATGATTGATCATTCCCTTGTTCCCAATCAACATGTCTTCCACATAGAGAACTATGATGAAAAATTTATCACCTTCCTCTTTAAAATACACACAAGGATCACATTTGCTAAATGCAAACCCAAGTCCTCACACATAGTTGTCAAACTTCAAATTTCAACTTCCTTGGCGATTGTTTCAAGTCATAAAGACATTCCTTCAACCGCACACGAAGTCTTCCTTTCCCTTTACTTTGAAACTTTTGGGCTGCACCATGTAGATTTATTTCTCAATCTCTCCATGCACAAATGTTGTCTTTGCATCCATTCGATTGATATCAAGATCAAATGCAACAACAAGTTCAAGAAATCTTACAAAAGTAAGCTTAGCAGCAACAGGAAGAAAAATCTCACCAAAATCAATTCCCTCTACCTAGAAGAATCCCTTTACTACTAGGTGAGCCTCATACTTCTCCACTTTTCCTTTTGCATTGTACTTCTTGGACACCTATTTGCACCCAATAGGTTTCATCCTAGGAGGCAACTTTACCAAAGCCCATGTTTTCCTTATCCAAGGTCTCCATTTCTTCCACGATGTTCTTCAAAAAAGTATATTGAGCAAGAGCCTCCCTCGCCATCTTCGGATCTTCATCAAGAGGCGATAGGGCTAATAAAAGGAATGCAAAATGAAAATTCAATGGACCATACCTTTCTGGTATTCTTCTTACTCGTTTTGATGTCCTCAAGACTAGAGTCATTGGTTCTTCCTACGACTCTTCATCACTTTACCTCATATTCACATACAAGTTCTTCAGCATCTAACTAAACCTACATCTTTTTGTTTCTTCCCTTGCTTGTATTTCCTACACAAGAACCCTCTTCGCCTCTCTAAAGACCACATTGTGGCTATAACGAACCTTCTTTATTCTTTGGGTTCCATAGCTTGTAACCTTTGATAACATTTTCATATCTAATAAAGATGCACTTTGTAGATTTATAATCCAGCTTAGTTCTTTTTTTTTCCTTTGGAATATGAACATACACATCACAATCAAATATCCTAAGGTGTGGCAAAGATGGTTTTATACTAGTCCAAGCTTCTGCGGAATCTTATCAATAAGAAATGATGTGGATGATCTATTGATTAAATAACAAGCGGTGTCACCGCTTCTTCCCAAAATTCCTACTCTAAGCTCACTCTACTAAGCATATTCTGTCCTTTTCCATCAAGGTCCAATTCATTCTCTCTATAACTCCATTTTGTTGTGGTGTATTTCGAGTTTTCTTGTCTTTCAATCCCGTATTGCTTATTGATTTAACAAATATTGGAAATTTGTAAAACCCTAATTGCAAAGTCACTACGTAATGATGTACAATAGAGTACAACACTCGACCTAAGCTATAAGCAAGTGGAAATTGAAACCCTAAGTGCAAGAGAAAGGAAAGAATGCTTAGCTGATTTTGAAATTGATCTGAGTTGTGCCGGGCTAGAGAAGGCTGATAAAATGAAGGATTAAAGTGTTGCAAATGAACCCAGAAAATTCTCGTGATAGTCGGATCTGCTTGGGTAGGCGCTGGATCAAGTCGGGGCGCTGGGCATTGTGAACGCTATACAGGCGCCCGTGTATTGTGAAAATGGCCAAAAAGTGATTTCTTCTGTGTCATTGTCATTCGTTGTTGATCACATGTGCCTCACTATGTCTGTAGAATTCACCTATAACCTACAAAGAGAAAGAGCACCTGCAAAACCCCAAAACACATCAAATCTTTTAAAAAAAAAAAAAGATGTAAATGGGGATGGATGACCCCGATGATCACCCGACGAGTGAACTTACGATCTAGGTGTTGCACTACATTTCAGACTCCATGTAGTTTTGTGTGTGTGTGAAGAATCGTGCCCTAGGTGGCTCTTGTGCAAGATGCACTTGAATAAGCAATAGCTAGATGTAGCAATGTAGATAGATGTGTGGATGTCAAAATGAAATTCCCCTCCTATGTGTGTATGTAGAAATAGCGAGTCCCTTGTCCCTTGAATGAAGCTAGATGGATGCTTTGATGCTCTTGAAATGCCTTTGGATGCAACCTTAGGTGATAGTAATAGATGCTTAGAGCTTGGTCCTTTAATTTGATCACATAACATTGTATTTATATGATTCCCTTGTTTAAATTTTGTAATTAACCACTAAAAGGCCGACCCATAAGAAAACAAGATGCCCAATAGCTAGAAGAGGCCCAAAAGAGGCGAGCAAGATACAAAGAGGTCGGGAACGCTATGAGGGGACGAGGGCGCATGGGCATCCCGGCTGGGCGCCAAGTGTCCAAACTCAGAAAAGTTGAAGTATTGAAAGTCAGATTGGGCAATAGGGTGTGTAAGGCCAAGAAGGAAACCAGAAAGAAAGCAAAGAGGCCAAAGACAGTGGTCAATTAGTACTTTTCTCGCTTAGGAATCATATGAATGCAAGTATGTGATTAGGACCTAGAAATGTACCCCAGTGTGTGTGATTTTGTATCTACACTTATAAAACTGCTCAAACTCATTTGAGTAATACTCATGTAGATTGTCATATTTGTGTTGTCTTGGTTATCGAATAATTGCATATTTTAATAGCCAACGTGCCATGTGGTTAATGATTTTATCGTCGGTCATGGGCAATTGTAGTGCCTTTTGTTTGTATATTTGATTGTTGATGGTTGTGTTAACCGACGACACATTGGGTTTTCTTGCCATATAAACGGAATAATATACATCGGGAAGGCAAGCCTATATTAGATCCTCTTTGTCTTGTGTGAATTGTATTGAAATGTATATCTTATGAATACAAGTTGCTATTGTTTGAATACTTTTATTGACCATGGTTTGTTATGCAATTACTATTTTGTGTATATTGTTATTCATTAATTAATATCTCAACAGACATTAATGATACTACATTTTGGAATTGTTACCTTAAAGAACGTCGTTTGACAAGAAGAGAAGTATTTCAAGGCACCCCATTATCATATAATATCTATTTACCGAACAAATATGTGAATCAAATCAGGCGAATACACACACACACATACATACATACATACATACATACATACATACATACATACATATATATATATATATATATATTACAACAGCACAAACATGTCGCAAAGAAGAAGACTAATGTGTATGAGCAATAATTCATGTTATTGACTCTGAACAAAGACGAAAAAGAGACATATAGTCGAGGGGACCAAGAAGTTTTATGGGTTCTTCTAGTGGAGCAACAAGAAAAAACGACAATTGTGACAAGCAGAAAATTCAAAAAAATACATGAGGCCGAAATGTGAAGTCAAAGCATGGGAGAAAGTGTGATGCCGAAACGTGACACCAAAGCGCAAGGCCGAAACGTGAAGCAAGGAATAGTGGACCATGACACTCACAATAAGGCACGGTAGAAATTCTCATAACCCCTTCTACACGATTGAGGTGTGGACTTTGGTAAATAATTTGGGTTGGAGGGTGCTAAAAGGGAACGAGGTAAAAGTCCAAAGTTAGCTTTGAACAAGAAGTTGGAGTTAATGAAAAAGATGTCAAAGCCTAAAGTCAATGAGTGACACCAAAGCATGTAATCTAAGCACAAGCCAAGAACGGAGTGTTCATCCAAAAGCTGGCGGACCCACACCACTCACAATAAGGAGAGGCTAGAGCTTTCCATAGCCCCTTCTAAAGGAAGTGTGGATCTTGCCGACTAGTTTGGATCAGAAGGCGCTACAAGGGAATCATGTGAAAGTCTAGGGCAGCCAAAACAAGAAGTTGAAGTGCATGGAAAGGGACTGACGGTGTGTAAGATAGTCTACAAAGCCTTGTCAAAGAAAGGGTCGAGTATGGGGACATGTACGATAGAGCTAAGAGAGAAAAGGAACATCTAATGTTGACTTTCTTAAGAAGAAGACCTCTATTCAAAAACTGCACCACAACCGTGGTTACTATTTTGTGTACGTTGTTATTCATTGTCTAGTATCTCGGTAGAAGTTAATCATACTACATTTTGGGATTGTTTCGAAAAAACATCGGTTCAACAAGAAGAGAAGTATGACGAGGCACCCCATTATCATATTATATTTATACACTGACAGATATGTGAATCAAAACAGTATGTGTGTGTGTCTATATATATTACAACAGCACAGACATGTCAAAAAGAAGACCAATATGTACAAGCAATAATTCATGTTATTGACTTTGAACAAAGACAACAAAGAGACGTATAGCCAAGGAGGGGACCAAGAAGTTTTATGGGTTCTTTAACTAGTGGAGCAACAAGAAAATGACAAAGGTTGTGACAAGCAGCAAATTCAAAAAATACATCAAGGGAAGTAAAAAGCATGAGGCCGAAATGTGAAGTCAAAGCATGAGGCTAAGCATGATGCCAAAGCATGACGTTGAAGCGCAAGGCCGAAGTGTGAAGCAGGGACTAGTGGACCCCATGACACTCGCAATAAGGAACAATAGAAATTCCCATAACCCCTTCTATAGGATGAAAGTGTGGACTTTGCCAAATAGTTTGGGTTGGAGGGTGCTACAAGGAACCACATAAAAGTCCAAGTTAGCCCCAACTATAAGTTAAGAGTGCGTGAAAAAATATGCTAAAGCCTACGGCCGATGCATGACACCGAAGCATGTAGCCTAAGAAAATCCAAGGCCGAAGCGTTCAACCAAAACTAGTGGACCCCACTGGGTAGAGCTTTCCACAGCCCTTTTGAAGGAAGTGTGGACCTTGCCGACTAGTCTAGATCGGAAGATGCTTCAAGAGGGTCATGTGAAAGTGCTGGGGCAGCCAAAACAAGAAGTTGAAGGGGATCATTGAAAAACCGTGTCATAGCCATGGTTACCCCGTCAACACCATCTCTAGAAAAACAGAAGTTGCATAAGTTCACTTGTGATAAATTGATGCACCTATAACACACTTTAGAATGAAAGAGTGATTGAAGAGAAAAGAATGATGTGAATGGAAGGAACACACTTATATGCCCATGTGTTGTCCACCTTTTATTAATTAAAAAGAAGTTACATATTAAGGTTAGGAGGTTGAGAAAGTTGATAGCTGAAATACATTAACTAAGAGTTAATCTTTAATTAACATATTTAACACCACGTTAATGACCAAACCGGACACTACTCCAAGTAGATCTAAAGGTTGCTCCTGAAAGCCATAATAGTGAAGAGAAATATCACCAAAACCAACTAGTTGTCGTATGTACCGATAATGAATGTCAATGTGTTTGGTACAAGCATGATATATTGGATTCTTCACTAGCTTCAATACATTCTAATTGTCACGAGCTTTAAAAGAGTAAATGGAGTACGTGTAGTTTAAGGCAGTTGTAGAACAATCAAAATCTTACATAGCCAGACGCTTCACAACAAGCATTGACCGTTTCCTTGTATTTTGCTTTAGTGGAAGATAAAGCCACAATGCATTGAAGCTTGCTCTGCCACGAAACAACTCCTAAACCAATGGAAAAAAATGAACCTAGTGGTGGACTTTCAAGTATCCACTAATCCTTCCCAATTATGGTCTCTGTAACCTATAAATTGGAAATTAGTTGTCCTCTCGATAAAGGATGCCAAATTCAAGAGTTCCTTTGACATATCATAGAACTCATTTCATTGTTGTCCAATGTATGAGCTTCGGTTCAAAAATCAACAAAGATAGCTAACGACAAAACATAGATTTGGTTGTGCAGACGTAAAATATATTAGGTTGTCTAACAATTTTTTGTAGAGTGATGAACCATCATTAGCTGAAAAACTTCAGCCTAGCCCCATAGGTGCAAAAGAGGGATTTCAATATGTCATCCAAAACTTCTTCAAGAGACTTGTCGCATACTTGACCTAAGCTATGAAAATGAGATGGTCATGTTGCCAAAATTCTACACCTAAGCAATAGTGTAGGGGCCTTGGATCAGTTATGCCAAAGCAACAATAAATCTGATTTTACTTGCTGAATTGCAATGGCCCCACTCCCTGTGATGGCAAGATCATCAACATATACAATAAGAATCACAATATCATCACCATCTCTTTTGACATAAAGATTCGGATAAAAAAGACTCCTTTTGAATCCAAAATCTTGTAGATGTTGATCAATCTTAATATATTAGGCTCTTGGAGCCTGCTTAAGCCCATACAGAGACTTAATCAACTTGCAAACTAAATGATCGTGACCAAATACTTGAAACCTTCAGGCTGCACCATGTAAAACTCCTACAAATCTTCATTCAAGAAGGAGCTATATACATCCATCTAAAACAGCTTCAAAGTTCAAACCATACTTGTTATGGAGAGAAACAACTGAAATGTGACCAACTTTGATGTAATCTGAAAAGATCTCCTCATAGTCTATTCCCTCTTGTTGTGAAAATCCTTTCACAACAAGACGAGCCTTGTACTTGTCCAAAGTACCATCAGCTTTGCATTTGACCTTGAACACCCATTTACATCTAATGGGTTGTTTACCTAGAGGTAATTCCACCAACTCTCAAGTATGATTCTTCATCAAGGCATCATATTCAACTTGCATGGCAATCTCCCATTCAAGTTGCCTTTTGCTTAGGAATATCGTTCTGGTTCAAGTATCATGAAAAGATTAGAAGACAGCAAAATGATCATGCTCAGCTGAACCAACAACCTTTTCCCCAATCCGTTGGTCTCCTGTGTCTTATTCAGGGACTTCATCTTCCCATACATCTTGTACAGTGGAGAAAAACCACTTAGGCCTCTGTTGCACCAAAGAACCCTATGATAGATGAACCTCAGTCGTAGTGTTGACCAACTCAGGTTGGCATTGTTGATAGACCATTGGGGTTTTAGAAATGTAAGCCATGGACAATTGCACTGGAGTCTGCAAAGGAGTGCTAGATGAAGTAGATCCCTCATCTTTCAAAGGAAAAACAACACTAGTTCAAGAACCTCAGTGATTGCTTGTTGGGTTCAGACAAAAAAAAGTTGTCTCCTTTGCATCAACATCTTGCTTGTTGGTTACAAACAAAGAAAACTTTTGTCTCCTTCACATCAACATCTCTACTAACGATTATTTTTTTGGTGGAAATATCAATAATTCTATAGTTCTTAGATTGGTAGACAGTAAGGAAATATCTTTTACTTTTGGAGTCTAGTTTACTCTTGTCTCCATCAAAAACCAAAGCATTTACTTTTGGAATCTAGTTTACTCTTGTGTCTATCAAAAACCAAAGGATATGCAGTGAAAATGTTGACCTTCCAAACCTCCTCGATCCTAACTCTTTGTGTTCTGCATAGATGAATAGAGGTCTTGAAATCCATGGATTTGCACTAGGAATGTCAACTAACAAAATTTTCAAGAATTTTTGTCAATTGCAGCTTGCAGGGTTTGATTCGAGAATCAAACTTAGAAAATTGAGTTGGCTTGTAGTTCTTGTTCTCTTGTCAATGATGCAGTCTACTACTGTATCAAATTCTGAGGCTGGTCCTATGTCAGTTGTGGACTCCATATGTGCATAAGGAGGCCAACATTGGCAATGGCCCGCCAGGATCAAAAGAGAGATGGTTCAGGTCTTCAAGTAGCGAGCCACAATTTTATTAATACGGTGACCTTTGAGTACACTGCTGAAAATGGTAGCAGCGCTCCAAATTTAGTGACGGGCTTGCGACTCAATCCAGGATCATTGCCATTGACCGATTAGGATGGAGGCTTCAATTTGACCATATTTTAGATGTAAAAGAACAGAAGAAACTGAATCCTGGTTCGTTGATTCATCTGAGGAATGGCGTAAAGGAAAAAATCTAGATAACCTCATTTTACTAGGTCACTCTTTTGGGGGCTATGCAACTGCCAAATATGTTATTTAACATCCAAAACATGTTCAGCACCTCATATTAATAGGCCCACCTGGATTCACTGCAGAGACAGGTTAAAAAGTTTGAGTAGATATCAAAATTCGAAGTAACATGGAGAGGCAGCATTTCGGCGGGAAGTTGAGATGATCAATTTGGCAGTCTATTGCGACCGTTTGCATTTGACTGGGTCTTGCGTTGCACATAAACTTAGGAAACTAAAACCTGTAAGAGAAATTAAAGGATAGTTGGAGGTGGTCAAATGCTTTTAAGAAGAAGGCCTATTCTTTTGCAACAGACATTGGAGAGAATATAGAGCTTAATGAACCAGTCAACTCCTCTATCTTCTTGACACTTCAGGAACATGTTGGCTGCATTCTAGGAGCTTGCAAATCATGAAGACCATTTCAAACTAACCACCACTTCATGAAGATGCCCTATATCCAAGCTGGAGTGAAGATGAAAAGGTCAAACAGAGCATTGAATATTTCTGTTACATGAACTCCTACATCCCACATGGGAAAATTGTTCCTTGTACTTCAAGAAAATTGATAAATCTCATCTATATATACTGATGTAAACTCAGAACTAAAGGACTTTTGCTATTGTAATACAGAGGATACAGCTTTTTGTGGCTTTGTACTGCAGGCTTATAGCCTTATTTGATCAATAAAGAGTTGACATTGCCTTCTCTCATTCTTCTCTTGCTGTTCCACTGTGTGATTTCAGAAATCAGCTACACTTGTGAATTTCTAGTCTCATTTTGATGAAATTGGAGGCATTCTAGTCCTCTTGTAAGCTGATATTCATTCTTTTACCTCTGTTACAGTAAGTTTATGGGAGTTGTGTGGTCAAATCAGTCTTTTGAGGTCTCATTTGTGCTAGTTGGAGCAAGTAAAAGCATCCACTAAACATTTGGTGTATCACCACAGTTAATTTTAGTTGTTTTTCTACTCTTTTCTTGCCGAAAAGCATAGTTGCAGCCATAGATAAACTTGTAGCAAGCAGTAGTTAGTCTGTGAACTGATCCTATATCAGTTGCATTTTAGTTTAAGAAAGGAGCCGGCCTTTCTCCAGAGGTTCTTCTCAAGAAGCCAAGGTCCCACGACTTGGAGAAGATCCCATTGTTATGGTGAATCAACTATCGATCACGGGTGCACGATTCATGTGCAACAAGAACCAAAAACACAAAAAATTGTTACCTTAGGTTTGATCCCGGACCAAGCTTACTCAAGTGCGACACCTTGCAAAGCTTCGCAAGGACTCCTATTAAGGATATACGCTACCACATTCACTGCTTCTCCCAATATTTGCACAACACGCCCCTACTATGCATCAATCACCCAACCATCTCCATGATAGTTTTGTTACGCCTCTCAACCACCCCATTTTGTTGTAGAGTATACAGGGCTGTCAACTATCGTCAAATACCTTTCTTGCTACAATAGGACTTAATTGCTTGAAAGTAAATTCGTCCCTATTGTTAGATCTCAATGATTTGATATGTATGCTTGTCCGATTTTCCACCAACACTTTGAATTTTTCAAATGATGTAAAATAATCGGACTCTTTATCAAGAAGTAGACATTTTCCTTGCGAAATGATCCTCCGATAACTGAAAACACCTTGCACTAAGGATTGTGGATGATTTCCAAGATGGCTTGCAAAGATCTACATGAACAAGATCTGTGAGCCTCTTTGCACGTCAAGCCCCTTCAGTTAGTTGAACACCCGCACATATATCCTAATTTTCTTGGATAGTCGGCAAACCAAGAACCATGTTGGCTCTGCTTAAGTTTGGCTAGTACCGAAGGTTGAGATGTCCAAATCTCTAATACCAAAAAACGTTGGTATTACCCTTCGCAACTGATGCAACCTTTGCCAATGCTTATGGCTACATCCCTATCTTGTTTCACATCAAACAGAATACACTTCTTCCCAGAGAAATTCACAATAATGTTGGGATTTTCAGTTAATTGACTAATAGATGAGATTTAGATTCACTCTAGGAACATACCTGATTTTCCTTACTATGAATTTTGCAACATTATTCAATACTATGTGCATATCTCCTATCCCTTCCACTCTAGACTGCACGGATACGGGTATGGGTACAGGTATGGTTACGGTTTTGGTACGCTGAAACGGCAAATTTTTAATAATCTCTGGCACAAGACGCTTTTGGGTGTGTGTGTGTGTGCGTGTGCGTGTGCATGTGTGCACGCACGCGCACGTGTGTGTGTGTGTGTGTGCATATAAAATTATAAATTTAAAGAAACATTTGCATACTTATTGAAATTTAATACCCATACAACTTAAAATAATTCATAGAACATGAAAACAAATTTCCAATACTTTGAGAATTGAGACTTGAGTTTGTATTGATTCATAATGTTCAAAACATAATAGTTAATAACATAGACTGTATTATAGATTTGATAATTCATTATTAATGCCTTAAGCTTGAGTTAGACGTATTATTGGACATTAAAAAAATTTAAAGTAATGAAATATTTTAATTCCTTTCTCAAACCAAAGGAGGGCAGAACAGCCTCTTGTCAAGGCAAGGATCTTGTCATTATATTTCTGATTCGACGAAATCGATTTGTAGGCTTGGCACCTAATGTCAAATGAAGAGAAGATAGGCTGCCCAACCACCAAGTGCTTCACTTGTTCCCATGCCTTCCAAATTGACTGAAGAATAAAGGACCCATGAGGAGCAACAAGAAAGCCCCCAAATAGTAAGTCAGCCAAATGAAGTCCTTTTCATCTCTCTCGACCCTTCAGAGCCTATTCGCAATATTGAATCTCACACGAACTTTCCAAAGTTCAATTCCAATCAAAGCCCTCATGTTTTATTTATTTTTTTGCACTTTAAAAAAAAAAATCCTAAGGGTACTCTCTGGGTACTCTTTTTATTTATTTTTTTGCACTTAAAAAAAAGAAAAAATTGTGGGTACTCTGTGGGTACGTACCCACAGTGTACCCAAGAAATACCCGTACCTATACCCAAAACGTACCCAGCCTGGTACGAGGGGGTCTAGGGCATTTCCATGCAGTCTAGCTTCCACTGCATGTGATCTCCCATCACCTCATGAAACTAAATCAGAACTAGTGTTTGTAGTAAATTTCACATACTAGTCCTTACAACACATGAAATATTTGGATGCACCGGAATCAAAAACTAATGGGTGTCACTATTGTTTAAGCATGTTGCAATGAGGACGTACTCTTCATCAGAATCCCATTCAGCTTCAATTGCTGCCACATTTTCCAAACCCCATGGCTTTTTGTCATAAAGAGCATATTGTCAGTTACGGAAATCCCTTTTTATATGCCTGGCCTCATGACAATAATAACATTTCAGTTTCCACTTCCCCTTAGACTGAGAAGAAAATGCATTGCCTGTTTGTCTAGAACTAGATTCACTTGTCTATGTCTACCTATGTTTCTTATGCAGCAAATATGAACTTGCTTGATCAAATGTCAAGATTTGTTTTTCTGCCATTAAGTGTAATGCCTCCAAAAATGATTCATAAGAGGGCGGCAGACTATTCAAAACAAGACTAGACAATTAGTATGTGGGATTGGATTCTACAACATCTTCACAAAAAAATTCTTTGTTGGTAAGGACCTCTCCTTGAGTGGGAAATTGACAATCTTGACAAGAATTCTTCAAGCCTTTCATATATATTATGTCTCTTGCTGGTTTCCATCTAAGGCACAATTACTTCGACTTGATCGCATTCTACGTTCATATTAGTCGTTCAATATTGATGGTATCCAAGGCCTTCCAATGGTTTCATGGGTTGTTTGCATCTTACTTAAATAGGAGGGGAGATCAAGGATAATTGACATTATCACTCAAGGTTATATTCTAGCAGCCAAATGGGTGGTTCATTGTTTGGAAGGATCTTCCTCCAGGAAAATCTTATGTGCCACAGGTCACTTACTGCTCATCATGTAAGTAAAGTGAAAAGCTCCTTTTATTTATGTGATATTATTTCTGATCCATCTAACTTTCAAATCGAAGGCTCTTTTTGTTAAAAAGTATTTGGTCTGCATGGAGGAAAATTGCATGTTTGGTCACTTGGAGATTTTCTAGCAATTGAAATCATTGGGACGTGGCCAACCGTCCCATCTCGAATTGGAAGTTTCAGGACACCTGCTTAACCAATATTCTGAGATTTCAGGCTCAAAGACTAGCAAGAAAGGAATCTTCCTTTCAAGAGATTTGTGGGATGCCAACTCCCACACTTGGAAAGAATGGCGATTCTTAGCACATGAATTTGCCTTATCCACCATGGATAAATCAACTATAAAAGATATTCAAAATCTCTTGCCTGAAGAGGACCGCTTTAAGTTAAATCTGACAATGAAAGGCCCCATTTGGAGAGACTGGGCTTGGGTATATGGGCAGCCTCTTTTTCAGTATGATACAAAATGACTGTACCATATCTTGCACCAGAAATGTCTCCTAGCCCCTATTCTCAATGCCAGATGGACTACCTCTGATGCAAAGACTTTATGGATTCGTAGATTACATGGTGTATGGTCCCTAAGCTCTCGCATAAATTGTGAGTCTTTTCTTAGCTTGTGATCTAGCAAGGGCTTCTTACCAAGGCTCGCTTGTATAAAAGGGATTTTACAGATGATCGTTTTTTAATTTGTGCAAAGTCAGAAATAGTCAAACATCTTCTTTGGGATTGCCACTTTGCTAGATCTTGTTGGAAATTTGTTCAGTCGACCTTGTTAGGAATTATACAGGGTCCTCTTCATTGCAGGGAGGATCGCTTTTGGGCAACTCTGCCACCTTGATTTGACCTGTTGAGTATATGGCATTGTGTTCGAATCTTTGTTTTATTTGTCATATGGAAACTTAGATGCAACTATATTTTCCAGAACGAGGTATGCACTCTGGATGACTTTTGTATTAACTAGACAAATACAGTTGCAACTGCTAGCCAAAGGTTCTCTCTTGATCAAAGAAGCCAAAAAGCTTCCGCCCGGAGGTTATTCTGATTTTATTATTGTCCTTATAGCTCTAAGGAAAAAATTGTATTTTTAGTGTACTTTCTACTGTACAGTTTCCTATTCTTTTGTACAACCCTTTGTAAATTATGTTTTCTATTAATATATGAAGCGTCTTTTCAATAAATAAATAAAAACCATTTTCAATCTCCTCGTAATGAAGACATTTGTGCCGCCCTAAACTCAAGTTTATACCTCTTGCAAATAACTCGAGCTTCAAAACCTCTTCACCCTTGCATTGTTTGTACCATTCTCGAGGGATTCCCAAACACATGCTCCATTCATTTTTCTAACAACTACAAAATTCATCATAAAGAAAAGTGAATTCAACAAAAATAAGCAAAATGTAGGTATCTTCACATAGTTGAAAAGTGTTTTCATACCATTCAATAAAGTTATCCTCCCAATCAATCCATGCCTCTTTTTCTTTTTCATACTTAGATCTCATAACTCTACTAAAAATAAATTTATCAAATGAATTTAAAAATCTTAACCCTTCATCTATGACTTTTTATTAAATCATTCAATTTTTCCAACTTTTTTGTAGGCTAGGATTTTAAGGCTGAGAACATCAATTTCAAATCCACTTTCTCTCAATATTTAATGAAAATGAATGAAAACCCAATTATTTTAAAGTTTTCAAAGTCTACTTTTTGAGGCAAAAAACAGCACCTCATTCGTACAGCTGATGTCATGTCCCTTTTTCGAGATAATTCCGTTTGAAGACCTTGACCCATTTTTCTTCCTCATGGGTCCAAGGGAACAAGCTAGAGGAAGCCAACAATGTCATCATGTGCTTAATTTTGTGTTTATTTCTTTAATTGGCATTGTATTTGTTGGTGAGCCTAGCACCCAACAATAAATTAAAAATAAAAAGATATTGGTGAGCATGTAGGCTCCAAAAAGTAAAAAGAAAATAATAATAAAGCAAGTCTAATTGTGGTCGGCCTCATTTGAGAGCCCCAAGACTTGGCGCCACCCTCTTATTATAAATAGAGGTTGTTGGCATTAGTTTGGGATATGCTGATTTTATGAATTTTATATCTTGGTGAAGGTTGGCTAGTGTAGCCCCTTTTACTATCTCTCTCAAGGACGAAACCCCTTGATTGAGGGCTTGTGTGGAGGACGAAAACCCTCTCACAAGGGTGGTGAGGACGAAAACCCTCTCCCACGATTGTATTTTGCAAAGAGGCATTCAAGGAGTAATATATTTATCATTCTTTGTTGGTATTTCTTTGAGTTTGCTGGTTATCTTCCCTTTTTGAGTGGAGCGACCCACCTTGGAGGGAAAAGTGGTATGTGTTGGTGGTAAATTGGTTAATTTGAGTGTATTATCTTATTCTCCATATTTTTAAGAGCCAAGATCTCAAGTTTCATGAATTTTGGAGCTTCCTAAGTAAAGTTATGAATTTTTAAAGTAACTTTGTAGATAACGGTTTATAGAAACTCGTATCTCCAATTCTAGGGCACTAAAAATCAGTTTTCTTGCATGATATGATTGTTGGTGATATATAATAATTTTAGAGACTTAAGTAAGCTGATTTGAAGGGTTTTGAAGGCACAAAAGTGGGTTTGAAACCCCAAAACAGGTCGCTGCCCTAGAAGGGTGTTGGCTGGCAGCAGTTAAGGGTTTTTATATATTTATTTCAGTCACTAACAGCCCACTAAAAATCTGAAAAGTGTTGTTTATCTTCAGCTTTGCATAGCCTCCGAGTCCCCTAAAAGGGGACATTACAGCTGACCTGAAAAATATGCCCCATACGAAGTTAGAAAATCAAAATTACTGTCTCAAATGATCCCAAAACAGCAGCTTGCAATTGACACATATCCCTCGATAATACTCCAAAACTCATGAATTTGCACTTGTTGGAAGTGGCTTGAAGCCTACTTTTCAACAAAAAAATCACCCATCTAATGTCTGAACAAAAAGTTTTGTTTCTGCAATACACGAACGTGTTTTTCTGCCACAAAATCTGGTTCACATCAACTTTGCACAGCCATATCTCCCTTGATATTACTCAGAATCCTTAAGGCCACTTTTTGAAAATCTCTTTCCAGCAACAAAAATCACATCAGTTAGACCTTTGTATGAGAAGAGCGATTTCCTGCAAGATGTTTGCCTCCTTCATGAAAAAACTTTTGCAAAATCACACGAACTGCCAAAACAATTCTCCCACTTAGCCCAAATTGCCGCTCTAAAGCCAAATGTTAAGAACCTTACTAATAATATAATAAAACAAATAATAGAAGAGGGACAACTCAGAAATATAGTAACCAAACATATTAGATCAAACCCTTGAAGTAGGAAAACACTATACAAAGCTCCTTATTAGAAGGAACCACTACCCAATGCTCCTTATTGGAAGAAACCACTCCTAATACAATATTCTTTCGTCCCTTCACATGACTCCCTTGCCTACAATATATATACTCAACTACCTACCACTACCACTTCCCTGTACATGTGGAATAAATACCTAATACACCACTATGACTACATATAAGAAATCTATTAGTAGCGTCTAAAGTAAACAACTTACCATTTAGTAGTACCTCACTTACCCATGCCTAATCATTAAATGCATATTATAGTACATCAAAGGACAAGTTCATTATTATCTAGCCACATGTGCACATATTATCCTAGACTGTTTTGTTATCCAAAATTCACGGGTAAATGGTACACTGATTACGGAAAATTTTGATCCAGGCAAAAATCGGGTACAGTACACTGTTGAGTATGTTTGTACAATATATTTTTAAAAAGTAAAAAATAAAAATATATATAAACATTTAAAGAAAACAACAAGCTTATAGTCTCAGCAACCTATAAAATATTAGAAGCCAACAACAAGCTTATTATGAATCAGAAGCCATCTAAAGCAAGATTTCTTTGACTGAATACAAGAAGACCACAAAACATTAAATCTATGAGTCCATCTACTAATGGGCTCACAAACATTCCACTTATTGTTAAGGCCCAGGGAAAGGTTTGGGGAGAAGGCAATCTTTTCATAGAGTTGTTTGGAGGTAGCCTCTTGGAGAAGGGGCCCTTTGAGCCACCTCATAGTATCCCAAAAGTCATTCTCATCCTCCATAATTAGTCCAGTAGAGGGAGCTGTGAAAGCATTTCTGAGCATTGTATACATTCTGAACTGAGATTGAGGAAGCTTATAGAAAGCTTTAAGGTCTGTCCATTCCATCCACTTCCCAAATCTGTACAAGTCGTGAAATATTTTAATTCCTTTCTCAAACCAAAGGAGGGCAGAGCAACCTCTTGTCAAGGCAAGGATCTTGTCATTATATTTCAGATTCGACAAAATTGATATCTAGGCTTGGCACCTAGTGTCAAAGGAAAAGAAGATAGGCTGCCCAACCACCAAGTGCTTCACTTGTTCCCATGCCTTTCAAGTTGACTGAAGAATAGAGGACCCATGAGAAGCAACATGAAAGCACCCAAATAGTAAGTCAACCAAATGAAGTCCTTTTCATCTCTCTTGACCCTTGTACAATATATTTTTAAAAAGTAAAAGCCTAAAAATATATATAAACATTTCGCAATTTATTATGAAAGGTTCAATTTTCACCACAAAACATTAAATCGATGAGCCCTCAAGTTTTATTGTTAAGGCCCGAGGGAAAGGTTTGGGAGAAGGCACTTACAAATCCCAAAGTCATTCTCATCCTCCATAATTAGTGGGTAGCATTGTATACATTCTTAAGCCGAGATTGAGAAAGCTTATAGAAAGCTTTAAGGCCTGTCCATTCCATCCCAATTACGGAATATTTGATTCCTTTCTCAAACCAAAGGAGGCGAGAGCAACCTCTACAGGAAGGATCTTGTCATTATATTTCAGGGGCCGATATCTAGGCTTGGCACCTAGTGTCAAAGGAAAGAAGATAGGCTGCCCACCACAGTGCTTCACTTGTTCCCATGCCTTTCAAATTGTGAAGAATAAAGGACCCATGAAGGTAAGCATCGTAAGTCAACCAAATGAAGCCTAGAGCCTATTCGCAATTTTCAAGGTTCAATTTCGGTACCAAAGGTTATTTTTTTGGCATGCTCCTGGTACGTGCCCCAAGCCACAGAAGTGCGTCCACGATTACGGAAATTTGCACAGGAAGTTGGGGCCTATGGGTACATACCCAAGCATACTGTATGTGGTAAGCAGTTTAGATATTATTTCAATAATATATCAATAATATAATGACTTATATAATCTCACCTAACCAAATGTACATATATAGTTCCATTAATACATCAATAACCCATCTAATCTCTATGTGACGTGATGCCCTAGGTACGTAACAAACTCCAAGACTAAACAATATAGTGCCATGATACACCCTCCTGGTGTATTTTAGCATCAATCTCTTGAATGCATGACGCTCTCCAACCTTGAAGTCTCCTAAGACATCTATCGCACACCATAACTATGGTGGCCTCTTTGAATGCCCCCTACAACACACCATAAATATGGTGTGGCCCATATGAAGTCTCCTAATAGTGAAGATCACCCTTCCATTGCATGTGTCAATTCCTCCCAAACATCCTTCAGCGGTTGGTGCAGGGGTTTAGCTTGAATCTTGAACTACCTCGATGGTAGGCTTACCATTCACAATGTTTGTATTTCACCACAAGAACTCAATACTTACTAAGGCTGACTTACCTCTCCCCTGCACCGAGGATCATATGTATGAGCTTCTATACCATCATTTGTATGCTCCTAACACCTTGAAGTGCATTGCTCCCTTAGCAACCTTGTTCTCATGTAGGAAACTATATGGATGAAACAAAAGTTGTAAAGGTTACTGTGCACCTGATCCTAGATTCCCTGGCCTTAATCTGTCCTCAACTATCTTGTTTGCACCTTTAACTCTCCAATCCTTATGCCTTGATTTACCCAAGTTTTCATGCCTTTAACCATACATTCTTCTCAAGACACTAGGTATAGTCCAACTAGGTCTCTAATGACTCATATGCCCAAAGCTTGGCCTAAGGTGATGAATCAGTATATACACTCTTCTCCCACCTTATATATACTTGTCAAGGTGTTTAGACCTTTTTATATCAGGGACATACACTCCCATTGCAACATGGTTCTCTTCTAGGTCTTTTGACTGCTAACTCTCCTTACAACCAAAGACTCAATTATCATGGTTCTTCATGAAATACCCATATCATCCAATGAGGAGTCTAGACATACCTTGTGGAGGTCTTGAAGACACCTAAGTCTCATAAACTGTTCCTTTGTATGAAATTACATCTCCTTTGTGACTGTAACATGCAAGATTTAGCCTTTTCTGCCCCTGAGCTATAACAGCAAGCACTTAGGACTATAATCTTACCTATAGCTTGATGGATCGACTTTAGAAATGTCCCCAAGATAATGGTTACCAAATTTGGTGGCTTGACTTCAAGTTATGACCACTCATGCACTTGATTTCTCTCTATCCTGTACACTGTATTTTCATTGTTATAGCTTGAAATTTCTGAGATCAATAACTCCACCCATACTTGCTCAATCACCCTGAAACTTTGGGGATATATAATTCAGGTTAAGACAGAGATATCTTGTTAATTCTAGCTCATTCTATCCGTACAGTCAAAAGATATGCTAAGCCCTAGATCGAGCCCAAGAGCAAATAATTGGGTCTACAGGATCCTATGAAATGTTTCAAGAGCCATAAAAATTATATGTTGCTTTCCTTACCTTGTTGCACCTATCCATGCACTTACAGTGGTGTAGGTTCCACATTTTCCTTGACTATCATTCTTCTCCTCGGCCTGAGACAGAGTCTACATGCACAGTCTTATTTATTTTGCAAATACATGTAAAATTCCTTCACACATGGGTATATTATTACTTCTAATCACCATACATGCATTATTCTTCATTCCACAACCTCAAGAACCACTGTCTCCCTTCATTACATTCGAATCACCTATGAATAGGTGTAAATTTGCTAAGTATAGACTCCTAGCTAACTCCTAAACTAACTCAACAACTCCCTAAGAAGGCTCAACTGCCTTTCTAGCTTAGGTAAGACCATTAATGCTTGGAAATCCGTACAACTACTCTAATCCCACTTGGGGATGAGGATTCCAAGTCTTATTTATCCACTCTTACATATTTTTGGCCATTATCCACATATTAGGCCTTATTACAAGCTTAAGAACACTTATTCAAATCTTGACAAATTTGAATGAGTGTTTTTGGAGGGAAATCAACATGACTAGACCTAGACCACCTAGACTAACATGTTTTAATGGTCTCATATGACCTTATTACACTTTAGCACTTGATGCTCCCCTGCATCAGCGGTGGTATAATACCACTTTGGTCTCCGTTGTTGGATTCCCTAATGTTATTACTCGTCTTAATTATAACTCAACTCATCGATGTTCTCGATTCAAAGCACCCAAACTTATTCCTAAAATAACCACCAATAGTTACCAATTCAATGTTATATATGTAGATTTAGCATTCTTCAAGAAGAATGATATCCTCTCATCTACAACCACATCACTATAAACAAAAACCTATATTTAGACATCTAGTAATTTGTATGCTTTTGACCACTCACTATGACCAACAAACATCAATTTTTTCTCTTTGCATCAAATTTGCTTGTTTTATCATCATGAATTGATGCAAAAGCAACACAACAAGTAAATTTCTCTATAATCTCTTAAGTCACTTGCATATGGTCTCCTCGCCAAGCCATGCTTCCTCGGGAATGACATCTAGCAATGTTTTACAAAGACATCAATTAAAAATGTAGACCTTTGCATTTACTTGGAAAGGATAAACTAAAGCCAAACTTTGTTTTCCTTCCCACATTTTGCCATAAAAGCTCCATTAAGGCCTTTCAACTTGCCTTGCCATAAAAGCTCCATTAATGCGGGTATTGTGTATTACACACCGATCACAATCTTTTTGTCCTCTACCGCAAACAAACTATATAGAGCATTTGTTGTACACTTTTTGACAAGCATGTTGGCATTTCTAAGGACCTATACCATGGGTTGCAAGCTCCTTATCAAAGAGTTAAGCCACCAATACACTTGCATATTTACACACTTGTATTTTCGGACACATGGAGTGCCTTGAGTCCAGCCATATTTGAGTAAATGGTCGGTCAAATGCCTACCCTATAGCAAGAAAGACCGAATCTCTCATAAGTGGGACTATATGGGGCAGAGAACAATACAATACTACTATGGAATCTAATTGTTCCAAAAAGGATTTGGATTTCGACAAAGTGGTGGCCTAGGCTTTGCGACATTTATGCTCCTTCAATGCATGTACATTTTCATGGATCTCATAAGACTTAGCCCTACACTCCTCTTCCTTGGTAACAAGTTGGAATAGCTTCTTCAATTCCCTTTTCACCTTTTAAGTGGTCTAAAACATGAGTTTTGACATTAACAAAATTATATGAGTTTGGCAATCACTTGCTACAACTTAGGCTATTATCCATATGATAAGTTTTACAGAATTTAGACATGCACCATAAAAACAAAAGTCATAGGTCCATGAGGCGTTAAGTCTAAAAACATACTTTGATGCCATTTAAGAGTTGATTTATGGGCGGTGAAGTATTACATTGTGTAATATCCCCTTCTCAATTGAAGACCCTTAGCCTATTATGTCTTCCTTAAAATCCTCCAACGGCTAAGGAGGATTTTAAGGGATACTTAAGTTCTATTATTTTTATTATAAAGTGCAAAAAATATTATAAAAACACTCATAATAAAGTAATGGACTTAATAATAAAATAAACATAGAAAAAGCCGACAAGAGAAAAGCACCTATTAAATTATAATAACCATGGAAAAGTGTGACTTGCCTTGGGAGCAATTAAAAATGGAAAAAAAGTAAAAGCTCATGGGTCCAAGTTTATTCCCCTAGAAAATGCGACTTGCTCTAGGATAGAAAAATAGATGGAAAAAATCATTAATGTTGAAAGGAGCTGATTGGTTTTGTAGAAGGTTACTTTGGGTCACTTTTTCCTTTAAAAGGACAAGTCAACTTGAGGTAGAGGCATTCTATGATCATTTTATAATTTCTGATTTTATGTCTAAAGCTTGTAGCTTGGCAAAAATATTCTAAGGACGAAAACCCTTAGTATTTACCTCTAGAGGACGAAAACCCTCTTAGAGCATGTGAGGAATTTCTACACAAGGAATTCCATTGAGCTTGCACAGATTTGTAGTTATTTTCCAGCAGTTGAAGACAAATAAGTTGCAGATTTTGGCAGGGGTTTGAAGGGAAATTGTTATCATATTTTCTATGCCCTTATTCCAGTCACAGCGACTACCTATGGAGATGATTCAGGATGTTCTAGGGCTGATTTGGAGCTGTTTTTAGGGGCTGTTATTACTATTGATTTTTATATATCAGATTCTCCATTTTCACAATTTCTGGTGAGCAAAAAGGTACCAATTTTAATTAATTTCAGGGGCTGCAAGTCTACAGACTTTTATAAATTATTGCAGCCTATTTTACCTTCAAAAATCTGTATTTTTATTAATGCATGGGCTGTTAAAAATATGGAAATCAGTTTGGAGTGAATGGGTATGAATTTTATTATTGATTTTTATGAGTTTATTTCTAAACCCTAGTCATCATTTCCTTAGAAAATTCAGATCTGCATAACAGTGATTTAATATATATTCTGTACATTTGCATTTGGTTGTGGGTTTTGCCTAAAATCCAATTTGGGTCAAATATGTCCATTTGGGGACATTACACATTGCAATAGCATGTATTTATAATCAGACAATAGAATACATTAAGATCATTCTAATATCACGAGATCTTTCTAAATCCTAAAATAACCTAGTGTATACACCTAATTTTTCATTTTACTGACTTTTGTTTTTCACAAACATCCTTGGCGCATGGCTTCCACAAAGCGGTGTCCTCAGGGATACTACCAGAAGTGGAAAGCGACTAAAAATGATTACATGCATCCTTCATTGGTTGCATTGGGTTGGTCAACAGTGGTACTTATGAGATAGCTTTGATGTGTAGCCCAATTATATTATATTTACATACTGTCACACCCCTATAGTCATCTTTTATAGCCCTTTTTACGACTTCACCCTACTATCCTCTTATGATCGTCCTCATACCTACTTTCAACATATACACCTTTGTCATTTTCAATTTTTTAGAACCTCCGAGTTCCCTTTATTCAGCTTGACTTGTTTGTTTGACCTCCACATGACTACATTTTCCTATTTATAGGTATTGACCATTCTCGATGTTGTTGGGTGAGTTGATTCCTCGCCGATGGTATCGACCTTGTCACACCCCTATAGTCGTCTTTATAGCCTTTTACGACATCACCCTACTATCCTCTTATGATCATTCTCATACCTACTTTCAACACACATAGACCATCATTTTTCCTTTTTAGTACCTATGAGCTTCCTCTATTCAGTTTGACTTGCTTGTTTGACCTCCACATGACTACATTTTCCTATTTAGAAGTACCGACCATTCTCAATTTTGTTGGGTGAGTTGATTCCCCATGCCCGATGGTATCGACCTTGTCACACCCCTATAGTCATGAGTTGATTCCCCAACCGATAGTATCGATTTTATAGCATAGGATAGTTTTATGACATGACCCTACTATCCTCGTATGATCATCCTCATACCTACTTTCAACACACATAAAAAACTGTCATTTTCCTTTTAGCACCTATGAACTTACCCTCTATTCAGTTTGACTTGCTTATTTGACCTCCACATGAATACATTTTCCTGTTTAGAGGTATCGACCATTCTCGATGTCGTTGGGTGAGTTGATTCCCCCAACCGATAGTATCGATCTTGTCACACCCCTATAGTTGTCATTTATAGCTTTTTTTAGTGTTTTGACATTTGTAATGTCCCCTTTTCTGGGACATTACCAATATCTTTTTTTATTTGCATTGTAACCCCTGGCATGCCTAGCGCTACAAATGGGAATCTTTAGTTAGTTTAAATGTGCACATAGGATAGTTACTTTTATTATTTAATTAAAAATAATAAAGTGCACATAGTCATAGTTTATTAGAGACTTTATTATAATGAGAGTTTACATTTTCCTCCAAAAGGGAAAGGTGAAATAGTCTTTTTTAATATTGCATCCCCTTAACTCTATAAAAGGAGGTCGCATTTCCTCTATCATGGGGTTATGTTGATTGAGCTTTTAAAATTACTCTATGCTTGGAGAAATGGGATGTATGCCCTAGCTTTGAAGCCTTCTTGCAATCATTGTTGAGTGAATCTATGCATTGTTTCTCCATTCTAAGTATTGGCAACTTGGTTTAGAGTATTGGTGCATTCATTTGAGAGTAAATCTGCATTGTATGTGAAGGGTTTGAAGTACTTTTGTGACTGTTATTGCTGCTGCAATTTATTTAGCCATAGCGACTAGGATTGGGGTTTATTTTATCATGTTTTGGTGTCATATGTGCTAGATCTGCAATCTAATCGGTCTTAGCATTATTATCTAAGTTTGGGGCAATTATTTGGAGTGTTTTGAGGCTAAAGAAGGGTTGATAATAATTTATATAATTTTATCTAACCCTAGTGACTTGAAATCAGTTTTCTAGGGCTGTTTTGGAGTGGTTTTGTTCATCAAAAATTCAGATTCTTAATGCAGTGGAAAGCCCTAAATTTCTAGTTTATTTTGCATCTTGTTTCATGGAAAAACACTGAGTATTGAATGAGTTATGAATTTTAGAAGATTTCAGTTGTCTTCAAGCTATCTGTTTGATATTAATTACTATTTATTTCAAATCTGCAGTTTGGGATCAATTTAGTATTGGATTTTGTTGTAGAAATTAGGAGGAATAAGGAGAAAGTAATTTTATAATTTTTGGAGTTGATTTGATGCCCTAAATGTGCTAGGCGACCTACTTTTTAGGGCAAAATTTGGGTTTCGTGTTGGTTGTGC
Organism: Taxus wallichiana var. yunnanensis; assembly: GCA_018340775.1. NCBI lineage: Eukaryota > Viridiplantae > Streptophyta > Pinopsida > Cupressales > Taxaceae > Taxus > Taxus wallichiana. The sequence goes on from CM031241.1 coordinate 45,995,416, forward strand.
AAAATCTGATTTTTGCATATTATTCTTCATATTTTTGTGGCCCAAAATCCAAAGTTTGAAGGTTTTTGTTTGGATGGTTAGGCGAAAAAGAATTTTGGAAGATTGCAGCAGTTGGGGTGTGATTATTAATTATTTTTCAGTTGTTAAAAATTTGATTTGAATGTGTTTAAATTCCAATTGTTTTCTTCCAATCTATCCCACCACCTTGGCTAGTTCCAACCCCATTTGGGTTTGAAATAGCTGACATTGGGATATTTTAGGTTGAAGCAAAAGGGTTTATCCATTCTTTGCTTGATCTTGACAAGTACTTCTCCATTTTCTACATTGTCCTATGAGGGGACATTACAACATCACCCTACTATCCTCTTATGATCATCCTCATACCTACTTTCAACACACATAGACCGTCATTTTTCTTTTGTCAAGCGCCTATGAGCTCCTCTACTCAACTTGACTTGCTTGTTCGACTCCCTGTGACCACATATTCCTATATGACGGCATCAACCATTGTACCAATTTACGAAACAACACTTAGCCGATGTCGTCGCTGGTGCGAACTCAACGACCATTGATTCCTCTAACCCGAATTGAAAGCAGAAACAGATCAACCATAAAACATCAACCATTATTTTGCTATCACATCGATACTATCGAGTGAATAGTTTTTCAACAACTCCCAATACACCTCCTTCCTTTCCTTCAATCGACATCAAGGGCTAGCATAAATTGTTAACATTATCATATGGCTATTTATATTCGATAGTTGAGCGCTCATTCCAACACACATCCATCACTCATTCGGTCTCATGACACTTGCTAATCTGCCCTTAAAGCCTTAGAGGTCTTGAAGTTGGTCTTATTTGTCTTCTTTGGAGTTCACATTTAAACTTGGAAGCATTGGATACTTAGGATCTTCAAGCATAGGAGTTGCACTTATCATGGTTTACCTAGCCTTTGGAGTCATTGGAGTCTTCAACTAGAGGTTTTCCTAGGTCTTCTTTTATTCGTTTGTGGTCCCCCACATCAACTCTCTCATAAGGTGTTGCTAACCCTAGGGAAGTTAATGCGCCAATAGTGTCTTTAATTGGGTAAGTATCTCTAACCTATGTTGTCCTTTTATTTCATTTCAAATTTGAATGCTTGTTTGATGTGGTCATGCATAGATTAGGATAGGGCAACATATTCTTTATCTATTACATTTTTATCTATCAGTTCTTACCTTGCAATCCCCATTTTGGGACCTAAAGTCCCATACAACCCTTGATCCTTGTGACTCCTTTGTAAACACTTAGATCCCTTACTTTATTACAACATGATTACCTTATTATCATCAACTTACTATGGGAGCTAGTTAGATGCCACTACCCTATTTTAGATATAGGATTTGGAACCCTATATCTCTTATAGAGTGTGGAGTACTGTATTCCTAGCTCCGCGTCTCCATCAATTTACAACCTCAAGGTGTGCCTCTTTAGTATGGCGCCCTTTATTATCCTAGTCCTGGATTACCCCTTATAGAGAGACAAAGAGGATCTTTTATGGGGCCATTCTTTATTTGTATACACCTCCTGGTTATAATACTAGTGTCACCACCTAACAAACATGCTAACAATATGTTTAATAATGAAACAAAGAAAGCAAAGCTAAAAGAGATAAACCCTGAGCCACTAAACCTAAAGCCCGATCCATAATTTATAAGACAAATACAAATATGATGAGAGAGGTGGGAACATGTGCTATCATATGTCGTATCAACATTTGGAGGAAAATAAGAAAGAGAACCAAGATCATCTTCATCTACCACAACATGACCAATGCAAGATGATGACGTCCATGATTTGTCCTTCGTAACATTGACCAATGAGTCCCTCCTAATGTCCAAGGCCAACGAGTCCCTCCTAGTGTCTAAACCGACAAGTCCCCGAGGTACAGAGGAAGTTGGTGATACACACATGTCCCCATCTTCCATAGTGCGGGTAAGGAGAACTAGTTCCACAATGTAGAGTATTCAACAAATTCTAAGAAACTACTCAATGGAGATTTAAAAACACATGAAATCCAATTCTTCCTAAATTTTGCCAATTCTCATTACTTTCATGCATGTAAACTTCAAATTTTGCAATTACAAGCTAATATTTAACTTTAGATATAGTTGTCACTACCATTGACTGGTCTATGATACTAAATTTACATGTCCGTCACTTTTAGATATCAATGCTTGGGAAAATGAATTTAGCATGTATCTATGTATATATACATATATATATATATATATACATATAGATGAACCCCACATATAATTTTGAGAATTTTAATACATGAAACCAATCTCTTGTTAGTTTTAACATCAATTCAATAAGATGTCTATGGAAATAAAACACGCAGAAATGAAATATTTACTAATTTTCCTGATTAAACAATGAATTGCAAATGGGATCGTAGGTTTAGTAGATAGCTAGCAAGAATAAGGGATTGCTCATGCAATTCCAATATGGTAGGTAGAATAGATACATGAGATGCAAATAGATACAATAGATAGATGAGCTTAAAAGCTCTTTAGAACTCAGAATTTGAGATAGAAATGCTGAAGGAGAATAGAAGGGTGGAAAGGGTGGCCAGGCCAATTCTATCTGCTCCTAATATCCAAGGCCAAGAAGAACCTAGTAGGTAGCTTCGGAGTGTAAACAAGTGATCAAAAGGAGAAACAATTTGACATGTGTTATTTAATTTATTTTACAGGCATGCCTTTTAAGCAATCTCAAAGTTTGCAAATTGATGACTTCATTCGTGATTTGACAAAAACACAAGATACGAATAAATTTAGGTCCTATTACGAAAATATCAATAAACATACTTGAGAAGCAGCATTCTTTAGCACTGATAGTACATGTGAGCGCACCATACCCAATGCTCGAGACTGTTCAAGAGACAACATGTTACCAGCTATAGCATCCACTGGCCAAAAATATATACAAGAGTCCTCTAATAATGAATGCTCGGTAATAATAACATCACCAATTCACTTCACTAGTTACATTCAATATAATAACTACCTGAAGTTGTCGGAATTTCACGAGGTAAATGCCAGAATCCGCATATTGTGGATTGCTTGCAACATATCTTTCATGATACAACAAAATGCCATGAATATATTTATATAAGTTGTGTAAACAGAAGTGAAATCAGACTCTTCAAACATATTGATGCATATGAAATCACAACATACAAACGTTAAATGAAAATTAGTAAATTAGAATCCTGCCCCTTATGCTTGATAAAATGATTCCCTCAATATAAACTTTTCAGTTAGAAGCGTATGGAAGAAAAATATATACTCACGAAATGCATTCATCTAGCCGCTTCAGCAAAGGAAGAAAGTGTCCACTTCCAACACTCATATTTGGCGAATAAAACTGTGTTGCAATCTGTATCAGAAGCAACAAAAGGATGAAAAATAATGTAGCCAGCTAAATACAGGAATTGAAGGCCTAAAACATATTATACACAATGTACCACAAGCATCTGAAAATATATTGAGACTGCAATACACTGACTCAAAGGAGATAAAAGTTGAGATCAAATTGTACAAATCACAAATGTCAAGGCATATCTCAACATCATTGCATATTTACCTTGCCGTTGAATCTGTATTACTTCAACGTAGTCATGTTTTCAGCAAATGATTGTTATTTTCTTTTTGTCTTTGAAACAGCAGTCTTTACAATTTGTTTCTTCCTTTGTCCAACTACATTGCTTCCATCTTGCCATTGAAAAATAAGCATGTATGAAAGATAAATGTAATATTTAGTTTTAGGTTGACGTCTCACAAGTTAAGTTGTTAAGTCTAAGGACAAATAATATTAACAAGGTTCAAAAAGTGCTGTAGGTTCAAGAAGGTGAAAGGTTTGTCAAAGTTTGGAGTTTCATAACGGTTTGAAGCTATATGACATGCAGAACCATACAAAATCACAGAAATAGAAGATTAAAAAGATATAAAGAATATTTCATCATTATGCCCAATATTCATAGGAGTTCAAAATTTGCTACACATTCATACAATATCTAGAGACTGGCACTCACCCTCAAGTCTTGATAGTCTGGGCCTTGGGCCACTAGGCTCTGAAATGTGAATTTATAAATCTTATAAATAAATACTTTCTACATGCTCTAATTCATGATCATCAATACAATTAATGCCAACATCTCGATCTAATGCATCTGCACTACCACTATATTAGTCACTATGTCCATGAATATCAAAACATACCAGATGGAAAACAAAGTTTGCATGACTAAGATAAGCGGTGTGACTTGACATTTGAAGATTGGCTCCAATAGGTTCAGCCCTCTTAACAAATCAAGATTTGGTGAAAATGCTTGAATTTCAATAGAACATTGTAACCATGTGACAAGCACATGTTATGATGTTATACATTAGTACAATGTAAAAATTAGAAAAAGTTATAAGAAAATATACCATTTTTATATGGGTAAACAAAACAACCATCTTTTTCATGCGTTTATGTTCACAATACATGACTCGAAATAATGGAAACAGTCTACATGGTTTTGTGTATTCATTTGTATGGGAGAGAGAATCAACATACTGGATTAGAGCCATGTACATTCGAAATACTGGTAATCTGTTAGAAAATCATGAGAGAGAGAATGAAGAGAAAATTGTACACAGCACACAAAGATATGTGTGTCCATCATTTTATTAGGTTGGAAGAAGTTACATTGTAGTTGGGGAAGTTCATAACCGCACATTGGTGAATAAATAATTAATAGTCCATTAAGTGTTACCTAATATATTTAATATGCCTCGAATGGCTAATCTTGAAACTACTTCAAGTTTGTCCCAAAATTTTAAAAACACAATGGGACTAAAGGATTTAGTCATTAAATCAGCAAGTTGCTCCTTCAATGTTAATTTGAAATCTGCAGTCCTCGGACACTTTGCTGCTGATCTATGTATTAGCTTTGGTTGAGACAAAAATAGAGAAAAATCATGTTTGGTTGATAACTTCAACCCAGCCTCCATAGATCTGACACAAGAATCTTGGAGATGTTGATCAAATAGAATATACCAAACTCATGGAACTGGTTAAGTTCATGCAGGGATTCAATCAATCTGCAACCCATATGATCGCATTCGGTGTACCCAAAAATCTTCAGCAACACCATGTAGACCTCGTCCAAATCTCCAAAAGAAGCAACTGTAATGTGACCATCTTTGCACTATTCATGGTAGGGGTAATAACCAACTCCACAATGGGAGAAACAACTATCTCCGTAGTAGGAGAGACACCCATATCCACAGGAGTAAAAACCAAATTCCCAAGAGTAAAAACCAACTCCATAATAAGAGAAGCAACCATCCCCACATCTATTCCCTCCTGTTGTGAAAAGCCTTTTGCAACAAGATGAGCCTTGTACTACTGTAATATCCCCTTCCCAATCGAAGACCCTTAGCCTATTTTGTCTACCCGATGGCTAAGGGAAGAAAATAAGGGTGACTTAAGTTATAATATTTTATTATAAAGTGCAAAATAAAAATAAAATAAAAAGAAACATTATATACACTTATAATAATTTATTAGTAACTTAAAAATAAATAAGAAAAAGGCAAAAGCATATGAGCCAAAGTTATCCACTCTAGAAAAATGTGACTTGCACTAGGAAGGAAAGTGGGTGGAAAAATTATTAAATGAGAGGACAAATCTGATTGGGTGTTGAAGGAGATTAGTTGGGCCATCTTCTCTATATAAGCAAGCCGACTTGCTTAGAAAAGGCATCACTTGTTTATTATCAAATTTCAAATTTGTGTGTAAAGCATTTGGCTTGCATCTTCCTCTTGAGGACGAAAACCCTCCAAGAGCCCTAGAGAAGGACGAAAACCCTTCCTCTAGTTTGTGAGGATTCTCTACACAAGGGATTCCATTGAGCATCATTGAGTTAGCCGTAATTTTCAGTATCTTTTCAGCAGTTGAAGGAATAAAGGTTGCAGATTTTTGTCAAGGGTTTGGAAGAGAAGTTTGTTGTTATATTTCTCACTCTTTTCTATATGTTTTTGCTGCAATTTCCAGCCAAAACCCTAGGGCGAATTGGTGTTTTGGCTGTTTATGGCACTTGTGGTGGTCAGTTGTATGAATGGGTAACATCATTGCATTCTCCCTATTTTTCTGAGTCCGTGCATAGTTTATTTGTGTGAATCGAAGCATTTTTGAGGGAGTTATGAATTTTTGAAGTTGCCATAATTTTCTGCAGACTGGGGTTTCAAAATAAATTAATTTCAGCCTTCTTGTGCATCAAAATATGTATGTTCTTTCATATTTTGGCTTTATAAAATTAGTAGATCAGATTGGAGTGGAGAAGTTATATTTTATTGGTTGATTTGTTTGGGTTTCCCACTTTACCTTAGTCGCACTCTTCAGATTAAATTCAGATTTGCATGTTAATAAATTGTTGTATCTTTCTATAAATTGTATTTGGAGGTTTGGGATTGGCCTTAAATCCATTTGGGGTCAAATATGTCCATTTGGGGACATTACATACTCACCAAAGTAGTATCAACTTTTCTTGTGAATTTTTCCACTCATTTGGTTCTAATTGGTTGACAATTGGCGATTCAGGTACCACAAAAAGGTCAAAAGCAAGAGCAAAAAGATCATGCTTTGCTGAAATAACCACCTTGTTCCCGGTCCTCGAGCCTTTTTTGAATGAATTTTCTTGCCATCTCACCATGTGCCTCATGCACATCCTAGATAGTGGAGTCACCCCCACAATTCTTTGAGTGGCTTTTCCTGCTAACTCATCATGCATCTTACGCACATCCTGTACTCAAGGGCATTTCATTGCACATTTCTTATAGTGGATATCCACTCCACAAATAGTGTATGTAAGTTGACCAAAGCAAGGCCAACAAGCCTATGAGGAATGTCATCCTCGAACACATCTTGTATAGTGGAATCTCCCTCCTTGCATGCTTTTACATTGATTATAGAAGAAGCAACAAGCCTATACTAGCCACCTTACCCAATGCCTAGGGCAATTATCTATTAATATTTCACATCCGACAAAATATACTACTTCAGGAGAAATTTACAGCAATGTTGGGATTTTCTATGAATGAAGAATAGATACGAAATTTTATGCATTTTAGAAACATACATAACATTCCTTACAATGAAGATTACATTATTCATTATCTACTAATAAAATTGAATCAAAAATTATGGTAAATATTACATACCAATCCCTATGACATGAAAAATGTTTGGATGCACCGGAATCAATGAACTAACAACTAGTAGCATTATCAGTTGAGCACGATGCCGTGAGAGCATACTCTTCATCAAGATTCCCTTCAACTCCTACCGCATTCACCTCATCCCATGGCTTTTTGTTATGTTTGGAAAGATCATATTGTTGCTTCCAACAATCCTTTTTTGATATTTCTAAACTAATGACGGTAATAGCATTTCAACATATATCCGGAAGATTCACAAAACACCTCCACTTCCCCTTTAGCGCAAATCAATACACTCCTTGTTTGTTTAGAACTCAACTTAATTTGTGTTTGAGTGCATTCCTTTTACAACAAAATCACAATTGACTTAATCAAACATTAGGATTTGGATTTTTCCATAACATGTAAGGCCTCCACGAATGTCTCATAAGAGGCCAATAAATTGTTTAGAACAAGCACAACCAAATTGTCATCATCCACCTCTTTATTGATGGCACTAAGAGGATCTCAAAGATCTTTCATCCGAAGAAGACGTTTTGACGAGGACCAACCCTCATGCATCTTGGCTAAAAACAAAAAAAAAAATCAGGTACAATACCGGATTTTTCTCCGACGTTTGATACTTGTTCTTCAAACTGGTTCAAAGCACACTTGCCTCAAGAGTAGCATTGCGAACCGGGTATCAAATCATTAGACACAAACAACTTCAACAACAACAAGACCTTCTCATGACGGATGGCATAACACACAAAATTCGTTATAGACCTTCCTTTAGTGCCAAGAATGATTCAATAATAATCACAATGCTCCACAACAATTAAAATTTTATGACTCCACACATTATAATTAGGACCAGCTAACTTTTTGCTTCCGGCATAACTAGAGTTGAATGTTGGCCATTAAACACACAATGTCTAACAATAAATCAATTAAAAAGCTTGACTCCCAACAATAACTCAAAATATATCCAATCAATGAGGCCGCAATGATTCGTGCACATCCTTGCAGCCTACCTTGCTGCAACTCGCAGCCGCACAAACCTCCTCACTTCTTTTACAAAAGTTGCCTCTACACCTTCGCAGCATCTCTTGATGAGGATGCGGCCTCACGATGGTATGCAATGGCAACCCAATACTTCAAGGCATCCCACGTGGCTTACTTCCCTTGCACAACTTGCCTTACATTATCATCATCTCACGACAAGTATACAACCTTGTTGCATTGAGTACAACCCTTCGCATCATTCCACATAGCTTCTTGCTCTTTATGCAACTTGCCTAACACTTATCATATTCCGCTAAATCTTGTGGCACCTGGCACTTTGTCCCACACAATCCCTCACATCTCAAGCTCTTGTTTCACAACTCGCACGACTCCTATTGTCTTGTGCAAGCACCGCACAACCTCCACAACTTCCAAAATCTTACACAAACCATTCTATATTTGATTCGCAACATTGTAAGCCTATGTGGTGTGTGCATCCTACCTTAGTGTTGCACAACATCTCGCAGCTTTCCCACGCATTATCACATGTGCACCCTTCTTCACATGTCATTTGTCACCATGGATATGCACAGGCCGTTTTACTCATGTTTGTCGACCACACCTTATTGCCAAACATATGTCATGGCCAAGGCCATGTCTCTAAGCCGTCACTTGTAACTACCATTGTCAGTTGTATATATGTATTGTAACCACTACGATGGAACACACCAAGGATAGAGATTTGAGTTTGAACTCACTCGAGACATCGAGATAGTTTTTCTTAGTTTTGCTCTACTCAACTCATTTGTTCGTAATGACTCCTAGTAATCTAGACAATTAGTAAGGACGTATTCCCCTTCTCATACAAGATCCTACTTTCCTAGTCTTGTTATTTGTTTTTTGTATTTCCCTATTCACCATTATTAAATAGAATTTGCATTTCCTACAAATAAGTCTTATGTTACATTGTTGCGTGTTTGGTTCATTGCATTCAATAACCCACACATACTCTTATAATCCTTGTTGCTCCAACTAGTGCATAATTTTCTCCCACACATGGTCCTCGGCTCCATGGTGCAAGCCAACGGCATCAAAGCATAGTTCTTAACCTTTTCTAAGCCTATAAACACACGGGCACAATGAGAGAAAGGACAAGAAGTCCGTTTGGTTTCCACCTACCTAGAAGAAAGTCGTCCGCAAGAGTAAGATGGATGACACCCAAACACAACCCGAGGTAACCCTAGACATCCAAAATCTCATTAAGGATGTTTTACGCAACAAACTCTTCAACTTGTTTTTGTGCAACCTCTTTCTCCCAATCATCTCACATGTGATTTCAACATCAAACCCCTTTCAAGGTTCAAGTAAACCACGATATCCCAGTGTTCAATGGCAAGATTGATATTGTGGCATTGGATAAGTGGTTACTCTAGCTTGAGGTTTACTTCGATCACTTTCGCAAAGCATGAAGATGTCCATTTCAATGTCCCACTTGTGAGAGACATTCAATGCACAATGCAACAAAGAGTTCCAACTCATTCCGACTTAGGATGATTTTGTCAACACTATGCAAGAAAATTGCTCCCTCATACATTATGAGGATGAATACATGAAGTTCCAACAATCATGCAATGCAAGGAGCAATCGGTTGGAGACTACACTAACGAGTTATGTGACTACGTTCCATTCCCGCACGAGGACCTCTCAAAGCAGCATAAGGTGTTGAAGTACATTAAGGGAGTCTCACCTTATCTAGGTTCCAAGAGGGAGTCCTTGTCTTCTTACTCTTTGGGTGAAGCCTACCATAGTGCCACATAGATCAAAGTCAAGGCCAAGATAAAGCAACGATTTACATCTTCATCCAATGACATGCACAATAGTTGGCCCACGTACAAAACCCCATCTCAACCACCTATGCGAAACAAGAACGCCGCATGAAGTGAGTAACCTAAGAAGGTTGCCCAGACAAAACCGGAAGACTTCTACGTCTTCCAATTCAAATAAAGGCAAGAAGAAGATGGGTTACAAGTATCATAATCGACATTGCTCACACACCCATGATGATTATGAATGTCGTGTGCAACAATCACTAATTGCGCAATTTACATCGGGTCCCGCACAAATGGTTGATACTGATCCAAATAGTTTTAGTTGGAGCAGCAACACCGGTCTGCCACCGATGCTTATGAGGAACGAGAGCACCTCCAGATGAAGTTTTGCATCAAAGGAAAACCTCTCAATGTCATCATCAACAACAGGAGTCAAAATAACATCATCTCTCGAGATGCAACTCAACACCTTGTACTTCCTACTTACGCACATCTTCAACCATACTTTTTTAGATGGCTCCAATCAGAAAAGATATCCAAGTCCGGCAGCAATGAACTTATCAATATAAAGTCAAGCTAATGGAGGACTATGTTATTGGTGATATTGCACCTCTTGAGGTTTAAGAGATACTTGCTAGAAAGACTCTACTTGTATGACCTAGATATTAAATATCAAGCACGATAGCAAAGATGGAATGTTTGGACTGAAGATCGATTTTTTCAATCTCTTCAAGTCTTCACCAACAGCCAAAATCACACTAGTCTCTACCAAACAATACCACAAACTCATCTTGCACATGCAGAAGTTCGTGTTGCTCATGATTTGCCAAAATAACACCTACGCGGGAGGGAAAGAAAGCATTAGCAAAGTGCACACCACTCCAACACAATCACAATAGCAGCAACTTTACTAAAGCTACACGGTGAAGTCTTTGAAGAACCGGAAGGCCTTTGAATACACTCTGTGGTAAAGCGCCACACTGATTTGGTCCATGGATCCCCTCTTCCAAACAGCCCACTATACCGCAGATCACTTTGGGAGAATGATTATGCCTGGCGCCAAATACAAGAACTCCTCGATCGGGGAAGATCAGGCCAACCTCTTTTGCCTTATGGAAGCTTGATAGTTCTAGTGCCTAACAAAGATGGGACATGGCACCTTTGCATAAACTATCACACTCTCAACAAACATCATGGTGAAGAATTGGTATTCACTTCCATGCATTGACCACCTCCTAGATCAACTCCGAGGAGCACAATACTTCACCAAGATCGAATTTATGTTTGGTTACCACCAAGTCCAGTTCCATCTTAAAGACATTTGGAAGATAACTTTCAAGACATGGGAAGGATTGTACAAATGGTTGGTTATGCCTTTCAGCTTGACTAACATTCCAGCAACACTCATGTGCTTGATGGACAACTAGAAACCAAGACACATCCTATAGGGCCCCCATGTTCATATCCAATGTATTGGACACGGGACACGTTAGGACACATGTCTGATGCGTGTTTGACAAATGCCCTAAAACAAGACACGTGTCAGGCACATGTCCTAGTTTTGTCCCATGTGTCCACACTCCAACAAAAACGGCATCCTGCATTTTTAAAAAACGGTTAATTTTTTTCATTTGCACATTATCAGATAGGGAAAAGGCTGAACTTCTATTTCATTGTGCAAGTGAAGGAGAATATTCAGATTTGAAGGGCTTCCAGGGATTTGAAGGCATTTTAGCAACCACATTTGGCATTTCTCCAACAACAGCAGTTTTCATCATTCATACCACAAAAATCATGGCTCAACCATCAAGGGCAGCTGGTAAAGGTCAAAGGAAAGGGAAGAATCTGAGTTTTGGTGCTGCCCCCCCCTCCAAGTTCATCTATCTCTGTTAGTGCTCCATCAGTTGGAAGTGGAGCTGCCAATGATGCATATAACCCTGTTGTAGCAAGACAGCAAGCTCAAGAAAAAAATATCCGTTGTGGAAGTATGTAACAAGAAAACAAGGGCTTGGGGAAAAGCTTGTTGGGGGAGGAAATATTGTTTGGACATGTAACTACTGCCATCTCGAATTCAAGAGCACCTACTACCGAGTTAAGGGTCATTTGTTGGGCCTTAAGTGTGGACTTGGAGCATGTAAATCAGTGAATGCTACCCAAAGAAAAAATATGTCAAGAGAGGATGCTATTGGCTTGGGACAGTGGCAGCAGCAAGTAGGACACACAAAGATGAGGATCCTCTTCCATTCTTGAGGAAGCCATCCAACAGAAGTGGGAGTGGGACTGCATTTCAGCCAACAAAAAGAGGGCAGCTCCTAGTGGTGGTCCAATGGACAAGATCTTTCAACAAGAGCAGTGAGAGGAGGTTGATCTTACCATTGGGTTCTTCTTCTATCTCAACTTCATTTCATTTAATGTTGCACGGTCTCCTTTGTTTTTTGAGATGTGTCGAGCTCTAGTTGAACAAGCTCCAACCAGGTATGTGCCTCCCAATTCAGAGAAGCTTAGAACCACATTGTTGGTTAAGGCAAAGGAGGTGGATAAAATTCTAGCACCTATTAAATCATCATGGCCCTCATCCAGTGTTAGTATTGTATCTGATGGATGGATGGATGCAACACGCCATCCACTTATCAATTTCATGGTGTCATCCCAGAATGGATCAGTCTTCTTGAAAGTGGTGGATGCTCTTGGAAAATACAAGGATACACAATTCATTAAAGTCATTGAAGATGAAGGTGTCAATTCTTGTGTGCAAATTATCACAAATAATGCACTTGTTTGCAAGGCTCCAGGCATAATTGTGGAAACTAAATATCCACATATATTTTGGACACCTTGCATTGTTCATTCTTTGAATTTAGCACTTAAATATACTGCTTCATATGTGGCATGGATGGGAACTCTCATTGATGATGCACAACATATTTGCAATTCTGTAACCATGCCACTGCCTTCACAATCTATAAAGAGTACACAGATCCATCATTGTTGAAAAATGCAGATACTCAGTTTGCCTCATTCATCATGCTTAGGAGGTTGAGGGAGGTCAAGACCACTCTTGGGGCCATGGTTATTTTAGAGTTTTGGTCTTTTTGGAGAAAGACGGATCAAATTGCTTCAAAAAAGGTCAAGGATACAGTGTTAGATGATGGTGGGAGAGGGTAGATCTTACCATTAAGATCATGGACCCTATCATTTCTTTGTTGCGGTTTGCAGACACGGACCAGCCCATCTTAGGAGAAGTTTATGAGGGGTGGGACTCCATGATTGAGGCAGTGAAGACTATTGTTGTAGAGAATGAGTGCCCTGAGTATGGGACATCAACAGAGATCTTGTTCACCACCATACGGGATATTCTTATCACCAAGTGGGAGAAGAATTGCACACCTTTGCATTGCTTGGCTCACTCATTGAATCCCAAGTACTACAGTGATGGTTGGCTCAATGGTGGGCCTTCATGCAGATTCCCTCCTCACATGGACAAGAGATTTCACAGGGGAGGAAGGTAGCATTTAAAAGGATATATCAGGACAGAGCATCCCTTGATGAGGTGGAGGAGGGCTTTGTAGAGTTTTCCACTGGCATTGGGAGATTTGGAGGCTATGATGTGATCAGAGACAGGAGGGTTAAGAAGCCCTATGCTTGGTGGGGAACTCATGGGGCAATGTGCCCTATTCTACAATAGTTAGCCATGAGGGTCCTCACTCAAGTTACTTCATCCTCGTGTTGTGAGAGGAATTGGAGCACATATGAGAATTTGCATAGTTTGAAAAAGAGTAGGCTTGAGTAGTCTAGAGCAGAGACAATGGTGTATGTGCACTCCAACCTCCATCTTATTTACAGGATGAGGGATGAGTGGTTGAAGGGAAGGACAAAGATGTGGGATGTATTTCCTGATGACATGGGTTTGGACAGCACCATTGAGTTGGCATTAACCAATTTGGATCTTAATGAACCAATGCTAGAGCCAGTCACTTTTGATGATGGTGATCCTCTTGAGGGGTCATCCTCCACACCAGCAGATGCAGAGCTTGGATTGGATATAGAGGAGGATGGAGGAGAGAGAAGTGGCACTGGTGGTGATTTTGATGATTTTGACATGGAGGAAGATGATTGACGACTATGAGCTATGAGATTCTTCCATCTACGGTTCTAGTATCTACCCTATTTTGTATTTGCCATTGGCATTCCCACCTAGCACCTATAGTATTAGTAATTCAGTATCTATGTAATACATTTTGATTTTGATGACATCAAATGACTTAATGAGAAAACTGCAGTTTATGGTTCTAACTTCTATTTTATGTGTATTGAATATTCTAATTTCTTGTGTGTTTGATCATCATTCATCAATGATCATTGATGTAGTAACTAGTTGTATCAATATTTTGTAAATGTTCTAACTAGAATCTAAAAAAGTTGGACCTATATGTCTTTATTTTATTATATATATATATATATATAAAATGTATTCCCGTGTCCGGTTTCCGAGGTTGACGTGTGTGAGATACTCATATATGTGTGTCCTATGAGTCTCGTGTCTCGGTGTCATATGACTTAGATGGACAATCTACTATGTCCCTTCCTCAACTCCTTTGTCATTGTTTACTTAGATGACATCCTCATCTTCAACAAGACTTGGGAGGAGCATGTGGAGCACATCTCGTGTCTTAGACACTTTGCGCAAAAAACAACATATGGGCAAACTTAGAGAAGTGCACATTTGGTGGTGCACAAATTCAATATCTGGAGTACATCACTGACCATGCAAGAATACATCCACTAGATCTAGAGAAGATCAAAGTGATTTAGGATTGGCCTATTCTACACAACCTCATAGATTTGCGGAGCTTTCTTGGACCCATAAATTTCTATCAAAGGTTCGGCCTTGATTTTTCACACATATCATAGCCCCTAAACTCAAAGCCTAGTTTGAATGGACTCATGTGCAACAACGCGCTTTTAAGGTTCTCGAGCGATGCCTTTGTACAAAGCCTACTCTCACAATGCAAGACATTGCACACTCTTTTGAACTTCACACCGACGCATTAGACCGTGAACTCGGCATGGTATTCATGTAGCATGGACATCCCATCGCATACCACGAGAGATGTTCAATGACACAATGCAAGGGTACTCCAATTACAAAAAAATTTGTATGCTTTTGTGCATATAGTTAAGCAATGGCGGCACTAAATCTTGGGCAAGGAGATAATCGTTTATTTTGACCAATAGCAACTTTGGTTTCTAGAAACACAAAACAAGTCGGAGAATGCATGAGACATGAACTAGACAAACTTACCTTTAGCATTTCCATTTGATGATCAAGCACAAGAAGGGAAAGGACAACAAGGCAGCAGATTGCCTTAGCCGACCGCCAATACACGCGCTCTTCACAATGTTGGACATGTGTAGCCACAACTTTCAAGATTGGGCATCCCTCTACTCGATTTGACAAGGACTTCGCAAATGCCTATACCGCTCTCTCGCATGGGTGAACAGTTTTGGGTGTTTACCTAAATAACAAGCTTCTCTACAAGCTTGGCCATCTCTGTGTTTCTTATGACATACCTCGCTAGAGACTCATCCGGAAGGCACACTATGCCAAGACATCGAGACAATTCAGCACTACAAAAACTAGCCAAATTGTTGTCACATTTCTACAAACCACACATGCGCACGGATGTGGAAGCTAGGACTCTAAACACCTCAGTCAATTCCATCCACGGGAGAATCCATCAACATGGACTATATGACTAGACTCGCCATTACAAAACACCAACACAACGGGTATTTATTGTATACACCTCATTTTACGCTTGACCTTTTCTCTTGTGCAAGGGTTGTTGACGTGTTATCCTCTTAAGCGGGTAGCTCGTGGAGCTTATCAAGATTGGGGGTGATTGGACTTGGTCACATGGGATGGACCACAACATTTGGAGAGACATCACTATGTTGTCCTTTATAGTTTATACCATAACTACCCTGTCCTTTCTTTGAATCCTATCTTGTTCACATGTTACTGTTGGAGGTGAGATGTGCACCCATGATAAGATTACCAAATCTGGAGGACCTTTGGTTATCTCAACAACAACATGGGAATGTCCCCAAGGTGTGGGACCTTGGCTGCTTGAGACAGGACCTTTGGAGAAGGTCAACTTCCTAACCTAATGCTCTAATGTTATCACTAATCTACAACTAGCTAACAACTGCAAGGGAAAAGGGGAAGAAGGAAAGCATGAAACGAAAGCAAACATGGTGATGCACCAGAACAAAAGGGATCACTCTCCCGAGAGAAGAACAAGAGGACAAACACAATGCAAAAAGGGTAGAACAAAGCCACAATCAACCCTGCATCATATCAAACTCTCACTCTCTACATTAGTTAGACGGTGAAATGGAAACCATGCAAATATAACAAGAGAAGAGAGGCAAAAGGATCAAGAAGATGCTGAAGAATATTCTCCTTCTCATGATTATCCCTTCGAAAGATCAAAAGGCTCTAGAAGATGCTAAACAAAAAATGATCCACCTAAAACCACTCCTTGGCATATTTTCAAAATCTCTGAAGGTGTTGCAAGTAGTTATTTGTTTGAGAATTATCTCTAAGAAGACACCAATACAATCCCATGAGATCAAAAGGATAAATGAAACTTATGTTGCCATTCGGTAAATTAGATCATGATTATAAAGTTGGGACCACTATAAAAGTTTATCTTTTGATTAATAACTCGTTTTAACTCTTTCTTCTGCATTTTGGTGTGACCACAAGGTATATCCAACTCAAGATCATCTTCTAGAAGAGGATAGGACTCTCCGAAGCATCTGCAAGTGATTTGGCAGCCATTAAATTCAAAGAATGAGCAGAAAATGCCGCAAATCTCTCTCATTAAAATAGCACAGATCTCTAAACCATCTACACTAAAACTATGCTCAAAGTGTAGCCCTCTGGAAGACCTTTCTATTAGTACCATTTGCAAGTCGTTTGGAGGTTCCGGTCAAAAGATACAAGCAAAAAACCAAGCCCCGGTTTGTGCCATTGTGGACGCTCCCAAGCTCGATTAACACTAGGTTAGGCTGTCAAATTTAACCTCAACTAGCACTATAGTGAATCTTAGCACTTACCGATATTTGCCACGTTTTCTCGTCGGTTGTTTCGCATTGCTTGGAAAAAGGAGGCCAGGAGAGAATCTTCGGGAGTATGTCGTTTAATTGATTGTCGCCAATTGTCTAAGATCTCCACATGTTTATCATCGGTGACATGCGATGTTTGCAATGAGGAGCCTTAACCCTAAGACAACTTTGAGACGATGTTGAAATCCGATGGCCGCCATGTAATGTCCCTTTTTGGGACAAAAACCAAGATATGGGTTTGGCCACAAACCCCAAGGATCAAATTGAAATACACACACCACAAATGATATATAATCTGATTTGTAATGTCCCCTTTTTCGGGACATTATTAATATTTATTTTTCATTTGCATTGTAATCGCTTGGCATGCCTAGCGCTACAAGTAGAGTCTCTTTAGTTAGTTTAATGTGCACATAGGTTAGTTACTTTTTTTATTTAATTAAAAAATAAATAAAGTGCACATAGTCTTAGTATTAAATATTTTAATGAGAGTTTATGTTTTCCCTCCAAAAGGGAAAGGTCGGTCTTTATTGGATATTGCACCCCTTAGTTCTATAAAAGGGAGGTCACATTTCCTTAGAGGGTTATGTTGGATGAATTATTGATTTCACTCCATGCTTGGAGTAATTGGGATGCATGCCCATTGATGTTTTCCTTCTCTCTCTCTTGCGTGGGAGTTTATTGAGTTGGTTATGAATTGAAGTATTTTCATGAGATTTGCAAATCTACTTGTTGGTGATTCCCTTTCTAGCTTTGGCGACTTGGTCTTGGGTATGGGCATATTTGTTTGAAGCATAAATCTGCATTTTTGTGAAGGGTTTGATGTACTTTGGTGATTATTATTGCTGCTGCAATTTATTTAGCAAATCGACTTGGTTTGGGGTTTGATCTATCATATTTTGAGGTTGTTTATGCTAGATCTATTTGCTGTTGTGTTTAATTAATTATTTCAGAGCAAGGGCTGATTATTTGAATATTTTGGAAGGGGTGTATGAGCTGGAATTAATTTATATGATTTACTCTAACCCTAGCGACTTGAAAGCAGATTTTTGAGGTTGTTTTGGCAAGGTTTTAATGCTCAGAAAATTCAGAATCATAGTGCATTGGAAAGACATTGGTTTCTAGTTTGTTTTGCATTTTATTTCATGGAAAAACACTGAGTATTGGATGAGTTATGAATTTTTGAATATTTCAGCTGTCGGCAAGCTATCTGGACATTATTAATTAATATTATTTCAGATCTGCAGTTTTGGGGTCAAGTTAATGTTGGATTTGGTTGTAGAAATTAGGAGGAATAAGGAGGAAGTGATTTCATAATTTTTGGAGTGAATTTGATGCCCTAAATGTGTTGGGCGACCTAATTTTTAGGGCAAAATTAGGGTTTTATGTTGGCTGTGCAAAAACTGATTTTGGGACATTGTTCTTCATATTTTTGTGGCCCAAAATCCAAAACAACAATTATTTAAACATATTTCAGTTCAAAGAGGCCAAATAGCCTTTAAAGTTTAAAATGAATGTCATGAATGAGAATGAGACTGCCAATCTTCACATGGGCTTGCCTTAGTGTCAAACAGTTGAGAAAATGATATGAAAGGTTGGATGTGGCATCTAGCACAGATGAAGCATTAGGGTGCAAGTTTAAAAACGATGATAAGCTTTCGGTAAAACCAAAGGAAAGGATTCTAATTTCAATGTATTCTTCAAAATGATCTGAAAGACTTCAAAGCACTGGAGACATTTTGTCACTACGCAAAAAAATGCAGTATCTTTTGACCCTTGAAAGCCAATGAAGAATGCAGTTGTCATTTGAATAGTCTAGCATCTAGTATGTATTTGATATTTTGTGGCTATGAATCTCCCATACAACTTGTTAGATGGAGAGAATCACTGAGTAAAAACTTCACAGCAAAATAACTTCTATATCCGTGTCTTCAACCTGTATACAATTATTCAATTTTATGAAGACCATACTATAAGTTTTATCCAGCATGAAATGAAGATGAACACATATCAAATTACTAATAAATAATGTTTTTGGTGTCATGGAAGCTTTGGTCTTTGCAAAGAAGCTCGGACTGAGATAGGCCTTCCTATAACTTTACAGGATTTCAGCTTTTCTGAGCCTTACAAAGGTGTTATGATTCATTAAATATCACATCATTGATTCAGCAGTTCTCAATTACTGCCAGAAAGAAGAGTGGTATATTTGAGATATTTTAGTTATATACAAAATCTTACGTTACATTACAGATAAAAAAGAAATTTTATCGACGTTTTGTTTTCATGCCGTGCACCTGAGAAACCAATGCCAGCAAGATGACAACCTAATAACTTATTGCACATAATTCCAGATTTGACAGAAATTTTCATCTATAACATACCACTTTATCTGCAACCTTGCAGAGAAAGTTGAGCAATTTTCATACATTTTCTTACATCCTGATGATGGATCACAGAGTGTGACCCAAAATGTTGATGCAAAAATCTTAACACGGTTTTTATACAGAAATTTGATCTACTGAATTCATAATATTTTTAGTATTCTTCAAATGCATGTGAATCAATCATCTTGAAATGTCCAAAACTGTAAAGTAGTAAGAAAAACCAAAATCACAGTTAGAGATGCCTAACCACAACATACTCAGATAAGAAGAGATTGCTTTAAGATAAGAATTGTCCATTTCATAATCAACAAATATAAGTGTCATTAAAACCTTACCGTCTCTAATTCATCAAAATAGTTAAGTTTACTCCGCAGTGCCTCAGCAAATTCAACTAGTCTTTCTTTCTCCATTACCTGTCATAGTTAAAAAAAAGGGTCAAATTTTGCATCCCTTCTCCAGTCCCTCCACACAAAAGAATTGATTTAATTCATCCTAAAAATGGTAGAATTTGGGAGTCTGTACAAGTCTTTCACAAGCATCATGCAAGGTTTTTGTCTTTGTAGCGACTGCTTGATGCTGGGCTTGCAAATCATCAAATTGAGTGAGTGTGCTATCCACCTACAGAAAAACACAACACAGAGGGATATGCAGGCCAAATGAGGTGAACTCTGAAGAGAAAATTGAGATTAGTAACTAGATTATAAGCTGAATGTTGACTCAAAGTAAATGCCAAGGAAACCTTCATATACCTGATGAAGTATTCGGTCACATGTTTGTAAGTGTTGTGTCAATGTATTCACGTATTGACAATATTTCTCCTCTGTCTGTGAATTAAAAATATATACAGAGAATCATTCAGCAATTGAGCAAAGGGAACTCAAATCAGACATGATCACATAAAATGCAGAATTCACAGTTCACCACTCATGCTGATTGCTAACCAAATAAATCTCCCAACTCTAACCTCTGATTTCATGGCAGACTCCAAGTCAGTAAACCATTTGTAGAACTGCAAAAGAGGGAAAAATGGTCATTACACCTGATCTTGACTGAAGAAACAATGGATACTTTATCTTACTTATCAAATTCGCAGAACTCCATATCAGGACAACACAAATGCATATAACTGAAATCATTCATTTCAATAAATATACAATCTAATTGTTGAAAAATGCTTGAAGCAACCACTAGATGTGTTATCTACTTAATATAGCATATGATGCAGTTATGTAGTTGGTAACTGCTCAACCAACCATAACCACTTTATATAGCATATGATGCAGTTATGTAGTTGGTAACTGCTCAACCAACCATAACCACTTGTAACCACCTCTTTCATATTTAATAACGCTGCCACACTTGTTGAAGGTGTGCATTCAGTCTTCTCTTAGTGTATTTTAACAATATATGACAGCAAAGGCCCTTCGGAAGAAGATTACAGAAGATTATTACAGTGTGTGTTTGTTGAGCCCCTTTCATGGGCTGCTGGATGCAAGATGGATGTTTAGGTAATTTGTAGTGTTAATAGATATGTTGGAATATCCTTATCTATAAAGGTATAGTATCTCACGTATTTGTTGAAAATCCATTGAACTGGAACAAAATGATGCAATATCAGATTAAATCTTTCAGATTTAATCTCCAACAAAGGCCAGTGACAAAGCCAGAGGGAAGATGAAGATTGAGCCGCCATAAGCAGAATATGTACAGGAGAGTACTTAAAACTAAAGGTTTAGATATGGTGTGGTGGACAACTTTATCATAAGCATTCTTGAGTCTTATTGGATATTGTGGTTTATATTTCATGCCACGACATATGGAGAATTGAGATCAATACCCAATTTGAACCACCAATG
Source organism: Taxus wallichiana var. yunnanensis (assembly GCA_018340775.1). Lineage (NCBI taxonomy): Eukaryota > Viridiplantae > Streptophyta > Pinopsida > Cupressales > Taxaceae > Taxus > Taxus wallichiana. The sequence goes on from CM031241.1 coordinate 46,016,855, forward strand.
TACTCCAGGTGTGAATAGATTGAAAAGATTTAGTTTACTCCCAGTCTTTGTCATTAGGTCCAAACCCAGGGAACAAAATTTGAACAATATACAAGGTAAATGGAAAGAAATCCCCAAAATTGGTCTGTCTTGGCCATGAACCTAAAAACAATTTTTTACCTTTACCTTTTATATTGGACATATATATTATGCATTTAACTATTTTAGTAAATTTAAGATGAAGTTAAATTATAATGGACCAAAAGTTCCCAATTTGTTTGGCGAATTTCTGATATTCTGTGATTTTCTTAAATCGCCAAGTCTTTTCAAGTGTCTGACTCCTACTCTTCGTTTTCTGAGTTAAAGCAACCTTTACATTGTCTTCTGCAGAATTAATTAATAGATTCAAGGCTTAATGATTTGTATGGAAAGACAGCACCAAGGGTTTTAAACATTTAACTATGCTCCGCTTGGTGGCATCTTTTGAGTTTTATATATGGACATCTTACTTCTATTTGAAATTATTGCATTCATAATTTCATATGCAAGTTCTATACCAATTTCATCGATATCAAGACACATGGATAGTAAATCTATTTCAAACACCCTTGAATTGTAACTGACCACTTGGACCTGAAGCAGCGGAACATTGATAAACCAGACTTGGAAAGAAGTGTGAGAGATAGTATATTCTGGGTACTTAATCTAATAAATAATCACATCATCAGTATATTCTGGGTACTTAGATAATCTAATAAATGATAACATAAGAGAGCCAGCATCTTGCAGTGGAAGGAAATGGACCCAGAAAAGCACAATAAGGATCAGAAAGATTGTGGAAGAAGAATCACCAGCAAGACATTGATATAAATCAGACTCTAATATCAGCAATTGATGTTGAAAGAGTCTCCCCACAATATGTTCAATTAAGCCTACGGGAGGAAGGTACCTCAGGGTTTGAGGAGATAACTGTAGCTGCCAAGAAAGAGAAGGAGCTGGCCGACTACACCAGCAGAAGGAAGAAGATTAAATTTCCATAGAAGAGAAAACAGGAAAGAAATTATAATTAATGTCCGTGGATGACCAAAATAGGTAACAGGACTTGAGAATACAGGCATTAATGTCTGTGATAAACCATTTAAAACACAGAAATTGGAACCCAAACATTCATTGATTCTAAAACCAGACCAACTTGATAGCAAGAACAAAGATCCAATTACACATTTCTTGAAATGGGAAGATTATTAACATTAGGGAACCAATGATATTGAGAAAGATGATGCAAGAGCAAAACTCTTTCCCAGCACATTGCAGGGATCTGCAATAGTTTGGTTTGGTAAGTTGAATGCTGATAAAAAGAAGAAAAAATGAAAAGTGAAAAATGAATTGAAAGAAGAATTGACAAAGTAGCATAGCTATTCATAGATCGTAGACTACAATGGAAGGATGGCAAAACCTCATACAGGTGTCAGAGAAAGCAATAGACAATTTATAAAAATGGCAATACTTCATTTATGGACTGCAAAATACCTTCAAAGAGAATTTCAATGTAGTTCCAACATCTAATTACCAAGAAACATACAAAACGATGTTAGATGTGGAACAACCAAAGTATATTCTTTGAAGAAGTACATCCAAAGATGACAGAGAGGATGCTTCAAGACTAAAAGTGTTTGCCAAAATATTTAGCAAATGTTAATATCAAAATTTAAAGAAAAGAATAAACAAGGTGTTTAAACTGTCAAATAGTGCGGCATACAGAGGAAAAAACTCCTGTAAAATTATGGTCCACTGACAATGTAAAGAGAGATGACACTAAGCAATACCCTTTCAATTTAAAAACTAAATCAAAGAAAAGCAAGAAATATTCACACAACCAACAAGGATAGGGTATAAGAACACAAGAAACCAATGCCCAAACAAACAACACTAGAAATTATCAAAGGTTGCCATTACGGAGAGAAGAAATGAAGACCTATTGTACAATGCCACCATTGTAATAAATGAGGCCACTTTGTTAGAGATGGCAAACAATCAGAAAGCGTTATTTACTGATTGCAGACCCGTTGATCATGGAGACGAGGACTGTCTTAAGATGAAATAAGCAAACATATTTGAAATTGGTGATAACAAAATAATAGTATCAACCAACAAAGCAAAGAAGAATGTGAAACTGTTAATGGTAGTGTAAAAACATTTCCTCATCCTTATCTCCCGATGATTACAATTCAACTCGCATAGAAAAACTATCTTACCTTGGACTACAAGTACCCCGGAATGGCACCATGAGAGAGTTCTCCTAGCACGGGCACCTTATTTGGTCCTCTAGCTGAAAAGTCGCAGATTTCTCCAGAAAGTTGCGGCATGGACGCTTGCTTTTCAAAAACGAGCAGCCTGGCCGCACTTTCCCATTTATGGCTGATGATAAATCCATTGAGGTCTGCAATGGCTGTAAATGACTCTTTTGGACAAATCAGCTCTGTGAGAAGGTTTGGGTCCGGTTCGGGCGCCATTTAAATCAGTCCTGTAGCAGCAAAAACTTGGATGAGCCATAACTTTCATTCTGTGGCTCCGTTTCAGGTGTCGTTTTCTCTAAAAGTGTATATTTTCTCGAGCTCTACGCATTGATGGCAATATTTTTCTTATTTTCATAAAATCCATTTTTGCACCTTTTTGGACCAAGCAACTTCTTGCAATCTTCTGAATTTAATTTTATTTGTTTTGTATATATTGTACATTATTATAAATTTATAGTTAATAGTATAACTTGTCTTTTATCTTGTTTTTCATATACATAATATGTGGTTTATAATTAAATTCCTATTTAGAAGGTTGAGATTTATATATTTTTTAATTTTTATATAGTTTTTGTACTGCCGTACCCAAGTGCCGTACCCGGGCCTCCAAAAAAATTGCCGTACCAACGTACCGGATCCCCGTACCCGTACCCGAACCGTACTGTTTACCACGTTGTACAAATCAGCTCTGTTCATTCCCATATGTGCATACATTTGGCCTCCATTTGATCCCCATTCAGTTCTCTCGCAATCATTCTATACTTGCACTAAGATCATTTCAACCAGCTATGATCCTACTCATTGTTGAGACTGATCATTTTCTAAGCTTATTTTGCTCTAGCCGGCGTAGTGATTGTTGCGGCAGCCTTTGCCTCTGCTCTTGTTTGTGCTACTACCTTCTCTCTTTCAGTCATTCTGACTGCTGAAGGGAAGAACTTCCTGAGGATCCTCCAGCCATCTACTTCAGATCACAAATCCTCCGTCATTCATCCTCTCAGCCAAATTCACTTGGAGACCAGTTGGTGAAATCTCTGCAAACTTCCTATTTGAGCTAGATATGAGGGCACCTTGATTGTAAGGTGAAATAGTTTTCTTTTATATATATCTTGCCAGGATAGAATCTGAATCGTTTTGTGCATTTGCTTCCTATATCGTGAATCTTTCTAGGGTTCGCTTTCTGCACTCATTTATAAATTGTACTTCCTTTCAATTTAAAATTTAGCTTTGCTTCTGTTATCTAGAAATTGTACGAGTTTTAGAATACAAGTTAGTAGTGAAAATAGTTGATTTCATTTCATAGATTAGTTGCTCAGTTCCTTACCATCAATTAATGCAAGCCTGCAAACTAGATAGTTGCTAGAGGCCAATAGTGAACCGTTGTATACAACTTGTGTTTTCTTTTCCCCTCTTTGTCGAACCTTGTGCGTGTATTTGGATTCTTCCATTTACATTCTGGCTTTGTATGTAAACACGCAGCTTGCCTTGAGGCTGTCTTTTTCGAACAATTCACAGACTAGCAGCCAGTTTATTTATGTGGTCCCTGTGTTTCCCGTTTCTTGGTTGTTGTTTCTCTTTTAATCAGTGTACCATAGGGGAGCGTCCCCTTTGTTTTTGGGGTGGTCCCCTACAGAGAACATTTGAATGATGCAGAAATAGGTGAGTATGTCCCCTGGACGTCCCCAATTTTTTTTTGAAAACATCCCAAGGATGCAAAAATCGAGGGAGCAGCAGCTAGCTGTCCCCCTACATCCCAGCACTCACAAAAACATATTTAAAAAAACTCAAAAATTAAAAAAAGGGGGTGAAATTTAACAGTTTTGTAGATTTCATGAGTTATGACTCCCCTGTCGCAGCACAATCCACCATCAACGTGATGAATGGATTCCAGTCAAGTGGAGAGAAGTTGAAGGTCGAACTTTAGCAAGATAACAAACAGAACAAGCCTTATTGAAGAGACACACCCATCATGCAAAGGGGAGGTTGGATAGATGGTGTTGTTCTTTACAAATTGAGACTGTTCCATTCAGCATGTAGCAGTTATATGCCCTTTTTTGTGGGTCAAAAATGGCTTGATGTATGATATTGAAGGGAGCAAATGAAGATTATGGATGCTTATATATGCAGCTCCAATGCTGTCATATGAAAAAGGTGGGAAGCAATAGCTCCCTTTGGTGAAGATTGAAGGCTTGAAAATTCATGTCATTTATGTGCATATTGCATAGTAGAACATGTGATCTGGGTGCCCTTGTTCCTTTTTTAAATCGTTTTTTAGAATAAACCAATATATGTTTTGGAATTGATTTTTAGTTTTGTTACTACTAGATTAATGTAAGATTATTATTGTTATGCATTGCTTCTATTTCTATATTACAATGTTTTATGCAGCAGTGAATTTGAATGTGTTATGGATATGCAATCATTCAAGGCAAATTTTGTAGGCCATTGTGTTTTGTACATGTAATTATGTAAATTACTTGTGTTGAACTCTCTCCTACATAAATGACAGTGTAATTATTATATAAATCCACATTGAATATTATGTGAAATCTCAATTCAGCTCTAATGTTATGTAATAAGGTTCTGTACATATATGATGAATGCCTTATGAATATTATCATATGAATGTTTGAATGTTCCTAAACTTCTTAATTTTCCTTTATTTTTAATAGGTGTCCCCTAAAAATGGCCTCCAAAAAATCCACCCCAAAAATGTGTCCCTTGTCATCCCCATCCCAGAAATTTTGTGGAACATTGCTTTTAATCTTTCCTGCCTGTGTGTGTAGGTTTTTCTACATACTCTCTTCCACATTAATCTTTCATGCACATTGTTTCCCTTAGCCATATGTCATGACTCCCTTTCAGGCATTATTCTTGTCAACTTCAAGGCAAAAACCGCTAAGTTGAATCGAGAGCTTACTCACACTCCCATGAAAATCAGAGAATACCAGAGCGCAGATTCTATGACTCGACCACTCCTCAACATCTCCCCATAGTTTTGCATACTCAGACTCAGCAAGCCAAACAATTTCCGACTTGGCAAAAACTTGGCAAAGCTTGCAAAAACTCAATCAAGAGGTCACCCTCTTGTATAAAGAAATGCGGAACAGCTACGTGCAATCATGGACAGTTTTGTAACATTTTGCAAAATCCTGGACAAGGATCTTTTCGCCAGATCCGACAGCATTCTACTTCCCTGACCAGGCTAACACCCAATCTCACACGAGTGTGTCTACCTTGCATGATTCCCATACAAGCCTCAACTCTCCTCCCCTGCATCAGATTTATCCTCGCTCGCCTAAAAAGTGGTTTCACATCAGGACCCTTTTGTGGACCACCAACACTTGTGCAAGGATCCTCACACTTGCCATGCTTTCCCAAGCTTATCTCCTCTGCATCCTTCTCGTGTGTCCTCCCAGTGGAAGGACTTTGACCGTCACTTGTGACATAAGGATCCATGGGATGCTTACCACACCAATCAAGGCCCGTTTAATCAATTTGTACACCCTCTCAACAGTTCTCCCCAGACTGCTACCATGAAGATCCTCTTCATTATAGGTTCCATCATGATCCCTTGCTTGATTGTAACCCTCGGGATAACCACTTTGGTAGGCCTCCACCTTGATACCCGCCTCGCGAGTATGTCCCCTTTGTCGATGAGTACTCAAACCCCTACAAAGCGTAGAGAATAGGATTACTCTACTAGTGAGGGGGATTACGGCAATCTGTGTGAGTGGTCATCACCTCACAGCCATCAATCAGTGCAACAACTATCTTTTCAAGAACCCCTTGGCTCCCTATATCCAAGCAATTCCCCTTCCTACTCCTCAACTAAACAGCCCAAGTTCAATGGCACTCAAGATGAGAGTCTGTCAGGACACATCTCTACCTTCATGATGGCATGTATGGAAAGGGAACATGATGATGAGATCCACTTCTTTGAAATATCCAAACCCTTTAACCTCAACATTTAGTCAGTCAACTCCATGACACAAGTTGAAGGTGAGACAAACTTTAAATTTGTCCAACAATGGCATTCTGCTATCAATAACATCAAGACATTGTGGTGTAAGCTTCACCATAAGGTCCTCAAGCGTGAACTCGCCTCCTACCATGAGATTGTTACCAGGCATCTAAAGATTGAGGTTTTGAGGTTCAAGCTGGTTTTGCCCCCTCCAAACAAGAAGGCATTTTCTCATCGCAACCAGGTGGGACGACCAATGATAGAGTCATTAATTTTTCCCCTTAGAAGGACAAGAGATGCTCGTCAGCTCAATGCCCTAAGTAAGAAGGATTTTAAAAAGGAAAAAGCAAGAAGTTTGAGTATGTGTATGATCCCTCAAAGTTTTGCAGCCACCCACTTCACTTGTAAGGTTGGAGATGCTCCAAAGAGTTCACCTCCCAAAGACTTGCCCCACTCATCTCCAACCAAAATTTGGATGTCTTGAAGAACCTCTTCTGACCATGACAAGGTTAAAAAAAAAAGAAGGCCAAGGATAAGCCCAAGCATTCTTCTTCCCTCTTCTTGTTCTTCAGAAAGGGTCATTTTTCCTCATGTTGGTCAATGACGAAGTACCTCGGTGCCAAGGTGGAAAATTGGTTGCCACCATTGACATCTTTGATAATGCGAACTACGATTATTTTACAACATGCACTCAATTCACCCTACAAGCCCTTTTGGAGATCGTGTAGGAGCACAACAAAGATGAGATCAGCCTCTAGGAAAGCTAACCCCAAAGTTAGGTTCAACTTTTGGTAGAATATTGTGCCTTGAGGGCTTAGGGCGCATCAGAGGGATGCATGGAAGAACTTCAATCCCTTTCGGCCAATATCTCCCTCTAGGATCTTCTCTTCCTTTTCCCTAAGAAAAGGTCGCTCATTTTTATGAGTTGGGTCTCCCTAGTGATTCATCGTTGCCAAGTGCTTTAGATGTCCTTTATACCTCACCCACTCAACCAATGGCCCCTTTTTTAGTTTTGAGTCGACCTCACTTCCCAATCTCAATGTTCTCACCAAGATATCTCAATTCCCTCTCTATATCAAGACATTTATCAATGTGCATCGGATTAAGTGACGCATTGTTGACAAAGGAGCCACTTTGAACATCACACCTCTGTGAAGAGAAAAGTTATGAAATGTTCGGGATTAGTCATTGGAAGCTTAATGAATCTTGCCACAACGATGTTGATTTCAACAACAAAGCTTCCACTAAGAGAAAAGTTAAGCTTCGAATCAAGTTTGGACCTAAGACAGTCGAGATAGAGTTTGTGAATTAAACCTTGAATTATCATACAACATGATCCTTGGCCGTATTTGGACTATTGTTATGCAAGCCATCGCTTTAACTACGTTTTGAGTAGTCAAGTTTAGGCATGAGGAGTAAGGTTCACATCATGGACAGTGGGACCACCCTTTGGGTGTTAGTATACTCAACGAGACGCTTTTGATAGGCTTTGTACCTTTGGTCTACCCACTAGCTCATCAATGAGTCTTGTCTGCGAGGATGACAAGTTTGACCATAAAGTACAAAATGCCTTTATCCCTATCGTGGTTTCACATTCCCACGTGGGACCAATGAGTCTCATTACCTTTCCCAACTTTGGCTCATGCCTCCATAGGCATTTACCTCGCTATATGAGGGATCTCTTTGTTGATTTGACTTCTAAGCATAGGCCGTCCTCACAGGTCCACAGTTTCTGAGCATCTATGACATAGTAAATGTTTCCCGAGGAACTCGATTTGAGCCATCATTGACTACTTCAACTATCATTTAATCCCCATCAAGAGAGGTCTCTCTTTAATGACTGCAAGCTTATTAAGAAGTTGATTAAGGCATCCCACAAGGATCGTCTTCACCCTTCACCAACAATGCTTGGAAATCTCTCTAGAGAGCAATTTTACAAGAACTCTCCCCATAGTGCCAAATTGCGAGATCATTGAAAATGATGGTGAGGAACTCATCAAAGCTTACTTCGATTTAATCAATTTGTGTTTTTAACAAAGGGAAACACTAAAGACTTAGAGAGGGCTAGGATTGACATAAACCTAAACAGCCACCAAATCTGAAATGGTTAAAGTCATGACATAGCTGTTTGATCCATTTACGAACATTTAAAGGGTGTAACTATGGGTTCTAACCTGACAGCCTGGAAACGCCCTAGAGGGTCCACGTACATCGTAGTACGCTGGAAATGTACCACAGGGACAAGGTGGTACGGTCTGGGGTACGGCGGTATTGTACGTGTGCAGTACGCTGGAAACATACCCACAGGGACAGGGTATGGTCCGGCAGTTTTGGGTACGGTTTTGCCGCACCAAAACCGCACTGACCATACCTCCCCCCTGTGGGTATGTTTTCAGCGTACCATCCAAAAAATTTTTGCCAAAGACTGTTTGTTTCCTTTTTTGGCAATTCTTTCCTTTTTTGGATTTTTGGTGAAAAAATCACAAGCATAGAAAAAAATTTGCCATTTTTGGAAAGGGTCCGGAAAGATGTAGCAATAAAAACTTGCATGTGCCATAACTTTCATTCTGTGACTCCGTTTCAAGTGTCGTTTTCTCTAAAAGTGTATATTTTCTCGAGCTCTACGCATTGATGGCAATATTTTTCTTATTTTCATAAAATCCATTTTTGCACCTTTTTGTACCAAGCAACTTCTTGCAATCTTCTGAAAGAATCATGAGCTTTGATCGACTGTAGACAGATTAGTAATTAAAAATACTGGATAGCTTTCCAAAACTCGGTGAGTATTCTCCCGTGCTCGGACTAATCGTCCCACCTGCCAGCTTGGATCCATATTTTTCCTGCTTAGTTATGATGTTTCGGGAAATATGTCAGACAATACTATCATGCTGAGTGGATCAAGGAAGGTCACCATGAACAATCAAAACTCCTTGAATCTTATCACAGTCACTAAGATAAATAACTGTGATAGAGAAATAATAAATTTCAATAAGTATGCAAATGCTTCTTTAAATTTATAATTTGTATACATATTTATATATTTATATACATGTATATATAAATATATATATAAAACGTACCCAAAAGCGTACCGTACCCAAGATTTTTAAAAATTTGCCGTATCGGGCGCACTGCACCATCTGCCCCGCACGTTCCGTATCCGTATCCAAACCTGCTTCAGGCCGACATCAATCTTTCTAATGAGGAACGAAAGCTTGTTGGTGCTCTTCTTCCCAAATACTCCAAGTATATTCACCTAGGAGTGTGCGGATATGCATGGATCAAATTCCTCAATCGTAGTTCATTTTTTCCACAAGAAACGCATTCATGTCGAGAATTCTCAAATTTGTCGATTATCCGCGATGAGTTTCAAATATTGTACATGTCTTCAAGAAGAATGGGAAAGCGTGTTTAGCCGCATCTAATTTCACATCTCAACTTAGTTTGCCCTAAAGACAATTTCCCCATCCCTTCCATCAATATTATCATTGATGTCACGGCTGGTTTCGAGATCATATCTCTCATGGATGGTTTCAATTGGTACAATCAAACCAGGATTAAACTCCAAGATCAGCACAAAACAACATTTACCATTGCTTAGAATACCTTTTGTTATGTTGCCATCCCTTTGATCGAAGAACGCCCGGTGTTCCCTATCCACACGCCATGTCCCGCATTTTTCATGATCTCATCCACAAGATTATGGAGAGCTATGTGGACTATCTACTTGGGATATCCCGAGAAATGGGATGAGCAAGTTTGTGATCTCAAACAGATCTTTGAATGGCTCTACCATTAGCCTCAACCACGGGAAGTGCATTTTCAGCATTTCAATTAGAATGCTTCTTGGTTCCCTGGTTTGTCAACACGACGTTGAAGTGGACCCGACAAGATCAAGTCGATCCTCAATTTTCTCCCCTCGCAACATCAAGCAGTTGTAGTCGTTTTTAGATATGACCAACTTCCTAAGGAAATTCCTTGAGGATTGAGCATACAAATTAGTACCCCTCACTTGTTTTCTTCACAAGAACAATCCCTTTTTGTGTTCTTTTGAGGTTCAAGTTGCATTCAAGAAATTGAAGCTAATGCTTTATAATCCTCAGGTCCTAATGGCCCCTATGAAGGACAATAGTTCATCTTGTACACTTCAATCATCAATTGATCAATCAAGGACGTGTTGGCTCAAAACATTGGCCAATTTTGCCAACAAAATTTGATGACATCGGCCAAAATGCTTATCGTTAGCCACCTAGTTGTAAAAACTTAAAACTTCGACAAGTTTTGGATTCCCTAAGATTGCCTAGACCAACGTGGGTCCGAATAAACTCTTGCACACATGGGACTCTTTAGGCTCTAGTTTCGCAAGGTCGAAATGGAAATGAATCCAAAATTTGCTTGTGTCTATTTAACTATTGACTTGGGCCCACCCTCTTTGGGTGGGTACTCTTGATTTTCAACTCGATTTTTGTCTCGTTCCCAAACATAACAACTTAGTCCATTTCATCTTATGAGGATGGGACCCATTCCTCGCCTTCAAGGCCCTAGGGTCTCGGGTTTCACTCTCTCTCTTTTGAGTCATGAGACCTCCTCTCCAACCTTCTCAACCAACATCCTCAAGCGGTTAAAGCTTGTGCATCCTTTGACGTGTCATTTCTCTCGGGACACCCTAGGATCGGGTTAACTCTTCCTCGTGTTTATCACATTGAGTTCCTTTGTCCTTGGCCCCTCCGACGCCTTTGATTGGGTTGGGTATGTGCCCCCACCCCACAGGGGACACCTTTAGGTGGAAGGCTCTTTTAGCTCCTAAGCGTAAGTAGTTTTGTTGTTTCAAGACGGTTGATCGCTTGAGATATTTTGTTGACCGCTTCTCTACCTCTATTGTTTCAAGACTATGCTTGACAACCCATGAGTGCTCGAGAATCTTTTGTCGTGACTTCCTTTAGAAAAAGATTTTCAAATGTGCTCGTACCCCATACCCTAGACCCCGTGCCTCTGTCTCGCCTCTGCATTGAGGCCTCTTCTTCCTCTCTTCCCTCTAGCTTTTTGAGTGTTGCGTTATCAACTTCGTGGTCCTCCTTGGGACCACTTTCTCCTCATTCTCGCTATAGTGATAGCTTCATCTCTACCCACCTCGACGATCTTCACTCACCACATGTTTCACCACTTTGTGGCGATCCATTTCACTAGGGGAGTCGGGGCAATATGGGACTGTGTGGCAAGCAACATGGGTTATTGATAACTCTAGGGTCAATAAATCATTGTGGATGGCTTCTTCTTAGTCAAAGCAAGACCAACAACTCGACCAAGTACCAAGCAATTATTAAATCCTTGACAAACACCCTAATTCATCAAGGTGTCATACATGCAATTTTATTTCAACTCACTATTGTTCATTTCTCAACTCACTAAAATCTAGAACGTCTTGAGATGCGATTGTTTCCTATTTTTGAGGAGGCTCATAGTTTGCTTGGTTGTTTCTTTGACTTCTAGATACCCATGTTCCTCAATCTTAGAACACTCAAGTAGGCGCTTGGTCAATGAGATCTTGGACCATCTTGGACCTTGAGCCTTCTTTGTCCCCTTTGCAGTGTTGGACCTATAGCTTGGAGTTGTCATTTCTTTCCCACAATCACCAACATAATCTCCGTTGAAGGTCGCCCAAGTAGGTGCAACAATGCTCTTTTTATCTAGGAAATTTGTATGATATCTAGGTACTTCACAACCTTGTGTTCTCATGAACCTCGGCTGCTCATACCTCGGGGTATATGTGATGCTCATTTCCTCGTCCTTGTCTCCCAATGATTACAATTTAGCTCCCATAAAGAAAGCTACCTCACCCCGACCTACATGTACCTTGGAATGACCATGTGAGAGATTTTACCCTAGCATAGACCCCTTGTTTGGCCCCCCCTAGCAGTCAAGTTGCCCATTGATAGCTATTGTTAAATTCGTTCAAGTTTGCAACAGTTGTAAATGGATCTTTTGGCCAAATATATGCTTTTTCATCCCATATATGTGTCTGCTGTTTGGCCTCCATTTGATCCCCGTTACATCCTCTAACAATCATTCTCTACTTGTTCCGAGATCATTTCATCCATCTGCGATCATACTCATTGTTGGTCGATCATTTGCTCGGCCTACTTTTCTCGGCCAACATAGTGATTGTTGTAGCAGCCTTTGGCTCTACTCTTTTGTTGCATTTTACATGATGTGGTGTTAGCCATACTTCTTTTGTTGAAGACATTGTTCTCCTCTCTCACTCGGTCGAAGGTTTGCATCTCGTTTATGTGAACTTCGTCTACTAGTGGTGAACCTTAGCAAAATTAAGGAAGTTCTTTACCTAGGTTCCAAATCTGCTACAAAGGGGAAACTTTGAAGATCACATCGGCTGCAATTACTGGGGTCCATTTTTTAAATCAGCTTTTAGTTTGAAGCCTTGAATCATCTTTTAGTATGAACCACGCTTCTCGATCACACCTTTGCAAGGGATATGCCCCCTTTCACTTGTGAAGCTCCAATGTTTTCATATCTATAATCCAAGATATCCCTTTGAAGATGTGCTTCTTCGATACAATCATCAAGCCCATGGTTTTGTATGGGTTCGAGGTTTGTGGACCTAATCTGGGATCCGTCGATTGGGCTCGTATTGAGAGGATCCAAACTCTCATGTTTCAGCATATGACCCATTGCAAACTGACTATTCTTCAAAGTGCATTGTCCAACAGAGTTTCATCCAACCCCCGCACCTCGAGACTATCTCCAGACTTACTTTCTACATTCACAAACTCCAAAGCATGGGGGATTCAACTTCATGCCATGAGAGGTATCCATACACAACCCTATGTTCTTCAGAGAGGATTACATCATTGGGCCCTGATAGAGACCGACATTCCTTGTATCCTAATACTAGTTTGATCCTCCAATTTTTCAGCATTTCTATTAACATCCTTGTAGGTACTCCTTTGATGCACCTCATCGCCTTCTTCCCGTCTACAAGCAACACATCGAGACCACTTGGATCTCTCTTCCTTAACCACCGAACACCAAGCTTTCCTTTTACATTGAGCATTTCTTATGGGTGGTGGATGGTGTCATTCGTCATCCTGGCCATCTCCAACATCATTGGTCTCAAACCTTGAGGTATCCCCTCGGCCGGTTGAGGATGCGCTCACACTAGTGCAGGTTATGACTAGTCATCGTATTCCACATGGGGACCAGACATGTCATCTTTGCTCCTTCAAGAAGGTGGCGCGAGGAACACTTCATTTTCAGCCCCATTTATTATGAGATTCCGGGGGATACCATTGCCTTTCTAAAGACTCGAGCAACTTTTTATCCACTTTCTTTTTGTACCCAAACCAATGATGTATCTCTTTTTCTTCATGAGGATGTCACCCTTCCACTCATCTCCTAATGGGAGCCCCTATAGGCCCCAAGTTGATCACCTCTTTCTTTCAGCCCATCACAGATGTTGGCAATAATAACCACTATTTGAATACAGTTGCTTCACACACTAAGTAGGGTAGGTCAATGAGGCAATGCTCATCTCTCGCACAAAGACTAATACTAAAGTTCCCAAAGACACTATCTCCCAAAGAACAAGGATCTACTCCTCAACATCAAGGATCGGTTCCTTGACATTGTGGATCTTCTCAACCGAGTTGTGGGGACAAGCGCACATTACAAGTTTCTTCGGCCTTGGATGTTAGAAAGGATTGCATGGAGGTGCTTTACTTCCTCCTAGGATTATCCAGCCTGGCCTCCTCAACCCTAGACACTCCCCGAGAAACACTAACAAATCCCTGTGTTGACCCTTTCATAGCTATAGACGATACCACAAATGATTCCTTTGTCCCAAGCATGGTCAAAGATGTTCGATGGGACTACCATCTAACCTTCCCGACTTTCATCTGCCCATGCACTTTGAGGGTTCTTGCTCCCCTATATGGCTATTTGTATTGGTACCTTAACCACATGGGTTAGGGCTTCACTACTTTGGATTTACCCCTCATTTATTTTCAATGCTTCTATTCTTTTTGTTTTGTTAGTCTTTGATCCTAGGGCCCTTTTACCCTAGCATTTTCTATTGCAATTGGATGTATTCTTGAGTCCCATTGACCTACTTCTGGTCATTCAGAACATTAATATAATTTATTTTGCCTTTCTTCCTTTGTTTCTCATGGTCATCACGTACGTTGATGGAAAGGACTTCATTCATCCTCTCAGCCAAGGTCACTTGAAAAAGGGTTCATAGAATCTCTGCATATTTCCTATTTGTGCTAGATATGAGGGCACCTTGATTGCAAGGTGAAATAGTTGTCTTTCTAAATATATGCTGCTAAGATTGATTCTGAAATTTTTATGCATTTGCTTTTGAATCGAATTTCTTTCTAAGGTAGATTCTGAATTGCTTTCTGCATTCATTTCCGAATTGTACTTTCTCAGTTTATAATTTAGCTTTGCTTTTGTTATCTAGAAATTGCAGTAGTTTTAGTATACAAGTTGTCAATGGAAACTAGTTGCTCTCTTTTTTAGATTAGTTTCTCAATTCCTTACCTTTAGATAATGCAAGCCAGCATACTGGATAGTTTCTAGAGGCCAGTAATGAACGCTTGTATATAACTTGTGTTTGCTTTTCCCCTTTGCCAAACCTAGTACATGTATTGAGATTCTTCCACTTATGAGTAGCAGTGAAACAAAGAATGTTGGTAGTGGTTCGAGTTGTTCAAGACATTAAATAAAAAGTTATGTAATGTCTTGTAATTTGGTCCCACCACTTGCACCAGTGGATGAATACAAGCTTATGAGGGGTAGACCTCTAACTAAAATTCCAGCAAGAAAAGAAATATAGGAGGTAGAAAACAAGAGAGTAACTACAAGTAGAATTCAAGGTGCAAGAAAATCAAGAAGCTATGACACCTCTCCAAGGCAATAGCACAAGTAACAATCACATGGAAGTGTTAATGAAATGCCTTTAGAAGTTAACCAAAATGCATCTACCATGGAACCTAAAAGAAGCTATGGATATTTTGGTTTTGGGAAAAGATGAAACTCCCAATAATACCACAGAATTAGATGGGCTTGACACACAACAATTGATCGAGGATCGGGGTAAATATCCTCCCTGAAACTGTATATATTCAACTGAAGAAGCCTCCATTATTACCTTCACCAAGAATCCATCATGTAGGAATACTACCAGCACAAGATATGCATATTACTGAAAAATATGTCCCATTTGACTTTGTGATAAAAATGGAAAGTACACTATCATGCTATGATGTTGTATTGGTAAGAAACAAAACATAATGCAATAGCAATAAAATTGGAAGAGCTAGATTGGCTAAGTAAACCCAAAATACTGTACGAGGAGAAGAGTAATCAAGTTCAAGTGCGGAACAGATACAGAGGAAGATAGATTTGAACCTAATGAAGAGGACATATTGTAATTAGATGGAAATACTGAGGGCTATTCCATTAGCAGATTGATGATAACAAGATATTCCAGTCAGCATATTTAGTGGAAATTCAGGAATATCAAAAGGGAAAACTAAAGCATCAATTCAAGGTAATTAGCAAACTTTCAATACTAGAGATCACCCCCCTTACTTCTCAAAATACTATACATGGGAGTCATATTTGAATATGCGACCAGCATACCAATTTTCAAGTGCAACTTTGATAAAGTATCAGGGTCTATCAATGTGAGAAGTTAATTTTGGCAGAAATGAGCAGTCCCTCTTGATAACTATGGATAGGTTCAAAAGCCGAATTAATAATGACACGACAAACATATTACATAAGGACATATTCACATGGACCTATAAGGTCTTGAAAGGACTACCACCAGAATCATGTGTGCATAAAATAGAAATGATTCCAAGAGAAGTACCAATAAAAGGAGATCATATGGGGTGAGTCTTGAGTACACTTCCCATATTTATGGTGAGATGAGAATATCAATATGTTCACGGGAATATTATTCTAAGCGGCAATAGGAGTGTAGTCGGCTAATTAATCAATATTTTATAATCACTTCTGTTATAATTTTGTACAGAAAACCAACCGTGGTTTTGTCTTAATATACGGGCTAGTTGGGAAGTGTAGTTAGGCATGTGTTGGTTAGCATTGGTCACTATCGAGACAGTTGTGATCCAACTGACACACATCTCAGCCAACCCAATCATATGTACAATGATCTTGGTCAAGGTAAGGGGTCTCTTGCAGATTGTTGTATCTCCCTGTACCATAGCTAATTGTACACTACTTTAATCTAGTCCAGCTTGTTATAATTTTCCGTTGACAGGATTATAAAGTGCTTTTGAAGGGACTAGATGTTATGTTTTATCGTTGGAAGGGGCCACTTAACTCCTAATGTTCTAATTTTGCGTTGGGGTCACCTTTTTGGACCATGGCGACTTGAAAAGGAAAAAGTAACTTTAAGTTACTTTATTAATTTGGTCTTCCCTAGGGGAAAATGCGACTTGGGCTTTTTAGGGTTCCTTGGCATGGGAAAAGTTATAAAAGGAGAAGAGGGGTGAAAGAAGATCATTCATGCATACACTTATATTTCCTTTCATGTGCAACTGCTGTTTGCAAATATCCAACTTGTGGAGTAAGATCCCACGGGAACCCTAGCTTCGGTGGTGAGAGATCCATCCCTAGCTAGTAGGGCACTCTTCGGTGGTGAGAGATCCACCCTAGTTTGTCATTTTTGGAGCTGAAATCAGGGCTGTTCTTTAGAGATATTTTCAGAGGGTTTCAGTGAAGGGTTTTGGAGGATTTTGGGCATTTTTGGAGGAGAGATTTTTGGGTTTTTCAGGGCAGATCTACGGCAACCTCTTTGGCAAGGTCTAGCATCAGTTTGAAGGCATTTGCAAGGGTTTCCAGCCATCTCCTAGGTGGGGCGACTTGTTTTGAAGATTGCAGATCTGTTTTGGAGGGTTTCCACTTCCTCAAATTCTGATTTGAAGGTTGGGATATCATCTCCTATATTTATAGATAATATTTCCAAGGTTTCATAATTTTTGCATCTATATTCCGGAAGATATTAATTTTAGAAGTTTTCAGCTGTTTAGGGCACGCTGTAATTTTCTGGCAGCATTCTGTTATTCAAAAAATTCCAAAAACAGTTCTATAATATTTGTTATTGTATTAGCAAGCTCCATTTAAAATTTCAAGAGATTTGAGCAAGTATTTTTGAGTTATCCATTATTTTCTGTTCGCTGCCCTAGATTTAATTTTCTGCAAAAATCAGATTTCTATTTGGCTGCAATTTGTCTGTATTTTGCATATTTTAAAGTGGTATCCTATAAGGGATATTTCAGTGGTATCAGAGTTGTTTCTCCAACCTGTTGGGGTTGAAAGATGGGAGACAGAGACAGAGACAGTGAAGAGATGGGAGTGGATCTGATGAAACAATTGTTCACCAATATGGTGAACAAGAGACTACCAATCTCTATTTGAGCCAGCTCACTGAGAGGTTAGCACAGGGCAGGATTGATGCTCATACGGAGAGAGGAGAAGCTAGCAATATGGGACAGCATGGTAATAGAGGTGAGAGTGGACATTCAGGACAAGGGTCCCCTCATGCTTCTACCAGACCCTTGGGACTCCACGAGCCTTCTTTTTTGAAGGATCCGGAAGTTTCACAGACACGACACCCGCAGACATTGTGGATGAGGAATCTTGTTGGGAGAAGTACCGGACATTGAGTGAGGGTTTCGGGACAACATGCCATTTCAGAGTATTCAGAAATGAAGATCGGGTAAAGAGCCCAGAGAGATCACCAGACACTGTGTACTGAGTTTCGAGGAGATTGGGACAAATCTCTATTCCACACTTCGATGGCTCTAAGAAGTGTGCATAATCTTGGATTCGAAGTCAAGACTTACTTCGACTTGAATCCCATGCGTGAAGAGGATGCAATTAAGTTTGCTATCCTACACCTCGAGGGAGATGCTCATGACTGGTGGCATCATGGATTGATCACACAGGGACACATGCATATCACTACTTATGCAGATTTTACACAGAGGTTGATGAGCAGATTCGACAGGAGGGACCCAGATAGGCACTTCAGAGAGTTGACTCACTTGAGGCAGACAGGTTCTCTAGATCAATACATTGCAGATTTTCAGAGGTTATCAGTTATGGTATCTGATGTTTCAGAGATGAGGTTGACTTCACTCTTCATGGCAGGGTTGACTGACGCTTTAGCAGGATTTGTGAAGGCATTTGAGCCTTCTTCCTTACATGAGGCTATTAGGAGAGCACGTGATTTGGAGTTGTCCACTCCAAAATCGAGGTTTCCACCTCGAATTCAGCCTAAGGTATTTCCTTCGAGAGTTGATGGTTCACAGCCGAAGGGGCCCCCACCTAGGCAGGATACAGCAAGGAGACCATTTGTATCAAGAGAGGACAGAGAGGAGTTGAGGCGAAAGAAACTATGTTTCGATTGCCGCACACCATGGGTTCCAGGACATGATTGTAGAGGAAAAGGGAAGGCCCAATTCATAGAGGTCTTCGAGGAGAGTGAGAGCGAGGAGGAGCGGGACGCTCAGGAGTTGGAGGATGAAGATGGAGAGACATTGGATAGTGCAGGGGTTGAACAGAGGAGGAGACTTTTCCCCATGAGACTATTGCCACTTTGTCTAGTACCCGAGGTACAAGGCATTCAGAGTCAGGGGAGTATTACAGGGTCAGAGAGTAGTAGTACTCATTGATAGTGGGGCAACCCACAACTTCATTGATGCATCTTTGGTAGAGAAGCGGGGATTACAGGCAGAAGACTTTGAGGGCTTCAATGTAGTGGTAGCCAATGGTGAGTCCATGAGATGCATGCAACGAGTTCCGCAGTTGAGTATCACCATGGGTAACCATACAGTTACCGATGACTTCTATGTGGTTGGTATTGGAGAGACCAACCTTGTGCTCGGTGTACAGTGGCTCCATTCTCTCGAGAATTTTGACTAACTTTCGACGATGGAACTCAAGTTCAAGTCCGAGGGGAAGAATGTAACCTCGAGGGGTTTATCTTCGATGCACCTGTGGTTGTTTCAAAGAAAGAGGATCGAGAGGATTCACAGCACAATGGGGGGTTGATTGGCAAGACAAAGGCTTGGTTTCTACCAAGAAATCGAGGATGGACAGCCGAGTATCATGTGGATATACAGGGCTATGGATAAGCACAGTGCAGTTTTTAGTGACATACCACCTGGTGTACCTCCAGATAGGGGATTTGAGCATGTGATTGAGCTTGAGGACACTAGACCAGTAGTTACTACTCCTTACCGTCACCCCAAACGGTTTAAGGATGAGATTGAGAGGACTATCCATGAGCTTATTGACATGGGACACATTAGGCCGAGTTCCAGTCCTTTTGCTTCTTCGGTGGTATTGGTGAAGAAGAAGGATGGGACCATGCGGATGTGCATCGACTACCGAGCATTGAACAAGAAGACAATCAAGAACAAATATCCAATGCCACGTATTGATGAGTTGTTAGATGAGCTACAAGGGGCAATCTATTTTTCTAAAATAGATTTGCGATCTGGATATCACCAGATCAAGGTTAGAGAGCAGGATGTGCATAAGACCGCTTTCAGATGCCATTATGGACATTTTGAGTTTCTAGTGATGCCATTCGACTGTCTAATGCACCAGCCTACATTCCATTCTTCGCATGAACCACGTGTTCAACCGCCATTTCATGGAAGTTTGTATTGGTTTTCTTTGATGATATATTGGTCTACAAACAGACTGGGAGAGCCATATCCGCCACCTTGATGAGATATTGGGAATATTAGAAGCTAATTTGCTATATGCAAAAGCTTCTAAATGTGAGTTTGGCATGACAGAGTTGCTATATTTGGGATATGTGATTGGTGGAGGGGGAGTAAAGGTGGACAGAGAGAAAATACAGGCAATTTTGGATTGGCCGCCACCCAGACATTGACACATCTGAGGGGATTCTTGGGACTGTGCACCTATTACAGGAGGTTCGTGAAGAACTTCTCACGATTGACTGCCCCATTGACAGATTTGACAAAGAAGGGAGCTTTCGCTTGGTCAGAAGCAACACAACAAGTTTTTGATCATCTCAAGGGGGTGATGAGTTCATGTCCCGTCCTCGCATTACCAGATTTTTCTCGGCCATTTGTTCTAGAGTGTGATGCATCAGGTGAGGGGGTTGGATCGGTGCTTATGCAGGATAGGCATCCCATTGCTTATGAGAGTCGGAAATTGAGCCCAATAGAGAGAGGGTATTCAATTTACGACAAGGAGATGTTGGCCATCATGCATGCCTTGGCCAAATTCAGACAGTACCTTGTGGGCAGCAGATTCGTGGTACGTACAGATCACAATAGTTTGAGGTTCTTTTTGGGGCAGAAGGATCTCAACGACCGCCAACAGAGATGGGTGAACAAGGTACAAACATATGACTTTGACATAGAATACACTAGAGGTAAGAATAATGTTGTTGTTGATGCTTTATCTAGGAGGCCTTACCTTACTACTATGTTGAGTTCTATGTCTGAGATTTCAGCAGATTGGAAGGCTCACATACTTGCCGAGTACTCCAAGAATCGGGCCATGTGAGATCATGGATGGTATTATCAAGGATGACCGATACAGGTGGTAGATGATCTCATTTTCTACAAGGATCGGATTTTCCTCAGACGGGTCTAAGATGAAGGACAAGATCCTTCGTGCATACATGATACGCCATTAGCTGGACATCCCGGATATTTCAAAACATACAGGTACATCAGAGAGAGATTCACTTGGAAGGGGATGAAGGACGATGTCCTTAATCACGTCAGAGAGTGTATGGTTTGCCAGCAAACCAAATCGGAGCATTCTTTTCCTATAGGGTTACTCCAGCCTCTTCCCATCCCGAGTAGAAGTGGGAGAGCATATCCATGGATTTCATCACAGGACTCCCTATGGTGCATGGGCACAATTGCATTTATGTGGTAGTTGATCGATTGACCAAGTATGCGCATTTCTTTTCTCTACCTAAGAAGCATGAGGCAACTGACGTGGCTCAGGTATTTTATACAGGGATTTTTAGGCTTCATGGTTTGCCTAAAAATATTATCAGTGACAGGGATAAGATCTTCATGAGCACCTTTTGGCAAGAGATATTCAGACTTGCAGTACTGAGTTGACTCCCAGCACGAGCTATCACCCTCAGATTGACGGCAAACGGAGATTGTTAACAAATGGATAGAGGGCTATTTGCAGAGTTATGTGACCGGACATCAACAGCATGGATCGATGGTCGTGATATGGGTGAGTATGCATACAATACCACATATCAGATGAGCATCGGCATGACTCCTTTCAGAGCTTTGTATGGATACGATGCCATGTCATTTGCTGATTTGGTATTAACAGACAGTCGGGCTCCCAAAGCTCGAGATTGGTTACAGGAGAACCAGGATATCCTGCGAGCTCTTAAGGAGAACCTCCAAAAGCGCAAAATCAAAGCAGAAGGTTTATGCGGATAGCACAGGATAGAGAGGTCCTTCGAGGTAGGAGATTTGGTATTCCTACGTCTGCAGCCATACAGGCAGTCGTCACTCAAGCAGAAGGGGGCAGAAAAGCTAAAACCACGGTTTTATGGTCCATACAGGGTAGTTCGGCGAGTGGGTGCAGTAGCATATGAGTTGGATCTTCCAGAGCACAGTAAGATACATAATGTCTTCCATGTGTCATGCCTTAAGAAGGCACTGGGACAACATATTGTACCTTCTACAGAGTTGCCACCATTGGACGAGGAGGGGAAGCTGGTTTTAGAACCAGACTCTATTATTGAGGTCAGACAGAGGAAGCTCAAGAGCAGAGATATTACAGAATACTTGGTACGGTGGAAGGGTTTGCCTCTTGAGGATGCTACTTGGGAGGGAGAGCAGATTCTACAGCATCCTAGTTTGCATTTGCTTGGGGACAAGCAAATTTTGGGAAGGGAGGACTGTAATGTCCCCTTTCCCTCGCCACAGGCCTGAGGGCCAGTACGGGTCCTAACCCTAGTCATGCCCAAGGGGTTACGGACGCTGTGAGCTATTGGGTATGAATATCTAGTCCAGCTTATTATTTTTTCCATTCGATGATTATAAAGTGCTTTCAAGGGACTAGATGTTATGTTTTATCGCTGAAGGGGCCACTTAACTCCTAATGTTCTAATTTTGCGTCGTTGGGGTCACCTTTTGGACCATGGCGATTGAAAAGGAAAAAGTAACTTTAAGTTACTTTATTAATTTGGTCTTCCCTAGGGGAAAATGCGACTTGGGCTTTTAGGTTCTTGGCATGGGAAAAGTTATAAAAGGAGAGAGGGGTGAAAGAAGATCATTCATGCATACACTTATATTTCTTTCATGTGCAATAATGTTTGCAAATATCCAGCCAGGAGTAAGATCCCACGGAACCCTAGCTTCGGTGGTGAGAGATCCATCCCTAGCTAGTAGGGCACTCTTCAGTGGTGAGAGATCCACCCTAGTTTGTCATTTTTGGAGCTGAAATCAGGGCTGTTCTTTAGAGATATTTTCAGAGGGTTTCAGTGAAGGGTTTTGGAGGATTTTGGGTATTTTGGAGGAGAGATTTCAGGGTTTTTCAGGGCAGATCTACGGCAACCTCTTTGGCAAGGTCTAGCATCAGTTTGAAGGCATTTGCAAGGGTTTCCAGCCATCTCCTAGGTGGGGCGACTTGTTTTGAAGATTGCAGATCTGTTTTGGAGGGTTTCCACTTCCTCAAATTCTGATTTGAAGGTTGGGATATCATCTCCTATATTTATAGATAATATTTCCAAGGTTTCATAATTTTTGCATCTATATTCCGGAAGATATTAATTTTAGAAGTTTTCAGCTGTTTAGGGCACGCTGTAATTTTCTGGCAGCATTCTGTTATTCGAAAAATTCCAAAAACAGTTCTATAATATCTGTTATTGTATTAGCAAGCTCCATTTAAAATTTCAAGAGATTTGAGCAAGTATTTTTGGAGTTATCCATTATTTTCTGTTCGCTGCCCTAGATTTAATTTTCTGCAAAAATCAGATTTCTGTTTGGCTGCAATTTGTCTAGTGTTGTTACCAAAACGGTATTTTGCATATTTTAAAGTGGTATCCTATACATTTGAATGGAACACAAAGCAGCAAGAAGCAATCGACAAACTGACGTTCATGCTTACAAGGGGTCCAATACTGGTATATCCTTGCTGGGATTAGAAACTTCACATATACAAGGACGCTTCGAATTATGCTATTGGATGCACATCGTCCCAAGAAGGAATACATAAATTGGGTCATCCCTTTCACTCACAAGTAGGCTTCTAACCAAAGCAGAAAGGAACTATACTACGAAAGAACCAGAACTAAAAGCATTGGGGATTGTAGATTCGGTGCAAACGTTTTGCCACAACCTATTGGTGAATCCCTTGATCGAGCATTGATTATTAGCTGGTGAAGACTATCTTGTGACGGTTGTGGTTGATTAATAGAATTTACCTTCTCCATTGTGGAAAGGAGAAAATTTGTAATAGAGAAAATCAACCAATCACAAATAAAGATAGGTGAACAAACAGAAAATTAATGATGATCACAGATTCAATGCTTTCCAAGATTGTGGTATTACCATGAAGATATGAGGATGTAGGCAAATACCTAGCGATAGGCCAGTTAGGTTCCTATGTCCTGCAAAATGAAAACAGGAGTATCGTTTTGAAGTCAAGATCATTCCAGTCAATAGTGAGTCTACTATATTATACGGGAATGGATCTAGTGTTGAGAACATGTGTGATGAAAGCCTTAGTAAAAGAGATTTTATGAGAAGCAAGCGAAGGAGAGGACAGATCATGGGAAACAGCCAAAACCTCCTACTCGTATGATTATGGTGACCTAATTTACATAAGAATTGGCTTCAGTGGGTGAAATCATGAAAAACTTTTCAAAGGATAGGGAGACCAGAAAGGGAAAACTTTCAACCATTGGAACCTATTGTTAAACAATAATTACTTAAAAGGTGGAATTTAGACTTTGAAGTTTGTAGGGCCGTTCAAGCACCTCTCAAGGAAAGGAAGGTGTCCCTGTTTGTTAATAACTGCAGAATACTTGAAACAAAGGCTCCACTAGACAATTCTGCTAAAATTAACGCTCATTTCATATATGAGAACATTATCACAAAATTTGGATGCCCCTTGGCTTTAACATGCGACAGGGGTGTGCTTTATTTCAGTCAGGTGATAGAACAAATGTTGAACATTTCAAGATAAAACGGAAGAAGTCATTTTTGCATGCAATTTAACAAATGCTGAACATTTTGAAGATAAAACACAAGTCTATGACTCTATAGCATAATGTTTCAGGGTAAATGTTCAGGTTGGAGCTAGAAACAAGGTTAACATGGCAATCATTCATAAAACATGTACCATATAAAAGAACAATAGAGTTGGGCAGCTTCCTGTTTCCTTAACGAACAACCTATAAGGGCACTACAAAATTTATGCCCTTTAACTTATGTATGAGCAGGAAGCAGTAGTGTCATGCCCAATATTTTTGACCCAAATTTGCAGCTAAAACCAGGCGAAAAAAAAAAAATTGAACTCTTAAAACTCAACTCCTGGCCCACTTCCACAGCATAGCACAAATAGAATTCGCAACATAAACACTAACCATGTAAATTATAAACTTACTTTATACATCTGGAGCAATTTTAATTTCTTGTTCATTATTTTGTTTTGCAGAACATTAGAGCACACAAGGATGTGGATTAGAAATCACTACAAGGTCAGGAGTCCATCACCTAAGTCCATCACCTAAGTCTTTCAAAAAGAATATTTAAATATTTTACAGAATGCAAGTGTTTCTTATTCTACAATTATAAATGAAGTTGTTCGCGATTTTCTTGTTTGTGAGTTTTCAAAGGTAAGACTCGCCAGATTCCAATATCCTAAAAACAAAAAAATGAGGGCAAAACTAAAGCAGTAAGGCAAGTAAAAACCTTATTTCAAATAAAATAAAAAAACATGGAACGTAAACGTTGTCGACAATTTTTGTCTTTCTAAGAGCTTGTGCTCTCCCACATTTAATCCTGCAATAAGAAAATTGATTTTCCATACCAAAAATTTATATCCTGAAATTGGTAATTTCAATCTTGACTTGTGAGAGAAGGATCCCCTTCTACATTGTCAACCTTTTCTTCGGAACTTACATTGCAGCTGCATGCTTTTAGGGTCCCAAGCATTAATGGACTCAATACGAAATTTATAATAATATCCAACTCTATAATATAGACAGTCTCTTTTGTATAGTATTGCCTATGGTCTATTTGTTGGCTTGGATGTATCATTACATCATTTTGGAATGGAATTGCATTGCCAAACACATATAAATGAATTTTTCTTACCATATCTAGAAGAATGTAAATTACATTGTCTAATGTATCATAGAATTCACTTAGCTATTGATTCACTTAGCAAACAAAGGTGCCTAATGCATGCCGAAAAACCAAAGAGGTTTCAAAAGGAGAACAAAAGTTGTTTTCATGGTATTTGCCCTACCTAAAACATTGACCACACAACAAAGCATCCTACAAGTCATGTTTTAACATGCATCAAGGTTGAGTTAATCCCTCTAGATACTCTAAGCGATCACGGGATCATCTAAGAACAAGTTCACTTAGTGTTGAATGCTTCCATAATGCCAAAACATACAACCCTTGTACTCACATTTGCTAAATCTATTATTTTAGAAAGGCACGTTGATCTCGTAAACCTCTACTTTGGAAATTTACGAGACCACAATTATTGTTCCTACTTCCAATTATTTGAAAATGACAGAATATTGAAAGCTAGTGAATGAATCTTAGTGCTTAGAACTACTTGCAGCAAATAGAATGAACAATTCAATGCATAACACAAGATTTTTATCCTGGAAACCCCCAATTTGAGGGAAAACCAGTCGGGAAGGGCAATTGCTCTTTCTTCCCACTTATATATATTGGCCAATTCAATTAATTACAGATTACAAGAAGTTGAAGGAAGACAACAATGTTACTTCCACCCTCTTTACTTGCTTGCTCTACTCATACACCTTGCTTCTACAATTCAATTCCAGCACCAAAGTCTTCTTTCTCACTTCTCCCATGAATCGATGATCCAATTCCACTTGTTCTTGTATTTATAGCCGCTTCCCATGTCCTCCCATGCACTAGAGAATAGGAAGAGTCAAACAATGAAGAGACATAGTCCGGCCCACGCGTGCGGCTTACCCTTTTCCCCTCTCCTCTGGCGAAAATCCTGAAGTCTTTCCACCGCCCCGCCGCCCGCAACTAGTAGTAGGATGACACGTGGCGGTCTTAGATTTCGGCGGAGGCACGGATGGAATTATTCCTTGTTGCCATTGGGGTGCGAAACATTATTTTTCCCCACCACCATGTTCTACCCGCACTGACTTGAGAAGCGCCACATGTCTCTGGCGGACGCGCGGGGCGCGAGCGCAAAATGGATCTTTCACCCCGCACGGAAAAATTTACAAAACATCTCCCCGCGACCCGCCAATTCGCCTTTTTGGGAAAATTTTCATCCCTGGGCCTGCAAGCCCGCTCTTGGGGGAAAATTTTCACCCCAAGGCCTACCGGCCCATAACTTGAGTTTTTTGAGGAGTTAGGAGGACTTCTTTATATCATTGGAAATGTGAGGAAATTTCCTATCCAATGGGAATGATTTAGGGAAATTTTGAATGCGTTAAGTGTGAGAAAATCAAGTTGAAACTCTAAGCCTATTAGAGAGTGGGTATGGTGTTAATTTACCCTCTGAACCTAATTGAAACTTCTAACCCTAAATTTTGGACCTTGTGACCTCTGATAATTGTTAATAAAGGAAAAGTATGTTCTAGTGAATTTGAATTGTTCCGGAATCTATTAGTGGCAGTTGTTGCCTTGTAACCTAGTAGTAGACTCCTTTAAACAAAAAAATATATTCCATAATTTTCCTAACTAATCCTAGGTTGTTTCTTGGGTCTCAAGTGGGTTGTTTTTTTGGCGGGCACTACATTCTACAATTCAATTCCAAAGCACCAAAGTCTTCTTTCTCACTTCTCCCATAAATCGATGATCCAATTCCACTTGTTCTTCTTGTATTTATAGCCGCTTCCCATGTCCTCCCATGCACCTTTGGAGAATAGGAAGAGCCAAACAATGAAGAGACATAGTCTAGACGCTTCAAATCCGCGATGTCGTGGGTATCTCTTCCAACATTCTCTGCATGGTAGTTCGGTTTGAGCCTTAATCGACTCGCCACACTCCCAATTCAACTCAGACGTTTTTTGCGAGATCTGCGCCCATGTAATCATAGGCTGCATGCAATCAAACTTGGTTGTCTTGTGTACTAGGCAACACATTAACCAAAGGTCTGATCGTCGAGGAATATTTGTATAGTGGATGACATCATTGCATGGTGATACCTCGAATGGCGTGGTCTTGGTATGATCCACCTGGTCAGCAACATGATATTTGACTAATAGTGGAGGCCTTTCATTCTACGCCGAGAAAAGTAGCAACCACTTCAATCAACCAACAATAGAGGTGCTTTTTTATTTAAACCAAGGTCGGTCTATTTTTAGTCAAATTTTCTAGTTTAAAAACCCAATTGGTACATGTAAATGTTTGCAAATGTAAATTGGTCGATTGGTGTGACATAACTTTTGCTTACTCGTCAATCTTTGTAGAGGGTCGATAGGTCAAATCTATCGATTAGAAAAATAGTGGGAGTATTTAAATTATTCGAGATTAGTGGTGATATTTTCCCTTGATAGAAAGGAAAAGTAAGTAAATATTACTTTTCTCAATATTGCTATTTTCTTAGTATAGTATTCATTTTGGAGAAAGTATTCCAAAAATGTTTGTATAAAAACGTGTTGTTTGTAAAAGTCAAAAGTGTCAAAATTGGTTTTAAAAAATTGTCTCAGACGCATTTTCGGGGTAACCGATGTCTCAATTGTATTTGAGCATCATGATCATAATACACTAAGTTAACAACATGTCTATTGGAGGTTGGAGGCAACGGAGGATGGAGGGCGATCAACGCCTCTCGTCAATCACCAACGATGAGGTCACATACAATACTGGTGGCACCCTTTTATATTATTTCAGTTGTTTGCTTTGAGTGGTGTGTGCAGAAATAAAACAAGGTATTCATTCTCTGCCAAAGATTGAAACGAGGAGAATGTGTATTGCGGATGTTGAGAACAGTTGTATAAGAGGAAGCTAAGCTGCGGTGATCCTCTAATTGCTGAGATTCTCGACTCTCGAGACTTCTTCACCGATCGTTTGGTGGAAGTGTGATCATCCAGTGAGGGATTCATTGTGGTGAAGCAGATGGTCATGTGCAGCAAGATCCAAACAGCAAGTATGCAGACCTAAAAGTATGCGGAGGCATATGATTCTGTTTCAGTTCTTGAGATGTGCTTTCTCCCCATGTTCACACTAAGGGGGAATGTTAGGAAATGAATTATTTATTGTGAACATTAGATGGTAATATATTTGTGAGTATGCATATATATGTGTGTTTGTTACGTGAGTAACAAATGTATTAGATTAACGTAATATTGTTATAAACAATATTACGTAAATAGGATTATAGAGAGATTCAAGGAGTTAGCTCAAACAATATAATCCTTAAATATAGGAGCTACAATTCCTATATATATGTACACAGTCCTCGATGAATAATAGAGAAGAACGAATCAATTTTCTGTGTCAATCTATTGCTGCTCTCTCATGTGTGTCCTTCATTTTATTATAATTGGGAGTGGCTAAAATGTGGTTGGAACAATTATGTGAGAATTCATAACTGAAAACTACCAACATATGTGCCTATAAATATATTCATTATATTTAATAGTAAATAATGAGAAATTAGATCACATAGATGAGTGCAATATGTTGCCTGCCAATTTGGAAAGGTATGAGCCTGATGATCATTATTGTTCTAATGTCATAAGTGAAAATATTGAGCTTATAAATGAAATGGATGAACTTAGCTCAATTAAATCAAAAGACTTAGAACAACATTTGGATGCTCTTTATGAAACCACAAGAGAGAGTGATTGGGATTCTAAGTCTAGTGAAACTATCAATGATGAGGTGAACCTATATGATGCACACTTTGAGGAATTCAAACTATTTTTGATTTAGAAAATGAACATATTTCACTTCATTCAAATGATCCCAAGTCTCCACTAACAAATTTTATGTTTGAAGAGCCAGCATACGATGAATTGCTGCAGTGCTGTGATGAGTTATGTTATGGATACATCTCAGATTCAGAATGTGACTGGTTTTGTGCAGCTACTAACAAACCATTGTTTTATGATGAGAGAAAAGCAGATACAAGTCTTGTATTTAACATTGGAATTAACTTTCAGAATAGTGAGTTGTCTGTCTGTGATAAGATTGAAGATTTGCATATTGATGCTTCTAGTCCTAACCTTGTTGTTGAACCTTCTTTTGATATGAGTAACATTTTGGAGCAGCAAGGAGATCATTCAAGTGAGGAATCAAAGGTTGGTTTTTGTCTGATAAAACAGTCTACATCTGTGCTTGGTGATAGTTTGGGTATTAATCAAAATTGTGGGTATAGTAATATTCAGAAGTTAAAGGTTTACAAACCCACTATCCTCTTTCCCCAAATTAATTTTAAGCCAAGTTTTGAACCAACTGACAAAATGTGTATGGATCTTTCAGATGTGCACGTTAATATTGATTGCTTTCAAGTTTTCAACTTTAGTTCATAGCTTTGGAATTGGGCAAATCAATTTTGTTCTCAGCAAGAACCTTGTTTTGATTGGTTTTCATTTTTGGTTCTGATTTCACATTTGGGGCTACTCAACTAAATGATTCATTGTGGGTTCTACTTTGGAGTGTTTTGCTAACCCTTTGTTGTTACAGTCTACTGGAAAGACACTACATTATTAAGAAATGGATCATACTTCTCTATTCCTGTGAATGGGTTTATTGAATGAGGGTTGGAGTGCCTATTGCCTTGTATATTTTGTATATATCTATATAGTCTTTACTTTCAAATAAGTGTTTGGGACAACTAGATTGTTGGGGTTTTCAGAGGTTTTTGATTAGTTTGGTTTAACATAGAGTTTTCATAATGGATTGGGGATTGCAAAGTTTTGTTGGTACCTTTGCAACTTGGGATTGACTTGGTTATCTCTTGGAGGCACGGATCTACTTTTTCAGAGTTTTTTGGGATATCTGATTACCCACATGGGGTACCCATCATGTAGTCAAAGCCAATGTTAGCACAAAAATTAGTTACACTTCGATTTTTGTGTCTTGTGACTAAACCCTAGAGTTTCAAAGCTTTTGTGGTGATCAATAGGCATTTTTAAGTGCCCTTATGGTTTAAAACTCATTAAAACACTTTCCCCCTCTTGATGTGCATGTGTACAAGTTGGATCTGAAAAAACTTAGAAGATTTGGGATATTTTGACCTCTAAAATCTCACTTGATGTCCAAGAACTTAGGTCCTTTGTTGGCTAGCCCGTCAAATTTAATCAGGTCACAAAGCAGGACACTTGGCAGTCACTGATCGATTTCTCAGCAAAACCATTGGTCCTATATATACCATGGGAAGGGTTGTGATTGAGCTTATATGATCAGCAGTCACCTTATTAAGTGTAGCAAAGGCTCCATCGTTGAACTCTTTTGCACGATCTTGGATCAAGTTGGTCGCTAAGCGATGAGCCGAATCACACGCCAAAACAAGTTGGGGAATCTAAAGTTGTTGATTTGGGAATCCAAGCCCGAGCAGCCGCATCTAAACAAAGAATGGAGGCCCAAGATCACGGAATGTCGTGATTGGTCACGTGGACCAATGCGACACTCCACGATCTTGGAGATCGAAGGAAAGAATCGGTTAAGGCATGGAGTCTTGGAATCTTGAGATCCCGAGGACTACATGGCAACCCGAGACTCCCGAGGAACACCAAAAAGGATGTGATTGGCCCACATGGAACAATCAAGGGTCACTTAGAGTCCCAAGAAGGTTTGAAGACACGAGTGACCCCAAGAAGACCCAGAAGGCCCGAGAACCAATGATTGGTCCATGTGGGCTAATCTCGGGTCACTCGGACCCTCGGGGGAAGAAAGAGATCTAGGTGGCAAATGAGACCCCATGAACTAGTGATCCCCGAGAACCCGAAAGCCAATGATTGGTCGTAGGGTTAATTAGACAGAGCGTAAAAGATGAGTGACCACATGAACCAAGTACACATGATTGGTCCAGTGGGCCAATCAAGGGTCGCCATTTCTTTGAGACGTTAGAAACAAGTGTGCAAAGGGACTTAAGGATACCGAGATCTCGAAATACGGTATACATGGTACTAGGTTAAATTTGACGGGTTCTTCTATCGTAAAATTTGGCTAGAGGACATCAAACTACGATGCTCCGTTAAAATGACTAGAGGCTCAATTTCTTGCTCATAACTTTTGACACAAAGCTCCAATCAAGGCAAGATTGGTACCATTGGAAAGCTTATGAAGAGGGCTACACATTGGTTTCAGTTTTGGAGAAAATGGTTGTGACATTTGCAATATTTTGATAACAAAGTTTTCCGGCATTTTCCGCCATCAGGCACTCCATTTCTTCAGTTTACTTTCTCTTGCATCTATGTGGGGCCACGTTTGTGCTTTGCAGATGATCGTGCTTCTCAAGGAATGTAATTGGGGCCCTTGGATCTTTTATGAGCTTCTAATTGGTGTCAATTGTCATTTGATCCATGGTGGAGCCATTGAAGTGATTTGTGCATGTTTATTCCTCTTCTCTCATTGGTTCTCCACATTCTGCAATTCCCTCCATTTCTACTTCTGGAAAATTCTCAAATTGTATAAATTGATGAAGTGGTCACTTCATCAAATCATCTTTTAGCTTGTCATTCTTGGTTGGATCTTTGATCCCTTTTGGTAGTCTAGTTTGTAGGTGTTCATTTTCAGCTCTATTCTAGGTGTTAGAGTTAAGATTAGCATTAATCAATTCAAAGACATTGTAATAAAGGTTTGAGAGAGTAGCTACATAGGTTTTGTTGAGCCATTAATGAAATAATAGATTTTAATGGAAGCTACCATTTGAGTTAGAAGTGTATCCATTCATATTATTGGAATTTTCATTTGGTACTTGGGCGTAGAGGTCAAATGTGTGGTCACCAAAGCATTTAATTATAAAAGTCTTGTGAAATTCTGGTTTCATTTACTCTCAACAAACTTAGCTAGTGCTATATTTTGGATTCTTAGTTGTAATGGTCTGATAGTTAGGCAAATCTTAGTGTATGTGGTTTCTTAACTATCTGAATTGTGGGGAATTGAAGCAGTTATGTAGACTGAAGCAATTCTTATGCTATTTCTGACTCCATCTCAACTATGTGAGATTGGCCCAATGGACAAGGCGCATTTGACGTTAGAATGATCAAACTCCCCCTCTTTTATTAAAGCTCATTGTACTACCCCCTTCTATGACCTCTGTTTGATCCTACATACCTTTAGAGGCATCTCTAATATAACTTTAGATATATCTTTGTTGTAATGATTCGTTTGTCTGCAACTTTCGCCTATTTCAAATGGCTTTATGATTCTCCTGCTTGTGACAGCCAATTGGGTGGGAAATCATAGTGGTTAGGCTGTTTATTTGGGTCTGTTGCACCTATACATGCATATTTTGTGTTATTTGGCACATATTGGGTTGCTTTAGGGTCTCTCCCCTGGGTTTCACAGAGCCCAAAGAGTAAGAGGTTAACCACCCTCTAATTTGTTGCCTTGAATCTGCCCCTGATTGGAGAAGAGCCACACTTCTACAGTGAAATATCTCTCTCTTCATTTATCTAACAAGCGGAACAGATTTGGGAGCCAACAGAGCCCTTTCAAAACCCTTACCTCTTTACCATTATCAAAAAAATCACGTCACCTTAACTGGAGGGTAAACCTGAAGAGTTTAAACCCCAAAACCATGTGATCAGGTACAAATCACAGAAATGAGATTACAGATAGCCGTGTGGGGGAAGGTCCCCATAATTCAGCAAGGAGTTGATGAAGATCAAATCTGGAGTCCAATGATGAAAAACAGAACTGTCATATACCTGTGGCAAGGCTTGGGCTAAAATAACTAGTGTTATCATCATCCCCCACCACAGGACGGCCTCTAATAATACCCATCCAGGCGTGCCCAGGGCTAAGGGGACCAGCAATACAATCCTGTGAGGAAGCAAGGTATCCACCCCTAGAACCGCTCCTAACACCTACAGACAATGAACCTCTAGAGATAAGGAGTTGATGTTGAGATGAAGCACATGCACAGTTTGTAGAATGAGAATGAGAGGGCTGGGTTGACCAGTCAGTAATACACAGAGTGGTACATTGTCGCACTAGCTTGTCCCCGATTACATGTGAATCAGCAATATCTGAAGGGTACTTAATGCCTCCAATGCCTATGATGAGCTGAAAGGAGGTAACGAGTCTAGTAGCTGTAGAGCTCACTTGCAAGTCCTGCACCGAAAGAAACTACTTCTCAGAGGAAATGACCAGGATATCAGAAAAATTGGACAGGCAACAGTTCATTATTATGAAGGAATCATCTATTAAATTAAATTTCTTGGTAAAAATTATAAATAATAACAAATTTCGTAGAAACATTTATTGGTTTTTCTAGCCCACCTGTTTAATTTTTAACTTTTATTAAAAAAATCAGTAAAATTTTCATTAGACATTCAGAATTTTGAGGTTAGTTTTCTATTTTAAATAATTTTTGTTTTATTAAAAATTTAAAACTACTATGAATGCAAGCAATTAATAACGTTTGTCGCTCAACATTTAATTAATAACGTCATTTAATATTTCATGGGCAACTCTTCATAGATGATTTTCTTTAAAAGGAAATCTAAATCTGGAATCTATAATCATTTTGTTCTCACCTTGATGATGGATCATGGAGTCTGATCAGAAACATTGATGAAATAAATCCTGCAGTTTTATTCCAGCAGTATTTTTTCTAATGTTATGGACTGCAGAAATACACTGTCTTATCTATAACATTGTTGAAGTTGTACTACTACTTACACTTAAAAAGTTGTAACATAACAACTCCACCTAACATTTTATTTCAGGTCACTAACATTCAATGTGACCACCAAAATTACGACTCCCAGCTTGACATTAAACTGTGTGCACAAGTGGCATTTACCCATTTCCTAAATTTTGAAAGATTCATTTCCTAAACCATTTCCATTTTGGAAACTTACGCCATTCAGCCATTTTAGGCAACTTGGGGAAAACATTATATGTTCCCAAGCCCTTTATGGAAACCCCAATTGGCTTTTGCCACACAATCCAGAAATAAGAATTTCTCAAAATTGTGGTAAATATAATAAGGTGATTGCCATCTAAATACACACCTAGACCATTTATTTTTAAAAGACTTGTGTATACAGCCACAGTCTCATCCACTCAACCTTTTCATAATGTGTTAATGAAGTTAATACATAAATTGCACTGAAAAAACTATTATCTACAAGCACATAAAATAGGAGAAAAATGTGTCAAATGGTCTCAAGCCTTATGAGTTCACCTGGTGACCGTTGAGCAAGACAGCTTCTGTAAGCCAAGAAGCTTGTGATGGTTTATTCACAGACAATACAGCCATACTTGAATCCTGCCTAACGGTAGGTTCCTGAGCCTGAAACAGGGAACAAACCATTTTCAATTATGTGAACACTTTCTTGTATTAAAGCTAGTGTTATAACTTTAATGCAAATTCATGAAGACCGGCCTTCATTTTAACAAAAAAACAAAGAAGAACTTAGCAAGCAAAATAAATTTCTGTAACTTTAGAGGAGTCCTTACAGCTAGGGTAAGAGATCTTCGCATATTAGCAATTATATGCAGCCTTTATAACAGGATGTCACAATGCATGATTTTACCCAAAAAAAAGAAACAGATAGGAAAATATTATTTCTAGTAAGCAGATGAAGGTTTAAAATTTGGCTAATTGAAAAGTAAAATTCCAGGCACAGTGTCAACATGAAAAATATTGGGAAATCAAAAATTAGAAGTTGAGAAGAATTCTTCCAAAGATCAAATAAGATGAATCCATTTCTTTTCCAAAGATAGTTAATATGGAGTTACTTGTCATATCTCTAATTCTCAAATCTAAGATATATTTTACTTCAAGAAATGGAGCTAATCGAGAGCATATTTCTTGTAAGATTGTAAATTTGTCTAATGTGGGTGTGGGCGGTAGACCAATTGGCATCCACCGAGTGACCACCAGCTTGAGGTCGGTGGTTTGAAAGCTGCACTCGTAATATCCCCTTCCCATTCGAAGACCTTTGGCCTATTTTGTCAACCCGACGGCCAAAGGAAAAATATAAGGGTGGCTTAAGTTATATTTAATTATTATAAAGTGCCATTAATAAAAGAAAAATATATATAGAGCACTTATAATAATTTATATGACTTAATAATTATTAAATCAAGGATGGAAAAGGCCCAAATATAAATTGTTATCCATCCTAGGTGAAAAGGCGACTTGCCTTAAAAAGGGGAATGGGAATATAGAAAGGATAAATGCCCATTTTACTATGTATTTCCCCTAGAAAAATGTGACTTGCATTAGGAGGGAAAAAGTTGTTGGGAAAAGCATTTAATATGGGAAAATATTAAATGCTTGCATAGGGAAAATCCTTGGGAACTAATTGGATATTGTAGAGGTTGTTTTGGGTCTCTTCTTCCTTTATAAGGAGAAGTCGACTTGAAGGGAAACATATTCCATACCATTTGATATTTTCTAATTTGTGTCTTAAGCTTGTAGCTTATGCATATTCTTTCATGTGCAATCGTTGTTTTTGCAAATATCCACCTTGTGGAGTAAGATCCCACAGAACCCTAGCTTCGGTGGTAAGAGATCCATCCCTAGCTAGCGGGGGCATTCTTCGGTAGTGAGAGATCTACCCTAGCTTGTCAATTTTGGAGCTGAATTGATGCCCTAAATGTGTTGGGCGACCTACTTTTTAGGGCAAAATTAGGGTTTCGTGTTTGTTGTGCGAAAACTATTTTTGGAATATTATTCTTCATATTTTTGTGGCCCAAGATCCAAAGTTTCAGCTCATTTGGACTTCTCTAACAAAAGATATTAATTTTAGAAGTTTTCAATTGTTTAGGGCACGCTGTAAATTTCTGGCAGCATTCTGTTATTCGAAAAATTCCAAAAACAGTTCTATAATATCTGTTATTGTATTAGCAAGCTCTATTTAAAATTTCAAGTGATTTGAGCGGATATTTTGGGAGTTATTCATATTTTACTGTTCGCTGCCCTAGCTGTAATTTTCTGCAAAAATCAGTTTTCTGTTTGGCTGCAATTTGTCTGTATTTTGCATATTTAAAGTTGGGATTGCCTAAAATCCGTTTAGGGGTAAAATAATGTCCATTGGGGACATACACACACCTGGGGTTTCCTCACTCCACTAAGTTTACAGAGAAAAGGCAGTGGCTGTTCACTATAATCATAACCTTGCTCGCAAGATGAAGCATGAAAGAGTATGTCACCGGAGTAGAACTCCTGACCTTGGCAGGATAATGAGAGAGATGTAACCGATTCCCCTGATATCAAAAAAGAAAAGTTGTCTATGCGATTTTTCATATTGAGTAATGTGATATCTTCATGGTTATAAAGCTATTTTGAGTTCTAGTAGCATGTACATATATAAATTGGCATTCAAACAGTCATCATTATGCATATACAACCACTACTTCATGTTTCTGGTCTAGATACTTTATATATCTGAATCTGCGTGAGCATAAAAGTCATATTTAGAATATTTTGGGAAGTTGAACAACATGAAAGTGCCTCGAAAATTCATGGCAAACCTGTCATAGAAATCGACCATTTCCTGGGTGGTGTGTAATGATTTATTTGGTAGTCCAGGAACAAGCAAATGGATGAAAGGCTTCCACACTAATATGCAAACAGACTATGGCAAAGTCAACATATAGGATGAAAGAATTAAGCTCATTGTAATTTGCAATTGCATGGGTTCATCAAGATAAATGCAGTTATGTTTTTGTCACAATACAAGTTATCAGTTGAAGAACCATTTTGATGATGTGGCATTCTTCTGTGATGATCTGAAATGTAATTGTTGGTCATATTCCTTAGTTCATTACATCTTATGATATGATTAACAGTTAAGATAATATTACTTAGCAGGGTCAGTGCAAAACAGAGAGCGCCACTTTTTGTATGTCATATAAATGCTATAATAAAATACTTGGCTCCATAACTTTTGCAATTATAAGCAAAATAGGATCTGATTGTTTTGGCCCTTGGGAACTTTGACATCACTAACAAGACTACTTGATAGATATCCCACATTTGGCTACCTTTCCTAGTTTATCCATACTGCATAAGGAAAAAAGTTTACATATTACCTATATTACTTTAAGACCTGGAATATTAAAGTAGGTAAAGGGCAGATTTACATACCAAATTCATCGGAAGAGGTCGTTCTGCAACTGCATGAGAAAGAGCTGCAACTGCTGCTAGTTGTTGCTCTGTGAGTGAGGCATTCTATAAAACAAACCAACTGTTTTTCATCAAATGATCGAATTGCGTAATTTCCATAGTTTAACATTATAATATGTTCTCAGTAACTTATTTTAACTTTGTTCAAAAAGAGGTATATTAAATTACTAAATTCTATACAAAAATTACCTAGTAAGAAAATCATGCCAAATATGATGGGAATTAGTTCATTACAACACATTAAAAACCCTGTAATACTCAATAATAACACACTCATTAAGCGCAAAATACTTGAAATAGATAATGCCAGATAATTGTAGCAGGAAGCTACCATGTTTGATTTCACTTGATTCAACCACATGAATATGGTGCTGATTCCTATTTGCATTAACCACATAAATAATTTTTGATGCCATCTAATTCTCAAATCTCATGAACAGATGTAAGAATCAATCACTCAATGGATTCCCAATCGTCCAACTGGAATGACTACCAAACTATTTATATATTCCAAAATAATCTAAAATGTAAAATAACAGCTGACAACCAAAACCAAAAGTGCCAGTTCGTAAAGCCAATCCCAAGATACCCAGAAATCTAATGAAGATTAAAGAATCCATATAACATATGGTCAAAAGATGGATTCTGAGTCGAGGACGTAATTTGAAGGAACTTGAAAAGGTTGACAATGCCATTAGCCTGTATACACATACACAGTAAAACACATTTTCCTACATGAAATATATCCCCAGATTGTTTTTCATCAGCTGAACATGAAAGCTGGAAATTATCAAGCTAACCTTAAAACCCAATATTCTAAGTTTCTAACAATAACATTATTACTTTGAAACAACAAATGTATATAACATGATGCATAGCTACAGAAAATAGATGTCAGTTAAAACGTTTTTCATTTGCACGCCAAGAAATAACCACATAGAAAGGGCCCTTGAATTAACAACCAATGACTGTTCCATACTCATGTTAGCAACAGCTATAAGAATTATGACCGTTTGTTCAGATTACAGAAAGACAACGCTCTTGGGTCCATTAATGTATATTTAGCATAGAAATAACCATAGATGCAAAGCAATCAGATAAAGCTGCAAGTGTTCATTTTAACTAGATTCCAATAAATTCACAACAAATAAATTATTGTAGAACAAGCAGATTTACACAGCAAAATAATAATACTTTCTTAATATTCAAACGTACAAGATATTACAAATAAATAGGAGAAATTGATCCTATTTTCTAGGAGGTTGTTCTAACAACACTCCTCACATTTCTTATTTACGTGAATTTGGTTTAACAACCAAATCACATTCAAATAACTATATGAGTTGTTATTACAACTCATTTACTCCACATTATTATATTCACCAATATGTAAATATAATAAACACATCTAAATAATGTGAGCACTAAACAAGTATTCCTAACATTCCCCCCCTTAGTGCGAACATGGGGAGAAACATAAATCTTCTGACTGAGCAGCATACACATGTCTTGACCTTCCTCTGTGCACTCTGATTGTGGGAACACATCAACCAGGATATGGGAACACTATCAACCATCCATGGGAACATCAACCAAGGTGGGAAACTACATCGACCACTTGGGAACACATCGACCATGCAAAGGGAACTGGGAACATAACATCACCATCAACCATATCTGGGAACATCAACCATCTACTTTTATCAAGAACATCTCCTGCTTCAGTACTCTGTTCTGAATCTCCTGCACTATCTCACATCAGGGGTTGATCTAAAAATCATACTCACAAATTACACACATGAACAAGAGGTGGAAATGAAAATGGAACATTGAGACCATGTTCCCCCCCTCAATGTGAACATTTCACTTATTCAACACAAAACAGGAACTCTGAAATCATACTGCAATCCAGAAATGAAAGTAAAATCACACACACACACATAGTGTCACCACAACTTCATGCGGCCCCATCGTTGGCAACTGACGAGAGGACGCCAATTATCCTCCAGCCTCCTGTGCCTCCTTCCTCCAACAAGATGCTACTTAGTGGATTTTGTCAATGAAGCTCATTTTACAATTTTGACTCAAATGACAAGACGTCGGTTTCTACCAATATTGCACTTTTTACAAACAATTAAAATTTTAATATAGCTAAAAGCTATTGATTAAAATTTTGAAATATAATATTTTAAAATAACAAAAATACTCAAATTTCAAATAGAATCTCACACACTCATATATGACTTTTGACTAAATATACGAAACCATGTGCAATAGCGGTATGTGGAGGACCCAATGCAAGAATAGTCTAACGTGAATGGTGGACAACAGAACCCCAAGAATATGTTGTTAATAAGAACTCTAAAAATGACAGATCTACATGCAACCGTGGTAATAGAGGATCAGATTCTTACTCTGCATGGCACGTATGTAATGTAATAAACAGTTCTGCAGGCTCCATGACTTGTTTAAAGAAATTTTGCATAGAGATAGAGAATTTCGAGCTTGAGTGATTTGTATAAGATGTCATGCAAAAATCGTCCAAATCCGTCAATGGACAGCAGGCTAGTTTGCATCCAAACGTGGAAGTGAACGAATTAAGCAAATAAAATTTCAACCTCATAGGTATCTCCCTAACACCAAACGTGGATCTCAACCAAAGGATATACACAGCCCAAAAATAGGCACGGATCTCAACCAATGCGTAACCTGAGAATCTTCCGCAACATCCATTCATCAATTATGCAGAAGATTGAGGGAGGAGTACTTCGCTGGAGAATGAGATGTGGTTTTCTAAACCATGAACACTTTGATCTGGGTTCTTCAGGCTGATCTAACCTGCTAGCATGTGATACCAAACAATGGTGGCTTGTGCAGGTCTTGAGAGCTCGGCAGAGGCAGAGGCGTATAGAATGAAACCCGACGCCAAATTAAAAAATAGATTTTCGTCAAGTCAGAGCCGAGTATGTTTGAATAGGTGTCAAGTCCAATGTGAAATTGAGGCGGTGGTAGAAAAATGAAACCCCCTCATCAAAATCACCCCACCAAGCAACCGACTATTCACTTTCTCACGACGCCGATTTATCTTTTCGGACAAATATAACCAAAAATCCAGAAAAGAACAACCGGATTACAGCGTAGCAGTACTTATACAAACAACTGGAAAGAGATAGCAGTGAATGTTAAAAGAAGCCAATAAAATAACATTATACAAGCTAGTTGTCGAAGAAAGTTCACCGCACACAGAGCCGCCGAATCATTCTGTGCATGTATAGATTGAAGACTGCAACATATACACTGTATGGAACGTATTGATCATCTTTACTGTAAATAAAAAATGATCTATACAAATAATAACTCACATGCTCCGGGCAATCAAGAAGATTGAATTGCCCCTTTGCAATTAAAACATCTTGATCAGATACATAAGACGCTCTGATACCAAATATTGTAGAACAAGCAGATTTACACAGCAAAATAATAATATATTCTCAATATTCAAATGTACAAGATATTACAAATAAATAGGAGAAATTTATCCTATTTTCAGGAGGTTGTTCTAACAACACTCCTCACATTTCTTATTTACGTGAATTTGGTTTAAAAACCAAATCACATTCAAATAACTATATGAGTTGTTATTACAACTCATTTACTCCACATTATTATATTCACCAATATGTAAATATAATAAAGACATCTAAATAATGTGAGCACTAAACAAGTATTCCTAACATAAATTAATAATAGGAATCACCGAATCTCAATCAACAATTACCAAATACTGAATTCCAAAAATCTAGAAATTTTAAACAATCTATTGATAAGAAGATTTCAAGCTAAGACATTCGTGAAAAGACTCAACCAAATGAATTGAAGAAATAGCATCTCACTACTTGCTTGTAGAATGTACTGTTATAGAAAATTCACAGCAATGGTAAGTTGTTGATGGTGTCACAGGATCAATTTAAGTGCAACATTGGCAGCATAAATCTTACTCTCCAATTTTCCAAATGGTATTCCCTCATGGAAAAAGATTCAAAAGGGCACTTTGTTTTAATTGAAAGGAATCTTCTATTAATCATACATACCGGTACAAATATCTTAAATATATTTATCTGCAAAGTGCCAAGAAATATCAATTTTGAGGCACACATCAAAGATTTGTCACATACTACATTGATTAACTATCCTCGTCTATAACCCTTTCTAGAGTATGAACCATTTGGCTTAAAGGATGTTAAAAACATCAATAAATGACTCCATTACCTTCTCCGTGAATTTGCCAACTGGTGACAGATGGCCACAATCTAGCTTCACCATTGCTTCGGCTAGAAACAACCTTTTCGGGAAAAAGAAAAAGAAAAATAGGATCCAAACTCCACAATATGCCCAAGATATCACGATTTTTCAATTGCCTTCTCCAAGCAAGAAGAAAAAGCCATGTGACAAAAGTTGAATCTGCCCTATAACGGTCCTGGTCAATTGAAGCGTCAAATTTAAAGTCAAAACTGCTGTATAACAGTCAAAATGGATGTCACATCTACAGTCAAAACTGCCCTATAATGATCAAATGGACGTCAATTTAAGGTCGGCCATTTTTTGACATCTCACGCTATTACACTCCACTGCCAACCCTAGCAGTCATTGTAGGTTACACCTACCAGGATAAAAATACATTGTCAATCTTACGAAAAAAGTGGGTGGAATGGGATCGCATCCTGAGAAAAGACAACATATTGATCCCGCGGATTGAGAAAGGAGATTACACATAAGCTTTAAACTATCATTCTAAATACAAATTAAAAAGTCAATCATCCAATAACTTTCCAACCAAATAAATATAACGCAGGATATCAAAGCAGCGATGTAAAGGCCCTCAGGAAAAATCCACATAACAAGGCAGACCATTAAGCAGCCAAAACAATGAGGCACAAGCCAGCTGGCGGAGACAAGGAATAATCCGTCTTATCATCCCAACCACTACCACTAAGAGGTTCTCCATCGGATATGGGTTCCCACCCATCATTGCTTGCTGACTGTTCTGTCTTCTTCCATACCATCCTGTCTAATTGGATAAGTGGCAAATGCAAGCTAAAGGGAACTTTCGCTGTGGCAGTGCCGCCCATCCACTGCTTCATCCGCGCGTCCAACACCTCACCTCCGCTGCTGCAGTTAGGTAAGGGCTGCCGAGCACTTGACTAGAAGCTCTGCTGGCTGCAGGAGCAGCCTCTGCCATGCCTCCATGACTATGGCATTGAGAGGACACCAATAGCTGGGAGAATCCCGCAAATGGCACACAGGGCACTTGCCAGTGGTCCAAGAGGGTTTGCAGATATTCCACCTCTGTCCTTAACTTTTTAGCATGAACTTGAATCTGATGCATAGCATTAGACATAAATAATACTTTGCTAGTAACTGAAAAATGGCAATCAAGAAAAACATTATTAAAGATTGCATTGTTTCTTTCTTTCCAAAGCTGAAAAATAATACCTGTGCAAAAAGTACCCCAAATCTGACCAGAAGGGATTTCTGAACAAATAGTAAACCCTACATAGCTGACCAACATGGTACAGAGATATGTGTGGACCAGTTAAATGATTTAAGCCCAAACTAGTTTGATCTTCTTATAATTATTGGTTTTATAGACCA
Organism: Taxus wallichiana var. yunnanensis; assembly: GCA_018340775.1. Classification (NCBI taxonomy): domain Eukaryota; kingdom Viridiplantae; phylum Streptophyta; class Pinopsida; order Cupressales; family Taxaceae; genus Taxus; species Taxus wallichiana. The sequence continues at coordinate 46,060,316 of CM031241.1, forward strand.
GAACTAAGATGTAAGGCTAGTAGCTCATATACTTAGGAACAACCCGTAACTTCGGCTGTTGTTGGGGATAGTATTGAAGCCATGCCTTCAATGGGTATCCTGATAATGAACAAGAAACCACATAAAATGGACACAGCTAAAATGTGCTTTGGTCCTTGCCAAGAAGGTACAAATAGATGGAAGTGTGGCTGACTCGAGGCAAAAGTAAGAATTAGGATAGTACAATTCCAACACTTCATCAGTAGCCAGCAGAAGATAGAAAGTTCTAGACATGATTGACAGGAAATCAGAGACCAAGTTGATGTTTACAAAATTGTCTAAAGACAAGTTTGCTTTGGTGCCAAAATATTCAATGTTTGAATGGAAGATAAACATCCTTCATCCTAACCTGCCAATATATCTCTAAGAGATGAGATTAGTTACAGGAGAGGATGGCACGGGCAGGGAGATCTTTGGCAAGCACAGGCCTGGGCTGATCTTACTTGAGTGTTTGGTCAGATTTACTTTGCATTTTGCATATGGTTTTTCCTGCTTCTGCATTCTGTTATTTCTGTTTTGGAGGGTCGCCTGGAAGGCTCGGGGTGTTTTTCTAAACAGTCTTTCAAAGCTATTCTGGAAGCAGTTTCACTGAGGAATTAGCTGGTTTAGAAACAAACTCATTCATTTTCATCTGGCAATGTGTTGCCGACTTGCTGGTTTGAGATTCTGGTTTGGAATGGTTTAAAATGCTAAGGAGGCGGTAATGCTCCTTTTACCATGAAGGATCTCGTAAAGCTCCTAAAGAAGAACAGGAGAAAACAAAAGTTGCACCTTCAATTATCAATAATATAACTTTTTCAAGGGGAATCCCCATTCATTGGTATAAATCCAAAGGGGGTCTTCTCCGATGAATCAACACTATATGAAAGAGCATTAATCTGCAGATTCCTGGCCATTAAGTCCACAACCGGACCCATTAAGAAATGAGTGCATAAGTGGTGGGATTTAGGAAAACAGCAAAGTAAAATATATAGAGATAGATTAATGAGATCAATATATATACTTCTATTGATTTTGACAAAGATATTTGAGGAGAAACAAGAACCAATGGAAAACTATTGAAATGAATTAAGCACCACTGCTGATTGTACCTATTGTGTTTCTTTTGTAATCTAAAGCATGTTGTTTGAGCAAAAGACGAGGTTTGAATTGATGAGATAATACTAGCCTCTGAAGAAAGAAACTACATATAACTGGGACTTACAGAGAAAATTTCAATAGATAGGAAACAGTTTACAAGAATAGAATTTTGGCGAATCTTTAGAGTTGTTGGAGAATCCTTCTCATTCAAAAACTATGTAATTCCCAAGAAAAACATAAGATTTGTTATTAATACATGTATATTTTGGCAATTCCATAAATTTATATGGAATGTTGACAAGATTTTATTTGAAAAATTATCAACTGAAATATTTAATTTTTCAAAATACTGCAAAACACAGGCCATAAAAATGTCCTGATTAAGAAATTGCTGAAGGCCCTATAACAGAAAATCTAGCTTGGGCCTCATGTTTCACATATACAGTATGCAATTCTCCAGCTTTCATGTTTCAAAATGAAGCACAACACAGACTGATCAGTGCCATTCCAAATGATCTTCGTGTTGCTGATGCCACATCCCACATTGAATCCGTAAGCTTGACAGTTAGCCAACCATTGAGATGTGGGTTTGACCATCAGTGAATAACGCCAAACAAAAGATTATGGAATGATTGCTGGAAATTTTGTTTAGCTTAGAAATTTAATCTCTTTTGCTTTCAAGTTAGTTGTAATACAATGAATGAAAGCTTGATTTTTGTATCACCTTGTGTGGTGATTAAGTGAAGGGAGGTAATTTCGTTACAGCACCAAGTTAAGAGTCTTTATGTTTGTATGACATTTTATACTTGATTATTACTAATCCTTGTAAGGATTTTGCTTGTAAAGAATGATATGCAGTGGTAAGGTATTAGATATAATTGAATTGTTATGATAATTGCACTTCAAAAGAGTTAATCACTTTGGAAATTGTTGATTAGTGAGGAAGTATTGTATACCTCGGTCTTTAGTGAATTCTGTGATATTGTAATCACCGCAATGCATGAGACTTGTATGGGATTTTGATTTTTTGTCGTGTTTCCCACTTGCATGATATTGTGAAGATCCCCTTGGGGACTATACAGATTACAAATTACTAATGTTACTATTGAGTCGATATATTTGACCTGATATTTTTAATAAAAATCAAACCCAAGAGGCATTTTACTTGCCCCTAACCATGGGCAAAGTTTTGATGGTAATATAAAAATTAAGTGAAACATTATAGGGGAAAAATTAAATTAAAGGCATATAATTTATTGTTTGTGTCTGATGACTAAGGCATGGTAGAAAACCACAAACCAGGAAGGAATAATATTTGGCTTTTGGAATACAAATATTCTACGTAGAAATGGTGACTACCTTGGAAAGTGGTCGATTTTGGATCCAAAGTCATTTTAAAGCAAAATTTAAAAGGACTCTTCAAGTCCAATTTTAGGTTTCGGTTGACCTTTCTTTACAAACATTCCCTTCATTATTTTCATGGCCGACTAGGTGGAGGAGAGTAAGGACGGCTGGGAAAAAGGGGGATGTTGGAGACTCCGTTGAGAGCATTTTTGGCTTGTAAATTCAATCACCCAATTTTTTTCTTAAGTGGGTCAATCTGGGAGATTTGAAATCAGAATCAAAGGGATTTCCATGAAAGATTGTTTTTGTGGGATTTAGCTCAAATGAAGGAATTTTACATGGACACCCGAGTTGGGAGTAGTTTACAGGCGTAGCCTCTCAGAGAAGACAAGAGAGCGGCTTGGAGGCTGGCGCCAAGCTAGGGCAGCACCAAATTCTTCATATCATCAAAAATGCCCTCCTCTCCCCTCCAAGCTTGTTGCATCTTTAACTTTTGTTCAAATGGCTTGCAAATGTTGTGACAGTTTGTAAATAATTAATTTAAATGGTTGCTTATAATTTTTAACACCTATAAAACAAGGTATACAGCTATACACAATTGTATACATTGTCGTTGCTGTGGTGTTGTTTATTCATGTTTTGGTTGGGCATACCAATAAGAGGATTCCAATTTTTATGACAGCAGTTAATTTACCCAAAATAATTAAACTATAAGACTATATATAGTTGTAGATACATGCAAAAATCGATATTGCATTTGTGGGTGCTTGTTTATTCATGGTTTGGGTGGGCATACCCATGACGGGTTTGCCAATTTTTGTGACAACAGTTGATTTATCTTGAAATAATTAAACTATAGGGTTGTATATAGTTGTGGAAACCTGCCAAAAGAGAGTAAACAACTATACATGGTCCTCTAATTTCATGTTATTGTTGTGGGTGTCTAGTTATTTGTGTTTTGGTGGGCATACCCATGACAGGTTTGCCAATTTTTATGACATCAGTTGACTGGTTTAAAATAATTAATGTTAATGGTTGTTTTGTAATTTTAATCACCTGTAAAAAAGGTATACAACTATATACTTTCATATATTTTGATTTGGTTGTTGTGGGTCCGCTTGTTTCTCTGCATTTTGGTAGGCATAACCATAAGAGTTTGCCAATTTTTGTGACAGCAGTTGACAGGTTTATAAACAATTAAATTATAAGACTATATGGTTGTAAACACCTGCAAAATAGGGTGTACAACAATATATATTCTTATATTTTATCATAGCTATTGTGGGTGCTTGTTTATCTTCAATTTGGTTGGGCATGCCCATAAGAGATTGTCAAAATATGTGATATTGATGATTGGGAAGTTATTTCGTTGGAAAATTGACAAAACATAGTTTTGGTTGATTACTTCTAGATGATTCACCATATGGGTTTAGTTGGAATTTATAAAAGCTTTATTTTTATGATCATTGTCATGATATGGAAAAAAAAAAGGACATTAGGAAATGTTTGTTGGGTTTTATTTTGTTGCTTACAGCTTACAGGAAAGACGAGTATGCCAGCATTTTTGTTGACCGTTGAAATTGACAATTTTTGGTTGCATGAAGGAAAGACTTCCAAGGTCGGGTTGTTCTAAGAGATTTGTTTATGTTGTGATCTGGTTTCTTTATAATGAATTATGTATGGAAAATTAATCTTTTATTGGTACTGACAAACAAGTTTGACAAAAAAAATTTAAAAATGCTTAACCATACTTTATGTTTGAAGGTTAATGAGCAATAAGAAATCAAATACCATGTATTTTCTTTTGTTTGATGTTACAAAGAATACTCATTTATCTGTACACAAAGGAATGCTTAATGTGTACTCTTTCTTGTATTATGGGAAAAAAATCACGTTGAAGCATTTGAAATATGCATTATTATTTGATTCTCAACCATAATGGTGGAAAAGTAAATTTGTTCTAAGTTGTATGGAAGGGAGTGTTAGAACAATGTTTTCCTTACTTGAGAATAGATAAGGTACTTGTGTTGAGTTCGTACTTCGTAATTAAAACATTATAGATTGTTATTCAATTTGATTTTAATGCCGTGGAACCACATATAGGCTTATGAAAGATGCTAATAAATTTGTTGTATGCTGAAACCTCAACCTGCAAAACGTGTTGACCCAAGTAAAACTGCTCATTACTTAAAAATGACTTCTAGATATAATTTCTTGGTTTAGTCCACCACGGAACCAGCTTTCTGAAACATTTTGAATTTTTGAATGTCATTTTGAAATGCAGAAGTTATCACATTTTTACTACTGTTGGAGTATTAGGGGCAGAACTCGAAAAGAAATGAATTTATTGACTACAAAATAGTTGTACTTGCAGCTGTTCATTAAATTTGTGTCCAAGACAAACTTAAACATTTTATTGCATCTTCCTTGAATAAATGATTAGTTCCCAGTTGATCACCTTTGGGTCTTATGAATTGAAAAGTTAATTGTTTTTTTGGGACAACTTTAGCAAGGTCTAAACCCAGTTCCTTATAGGAAGAAGGTGCTTTATTCGGAGTTGATTTTTGATGTACTATACCGATAACATATAGGTATCTCCTCTCATAATCTATAGCTTGCATCAAAAGCTGAGATGTGATTTAATTCGCATTGTAGAGTAATCTGGTATGTGGAGTTCAACATCTTGAATTTGTCATCGGGAAGGTTTCATGGTCATCCATTTGGTTTGTCCTTGAGCAATTTCATATTGAAGCATCTTTGCATTTATTTACTACCCAAGGTATGATTGGACGTATACAATGAAGAGAGTTGAATAAATTAAAGTACAAGTTTGAATGATTTTAGATCGTGGCTCTTTTACTCCGCCAGAGATCTCTAAATTGGCATAGATTGAAAGTCTACTCTATAGTATGCTAAACTTGGTTGCTGATAAGAATTGTTAAAAATATTGACTTAAATATTTAATGTCTACTTGTTTGATTGAACACTGACAGGGAAGAAAATCCTCAATGCTAGTTATATTTTGATAGATTCCTTGTTCGAGTAGAATGGTTCAATGAGGATAGAAAATAGTATGTAACTCATAAGAAACAAAATATGCTTCACCAAATGGTATCCCTTATTTTGGTTGGGGTGTAATGGAATGTCCTTAGCCTCCTGATCAGTAATTACGCACTTCTCCTTAACACTACATTAATGGTCACTCATTGATACTTTACATGCTTAAAATCAAACAAATAAGGAGGGACGTGAATAAGGGTTCCATAACTATTTCTTAAAATACCTTCACCCATAATTGAACCAAGTATTGAGCTCCATTTGGCGGTGTAAATACAATGCTAAATGTGGTGAATAAATTGTAATAGTACTTCAGAGTACTACTAAGCTATTGTCTTCCTCGGTCTCGGTAAAGTGCTAAATAAAAGTTTCAGACTTGTGACTTGATGTGCTTTCCGATAGGTTTTCTCAAACCCCAAGGTTAAGGAACTCAAGTTGTTCAAGTGCAGAATGCAATTCATGATGATGACTTCTAATCTAATAATGTATTCTAGACTAGAGGATTAACTTGAGCTAATGATGCGAGGATGTATTTTGAAGAACCTGACAGTTGGTTCTCAACTTTTAATGACTTCTGAGACACCCACCTTCAACTGTGCTACAATGGAGGCACTATATCGAGAGTTAGACCTCTTTTGCTGACATAGCATCATTGCAAGTGAAGATTTGGAAACAAGCATTACTAATATGAATCATGAAGTAACTAATCCATGATAATATTAATGTTATGGATCTTTTTACATCAGATAACCTTAAACGGTACAGTTTCCCTTGAGGAAAAATGGCTTACACATAATAGTCAATCAAGAGAGTTATTTTCGGCTATGAGCATGTATATCTCTTATGGGATCTTTGATGTCGTACACTATAAACTTCATGGAAGTGGAAAACATAATGAAACAAGAGATCATGTGATTAAGATGAGCCTAAATGCCAATTCTTAAGTCAATACTTTATATCGATGTCTTAAACAAGGAAGTGTGATAAGGATTTTAGAACACAAAATGGAAGAGATTCCTGCAAAAAATATATGGTGGAACTCGAATGGTTAAAAAAAATTCGGGAGGACATATGTAATTTATAGTTTTAGTTATAAAAAATAGCCCTTTTTAGGTGTTCTCCAAAGGGTTCTTACAGCTGCTTTATTAATTTGTTAAAATTTATTGCCATTATGTTTAAATTATCATATTTGGTATTTCTTCCCAACTTCCTTTTTCAGTAAATTTTCAGTTTGCATTCTGTGTCTTGCTATGCGTTTCTTGTCAATATTCTTCTATATTAGGCTGATATAGGACTATATGTTCAATTCCATTTGTATCTTCCAAAGGGCCCTGGTTTGCTCACATGTATCATCAGTTGGGTTGTCCTTGCTGCAGTGATTGTTTTGTACATTATGTAGGTTTCAACTCTCTAGATAAAACTGATATGGTCTCAATATGAATCACCCATAAACTAATACCAGGCGCACAACAATACCTTTTTTTTCCAAACAAGAGGGTAGAAATTTTGTAATGCTGCATACCAGTAAATTTTTCTTTCATCTGGAAGATAAAAACTTTCGAGCGTAAAAGTCTGGAGTAAATAAAAAGAAAGAAAGTGAAATGCAAGGCGGAGCATGATATTCTCTTCAGGCTGAAATCCAATACTGAAAAGGAATGTGTATACATTGGGCCTGTCAAAACTCTCAACAGTAAATTCACACGGAAGAATGACTGTTCACAATAATTTACACTAAATTTGGAATTAGCTGAATATGAATTGCTTTGAACATTGGGCCTAAAGTTTTTAAGAGGCAGTAAAGTGGTTTTTCTTAAGTTCAGATGCAAAACAATGTAGCTATAGGGCCAGCTTTGCACTAAATGAACTATCTTAGTACCATATTCCCGCAACAAAAAAAAAGAACCAGGTTTCGTCTCTAGAAGGAAAGAAGACTGCAAATAAATAAATAAGTCATGAATTTACAGATTTGGTACTTAACGAGTCTTGCTCAACTGGAGCATGGTATTCTCTTCAGGGTGAAATGCAATTACGAATAAGACTGTATACATATGCCTGTCAAAAATCTCAACAGTAAATTCGCCTGGAAGGATGACCGTCCACTATAATTGCACTTAATTTGGAATTAGCTAAAATATGAATTGCCTTAAAAAACCGCCCTGAAGGGTTTAGGAGGCAGTGAAGTGTTTCTTTCGTAAGCTCGGATGTAAGAACATTTGTATAGGTATGAGGCCATCTTTGCACTAAACGAACCATCCCTCTCCCCGCATAGAAAAGAATAGAACTCCAGATTTGATCTCTAATGGAAAAACGGCAGCAAATAAATACATAAAACAAGAATTTATAAATGCGGGCATAAGCAGAGAGAAATTAACCTGGTCCCATGTCGAAGCAAAACTGTAACCTTTGGATACTGCATCTGACTGTTGTTTGGCCAATGCCACGGGACTCGCTCTGCTTGCCATTCGTACTCACCCTGTAAATTTCATCAATCTTTCACATATAAATTGAGATGTCTTTTAACAATCAGGAATGCAGTAGCTTCTGAAACAGAGCTCCACGGGTTTGAAGAAGACTAGTAATTCATTCCCATCGCGATCTCATATGGTAGATGCCTAAATTTGATAGGGAAGTACAAATTTAGTCCTTCAAATTGAAGGGGAGTGTTTAAGGGGAAAATATATATATATATATAGTGTTTACGGAAAAAAATATATATATATATATATATATATATATATATATATGAAATAGCAGCAATATTACTAAAAATGAAATAGTATATTTACTTATACAAAAAAATATACATATGTATCATATGATATGAGAATCTAAATTAGTCTAAAAATATAGGAACTCTACGCACCAAATTTGTGCATGCTATATTGTCTCAAACGGTTCAAAAATCTCCAATGATGATTCATGTTTTTTCCAAAGGTGTTTGAGCCCCTTTTCTTGTTTAGAGTTTATATTTGTAGCCTAGAACTTACTTAGCCATTTCATGCTTTCCTTTTAGCTTTTTGCATTGTTTTTCCTTAGATTTTGGCCTTAAGTTACGCAACCGCCGCCTGGCTACTTGGGTGCACTCGGCTCATTGCCTGCGTGCAGGGTTTTTTGACCGAGACTTCTCATATGTGATTTGGACGAATACTAACTCACTTAAATTCACCTGTAGCGCACATTTCTTAATCAATTTGGTTGATTTTAAGCTTGACTGATTCGTATCAAACTCCTCTTCCACTTCTAATTGTTGATTGAGAGTTAAACCGCCCCTCCTTGTTGTGATGTGGCATCTCATTATTGCCAAATGGCTTAGACCATTTCCCAACCTATGTTCTATAAAACCAATGCTTCTTCTAAAGAAAATGGCCAGAGAATTTTATTGTGAATTGTATTGTTATGTTGTTGAAATCTTGCTAGAGACTACACAACCAAGCATTGTTCTCTTGTGTTGTTCTTCCTCTACCTACATTGCTACCAAACCACTTGCAAGCCACCATTGCTCCAACACCTTCTTCTTTGCTTCTTCTGCATTCCCTAGCTTCCTGGACTCACATGAACATTGAAGATTGGAAAAGATAACTGAGGGGACACAAGAGTAAACCACAAATTGCTTTTACCTCAACACTGCAAATTCCAGGTTGGGGTTGCAATTGGATTTCTTATTTCTTCAATTCTTTATTTTGAATATGTATGCACATTATTTACTAGAGTAGAAAAATCATTTCCATTTCAATTGTTGCAATAGATAGATCAAATATTGTAGCTTCCATTTCTTTTGAAAAGATTATGGTGATAGATAGCTTCCCCTATCCATGGGGTTTTGGAGGAAGTTTTCTCAGAGGAATGCTTCTGCATTAATTTAGAATCAACTGCAATATCATTTCATTTGTAAAACCTCCATTGAATCCTTCTTTACTTTTGTCGGGAAGTTCATAGGGGAAGAAAAGCTTCTGAGAAGCTTTGATTTCTTCCATGCCTCTCGAGGAAGTGTAAAGAGGATTCACATCCACAATTACATTTTGGAAAAGCTTTGTTTAATTAGGATAGATTTAGATATATTTTTGCATAGATAAATAATTACATCCGATTGTTTATTTGTTTAGGATATTTTAATTAAATTGTAGAAGCAATTTCTTCATTTCTTTATTTCCTTTTTTATTCCATAAAACATAAAATACAAAAAGATTAGTTTAAATTAGATTAGATTGTTTATATTATTGTTTCATTTCTTGTATATTGGAAAATACAAAAACATAGTTAGCTTTTATTTATTTAGATTAGCTTGTTATTTTTTTTATATTAAAATTGCACAAATGCACACATGACCATTCAAGGGACCACAACAAGAGAGAGTTTTATGGTTGTGATCCTAGGGTCCCCAACCGAATGGGCTGAAAGTCATCAACATATGACATCGGATTATGTGCCTTAGTCTTTAGAACATCCCCACATCCACCAGATATTGTCAGACAGTTGAACGTCCTAAACAAAGACGCTTATAGAGCTTTCACGCTTTTGATTTTCGAACCACTCATCACGCATAGATCTAGATTCCACGCCTCTCTCTCTCTCATTTATTCCATGACCTTGTCTGGACATCATTATGAGGCACCCCATTGGATTATTTCCATGCATTCCACAACCGGTTGAGAGAGTTTCACACAGACATTGATAGACTTTTACATGTGTGTATCATTCTTGACCGTACCATCACACCCACTGTTCAAGTTAGAGAGGATTTTATTGCCCTTGATGAGAAGATACCTTTAGTGCCCATAGAGGACATTAGATTTCCCTGATACCTTTTTTCACATTCACCCATTTTTTTTCATATTCCACATTTACCCTATTCCACTACATATAGCCATCCATTCATTCTACATCAATTGTCCCAACACGACCTCGGGAGGTCGAGTGCACTTGAAGGTCATGTGGTTGATTTTTAGTCATACAAATTGGTGAACCCAACGTGAAAGACTAGTTCTTTCTCATTTCCACTTTCTTTAGTTTCTTTCATCCATCCTTCTCCTCTCCCATTATTTTTAGTATTCATATACCCCCGAATATGTTGGGTGAGGATTACAACATACCTATTTTAGGTCTTGAGGCTTATTACCACCAAATTGGCATACCACAATCACCCTCATTATCAGGGTGGGCTGACAATTATTCTTCCAACCTACCTTCACCTCACACTCTCTTCCGCAAGGCACCAACAACAATTCATCTATCAAGATTGAGGAGATTGATCAACCGAGTTCTCCAACTCAAACGATATGACACTCACTGGAGGACAAGGCTTCTATCCTCAGGAGTCTTATCCAGGCCCCAGTCAACATGCAATCTGATCCCTTCACTTCCTACCTCTCTTCTCATGATGAAACTCATGGCACATGCTTTCCCAAAGCCAAGATCATTTTCAATGCCATGGACAGTCCTTGGAAAGGATGCAAGAGTATGTTGATGCTCTGCTTCAAAACAATACTACTACCCCTCCCCTACAATGGAAAATATACCCAAAGAGGGGTGGCCTCCAAGAGAACAATTTATAGTAGGACATCATGTACCTCTACCTCCTAACAAGGCACAAAATACACCCAAACAAAATACAACACCATCTTTGGGTGATGTAATTTTCTACATTGGTAGATAGAGTTAGGGAGTTAGAACTTGCCCAATCATCTCATGTTTCACCTTTTTTCGGAAAGGCAAGATCCCTTACCATGCTCAAAATAGGTTATGTGCCTTCTACACCATCACCTCCTCCTGGTTTACATGGGTGTTCCTAGCCCAGAGATCTCCTCACTGGATCGGGCACATTAGGTATGCCCCTCACACCTCATATGGATACCCTCAATAGTGCACACTACCGAAAGTGTGCATTCTCGAATGTCATCCCAACTGAAATGTGACGTTCCTTGGTTTTGTGCCTCCCACTCCATACTAGAATAATGTTCCCCGTATATTTGCACATGTATTCCAAATCACCACAGGGGACATGTATTATTTTCTGGTTCATATGCTCAGCCACAAGGGATGCCTTATGCCTCTACAAATGTTTACGTTGTGCCATATCAACCTCTATGCCTACTCCACCTCCCCATCAAGGGTCATCTATAGTAGAATCCTATGCATTGGGCACATATTGAATATCTTAAGGAGCCCTGGAATTTTACCATCTATAAAGTGTAATGCTTCCATGACCGCTTCCCGACTTGCCAAAGTTTAAAGGGGAGGGAGACCCAAATGTGCATATTAAAGCATATGCAATTTGCCATCAAGAGAGCTACTCCCATGGGATGTAGTTAGTAGCTAAGATATTCCCCAAGACCCTTGAGGGGATCACTCTTGATTGGTATTATAGGATACCTAAAGCCTCCATACACTCCTTTAAGAAACTCATATCCGAGTTCATAAAGGCGTTTGACATGAACAAATTGTTAAGAATAGAATCAGGGAATTCCTTCATATAAAAGCAAGAGCATAATGAATATGTTGCCCATTTCATTCAAAGATGGTGACAGGTCCTCTACTCTTTAAAATGAGTGCTCCTAATATGGATCAGATGGAGCTTTGTAATCTATTCCTTCATTCCCTTAACCGGGAAACAAAGGAAGAAGTCCAAAAGTTCCCCTTAGAGCTACGAAGAGGTACTAGAGGGTGCTCTCGCATTGATCAAGTGAACAATAATAGATAGTGGTCGAAAGACCTACGGTTCAAATGGGAGACTGATCACTCCCTCCCAAGGTAATTCAAATTACCCCAACAATTCCAACAACAATCAAGGACCTAAGGTCCTCAATAAGAACCATGGTGTTACAATGGATGATGTATAATTGATCAAGCCAAAAGTCGAATGTTGTTAACACTTCAAGTGCAAACAATGTCAATAACAACACAAACAAAAATAATCAAAGGAGTAACAATTTCACTCCTTCCATCAATGTGGTGGATTTCAACCATCCTCCACCTCCACAACAATTTCAGGCCCAAGGCCCCAATCAATACCCAAATGGGTATCAAAATCAATATCAAAACCAAGGGCAAAGGCCTCGAACTTTAATTATAACAATCAACATAGTTAAACAACAACCAAAACTTTGGACCACAACAAAATGAATCAAAGACCTCAAGATTATGATCCTGACCTTTATTGTGGCTTCCATAGGGTCCGAGGGCATGATGCTAGAACTTTTCGTGATTGTAACAAGTTCATACAACGCCTACCAAGAGGACCAAAGGCAACTCTTCATCGAGATGTTTTTGGAAAATCCTATGGTGCCAATGCATAGAATGCTAGCATGGGGCATGTTTCCCCTCAAAACACTCCTCTTAGGATCTTTAGTGACCCTCTTCCTACGCATCCTGACAATGGAAAATTAAACCCCCACAACACAAACAAGGGTAACCCAGTGGGAAACAATGACCACGAAGCTTCCACTTCTTCAAACCCACTAGTAAGCACCTCCATGGAGTCGACAACAAACTAAGATCATGGGTCTCATCAAATTAGATACTGAACCTCAAATTAACGCAACTACAAGAACCCGTGATTACTCAACGCAACCTATTCCCATCTACCCATCTATGTGGATGACACTCCAATACTTTCCGAGGCCGGTAGGGGCATATGATCTGATTACATGATTTAACCAAGACCTTTTCTCACATCTCCTTCTTGGATTTGTTGAAGAACTCTCTTCTCATCGAGCCACTTTATTAGAAGCATTGGGTCTTGGTCACTTGATTAATGTTACCCCTCCCGGAGGCACAAATCAACCACATAGACTTTGACATCTATCCTCCTGGGCAACCTGAAAGAGATGTTGGATTCATCTTCGACATCATTAGTAAGATGCCCACCGATGCCGAGAGTTGACACGTAGAGGTGACCCAACATTGTATTTATAGGTTGGATCTATAATAATTATGTTAAACATGTAATGATTGATGATGGGGAAAGTTATTAATATTGTCCCCTTTTCATTCCTCCAAAAGTTAGGCTACATGGGAAACCAATTGTTCCTCAACTAGAAATACGTTGAGAGGCTACGATAGTCTCAAAGCAACGTCCATAGGGACCATAGTGCTCCCGGTTACTCTTGGGCCCAAGATGATTCTAACTAAGTTTTATATTATAGATAGGGAAACCAACTATAATATGATTCTTGGTCGGCCTTGGATCCATCGGATGAAGGAAATCCCTTCCATGTTATTCCAGAAGTCAAGATTCTACATTTGGGGAAAGTCTTCATCGCTCAAGGTGACCCAAAGCCTTTGATATTCACCTAGCCAACTTAAAGAAGAAACCCGGGGTCCATACCGAGTTGAACTCCCACCAATCAAGTGAACAAACCTAAAGATACAATGTTAGAGTCTAAATTGATTCCCACGATGATGAACTAGAAACCTCCATTTTAATTGAGGGGGTGTTGTAACTAAAGATGAAACTATGTTGTTGAGATAGTATCAATGGAAACCATGGCTAAGATTGTTTCAAGTTGTTGGAGAATGATTTTCCTATTCTCCTTCCTTTCGACTCCTTGGGCATAAGACATGCTCTAGGACTTAGCTCTCTTCTAGCCAAAGAGATTTGCATGGTTGAGGTCTCGAAAGTGGAGGAAGAAGATACTAGAAATGATCAAACATCAATCTTCCCTAAAAATTGTTGGATGCTCAACTATGATGGAGTGAAGTGTCATTTTGGTGTTGGGGTAGGTGTGATCCTCACTTCCCTGGGAAGGGAAGGTTATGCCTTTTTCCTTTAAGCTCAATTTGAATGCACAAACAATGGTGCCGAGTATGAGGCTCTTCTTCTTGGTCTCATTATAGCAAGAGAATGGGTGCTTGCAATATTAGAGTTTTGGGTGATTCCCAACTAGTCACCAACCAAGTTTTAGAAGTTTACGGGACTAGAGTGGAACACCTGCAACTCTATAAGACTATCGTACTTAACCTAAGAAAAGGTTTTGACTTCATATCCATTGAAGCTATCCCACGTGAACAAACCTTTAGCTGATTCCATGGCTACTTTCACTTCTCATTTTTGTCCAAAGAGATTTGAAGATACCAAATTCATTGTTTCAATCCGAACCAAACCCCTAGTTGAAAAATGCCTACCAATCCAATTCTGGCATACGTTGAGACTAAAAATGAGCCTACCACTTTAGATTATGTGGAGAATGATGAGGCTATACTAGGTTACCTTAATGCATACACTGACCTTCATCCCACACATCACAAGAGGGGTTTCGCTCTCATACCTCACTCTTCCTCCTATTTTGGAGATCATATGATGGGTCCTTCCTCATCGAAGGCCTTGAGATCTATGAAGTAGAGGAGGAAGGAGAACTAGAACTACCTCCAGCCCCACCCAAGTTTGAAGAAGGAAATGCCTCTTTAATCGAAGGGACCATCGATATAAATATCGGGATGGAGGAAGACCCTAAGATATTGAAACTTGGTTCTTCTTTTTAACTCCAAGAAGAAGTGGAAATTCATACAAAGGTTCTCAAGGAACATTCAAAATCCTTCGCATTCAACTACAAAGAGATGATGGGAATTTCTCCCCATGTCAGTAGTCCACAATCTCGTAACCAAACCTGACGCCAAGCCCATCAAACAAAAGTCAAGACCTATGAAGCCAAAAGTGGCTTGATGGTCAAAGAAGAGGTTATGAAACTCCTATAGGTGGGATTCATCAAACCTGTAGATTATTCAATGTGGGTATCAAACATAGTCCCCATTCTCAAGAAGAATGGGAAAATTTGAATATGCATTGATTTTGGGACATAAACAAGGCATGTCCCAAGGATGATTTCCATGTTACCTTCCATCGATGTTATCATGGATGCAATAAAACTGGATATGAGTTGTTGTCACTCATGGATGGTTTCTCGGGTTACAATCAGATTAGGATCTCTGAGGAGGATCAAACAAAGACCACTTTCACTACTCCTTGGGGTACCTATTGCTATGTGGTCATGTCATTCGGTCTTAAGAATGTTAGTGCTACCTATCAATGGGAAATGACCTATATATTCCATGATCTTATTCACAAGATTGTGGAATCATACATTGATGATCTTCTGGCTAAGGCCAAAAAGTGTTGTGATCACCCCGAGGTGCTTCACATCATCCTCTCTCATCTCATCAATACAACGTCACATTAAATCCAAAGAAGTACATATTTGGAGTGATGGGAGGGAATTTGTTGGGTTACATCATCTCTTCATGAGGGATTGATGTAGATCCGAAAAAATTCAAGCAGTCTTAGAGATGACTCCACCCACAAATGAGTCAAGCATTAGGTCCTTTCTTGGAAAGCTTCAGAGCAATCCACAGGTTCATACCTGATTTAACTTGTGCTATTCATCCAATCAACAATTTGTTAAAGAAGGATTTTTGTAACATCTGGATGATTGAGTGTCACGAGGCATTTGAATCAATCAAGCATTTTCTTATTATCACCACCCACACTCATGCCACCTAAGGTGGATCATCCTCTCATTTTGTATTCTCGAGCTATAGACATCTCTCTAGCTTGCATGTTAGCACAAGAAGATGATGATAAACATGAACATGTAGTTTACTTCATTAGTCGCACCTTGCTAGACTATGAGACGCACTATACATAGGAAGAAAAGGAATGCCTTGCTATAGTGTTTGCAATAAAATGGTTAAGGCATTATATGCTTAACCAAGAAATGTGGGTAATTGTCAAGACAGACCATCTTCAATGTTTCTAACACAAGGTTCCTTGTCCAAGAAAGTTGGACTTCATGACCCTAATGGGTGAATTTGAGTTAACCTTTGTCAATCAAAAGTTTTTCAAAGGAAAAATCATTACAGATTGGTTGGTATAACCCATTAGATGGTGGAGATCTAGTAGACTTGGATTTCCCGATGAGTGTGTGTATTACATAGAAGCCAGGCCTCCCATTGCCGCGTGTCCATGGTATTCAAACATTGTCAATTTCATTATGGACCGCGCATACCCTGAGGGGGCAACCTCACAATAAAGAAGATGACTATGCACGTCATAGCTGCCAAATATGTGATTATAGAACAAGTGCTTTATCGCAGAGCCTTTGATGGAATGTTGTTAAGGTGTGTCGACAAGGAAGAGTTGGAAAATATTCTCTTGAGCCCACAATGGAGTCTGTGGGGGTCACTTCAGAGGGCATGTTATTGCTCGCAAGATACACCGGATGGGTTATTTTTGGCCCACCTTAGAGCACATGACATTGTGGAGTATGTGTGCAAGTGCCACAAATGTTAAGAATTCTCTCATGAGATTCATATACCTACCCAAGCTCTACAACCTATTGCAACACCTTGGCCCTTTTCCACATGGGGTTTAGATTTGATAGGGAAGTTTTCTCCCTCATCAATGGATGGCCACAATTTCATAATTACGGCCACAAAATATTTCACAAAGTGGGTTGAGGCCATGCCTCTTACCACCATTCTGGGTATGTGATCGCAAAGTTCATCTTCAATCGATCATTTATAGGTATGGGGTCCCACAGGTCATTATCTCAGATAATGGCACATCTTTTAAGAATGAAGAGGTGTGTGAGTTATGCACAAAGTTCAAGATAAACCACCACACAACCTCTTTATACTATCCTCAAAGGCCAATGGATAGGATGAGGCTATGAACAAGATGTTAAAGTCCATTCTCCTAAAAAGGTCAAGGAGAATAAACATGATTGGCATTTGAAGCTATTTCGACCTTGTGGGCCTACAAAACTTTTGGTAAGAACGCCTATGGGGGCAACCCCATATTCCTTAGTGTTCGGTTCTGAAGTGGTTTTACCGCTTGAAGTTGAGATACCTAGTCTCGAATATCATTGCAAGGCATCTTAGGTGAAGAAGGATATCGCGAGGCATGACTCATGACCTAGAAACCTCGATAAGCTCGGCTCAAAGCTGAAAATGACATAGTTTCTATGCTGACCGGATGAGGCGACAATACAACAAAAAAGTTATGAGCATGAAATATTAGTAGGAGATCTAGTATTGAGACTTGACAACTGGATAGATAAGAAAACCGGTGAAGGAAGGAAATTCAGGCCCAAGTGGTTGGGCCCATATCGAGTCATGGAGGACTACAAGAATGGGGCATATCACCTATGTACATTAGAGGGTGAAGAATTTGGCAAATTTATCAACTCACTTCACTTAAAATGTTACTACGCATGATCCATCTGCATTTCCACATGTACATTATTGCATCCGCACTGCATTTTCATCTGCCAAATCATTTTGTAAATTTGTAATCAAAGAACTTATCTTTCAAGAAACTTTCAAAACTTCTAAAAACATTGGCAAAACATTCAATCACATTTCTTCAAATATCCACAATATTATCATCAACATTTCTAATCATTTCATCAGTTTCAACAAGTTAAGACATAATTTTGACATTGATCCTACCAAGGCCTGCATACTTGGTTCTACTCGTAGTTTTCGCTAGCCTAGGTGTCTTTGCGTATAGTCTATTCTAGAAGCTTCTTGATGTCACATCTTTCCCAAAAATCTCTTTGGTAACAAAATCATTCTAAACATTTTACCGGATCGCTTGTTTGCTACCTTAGATCCTTTCAAGTGTTGAGCCCTTGCATCTTACTAGTTTCATGGGGTTGAGGCTAGGGGAAAGCTCTCCCTTGCAAAAGAAAAACTCAAAGTTTTTTTTTTAAAAAAATGAACAAGTCAAATTAAATAAATGAAAAAATTTCATTTACAAATAAAACTACACTTCTTGCCCCACCAATCTTTGGTGATGAGCCCGCGCTTCTTACTGGTAGTGTGAGGTTGGGAAAGGGGGAAGTGCCCTTACTCGCCTATATCTTGTCCTGGTGATGAGCCCATGCTTCTTACTGGTAGCATGGGGCAAGGTATAGGGGTCTCTTCAAATAAGTTAGTAAGTTGTAAGCAATTCATTCAATAAAAAGTGCTTTGAAATCTTAAATCCCAAAAAGTGAATTAGATGTATGTTCCAAAAGAGTTAAAACCTTAAAACTAGATTTTTCAATCAAGTGGCCATTTATGGATCTAAGTCTAGATAAAATTTCAAGTAAATCACATTCTAGACTATGTAGTAAACTGTGTGCAGAGTTAGGTTGTAGGTTCCTAATTGAATTTCTATCAAAATCTCATCTTTCTCTCATCACTTTCATTCATCAAAATCATACAACTCACGTCTTTTGGATCTCGGTGTTGAGCCCTCATATCTTACTACATGTGTGGAGTTATAATTGGAGTGGGTTCATTTCTTATCATATTACATTCATCACATTTTGCCAACAAAACAAGAAGTACCAAATATTGCTTGAAAAAACCAAAGTTTCGACATTACATTGTGCTTGCATAAACATCATATAAAACAAAACAACAAAAAGAAATCATTCTATTAGAATATCATCATCCATAACATGCATCCAAAAATCATATAAAACATTGGGAATTCTGAGCATCTAAGAGTACACAAGTGAAATAAACCATCAATGAGTCAACTCTTACGTAAGAATGACTGAAACAAAAAGAAGTATCTATATATATATCCATAATAAGTCAAGTTGTATATAATGTCATCACACTCTAGTGTGTGGTCAAAATGCTCGCAATGAGCACAAAAAAAAAAATCATATATATGTCTTGCAAAATGACATCGAAGCAATAAAGGCTTGTGGCCTATCCCTCCCTACGGGACCCTTGAGAAGGTGTATGGCCAAGACTCTTATTGTGGCTCCTATGGCGTGAATGTGAGCCTCTGTGCACTGAGTGATGAGAGTGACCATATGATATTCACCAGGCGTGGCCTCACCGTGAGAGTGGCTATGCCTCTCCATCCTCTGAGCTAACCAGAATGTGGGAAGCTCGGTCCTCATCTCAAAAAGGATCTATGCGGCTCACCAAACCGGTGTAAAAACATCATTGTGATGACTGACCTGCAATAGTTGCCTCATGTCTACAAACAACTCCTCTTTAGTCTTCCCATGAGAATGAGCAATGTGTCGACCAAGATTCGGAAAATAAAGTCTCGACATCCATCAACAGTGGCTGCAAAACTAAACAAAACAATGGTGACTTAGAAAACTATTTAAAACTTGAAAAAGAAACACAATGCCTAACTTACTAATAATTCTAAGTAGTAAAGTCGAGAGAAGAGTATCTACATACTCGGATCTCCGCACCCAGAGAAGGGTCTCGCTGGTGCACTGTGGTGGTGGTGGAGCCACTGCAGAGCACCTTCGAGCCTCACCCCTCTCGAGGCGACATGTTATCCCATCATGGACTGCTCATCGCCGCCTCCTCGTGAGGAAGTGGCTCCTCATAAACAAGAGTCTCCTTCTCTACCTCCGCCTTTGCTCTCTCTGCAATAGAGATCTCCTATGTGACTTATCACTTTATGTCACTATCCCCATCACTATCATGAGCAAGATCCTCTCCAACCTCCTCCCCGTCTCCTCCACCCGGTCTCTCCCTCGGCCTCTGTCTTTGTGGTTGTGTGGGCCTCCTCCTCCTCCTCCTCACATGTGAGTGGGTACAACCTCAATTTGAGGAGGGCTATTGGTACTCTAGGGACTAGGATAACCTTCACAGTGATAGGTACCTTGGGTGTAACAATTGTCCAACCATGCAGGCCCTTAGGGCCTCCACGAGCCTCTCTAATGCCACAGTAAACAATGGGGATGATGACAGGAAGTGCATCAACATATGGAAGCCCGAATCGCTGAGGGACTCTGTCAACATGGTGGACCTCCATCCTAGTCATCATGTCTACTAACTACGTCACACTACCACAAGCAATCAGTATAGTCCTGTCATCACCCCATAATCCAATCATATCCTGGTATGACCTGGAAATGAAGTCATTTGTAGTTAATGTAGCAACAGGTTGATGTGCCTCTAAGAGGGGCCATGACTATCCACCTCACGACTCTGATAGCCCCCAGATCTGATATCTCAACTCTCCTCTAGTAGGATATGATCCTCTCATAGACCCAACTCATAACCAATGTAGGGTGGCTCAGGGACTTCCCTTATAACCTAACAATGTGGTATAAATCATGATATGTGGCTCCAAGAATGTCCACACCCCAAGCATAGATCCTCCCATACTACTCAATAGCCGAATAATGGGAGCCCAACAGACAAGAGCTTGTCCCCGCCCTTGTCTCCCACCAAACGTGAAGCCAAAATACCGATGATGGCCTTGTGTAGGGTGGGGATAGGTGTGGAGGAAACATAAAGTAACCACATGCCCTACTTGGCACCCATATTGGGTGCCCCATCATCTCCCATATATGTCACCCAACTCCTAGATATGATAGTCAATACCGCATCGTCCAATGTTAGACGTCGACGATCACAGAACACCCAAGATCCTCGTGAACATCCAAAGAGTGATGGACCACTCTCCCTAACGCTAGGAAACCGAGAAAGTGTTTTGGTGGAAGCATCCGAGTAGCTCAATAAGTCACAAAGTAAATGAATGACTAGAGATATTAACGTGTATGTGAAATCCTCTATATGCCAACTCTATGTAACAAGTCCCTCTCTTCCTGGGACAACTAATCAATAATCCCCGGAAGCCACTCGCACTCTCTCGGCGTGATTCCACCGAACATAGGAATCCTTCTTATTCACAAAACAAGAAAAATAAAAGTAAGTTCAGCAACATGATTCAACACATAATCTCATCAAAAACAATACAAAACAACTTAAAATCCAAAAAATAGCCTAAGTTAGCTAAAACTAGCCTTTTCCCTAACAATTACGCAACCGCCGCCCTATACAGAGTAGTGGTTGCGTAATTACCACAACGATTGTCAGACAACCACCGCCCTGCGTAGGGCGATAATGCGCGCCGTAATGGACAAGCCATCCCCATGACCCATAAACTCAAAAAAATACAAAAATTGATCATTTTAGACAAAATAAAAGACAAACCCACCTAGACGACCCCCTAGGGAACATTTTAACCAAAATATTTGTGAAAATAACCCCCTAGGTGTAGATTTTTCAATTTTTCACATTTTAGGTTTAAAATAAATAAATGCAAAATACTAACCTTTCTTTTAGCTAGATCTCTCACTCGTGGGGCCATGATCACGACCTCGCGCTCTTCGATTTGACTGTATCCTCGCTCAAAATGGTCACGGGTACTAGAGCTCTAAATTCTCTATTAGAGCTCTAAATTCTCTAAATGAAGGTTAAGTACAAATGAATTTGAAAATGATGGTTATATATATATATGGCTTATTTTAACTTATATATATATGAGTGTGTGTTCTTTATATTTTGAGTGGTCTTTTGGATCGGGACCGATGTAGGTATAGTTCTATCCCCGCGTAGATGGTAATTCCTCTTGTCATTTTGTTTTAGATGGTAATTGTACTTGAGTCTTGTTTGCATTTTGTAAGTAGTGAGAGTCGGGTGGTGTTACTTTGGCGCACGGTGTGTTAGGTATAATTTTTAACTCCCCATTTCACCATCATTGTGACGAATGACCGCAATAGTTGCCTCATGTCTACAAACAACTCCTCTTTAGTCTTCCCATGAGAATGAGCAATGTGTCGACCAAGATTCGGAAAATAAAGTCTCGACATCCATCAACAGTGGCTGCAAAACAAAACAAAACAATGGTGACTTAGAAAACTATTAAAAACTTGAAAAAAGAAACTCAATGCCTAACTTACTAATAATTCTAAGTAGTAAATTCGAGAGAAGAGTATCTACATACTCGGATCTCCTGACACCAGAAGGGTCTCATTGGTGCAGTTGGTGGTGGTGGAGCTGCTGCAGGAACCTATTGAGCCTCACCCTCTCCTGAGGCGACGTGTTATCCCATCATGGACTGCTCATCGCCGCCTCCCTCGTGAGGAAGTGGCTCCTCAAAATAAGAGTCTCCTTCTCTCGCCCGCCTCTACCTTTGCTCTCTCTGCAATAGAGATCTCCTATGTGACTTGTCACTCTATGTCACTATCCCCATCACTATCATGAGCGTGATCCTCTCCAACCTCCTCCCTCGTCTCCACACCGGTCTCCCTCGCCTCGTCCCTGTCTTGTGGTTGTGTGGGCCTCCTCCTCCTCCTCCTCGTTGTGAGAGTGTACAACCTCAATTTTGAGGAGGGCTATTGGTACTCTAGGAACTAGGATAACCTTCGCAGTGATAGGTACCATGGGTGTAACAATTATCCAACCACGCAGCCCCCTGGGCCTCCACGAGCCTCTCTCGATGCCACGATAAACAATGGGGATGACAGAAGTGCATCAACATATGGAAGCCCAAACCGTTGAGGGACTGCGCCAACATGGTGGACTCCATCCTAGTCATCCTGCTTGTTCTAACTAATCGCATCACACCGCCACAAGCAATTAGTATAGTCTTGTCGTCACCCCATAATTCAATCATATCCTAAGTATGGCCTGAAATGAAGTCATTTGTAGTTAATGTAGCAACATGTTGATGTGCCCTCTAAGAGGGGCCATGACTGTCCACCTCACGACTGATAGCCCCCAGATCTGATATCTCAACTCCCCTCTGGTAGGGGATGATCCTCTCATAGACCCAACTCATAACCAATGTAGGGTGGCTCGGTGGACTTCCCATTACACCTAACAATGTGGTATAAGTCATGATATGTGGCTCCAAGAATGTCCACACCCCAAGCATAGATCCTCCCATACTGCTCAATAGCCTGAATAATGGGATCCCAACAAGAGCAAGAGCTTGTCCCCGCCTTGTCTCCCACCAAACGTGAAGCCAAAATACCGATGATGGCCTTGTGTAGGGTGGGGATAGGTGCAGAGGTAACAAAAAGTAACCACATGCCCTACTGGGCACCCGTATTGGTGCCTCATCATCTCTCATATATGTCACCCAACTCCTAGATATGATGGGCCAATACCGCATACCCAATGTTAGACGTCGACGATCACAGAACACCCAAGATCCGTGAACATCCTAAGAGTGATGGACCACTCTCCCCTAACACTGGGGAAACCAAAAAGTGTTCCTTGGCCAAGATCCGAGTATTTCAATAAGTCACAAAGTAAATGATGACTAGAGCTATTAACGCTCGCCTCGTGAAATCCTCTATATGCCGCCTCTATGTATCAAGTCCTCTCTTCATGGGACAACCGATCAATAATCCCCAAAACCACTCGCACTCTCCTAGCGTGATTCCACCGAACATAGGAATCCTTCTTTGTTCACCAAAACAAGAAAAATAGCAAGTTGGCAACATGATTCAACACATAATCTCATAAAAAACAATACAAAACAACTTAAAATCAAAAATAGCCTAAGTTAGCTAAAGCTAGCCTTTTCCCCCTAACAATTACGCAACCGCCGCCTCTATACAGAAAGCGGTGGTTGTGTAATTACCACAACCGATTGTGCAACCACCACCTCGCGTAGGGCGATTACGCTGCATCCGTAATGGACAAGCCATCCCCATGACCCAAAAACTCAAAAAATACAAAAATTGATCATTTTAGACAAAATGAAAGATAACACCGCCTGCACGACCGCTAGGAATGTTTAAACCAAAATATTTGTGAAAATAACCCCCCTAGGTGTAAATTTTTCAAATATTCACATTTTAGTTTTTAAATAAACAAATGCAAAATACTAACCTTTCTCTTACCGCTAGATCTCTCACTCGTGGGTTGTTTTAACTTCGTTTTGAGTGTGTGTTCTTTATGTCAAAATGGACCGCTAATACAAGTATAGTTCTATCCCCCGAGATGGTAATTCCTCTTGTCATTTTGTTTTAGATGGTAATTTGCATTTGAGTCTTGTTTGCATTTTGTAAGTATGAGAGCTTGGGTGGTGTTACTTTGCGCACGCATGGTGTGTATATAATTTTTAACTCCCCATTTCACCATCATATGACGAATGACCTGCATTAGTTGCCTCATGTCTATAAACAACTCCTCTTTAGTCTTCCCATGAGAATGAGCAATGTGTCGACCAAGATTCGGAAAATAAAGTCTCGACATCCATCAACAGTGGGTCATAAAACAAAACAAAACAATGGTGACTTAGAAAACTATTAAAAACTTGAAAAAAGAAACTCAATGCCTAACTTACTAATAATTCTAAGTAGTAAATGAGAGAAGAGTATCTACATACTCGGATCTCCCGACACCTGTGAAGGGTGAGAGCTTGGGTGGTGTTGGTGGTGGTGGAGCTGGCCTGTTAGCAGAACCTATTGAGCCTCACCCCTCTTGAGGCGACGTGTTATCCCATCATGGACTACTCATTGCACGCCTCCCTCGTGAGGAAGTGGCTCCTCAAAATAAGAGTCTCCTTTAGCTCTTCGCCTCGCTCTCTCTGAGAATAGAGATCTCCTATGTGACTTGTCACTCTATGTCACTATCCCCATCACTATCATGAGCAGTATCCTCTCCAACCTCCTCCCTCGCCTCCACATGGTCTCTCCCTCGTCTCTGTCTTTGTGGTTGTGTGGGCCTCCTCCTCCTCCTCCTCCTTGTGAGCAGTGTACAACCTCAATTTTGAGGAGGGCTATTGGTACTTGTAGGACTAGGATAACCTTCGCAGTGATAGGTACCATGGTCAGTAACAATTGTCCAACCACGCAGGTGGTGTGGCCTCCACGAGCCTCTCTCGATGCCATGGTAAACAATGGGGATGACAGAAGTGCATCAACATATGGAAGCCCGAACATCGAGGGACTCTTCACAACATGGTGGACCTCCATCCTAGTTGTCATGTCTACTAACCGCATCACACCGCCATAAGCAATCGTATAGTCTTGTCATCACCCCATAATCCAATCATATCTCTTATGGTGAAAATGAAGTCATTTGTAGTTAATGTAGCAATAAGATGATGTGCCCTCTAAGAGGGCCCATGACTATCCACCTCACGACACCGATAGCCCTTAGATCGATATCTCAACTCTCCCTCTAAGCAGGATATGATCCTCTCATAGACCCAACTCATAACCAATGTAGGGTGGTTCAGGACTTCCTTACAGCCCTAACAATGTGGTATAATTCATGATATGTGGCTCCAAGAATGTCCACACCCCAAGCATAGATCCTCCCATACTACTCAATAGCTTGAATAATGGGATCCCAACAATACAAGAGCTTGTCCCCACCCTTGTCTCCCACCAAACGTGAAGCCAAAATAAATGATGGCCTTGTGTAGGGTGGGGATAAAGCGGAGGTAACATAAAGTAACCACATGCCCTACTGCACCTCAGTATTGCATGCCTCATCATCTCTCATATATGTCACCCAACTCCTAGATATGACATGGGAATAATACCGCACCGTCAATGTTAGTCATTTGTCATCACAGAACACCCAAGATCAATCGGAACATCCTAAGAGTGATGGACCACTTTCCCTAAATGAAACCAAAGTGTTCCTGGCCGGCATCCGAGTAGCTCAATAAGTCACAAAGTAAATGACCTGCCGAGCTATTAACGTGGTGAAATCCTCTATATGCCAACTCTATGTAACAAGTCCCCTCTTCGTGGGACAACTCGATCAATAATCCCTAGAAACCACTCGCACTCTCTCGGCGTGATTCCACCGAACATATGAATCCTTCTTCGCTCACCAAAACAAGAAAAATAGCAAGTAAAAACATGATTCAACACATAATCTCATAAAAACAATACAAAACAACTTAAAATCCAAAAATAGCCTAAGTTAGCTAAAACTAACCTTTTCCGACACCAGCTACGCAACCGCGCCCTATACAGAGTAATGGTTGCATAATTACCACAACATCGATCAGTGCAACCACCTACCATGCGTAGGGCAACAGCTTCCATCCATATTGGACAAACCATCCCCATGACCCATAAACTCAAAAAAATACAAAAATGATCATTTTAGACAAAATGAAAGACAACCCCACCTAGACGAATTCGCTAGTGGAACGTTTTAACCAAAATATTTGTGAAAATAACCCCCTAGGTGTAGATTTTTGAAATATTCACATTTTAGTTTTAAAATGAATAAATGCAAAATACTAACCTTTCTCTTACCGCTAGATCTCACTCGTGGGACCATGGTCACGACATCGCACTCGATTTGATTGTATCCTCACTCAAAAACGGTCCAAGTAGTCAGAGCTCTAAATTCTCTATTAGGCAAGCAAATGAATTTGAAAATGACTTATATATATATATGTATGCTTGTTTTAACTTCTTTTGAGTGTGTGTTCTTTATAGGAAATTTGGACCGCTAATGCAGTATAGTTCTATCCCCACGTAGATGGTAATTCCTCTTGTCATTTTGTTTTAGATGGTAATTGTACTTGAGTGTTGTTTGTATTTTGTAAGTGAGAGCTTGGGTGGTGTTACTTTAAGCACATGGGTGTGTCGTGTATAATTTTTAACTCCCCATTTTGGGAACGTCATACTCGAACTCATGTTTTATGCCTCTTCATGGATAAAATACTTCTCAAGGGGAAATATGTATGCACTCAAATTTACATGTGCTACATTATCGAAATGGTTAAAAATACCTAATGATGATTCATGTTTTTCCAAAGGTGTTCGAGCCCATTTTCCTCTTTACAATTTATATTTGTAGCCTAAAAGACCTTACTTAGCCATTTCCTTCTTTCCTTTAGCTTTCTGCATTGTTTTTCCTTAGATTTTGGCCTTAAGTTATGCAACTGCCCCCTACTAGGGTGGTGATTACATAACCATCGCCCTGTGCAAGTGCGGCCGATGGTTTCGTGCATTTTGACCAAAACTTCCACACGTGATTTGTATGAGTGTTAACTCATTGAAATTCACCTATAACGTACGTTTCTTAATCAATTTGGTTGATTTTAATATTGATCTGATTCATATCAAACTCTTTTTCCGCTTCTAATTGTTGATTAAGAGTTAAACCCTCCTTTTTGTGATGTGGCATCCCATTGCTGCCAAATGGCTTAGACCATTTCCCAACCCATGTTTTATAATACCAACGCTTATTCTGAAGAAAATGTCTAGAGAATTTTATCATGAATTGTATTATTATGTTGTTGAAATATTGTTAGAGACTACACAACCAAACATTGTTCTCTTGCATTGTTCTTCCTCTACCTACATTGCTACTAAACCACTTACAAGCCACCATTACTCCAATGCCTTCTTTTTTTGCTTCTTATGCATTCCTATCTTCCTGGAGTCATGTGAACATTAAAGATTTGAAAATATAACTAAGGGGACACAAGAGTAAACCACAACCGGCTTTGCCTCAACTCGCAAATTCTAGGTTGGGGTTGCAATTCGATTTCCTTATTTCCTCAATTCTTTATTTGAATCGTATGCACATTTCATATTAGAGGAGAAAATCATTTCCATTTCAATTGTTGTAATAGATAGATCAAATACTATAACTTCCATTTATTTTGAAAAGCTTATAGTGATAAATAGCTTCCCTTCCTATCCATGTGGGTCTTAAAGGGAGGTGTGTGTCCGGAGGAATGCTTTTACATTAATTTAGAACCAACTGTAATATCAATTCATTCAGAAACCTCCATGAATCCTTCTTTACTTTTGTCGGGGAAGTTGCAAGGGAAGAAAAGCTCCGAGAAGCTTTGATTTCTTCTCGTACATCTGAGACATAACAGAGGATTCACATCCACAATTACATTTTGGAAAAGCTTTAGTTTATTAGGATAGATTAGATATATTGGTGCACAGATAAATAGTTACATCTGACTGTTTATTTGTTTAGGATCTTTAAAATAAATTGTAGAAGAAATTTCTTCATTTCTTAGTATTTCCTCTATTATTCTCCATGAAACATAAAATACAAAAAGATTAGTTTGAAATAGATTAGATTGTTGTTTATTGTTTCATTTCTTTTATATAATTAAAAAATACAAAAAATAGCTAACTTTCATTTATTTAGATTAGCCTCGTAATGTCTTTCGTAGATTAAATTGCACAAATGCACACATGACCATTCCCGACCACAACAAGAGAGAGTTTACGGTTGTGATCCCATGGTCTCCCAACCAAATGGGCTCGAATAACTCATAGATATAGACATTGGATTATGTGCCCTAGTATTTAGAACATCCCCACATCCACTAGATATTGTCAAACAACTGAATGTCTTAAACAAAGACACTTATAGAGATTTCACATTCTAGACTAAACCAACTCATCGCACATAGATCTAGAACCACGTCTCTCTCTCATTTATTCCATGACCTTGTTTGGACATCATTATGAGGCACCCGCTAGTTTATTTCCACACATTTCGCAACTAGTTGAGAGGGTTTCACACACATACATTGATAGACTCTTACGTGTGTGTATCATTCTTGACCGTACCATCACACCCGTTCAAGTTAGAGAGGATTTTATTGCCCTTGATGAGTAGATACCTTTGGTGCCCATAAAGGACATTAGATTTCCCTGATAACATGTTATTCACATTCACCCATTTTTGAGTATTCCATACATTCGCCTTATTCTACTACATATAGTCATCCATTCATTCTACATCGGTTGTCCCGACACGACCTTGGGAGGTTAAGTGCACCTGAAGGTCACGTGGTGATTTTCAGTCATATAAGAACCTTACACAAATTTACACTAGCTAGAAGGTATAGAACTGACATTAAAATCAACAAACAAACCAAAAATATATGGTTATTTATGTAGCAACAGCAAAGAGAACAAAAGGAAGGTCTTCGTCATAAAGTTTTTGCCCCCGTCATCTAGAGGGTCTAGGTGTTTGTGGATTATTGGTTCATCCGTGGATTATTTTTTTACCAAATTTTAAAATTTCAAAAAAGGTATTCTTCATGGTATCGTGTGGACATAAATTTCTAAGATGGTGGGAAATTTTCAACCCCTCTTTAGGAAAATTTTCTATTTATGAATATGGGGCTGCTTGTTACCATTATTCTCCCTCCTCAACCTAACCATGCAAATATCATAGTGGAATAAGACTTGTGAGTTATGCGCTTAGCTCTTCTACGCAACAATAGAATAAAGAGAAACATAAAGAGGTATAAAGGTAAAGCTTTACACATATAAATCACAAGCACATTGATATTAGCAACCACACAAGCATGAAAGTCTTAAGCGAAGCACACCGAGAGCAATGAAACCCCCTATGTGATTACACAAAGCGATCATTAAGAAAACACTTAGATTATAAGGAAAACTTGTTGCTCCAACCCCATAACACATTAATAACTCATAGAATGATGACAAACATGTCATATCTATCTTGAAATTATTAAAATATGCCAATAACCATCATAATAACAACAATATACACTCATAACAAAATTTCATAATTCAAGGAATTCAAATATTGATCACGAATAGTTCCAATTATATTCATCAAGGCTTCAAATACAATATGTGATTATGGACATAACATGGCAAATAATACAAAGTTGATATACAAAACCCTTCAACTAATGCACCTTGGTACAAAATTCTACAAAATAATACATCTAACTCGACTCCTTGTTTTGGTAATTTACACTTGATAATGTCAAGTATTGGTATAAATCCCTAAATCATGATTTGTGTGTCTATTTTGAACCCAATTTTTATATCTTAGTCTATCATTATTCCTACCACAAGACTTCTCTCCTCGTTCAGTACTACCTAGTCCATTTGCATAAATGCTTACATCACCACATGTTGCCCATTACTCATAATTATCATTGAAAAAACTTTACAACATTGTTCTTCCCTCCGAACTAAAATGTTAAGTAGAACCAAACCGCCAAATGGTTTGGTCCAAAATAAACAGCTTCATCTAGGCCACCCAACCCCAATTTCTCAATTTGATATTTATGTATGGGTCATTACTTTCCTTATGGATCAACCTTATTGTGAAATTATACATAGGGAACCCTATATAAGCAAGTTAAATGTACTCATTTACTCACCTAACAATACATGGTAAATGTATGACATTCACTTGGTACTTACTAACAAATATCTCTCAAAAGGCATACAAAGATCTCTTGAATATTCTTAAAGCAACAAAAACATTACGAGAATCCTCCACATAAGATTGAAACACTACAAATCAAGTTATTGAGTTGAGCTTCCCAAGCCAAAGGTCCTCAAAGTCAAGTCTTTATAAAACATTATCAAGTGATTAGGTTATCAAATATAGTTTGATTGATATAATATTATATCTCTAGGTGGAAAACTACATATAATATGAGGCCTCTAAATATTAGTGTCAATGTAGGTGGTGTGCGGATTGCACTTCAACCCAAATAATTACCTTTTTGTAGGGGTTTTACCCATGGTTAGGGTTTTGGTCCATTTAAGTTGATTACAAAGGGTTTCACACATTTGCAAGACCTAATATCTTACAATGAAGCAACCCACAATCATCCGTAAAGGCACTAAAAGTTGCAAAGGTCCATTAACATCCTAGATGAAACAATTGGATAGGGACTAAATCCCAAATTGGTTCAAGTTGAAAATAATAGTTTAGTCCCCTTGTAGATAATGTAAAGCCAAAATTAGAGATGAAACATCCATAAGTTATTTTCAATCAGTTCATCCATATATCACACTCAAATCAACTTCTAGACTAGTGAAATATGATTACATTGATCTTCTCATGTTTTACTACATTTAGTACATGTTTTAATTGATCTATGCTACTTATGTATATTCTTATTTGAGTGCTAATATTTAATTTAAAATATGAATATACATCATGTTTATAACCCTAATATGGAATTAAGTGAAGGAAAATTTCCCTTCCCTATACTTATTTATTTTTTAAGTGTAATCATTTGGTGAACCCATTTATCGATCAAATCCTTCACCTATTTGGCCTTGGTCACCCTATTCTAATCAAGCCTTCTACTACAAATCCCTAAGTTTTCATTTAATTTCGGTTCTTTTCTCTTCTTTCACTGCCTCTGTCTTTATCATTTTCTCGCTAATACTATTATGGTGCTTTACCCGAACCTTTCCAAGGATAAGTTTCCCATGATGATTATAATCCTCCGTTGAAAATTGTGAGGATATTAATGAGTAAGAATCTATAGAAGTTTTAAAATTTAATCCACAACACATTGATTCAAGTACTTTATATAGCTAGGGATGAGCATAAATGTTTGGGTACCTATAAAATTATTGTATTCAATATTCCCAAATATATTTGTGCTTCATTTCCTATTAATAAATATAATTTTCTATGTCTATTGTGCATATATATGTGGGGTCATCCACTATCCCCTCCAAATATTACAATGTTTATCCCCACTTCTACTAGGTATTCATACATCTCTTATGCACACTCGCATGGGTCTTACACTCTTCTTCTACTACACATTATCTCTAAAGCATCTTATACGTGATTTATGGTTATGCTAAAATGTTAAATAATAGCCTAATCTAATGCAAGTTTGTAGTAAAAAATGAATACTAAAATAGTAAAATAATACCCAAGCAAACTAAGCTAGATAATATGAAACCCTAATGTGTAAAGTGGGTTAGAAGAACCTTAGTTGATTTGCAGAGGCTGCTAGACCATGTGTAGTGGACATCGGCTGAATAGAGATGGAGGACCGTCATACAAAAGCCTAGAAAAATGAAGATCTAGCAGATTTGAGTGGAACTGGGGTGCCTAAAGAGGGGATAGGGGTGTCCGTGGGCACCGGGTTTGATTTTTATATGCACTAGTATGTGTAGATGCTGAAAAAACCTCTTATAAGGTGTCACGTAAGAGCTTCACACTTATACTCCTTTTTGGTGTGTGTCTTTCATTGAATTATGTCATATGTCTCTATAAATCTGGAATGAATGAATCACCTACAAAGCCCTAAACAAAGCATCAAAACTCTAAAAATAAAGATGCAAATGAAGGGGTCAAACTGTCCTCAACCACCAAAATGATGGACTTATAATTGAGTGTTGCACTACATCTTAGACCCAATGTAGTTCTCTGTGTGTGTGTGTGTGTGTGTGTGTGTGTGTGTGTGTGTGTGGAATTGTGCCCTAGGTTACTCTTGTGCCAATCGCCCATGGATAGTAAGTAGCTACATGTAGAATGTAATAAATGTGTGCATGGAAACAATAGACTTCCCTCCTATAAAGTGTGATGCAGATGAACCAACCTTTTATCCCTTGTGATGGAGCTAGATGGATGCAAACGAAGCTATAAATGCCTTTGATGGATGCAACCTTAGGTGGAGATATCACATGCTTAGTGTTTTGTCCCTTATTATGATCACATAAATTTATATTTATATGATTCCTTGCTTGAATTTTATAATTAACCCTAAAAAGGCCGACTACCAAAAAGATAAGATGCTCAAATGGCTAGAAAGGACCCAAAAAGTGTGACCAAAGTACAAAGAGGACAAGGGCACTCAAAGGGGATGAGGGTGCCCGTACTACCATCTTGGTTGGGCGTTGGTGTCCTAGAATGAAAAATGCCGAAAGGTGAAAAGACAGACTAAGCAAGTACAAGTGCAAGACTGAAAGCAAAAGCATAAAGCAAAGAAAGGTGGCCAAAGACATGGGTTAATCAATACTTTTCTTACTTAGGAATCATGCAAATAGTAGTATGTGATCAAGACTAGATAATTACCCAAAGTGCGTGATTTTGTGTCTACATTTTCCCCCACTTTATATTGGTGAGAAAAATTCTCGATAACATAAAGTAGATAGAGATGCGTACCTAATATCCATGTAGATTGATGTAGAAAGTGTGTTGAGGGACTAGACAAAGTGTGGAGTGATAAAAAGATGGAGCGTGGAGACTAAATATGTAAAAGTGTAAAAGGTGATGAAAATGAACCTAGGGTGGAAACACGTGTGTAAATGCCAATGTGTGTGATGTACTGTTGTTAGTATTGTGTTGATGTTGACTACTTACTTCCCATATGGACGAACCTATAAAAGAGAAGATGATCAAGTAGTCAAATACGCATGTATATGTATAAAAATATGTAAGGAAGTATGTAAAAGAAAATGCTAAAAATGTGAAAAAGGAACATGTGAACCTCATTTCGTGATGATAAAAAAGTGTAGAAAGGAGCACGCAATTTTTCTGCACTATCTCATGCCA